>OZ014521.1:499107526-499707526 GCA_963966055.1 Lathyrus aphaca
TGCTTCTGGTTTTGTTTCTCACCATGTCATTTCATCTCATCTTGCATTGCATTGCATTTCTTTTCTAACCTTTTCAGGTGGTAAGTGACTTGAGAAGTGAATTTGCTTTCACTTCTCATAACCTTTCTTTTCATCTCTCTTGCATCCATTGCTGCATTTCTATATGTGTTTGAGATTGAGCTTGCTCATTCTTCTTCTCCCCACTTTCTTTCTTCAAGTGACTTGACTTCTTGAATGAAGCAAGTTGCTTTGCTTCTCTTGATCCTTTCATCTGCTTCCTGGTGGTTCCATTGAAGACTTCTTTTGAAAACCTCACAAACCTTAGGAACAACCAAGCATGACAATGATTAGGGTTTTGATTAGTCTCCCCTCTTAGTTTTACCTTTGTGTCTCTTTTGAGTCTTCTCTTCTCATCTCATAATCAAGGACTAAACCATAAAGGCTTTAAGGCTTTGTGATTAAGCTTATGCCTGCATCCTTCTCTTAGGATGGAGTGTATAACTTTAATCCTAAGTGTTAAACCCTTAATGTGTTCAACTCCTTTAATCAATTCACTTAATAATCATCAAGACATCACACTTGTAACTTGGGCCTTGCATTAGGGTTCTAATTCTTCCTTAATTGGTTAAGAAGGACTAACCCTAGTGTTAATGGACAAGTCCCCCTCAAGTTGTCTTACAAATCATAAAATTCACTTCATCATCATATCATTGACTAAAATCCACTTAATCAAAGGCTTGTTTTGTCATGAGCTTAATCCCTAATCATGGATTAAGTTGAGGAGCATTCCTCAGCTTAAACATTCTCATCTATTATCCTTCTATTAGGATGGTGTAATGAGTCTGTTTAATCCCTGATTATGGCTTAATCTCATTACTTAACACTAAACAAAAACACCAAAAACATCTAAATAATCACAAGTAGGTTAATGATCTTAATCCTGCATCAAAGGTGATTAAGTGTGAGAAGCTGACTTCACACTTAAGGTACTCTCATTACCCCTAATCAGAGGGAAGATGTGATGAGTTTACTAAATCCATTGGTTTAGACTTAAGCTCATTAACTTATGACAAACTTTCGAAAGCAATAAAAGACTGAAAACACAAAAAAAAAACAATAATCGTCTCCTTCGGGATTCTTTTCTCATCACCTTCACTCACAAACGAGAACTTGCTTCTTCCGTCTAATGCAAGACAGTTTGCACCTGAGCCAGACAGGTCATACACTTAAGCATAGACAAATAAGCAGTTCACAAGTCAATTCATCTTTCAGTCTCTTTGAGTCGAACTACGGTGTTCTGACTTCCTCATTGCACGAGAGGATACGTAGGCATAACTTAACAGTTATCGAACAAAAAAGTCTCTGTATATTCCCCCTCTTTCTAGCCTCATTCTTTTAGCCTCATGATCTTGAGCATTTCACTCCTGTTCTTACACTGACACTTCACTTATACATTTCACTTCTCTTACACTGACACCTGTACATCCTTTTCCAGCTATTTTATACACAAATTGCACTGACACTACCCCTTTAAAACACAAATCTTTTAAGCGTGGATCCCGTCGAGTACGACGGACAATCTGGGTGCTAATACCTTCCCAGGTTGTAACCAACCCCCTTTCTCAGTCTCTCTGGTTCGCAACCGTCTTATCCATTCTTTTTCTAGGTCTATGCAACATTGCCTTTCCTCCGGGATAAAAAATGCCTAGCTGGCGACTCTATTCATCTCCAGTGAGTTCACGGCTGTGTGTTCTCATTGTCCCTCTCGCCGACCGTTCGCGTCTGTACCTTTATCGGGGCCCAGTCCCATTTATCGGGAGCGACACCTGAGTCAACTTCTCATTTCTCTCTTTCAGACCCTCAAACTCCTCCAAACTGACAGTGGCAGGGGGTGGTGCTGAAGATGATCCAGGCATATCCTCCATGGTAAAGGGCATTCCAGAGAATTGAGCTCTGGCATGGGACCACTCATAATATTGTGCTGATGCCACATTGTTGCACTTCCCCAAAATGGTTACTCCCTTAGTTTGAACATTGTCCCAGGCCCAGGCTGCCTGCCTAACAATAGCCAGATTAGGCTTGTTCTCACAATAAAGAGTCTCAACCAAGTCTTGTGCTTTAGGAGTGTGGACCAGTGCATAGCCTAGTTGTCTTTTGAACAGCAGAGGGTTGTAATTAATACTACCCTTAACTCCTATTAGGGGCACATTGGGAAATTGCCCACAGCTGGTGATGATATCCCTGCCCTTGGTGCTTTGAGTGCACCACCTGATATCAGCTGAAGTTAGAGCAGTGAGTCTTCTAGCCCAGTTCCTCTGCTGATGAGGATTCAAAAATGCATCTGTCTTGGGCAAATGCTTGAGAATCCAAGTATGGAACAAAGGAGCACAGCACCTCACTAATCTTCCCCTCTGCTTTTCATTCCTCTGATGCACTGAATAGTAGAGGTCCCCCAATAAAGTGGGCACTGGGTTCATCAGGATGAAAAGATGGATTGCATTCTTGCTAATGAATCGAGGCTCATCTGCAAATAATATGATCCCATATATGCTCAGGGCCAATAAAGCACAAACTGCTTTCCACTCTCCTAAAGAAGCTTTCAGGGTAGCTTGAGAGATCAAGAAATCCAGATGTAAGCCAGGGATTCCAGCCTTATAAGTCATATGCTGCCCAATCAGAACTGGTTCCAGATGCAATGCCTTTGCTACCTCTTCATTACCAGGAAAGACCATCTCAGGGCTGAAAGGGACTCCACCCCTGATAGGTATACCAACCAATGATGAGTATTCTTCCAATAAAGGGCCCAGCTGAAAGTCCTGAAAAGTGAAACACCTCAGTGGGGGATCATAAAACTGAAGGCAAGTATGAATCAGGCTACTCTGTGAAGGGTCAAAATCCATAACCACATCAAGTATATCTCCATAGTGTTCCCTGAACAGTGGTATATGGTCTGGAGTGATCAGGGTCTGAATCCTCCTGATGTCAGCTAGCTCTGGCTGGAAGAAGTGGTAGGTGATGTTACTCTTTTTAGGTGCCATGATGTTGAGGATGAGTAGAGACAGGTGCTGATGATAACACTGGAGAATGGGCCACTGATTGGCTGGTGCAGGTGACTGAAGCAGATGACTGATAGCTGAAGCAGATGCTGATGAAGATAGGTCAATACTGATGATGGGGTCAAAACCTAAGCCAAAAATGAAGATGGATACCCTGAAACACAAATAAGCAAATGTCAAAATGATGCAATGATTATGTATGCAAATGATATGCAAGGGTTTGTGACTGAGCTGGATCTGATCATATGCCCTGATATAGGTCCAAGTATGTGCAAGAATTCCAGATGGAGGTCTATAAATCCAGTAACCAAGGTGGGGGGCTCAAATAAAGAGCCACATATCCAGGGTTTAGAATCACAAGAACTGTTCCAACATGGAGTATTCTTAATCAAACAAAGTAACAGGGTATGTTGAGGCCAAGGGTACCTGCAAACCTGTAAACAGCCCAACCCCCTCACAGGTGGTGTTCTAAAACAAGGATCCTCAGACTTGGATCAGTTATGAGAAGTGTAAACAATTCTAACCCGGAGGTACAATGTTTACAATAACCATAAAAGTTCCTCCTCTAATTCACCTCAGTTTCTGAAGGTCAATACTAAAGGTCATCCAGACTTAGCAGGCTTCCTAGATAGCCCTAGCATTGCAGGAAATCTGCAACACAGAGTTCTCAAGAAGAAACCCATATCTGAACCGTGTTTCATATTCCCGCACCAGACCGAGATGGAATGGGAAAGAATATGAACGACTCTAGCCTAGGTGTCACTCAGGTCCCAGGTATAGGACCTTAACTCTCAATGGAACACCCACCCACCAAGGCAAACAAACAGATCCAGCCAGCACAGTATGACAGTATGATATATGTAAAGCTATAAAGAAAGCAGTAAAGCAACTGTACATAAAGCAAAAATAAATACAAGTATACAAACACAAATAAGCACATAACACCCCAATAAACACAAATCAATCAAGCGCTAGGAGGAACCCACAAAAAGAACCAGAAGCCCTGGTTGCAGTATAAGGGTCCCCAGCAGAGTCGCCAAGCTGTCGCTCCCGATAGGTGGGACCAGGCCCAGATAAAGGTACAGACGCGAACGGTCGGCGAGAGGGACAATGAGAACACACAGCCGTGAACTCACTGGAGATGAATAGAGTCGCCAGCTAGGCATTTTTATCCCGGAGGAAAGGCAATACTGCATAGACCTAGAAAGAGATTGGATAAGACGGTTGCGAACCAGAGAGACTGAGAAAGGGGGTTGGTTACAACCTGGGAAGGTATTAGCACCCAGATTGTCCTCCGTACTCGACGGGATCCACGCTTTAAAGATTTGTGTTTTAAAGGGGTAGTGTCAGTGCAATCTGTGTATAAAGAGCTGGAAAAGGATGTACAGGTGTCAGTGTAAAGAAGTGTAAAGTGTAATATATACAGTGTCAGTGTAAGGATAAGAGTGAAATGCTCATGACTATGAGGCTTAAAAGAATGAAGCTGGAAGGAGGGGGAATATACAGAGACTTTTGTTCGATAACTGTTAAGTTATGCCTAAGTATCCTCTCGTGCAATGAGGAAGTCAGAACACCGTAGTTCGACCCAAAGAGACTGAAAGATGAATTGACTTGTGAACTGCTTACTTGCCTATGCTCAAGTGTATGACCTGTCTGGCTCAGGTGCAAACTGTCTTGCATTAGACGGAAGAAGCAAGTTCTCGGTTATGAGTGAATGAGATGAGAAAAGAATCCCGAAGGAGACGATTATTGTTTGTTTTTGTGTTTTCAGTCTTTTATTGCTTTTGGATTTGTCATAAGTTAATGAGCTTAAGCCTAAACCAATGGGTTAGTAAACTCATCACATCTTCCCTCTGATTAGGGGTAATGAGAATACCTTAAGTGTGAAGTCAGCATCTCACACTTAATCACCTTTGATGCAGGATTAAGATCATTAACCTACTTGTATTTATTTAGATGTTTTTGTTGTTTTTGTTTAGTGTTAAGTAATGAGATTAAGCCATAATCAGGGATTAAACAGACTCATTACACCATCCTAATAGAAGGATAATAGATGAGAATGTTTAAGCTGAGGAAGACTCCTCAACTTAATCCATGATTAGGGATTAACCTCATGACAAAACAAATCCTTTGATTAAGTGGATTTTATATTAATGGTAAGATGATGAAATGATTTTTAGGGTTTGTAAGACAACTTGAGGGGGACTTGTCCATTAACACTAGGGTTAGTCCTTCTTAACCAATTAAGGAAGAATTAGAACCCTAATGCAAGGCCCAAGTTACAAGTGTGGTGTCTTGATGATTATTAGATGGATTGATTAAAGGAGTTAAACACATTAAGGGTTTAACACTTAGGATTAAAGTTATACACTCCATCCTAAGAGAAGGATGCAGGCATAAGCTTAATCACAAAGCCTTAAAGCCTTTAGGGTTTAGTCTCTGATTATGAGATAAGAAGAGATGACTCAAAAGAGACACAAAGGTAAAACTAAGAGGGGAGACTAATCAAAACCCTAATCATTGTCATGCTTGGTTGTTCCTAAGGTTTGTGAGGTTTTCAAGAGAAGTCTTCAATGGAACCACCAGGAAGCAGATGAAAGGATCAAGAGAAGCAAAGCAACTTGCTTCATTCAAGAAGTCAAGTCACTTGAAGAAAGAAAGTGGGAAGAGGAGGAATGAGCAAGCTCAATCTCAAACACATATCACAATGAAGCATGGATGCAAGAGAGAGATGAAGAGAAGTTATGAGAAGTGAAGGCAAATTCACTTCTCAAAGCCACTTACCACTTGAAAAGTTAGAAAAGAAAGTGCAATGCAATGCAAAATGAGATGAAATGGTATAATGTAAATCAAAACCAGAAACATGTTTATGATGTTAATGATGCTATGAGATGCTACAAACCAGAAACAAAACATGGGGATGATCATGCAAGCTTATGAATGCAAATGAAGCATGTTAAGACACATGAACACACATGAAAAGTTATGAGATGCATATGGCATACAACATGACAAATGCAAGGTGCAATGATCAAACATGCTTTCAATATGTCTTATAATGTTAAATGAATCAAATGGAGGCATGGAATGTCATGGCAAGTCATGTTGTGCAAGAAAATGCAAGATGGATGCATATGGAAGCCCAAATTAGGGTTTATGAACAATGCAACAAACAAAAACCAAAACCAGAAGCAAACAACATTATAAAAAATTAAAAATGCCCTCAAAGGATCCCTAATCCTATACTAACTCACTTCCCAAAGGAGAGGTTTCAACTCCTAACCAAATTCAAGTTATGATTTTCCTAAGTTTTCTAGGGTTTTAGGGTTCCTTAACAAGAAAATTACCAAACAAATTGAAAATGAAAGATCAAATCATGGCCATTTAATATCACAAACTACATGCTAAACACAATGCAATGCAAAAAGAATCAAGGTCCAACTCTTCATGGTTGGGCAGAAATGATTTTTGGAAGTTTGGATCAAAATAATGCATCAAAAAGATTTTAATTCAATGAAAAATGCTCAAAATGCATCAAGATCAAAAAATAAATTTGGTTTGAAGGTTGGACAATGTTTCTAAATGTCTTAAAACATTTCATGAATTTTTTGGTGATTTTTAAATACCTAAAAGTATTTTTAATAAATTAATTTTCATTAATCAATTAAAAATAAACTTTTAAATATTTAAAAATACTTTTTTAATGCTAAAATGAAAATAAAAATATTTTTGTGTTTTAAAAATTAATGAAACTCTTGGTAAAAAATTTCATAATTTTTAAAGCATTTTTGCTATTTTTAATAAATTGTATAAAACAAATGAAATATTATGAAAATAAAATGAATTTTTAAACTGAAAAAGCAAAGTAATCAGATCCAACGCGTGAGATTCAAACTGGCAAACGCGCGCATTGACTTGGCGCCAGATCCTACGGCCAGAATTCAAAATCAGCTAATTAATGCTTATGCCCTAATCCTGCCGTTAATCACCCTCAGGTGACCGGAACAGTGTTCCGGTCATCTTCTCCGTTCACCCCAAAAACCAATCTCACTCTAAACGCTTCTAAAATGAAATCTAAAAACACAGGAATGATCCCCACTCACTCACGAATCAAAACCCCCAATCAAAACAAATTTATCATTCCTAAAATGGCTGAATCAAATCAATCTATTTCTAGGGCAAAAAGTTTCAGAGACTGATTAAACTCTCATCTCTCCACCATTTTCAAAACTAAAGACATATTCATGATCAGGAAGGCAAGTAGAACAACTTAAGAACTTTAAAAATCATTTCTGGAAAAAAAGTTCTTGAGCTACCTGAGTTTCGAAGCTTTCAGTTCACAGCTTTCTGGGTGCTTTCCTGCTTGCAATCAACTCCACTTGACCTCCTGAGAAGCTTTCAATGCTTGGAAAGAGTTTGTGATGGCTGGTTTTGAGGTTTGAACAAGTTCTGTTCAATGGAGGGCAGAAATCGTATTTGTGATTCTGGGGGTTTTAGGCTATGGTGATGGATGCTTTGTGATCAGAGGAACATGTTGAGTTGATCTATGAAGTGGGTTTGTGTGTTTGTGTCTTGTTTTCTGAGTTTCGAAGGTTTTTGCTTCAAGGGTGGAAAATGGGAATGTGATGCTAAGGCTTGCTTCAGGCTTGCTTGTTATGTGAAATGGCTGGCATTTGATCCACATAAACAAATCCCATTGGTCAGGTGATGTGACTTGGCCTGCTGTGATAGGTGAGCAAGCTTTTGCAAAAAGTCCACTCTTGTGTAAGAGAAAGCATGGGAAGCTTCTAGCCAAGTACAAGGGTGTGGGCTGGCGCAGCATGGTGAGGGGAAAGGCTAGGGCTGGTTCAGCATCCAAGGTAACAAGTGGATGGAAGTGTGATGATGGTTTTGCAACTTGATCACTTTTGGTTCACATGGAAATGTCTTGCTTCACAAACCATGAAACATGAGAAATTCTTAGTCCATTCTGAACTTTAGGGTACATGTGATGTTTGTGTGATGGTTAGACATGAATTAGAAGTCACAAATGCCTTGGTACAAAGTTTTTGCAAGTTTTCCATTTGGTGCATATTTTGAAAATTAGTGATTTTAGCCAACTTTGACACACCATAACTTTTGATCCAAAATGAATTAGGTCATGTTCTTGTACTTTTTGAAAAGGGAAAGATCTAATCTACAACTTTCATGACCAAAGTTTTTCCATTTGGAGCATTTTTGGATCAAAAAGCAAGGGTTGAAAAAGTTGCATAAAATGACATTTCATTAAAAGTCAACCATGCCCTAAAAAGTCAACTTTGTAAAAACTTGTAATTCTTGAATTTTGTGAACTTCAACCTTCTTCCATGATCAAATAAAGATCAAATACACTCAAAATGATGAAGATCACCCCTTGGTTGGGTCATTGGGGGCCTCAGATGCCCTGATTTTGCACTGACTTGTCCAGAAAGTCAACTCTTGATCAGATGACTTCCCCATGGAATTTCTTCATGAAAATTGATATGCACACTCCCTATACCATATAGAGACCAATAGAAACAAGAATGACCAAAAAAATTGGAGTTATGGCCTCTGAAACCAAAACCCTAATTTTAGGTCAACTGTGGTGTCAAGCCTGGCTCTGCCTCCATACCAATCCCAGTTCTTGTGATTCTTTGGCATTCTTGACTTTGAGAGGATGTAATATGATGCTTGAACACACATGGACCCCTTTGAAGTGATTGATGACCTTTGGAGTGGCTCAAGAAGCTCTTGGATTGCTCAGATCACAAACCCTAGATGCAGATGACTTTGAATCTATGCAGTGACTCAAAATTGTGGTATGAGATGTTATGATTGTGTTTATGCATATGAAATGATCACAAGCCATGGTGTGAATGGGTGAGGGCAAATTTGGGGTGTTTACAATTAGTGAGGGAAAATTTGGGGTGTTTACATATATCCAGATTCAAATAAAATCTGAGTTCTAATAAATGTTGGAAGTAAATTCATATTCAGAAGCATTTTGTGTTAATCAAAAGTAGAAGTTCTGATGAGATTGTGCCCAGAAGTATGTTTAACTTCTAGAGTTCTAGTTTGTTTTATTATCTTATTTATTAAGTGTACTATTACTTGTAGGCTAAGTTTATTAAGGGGTATTTTAGTACTTTGTTTGTTGTTTTTTTGTAGCCCTAGTGTTTTCTATAAATAGACTAGTGACTAGAGAGAAAATACTCTCTCCTTGTAGCCGTCATTCTCTTTTAATGTATTATTCTCCTTTAATTTACTCTCTCGTTTAATACATTCCTTTTGTTCATCATTCTATTTTTCACCTTGTGCACCAATAATTGGTATCTAGAGCTCCGGTTCAGATTCTTGGGAAACACAAGTGAAAAAGTGAGGCTTGTGTGATTGATTTTGGCTCTTGGATTCACGTTGAATATTGAACAAAAATCTGATCAGAATCATACTCTCTGATTCTGTGGGTTTGGGAAACATTGTGTGGTGAGATCTGAGTGTATTGCACAAGGTAGAAGATGATGAGCGGAAATGGTGGCATGAACACCAAGCTTCCAGTATTTGACGGCAAAAACTGGACTCATTGGATGATTCAGATGCGTGTATTTTCCGGTTCTCAAGATGTTCTAGATCTTGTCACTAATGGTTACGTTCCGGTAGCAGCAGATGCAACGGGGGAACAAAGGAATGCGCAAAATGATACAAGGAAGAAAGATCAGAAATCTCTGTTCTACATCCATCAGTGCGTGGATGCAAATATGTTTGAGAAGATTGCAGATTCAATGACAGCAAAGGCTGAGTGGGACACACTAGTCATATGTTACTGTGGTGACGCATCAGTGAAGAATGTGAAGCTTTAGTCCCTGAGAAAGCAATATGAGAATCTCAACATGAAGAACAATGAGAATGTTTTTGAATACATTTCCAGAGTGATTCTGATCACTAATGAGATGAAGGCGTGTGGAGAAACTATTTCTAAACAAGTAATCATTAAGAAGGTATTGTGATCCCTTACCCCCTAAGTTCAATTACATTATGGTAGCAATAGAACATTCTAAAGATCTGAGCACCATGAGGATTGAAGAGATACAAAGTAGTTTAGAAGCGCAAGAGTTGTGTCTAACTGAGAGAACTTCTGAAAGGGAAGTAGAACAACAGGCTCTGAAAGCAGTTCTCGATAAGAGGTATCAGAAGCAGTCTTGGTCAGAAGCTAGGAGAAGATCTAATGGTGGTCAGAAGTCAAAAGCGTTCTACTCTGATGAGAAGAAACATCATAACGAAAAGGAGAAGTTTGATAAAAGAATGGTTCAATGTTACTGTTGTGATAGGTTTAGCCACTTTGCTAAAGATTGTTGGTCAAACAAAGAATGAAAGTCAGAAGAAGAAGCAAATGTAGCCAGAAGTTTTGATGATGACGAACATGTGCTATTAATGGTTTATGAATCTGACGACGAGAAACCTGTGCGACTGACATTTTCTGATTCTGAAGAAGACTTTGAATATGATTCAGAATCAGAAGATGATTTTGAAGCTGAAGACGGGTCTGAAAGAGACTCTGAGGATGAGTCTGAAGATGAAATTGTTTGTGATGATCCAGATTCCAATGATAATTCAGAATCTGATGGTGATTTAGACATTGAGGGTCAAGATTATGGTAGTCAAGACTCTGAAGGCGATTTAACTTCTGAAGATGTTGATTCTGAAGATGAGTCAGAACCTAAAAATGATTCTGATAGTGAGTCAGAATAAGAAGGTGAGAATGATTCTGATAGTGAATCAAAATCAGAAGGTGAAGATGATTATGATTATGATTCTGACTCTGATGGTGATCCTGAATCTAAGAAGATTCAGATGGTAAAGATGTTTCTGATACAAACTCTCGTGGTGGTTCTGATTTCGGGAATATTCTAGACTCTGAAGATGGTCAAGGTTCTGGAGGAAGTCAACCTTCTGAAGCAAGAACTTCTGAGGAGAAACTTCTAAGGCTCAAACATCAGAAGGAAATTCTGAACAAGGTCAGAGGCCATAAAGAATTAGAAGAATTCCGAGAAGATTTGTTGTGTTTGACATGCTGCAAGACATTGAAGTTGATTCTGAAGGAGAATTTATTCAGTGTGTGTCGCTCCCACCTGATGACACCGGGCCAAGAGGGGTACAGAAGTGAACGGTCGGCGAAAGGGAGAACATGAAGATGAACTGAAAAGAGTCGCCAGCTAGGCATTTTTATCCCGAAGGAAAGGTAATGTTGCATAAACCTAGAAAGAAATGGATAAGACGGTTGCGAACCAGAGAAACTGAGAAAGGGGGTTGGTTACAACCTGGGAAGGTATTAGCACCCAGATTGTCCGTCGTACTCGATGGGATCCACGCTTGAAAGTTTTTGTTTAAAGGGGTAGTGTATGTGCTATCTGTGTCAAAAAGCTGAAAAAGAATGCAAGTGTCAGTGCAAAAGAAATATGAAGTAAAATGAAGGAGTGTCAGTGTAAGGAAAGAATGCAAAGCTCAAGATAATAAGGCTTAAAGAATAATGTTGGAAGAGGGGGAATATATAGAGAATTTTGTTCGATAACTGTTAAGTTATGCCTACGTATCCTCTCGTGCAATGAGGAAGTCAGAACACCGTAGTTCGACTCAAAGAGACTGAAAGATAAATTGACTGGTGAACTGCTTACCTGTCTATGCTCAAGTGTATGATCTGTCTGGCTCAGGTGCAAACTGTCTTACATTTAGACGGAAGAAGCAAGTTCTCGTTCATGAATGAATGAGATGAGAAGAGAATCCCGGAGGAGACAATTATTGTTTGTTTTTGGCATTTTCAATCTTTTATTTCTTTTTGGAATTTGTCATAGAAAAATGAGCTTAAGCCTAAACCAAGGGTTAGTAAACTCATCACATCTTCCCTCTGATTAGGGGTAATAAGAATACCTTAAGTATGAAGTAAACACCTCACACTTAATCACCATGATGTAGAATTAAGATCATTAACCTATTTGCATTTATTGAGATGTTTTTGGAGTTTTTGTTTGGTGTTAAGTAATGAGTTTAAGCCATAATCAAGGATTTAATGGACCCATTACACCATCCTAATAGAAGGATGATAGATGAGAACATTTAAGCTGAGGAAGGCTCCTCAACTTAATCCATGATTAGGGATTAACCTCATGACAAAACAAGCCTTTATTAAAGTGGATTTTAGTTAATGGTAAGATTAAGAAATGAATTTTATGGTTTGTAAGACAAACATGAGGGGGACTTGTCCATTAACACTAGGGTTAGTCCTTCTTAACCAATTAAGGAAGAATTAGAACCCTAATGCAAGTCCCAAGTTACAAGCTGGATGTCTTAGTGATTTTTAGATGGATTTATTAAAGGATTTAAACACATTAAGGGTTTAACACTTAGGATTAAAGTTATACACTCCATTCTAAGAGAAGGATGCAGGCATAACCTTAATCACAAAGCCTTAAAACCTTTTAGGTTTAGTCCCTGATTAAGAGATGAGAAGAGAAGACACAAAAGATGACACAAAGGTAAAACTAATGGTGGACTAATCAAACCCTAATTGTGATCATGCTTAGGTATTCCTAGGGTTTATGAGGTTTTCAAGAGATCTTCAAGAAGAACCACCAAGGAAGAAGCAAAGATGGAAGGAGGAGAAGCAGAAGAAACAAGTCAACTTACTTCACTTAAGAAGATAAGTTGCTTGAAGAAATAAGGTGAAGAAGGAACATGAATGAGCAAGCTCACTCTAATAAAAATACAAAATGCAGCAAGGATGCATAAGAGAGATGAGAAGAGATTATGAGAAGTGAATGCAAATTCACTTCTCAAAGTACTTACCACCTGAAAAGTTAGCAAAAGGAAATGAAATGAAATGAGAATGAAATGAATGCAAGGATGCAAACCAAAACCAGAAGCATATTCATGATGCAAATGATGCTAAGAGATGGTACAAATGTATGTCAAGAGATGTGAATGATCATACAAGAGATGATAATGCAAAGGAAGCATGTAAGAAGCATGAAAGTTCATGAATGCACATGAAATGAAACGAATGCATAACATGGCAAATGGATGATGCAATGATCAAACATGATTCTAATGTGTTCTAAGATGTCTTAGAAGTCATGTGGATGCAAGAGATGTCATGGAAAGTTCATGAATGCAAGCATATGCAAGATGAATGAAAGTGAAGATACAAAATTAGGGTTTTATGAAAGGATGAGATGCAAATGGCAAAGACAGAATCAAATGACATGATAAAAAATTGAAAATGCACTCAAAAGAACCGCAAACCTGTACTAGGTTACCATCCAAAGGGGGAGGTCAGAAGCTAAATCTAGAAGGAGTTATGAATTTCCTAAGTTTCTAGGGTTTTAAGGGTGATCCTAAATGTAAAATGACAAAAAAATTGAAAATGAAAGATAAAAATGAAACAAATTTTTTTTGGATGCTAGAAGCTATGCATAGAACAATGCAAAACGAATCATTCATAAACTCAACTTAGTTTAAAAGTTATGAATTTTTGAAGTTAGGGTTAAAAATGAACAAATTTAAGAACCCTAATTCATTGAAAAATTGTCAAAGCATGATCAAAACCAAAAAGAAATTTGTGTGGTGAGTTTTTAAATGTTTCTAAATGTCCAAGAATGTTCTCTGAATTTTTTGGTGATTTTTAAATACTTAAATGTATTTTTAATTAATTAATTTTCATTAATTAATTAAATAAAACATTTAAATGATTTAAAAATACTTTTTTAATGCAAAAAATAAAAATAAAAATATTTTTGGTTTCTAAAAATTAATAAAATGTTTGATAAACAATTTCAGAATTTTTTGATGATTTTTGCTATTTTTAATAAATATGTGAAAAGAAATGAATAAAATATAAAATAAAATGGGATAAATGGAAAAGTCAGCTGATCCTAGGGTTGAGGTTCAAAGCTGGGTTGGAGGGAATTGACCACGCGCGCATCTGGACGGCTAGAATTCAAACTTGCACTAATTACATGATTAAGCCCTAATCTGAACCCTAATCACTCTCAAGTGACCGGAACAGTGTTCCGGTCATCTTCTCCGGCAACCATTTCACTCTATCTGTCTCAAAACGCCACAAAAACTCATTAAACTCTCCTGAATCAATCATTGAACATCATTAAACACAAATCAAACAACAAAACTCATTTATTTTCCATGAATCATCTGAATCGAAACAAAACATATTTCACGGGCAAAGTTTCAGAGGTTCATAAAATCCTTAAAACTCAACCATTTTCAAAAAGAAAAGCATCAGCATGATCAGCACAACATGAGGAACAATTCTATAACCTAAAATCACGTTTCTGGAAAATTTGTTCTTGAGGTTACATGAGTTGAAGCTTTCGAAGCTGGCACTTTCTGGGCTATTCTTTGGTGTTTTTCCATTCCCCTTGATCCCCTTATGCTTCTAGAATGCTTGAAAGGAGTTTATATGGAGTGTTTTGAAGGTTTCAGTTTAGAGGTGATGAAAATCGTGTTTTTGTTTGACGTGGTTTCAGGCCAATGTAAGGGGTGGGAAATGATTATGGGATGATGCTGAGTTGATTGGTGGAAGAGTTTGTGATTTTTGTTGGCTGAGGAGTGAGTTTCGAAAGAAAATGCAAGAGGGATGATTTTTGTGAACTAGAGAATGCTGAAGTGTTAGGCTGAGTTCTTGTGTGTTATGGATTGCATAAAGTCCACATATCAATTTGTGATAGGTATGTGGAGTTGGTGTGGGCTATGTTGATTGGTATGGGGTGATTTGTAAAAAGTCAAGGTTGGTTGTACTTTGAGGTATGGGCTGGTTCAGGCTTGGTACAATGGGGTGTCTGGTGCAGCAAGGATCAAGGGTTGCCATGGAATTCACTTTGATGCAATTCAGCATGTGGGAAATAAGTTATGGGGTGTTTTGCAAATTTTGACAAAGTTTGGCCCTTTTGAGATTTCTTCATGTTCAAGGCATGAAATGTTGTGATTCCTTGGGCAATTTTCAGCAAAATGAGTCATGTGATATTGTTATGATGTTTAGAAGTCAATTAGAGGTCACTTAGAAGCTTGGTAAGTGAATTTGCAAAAATCCCCCTTTGGCATGAAACATGAAATTATGTGATTTTTGCCAACTTTGGAAAGCCATAACTTGAGTTCCAAAATGAATTAGATCATGTTCTTGTACTTGTACTTTTTGAAAAGGGAATGATCCAATCTACAACTTTCATGACCAACAATTTTTCATTTGAAGCATTTTTGGTTGAGAAAGAGGAGGTTGAAAAACTCTCCCAAAATGGAAAGTTTACATTACAAGTCATTTCCATTTTTGGCAACTTTTGGTTTAGCTCACTTTTCTTCAAATTTGTGAACTTATAAGCACTTCATTGATCAAATAAAGACCATATAACTTCAATTTGATGAAAAATCCACTTTGGTTCCATGTTGGGGGGCCTCAGATGCCATGATTTTGCTCTGACTTGCTCAAGAAGTTACCCAGTGATCAGATGACTTCCATAATGAATTTCTTCATCAAACTTGGTATGTATGATCCTTATATCATATTGAGACCAATAGAAACAAGAATGACAAAAAAATTTGGAGTTATGGCCTCTGAAACCAAAACCCTAATTTTAGGTCATTTGTGTAGTTAAACCCTAGCTCTGCTTCCATGCCTTGCCAATTCTTGTGATTCTTTGACTTCCTTGATCTTTGGAGGATAAAATATGATGATTGAACATACATGGACCCTCTTGAAATGATTGAAGACCTTTGGAGTGGCTCAGATGGATCTTGGATTGCTCAGATCACAAACCCTAGATGCATATGAACTTGAACCAATGCAGTGAAGCAAAAATGCAACATGATATGATATGATTAAACTAATGCAAATATGAAAGATCACAAGCCATGGTGTGAAATTAGTGAGGGCAAATTTAGGGTGTTTACAGCTGCCCCTATTCAAACATGAGTTAGTTGTGCAGGATGTAAGCGTCAGGCTTAACAAACAAACAAGATAACTTGTGGTTGAATACCAAAGACAGTCCAAAATTTGCACTCACTTGGGAGAAGAAGAAAAGGGATATAGATTGTAAAAGGAAATTATAGTATGATTGTAAAAAGCGGGCGATGGAGGACAACCATCGAGCAGAGGACGACTGTTGGGGACAAAGCGGTGACGGGTACGACCAACATGCTGGGGAAATAAAGAGATCATGATGGGGACGGCCATCAAGCAACGAAACAAGACTCTCTGGGGATTAAGGGTAATGGTCATGATGGGGACGACCATCAGGTTTGTAAATTAAGGGTAAACAACGATGGGGACGACCATCGAGTTAAAGAAATAATGATGAGGGACGGTCATCAAAGGTGAAGGACGATCACCTAGCAGGGGACGGTTGCTCTGTTGGGGAGAAGGATGAGGGACGGTCATCCGAGGTGAAGGACGATCACCTGGCAGGGTATGGCTGCCGAAAAGTATCACGACATAGGACGAATGCCGGATAGAAAAGGTCGACGATGGGGACAGCCATCAGATAAGCATGATGAAGGACGATCATCAAGAGGTGAAGGACGATCACCTAGCAGGGTACGGCTGCTCTTAGGGTTTATCATGACATAGGACGAATGTCAGATAACAGAATCAACGATGGGGAAGGCCATCAGATGAAATGATGAAGGACGATCCTCAAAAAGGTGAAGGACGATCACCTAGCAGGGGACGGCTGCTAAATATCACGACATAGGACAAATGCTGGATAGAAAAGGGTTCCAATAATGGAGACTCCGCTAGGGGAATGATGAGGGACGGTCATCAAAAGGTGAAGGACGATCACCTGGCAGGGTACGGCTGCCGAAAGTATCATGACATAGGACGAATGTCAGATAGAAAAGAAATTTTGCTGGAGACTTCGCTGGGGAATAGTAAACACGGACGAGTGTTTATATCCAAGAAATGAAAGGTATAAGTGTTTGACACTGTGTATAGATTAAAGATGCGGATGAGCATCCTTAAGACTATGATACGGACGAGTATCGGTAGAAACAAACGCTGACGCATGTTCAGAGATGATGATACGAACGAGTATCAACTGGTTAACAAAGAACACGGACGAGTGTTGAATCTGAGGGGAGATAAGTGGTGTATACAAGATACAGACGAGTATCTGTATGAGTAAAGATAAACATGAGTGAGACACAGACGAGTATCCACCTTGCTGGGGAGAGTATGACACAGACGAATGTCGAAAGAGAAAGTGTATAAGTTATGAACTTATAGGTATAAAAGATATTCTAGCGATCTATGGGGATAGGATGACACGGACGGTTGTCAAAAGAAGTGTATCATAAACAAGTGTTTGGTTTACAATAAGTGATTAGGTAACCATGCTGGGGATTGGTGACACGGACGGGTGTCAAGAGAGTGTATAGATATCTGTTTGGTTTATATCTGCTGGAGAAGATATGACATGGACGAGTGTCGAAAGTATATATGAACATGTATTTGTGGGGAGTGCAAAGGGGACACTTTGGCTTTCTGTGGGGAAATAGGAGATGACACGGACGGGTGTCGGGACAAACGGGTTATGTCTAAGTATCCGTTTGTGGAAAGTGACCTGGCGATCTTACTAGGGAATGATGACACGGACGAGCGCCAAAAGGAGCATGTATCTGTATTTTTAGAAGTGCAAAGGGATGATTTGGCGTTCTACGAGGACTGTGAGTCTTTATATACATTGCTGATGGAATGTTGGTATTTACAGGTGGCTGATTCAAAACCTGACTTGTGATTATGCAATATGTTTGATTTTTTCCGTAATGCTCTTTATTAGTCGGAATGCTATGCTCTGAGGGATAAATGATGCGAATGCTATGATTATGCAAAGGGAAACTGATCCGGGTTTCGGATCCTGCTGTGAAGATCTCCAATTGATCTGCTTGCAAGAATATCCCAGTTGTGGATGAGTTCATTGGTAGACCTGATAAAATATACGACTCTGCTTGGAGAAATAGGTCACTAATAGACCTATCTTAACTATGAGGAGCCCAACTGGGGGTGTGGAAGCCTCCGTCACTTCGTTGTGCGGGAAATTCAGACATTGCTCTTCTGGGAGAGGCTGGAGCTCTGTGGGGAGATGGTTCCCTGTCTAACACTCTGTTTGGGGAAGAAAAGATCACTGGACGATCTTCCTGGAGATTTCTGTGAGGATCCTTCTGAGGATGATGATATCTGACAACTCAGCTGGGGACATGAGCACCTTCTGGTATTGCTCTGAAGAAAGATGTGCTGGAGAAGTGATATCTGACAGCTCTGATGGGGAGAGATCATTTCCGGTGCTGCTTGGAAGATGTGCTGAGGAAATAATGATTTGGCAACTTTGCTGGGGAAAACCTTTCATTCCCCATGTTGCGCTCTGAATACCTGCAATCCTGTTACAACAAAGAAACGCACAGGTACCCCGAGGCATCCCTTACTGGATTCCATCATAGGAATTTAGAGACTCCCGTGAGTAAGTAATATATTTCCTGCAAGCATGGGATTCGAAAGGCACATTTGTTTTTGAAATTCTGTGATCAGGTATGAGATGTCGAATGAGATGTTCCAACACTTGACAAATTTAACCAAAACTTAAAGTGCAGGAAAATTTAAACAACACAGTAGTTTGTTAACCCAGTTCAGTGTATAACCACACTTACATCTGGAGGCTACCAAGCCAGGAGGAAATCCACTATAAGTAATATTAATTCTAGACTTAAACCACCCAGTTTAATCTTTCACTTAATATCTACCCAATGCAATTTCTACCTAAGACACAACTTAGATATGAGTACCAACTCACTTCCCCTCAATCACACAGTGATCTTGTTTACAATTTTAATAAAATTGAAGTCATACTTCAAACAAAACAGCTTGATCTTACTTCACAGTTTCAATCAAGACACACATACACTTTTGCTTAAAAGCTCATAAAGTGGTACAATAAAAACAACCTGCTATTAAAACACAAAACACCCTATTTTATCTTCTTAAATTCGTGTACTATTCTGAGAGTTTCTGTTGCTTAAATAGGTGTTTGTATTTTGGGCTTTCTGTAGGTTAATCCAGTCCTAAAACGCATGCAGCTTCCACCTTGAATTAGGGTTTGTTACTTCCAAGATTCTAGGTGATTCAGTTCTTCTGATTATGCTGAAGTCTCATAACAACACTCCCTACAGATGCGCCTTATTCTGTTTTTGTCCATCCATAATTAATTCCAGATAACTTTCCTTAAATTACTCAGATCAGTTAGCCATTAATTAATTCTGGTAGCAGGTTTGAGATGTCACAACATCTGTTGGGACATCCTGAAAAACTGAACTTAAATCATTAACACAATGTCCCAACATCTGGTGTGACATCTTGAATTAAGTTCATATACTTAAACTCTATTTGATAATGTCCCAACATCTGATAGGACATCCTGAACTGAATTCAACATTTCTTGTTGGTCAAAAATTCTGCCAATTCTAAACATCTACAAACTCCCCCTTTGGCTAATTTTTGGCTAACATATTTTTCTGGTTATCAGAGTGCAGCAGAAGTTCTTTTATCAGAGTATAGCAGTTCTTTTCTGTTGAGTCATGTGTGTGTTTACTCCACCTCAAACATACATGTATTCAGACTTGTTGCAACAGAAATTTTCATTAACATCACTGATTCAGTTCAGAAGCAAACAAAAGTTTTTCATTAATAACTAAACAGCATCATACATTGTTGTTGTTGTTCTCCCCCTTGTTAGACATAAATTTGGGGCCAAAGTTACTAAGTCAAAATTACAATGCAGCAGTCATTACATTTTTCCTCACATACAGTTTTTCACTCAGACTCCTCATAGTCAGTTTCTTCCTCTTCCTCGGTCTCCTCATCAGAAGTAGCAGCTTTCTGAGCATTTTCTTCAATCTCCAGCCTTTGGATAATCTCCTCAAGCTTCTGCTTCCTTGCATCCAGTTCTTTGCAAGTGCTCTTCAGTTCAGCAATCAATGCAGCTTTGGAGATTGGAGACTTTTCCTTTGAAGGACCAGCAGATGTCCCAGAGGGTGCTTCAACATCAGCTGCATGATGACTCAGGAACAGCTTGTAGTGGAAGGCCAGAGGGCTTTCTCTTTTGCAAATTATGTCCTTCTCAGTGAGGATACCAGGATACTGACTTAGCATTATTCCACACAGCAGGGAAGGAAAGGCAATTGGCAGCTTAGTTGCAGATGATCCAGCATGCTTCAATGTCTGATCAAATATATAAGCTCCATAATCCAGCTTTGTTTGAGTGCCCACAGTATATATGAACCTGCCCAATCCAGTTGATATTGAGGATGTATGGTTGGTAGGTACCCAGTTTGCTGTACCAATCCTATTCAGCATGGCATATTTCCTTGTCAGCATGCTAACTGAGAGCTTCCCTTTAACTGGCCAAGCCTTGACCTGGTTAGCAGTGATAACCTTGCAAACCTGGTTATCAGTCTTCCCTAACTCATTTGGACCATCAGATTCTCTTCCAAGGTAGTGGTTGATAACCCTAGGAGAAAATTCTACACACCTTCCTCTTACATATACTTTTCTAAAGTCAGCAGACTTACCATTAGCACAATCATCTTGGAGGTTGACTATGAATTCCTTGACAAGCAGCTCATAGCAAGGAGAGAAGTTGGAGACAGTTTTGAAAAGGCCAGCAGAAGAGATGAGATCAATTAACTCTGTGCACTCAAGTGCATTACTGCTCAGCTCTCTTTCAAGTGCTACCCTTTGATAAACAAACTTCCATCTATTCACACTTGAAACATGATGAAAGGAGATGTTGTCCAAGGGAGCTTTTGGAACAGCAGTTGATGACCATGAGGGTGCTAGTTTCTTCTTTGGAGGAGATGTTGGGACATCTTCTTCAACATCTGAATCTGGAGGAGTGACAGCTTTCCTCTTTTGTGTTTGCACCTTGCTCCATTGTTTTGTAGGACCAAAGACAACTTTAGCTTTGTCCTTCTTTGGTGTAGCTTGCTTCTTCTCAGGAATTGCATGTCCTGCATTCATCTTTTCTTTCCTAGTCCTAAGCCTTTTGGCTATGCTAGGGTTTACAGAAGCAATGATTTCTGTATCAGAATCATGCTCTAGGTTCACAACAGGAGGAGGTTGAGCAGTCTCCTCTTCAGCTGGTGGATCAACAAAGATTTTCTCTTCAGTGGAGGCCTTGTGCTGGTCCTCAGATGCTTCTTCATCACTATCAGTGGAGGCCTTTTTCTGGTCCTCAGATGTATCATCAGCAGTATCAGATGAGACCTTTTGCTGGTCTTCAGATGGTTCAACATCTATTGGGACATCCTGTTGAGCAGGAGTGTCCTTTTCAGCCTGAGTTTGTTGATCTTCTTGTGGAGCTGGCATGGTGTTCAGAGGGATAGAAATGCCACTTACCACTCTTTGCTCAGATAGGATCCTGTTTACCAACTCCTTTATGGAATCATCCACGTATTCAGAAGCTTTTGGAGTGGTGTTTGATGGTGAAGGTATGCCATTGGCCTTGCTGAAAACCTGGTCTTTGGTTCTTTTTGGATTTCTTGGCTTTTGAGCAAGAGGAACACTTCCTCTGATTTCGTCCATTGGAGTTGAATCCATGGGTACCACAGAAATGGGGGTTGCATGCACCACATCTTCCTTGTTGAGGATTTCTTCAGAAATGTTAGGGTTTTGAGACATTTTCAAGGAGGTGGATGAAGATTTTTAGGTTTGATGAGTTCTGAAAAACAGTTAGAGAATGCAATTCGTTTTTTAGAGTATGATGAGAAGATGGATAGCTGAAAGCAAGTTGATATTTTATAAGTAGCCGTTACTTGGAGAAATTTTAGGAGTGGAATACCCAAGGTGCTTGACCAGACTGGTGTTGCCATCCGGTGATCATGCCACACAATGTCATATGACATGTTGGCACATCTCCATAACTACTAAATTTCACATAAGCAGATTCCCAATTTACCCCTTAGGTTTTAAAATTGAGTAGCATCCAAGGCTTTGGTAAATATATCAGCCAACTGCAGATTTGTAGCTACATGTTCCAGTGAAATCACTTTCTCTTCTACAAGATCTCTGATGAAATGATGTCTGATATCAATATGCTTGGTCCTGCTATATTGGATAGGATTCTTTGATATGTTAATAGCACTTAAGTTGTCATAGTACAATGTCATGACATCTTGTGGGACATTGTACTCAGTGAGCATTTGCTTCATCCAAACTAACTGTGAACAACTGCTTCCAGCTGCAATATATTCAGCTTCAGCAGTAGATAAGGATACACAATTTTGTTTCTTACTGAACCAAGAAATCAAATTGTTTCCTAGAAAAAAGCATCCTCCTGAAGTGCTTTTTCTGTCATCAGCACTTCCAGCCCAATCAGTATCACAGAAGCCAGTGAGAATTGGTTTGCATCCATGAAAGTACATTATGCCATAGTCACAAGTACCATTAACATATTTCAGAATTCTCTTGACTTGATTAAGATGACTAACTTTTGGATCAGCTTGATATCTTGCACATACACCTACTGCAAATGCTATGTCTGGTCTGCTAGCAGTCAGATATAATAAGCTTCCAATCATACTTATGTATAGGCTTTGATCTACATTCTCACCCTTGTCATCTTTAGTCAGCTTTAAATGTGTGGGGGCAGGAGTTCTCTTATGAGTAGCACTGTCCATCCCAAATTTCTTGACTATGTTCTTAGCATACTTGCTTTGGGAAATGAACATGGAGTCCTCCATTTGCTTTATTTGCAGTCCAAGAAAGTAGGTTAATTCTCCTACTAGGCTCATTTCAAATTCAAATTCCATCTGATTGACAAAATGTTTAACCATCCTGTCTGACATCCCACCAAAGACAATGTCATCTACATATATTTGAGCAATCATGACATTTCCTTCTTCATCTTTAACAAACAAGGTTTTTTCAATTCCACCTTTCCTGTACCCTTGCTTGATAAGAAAAGTAGTCAGCCTTTCATACCATGCTCTTGGAGCTTGCTTCAGACCATAAAGAGCCTTCTTTAGTTTGTATACATGATTTGGACAGCTTGGATCAACAAATCCTTTAGGTTGTTCTACATATACCTCTTCATTAAGATAACCATTTAAAAAGGCACTTTTCACATCCATTTGAAATAGCTTGAACTTTAAGATACAAGCAATTCCCAAAAGTAGTCTGATTGATTCAAGCCTTGCTACTGGTGCAAAGGTTTCATCAAAGTCTACTCCTTAAATTTGTGTGTATCCTTGAGCTACAAGTCTAGCTTTGTTCTTTGTAACAACTCCTTGCTAATTTGACTTGTTCTTATACACCCATTTAGTTCCAATCACATTTATGTCATCAGGTCTAGGAACAAGTTTCCACACTTCATTCCTTGTGAATTGACCTAATTCCTCTTGCATAGCACAAATCCAGTATTCATCAGTAAGAGCTTCCTTGATGTTTTTAGGTTCTATTTTAGAAACAAAACAGGAACCTGAAATCACTTCTCTTGATCTAGTGCTTACACCTCTGTTGGGATCACCAATTATCAAATCTTTGGGATGATCCTTCTGGATTCTGATGGAGGGAGGTTTGCTGGATTGTTCTGTCCTTGCATCAGTTTGAGTGAAGTCAGAATGATCACTCTTTTCTTCAGCTTCAGTTTTGATATCAGCAGATGTTCCAACATCTTCTGGAACATCTGTAGGAGCGTCATCAATTATCACATTTATGGACTCCATGATAACCTTGGTTCTAGAATTAAATACTCTATATGCTCTGCTGTTTATAGAGTATCCAAGAAAAATCCCTTCATCACTTTTAGGATCCATTTTTCTTCTTTGCTCCCTATCTTCCAGAATATAACAGTTACTTCCAAACACATGGAAGTACTTAACTGTGGGTTTTCTGCCCTTCCAGACTTCATAGATTGTGGACAAAGTTCCTTTCCTTAGAGTAACTCTGTTATGGATGTAACAAGCTGTGTTCATAGCTTCAGCCCAGAAGTACAAAGGTAACTTTTTAGCATGGATCATAGCTCTTGCTGATTCTTGAATAGTTCTATTCTTCCTCTCAATAATCCCATTCTGTTGAGGAGTGATTGGTGAAGAGTATTCATGATTGATTCCTACTGAAGAACAGAAATCTAAGAATTTTTGGTTCTCAAATTCTTTTCCATGATCACTTCTTATTCTGATCACACAGCTGTCTTTTTCCTTTTGTATTCTTTGGCATAAGTATTTGAATACATCAAATACATCAGACTTTTCTTTGATGAAATTTATCCATGTATACCTTGAAAAGTCATCAACCACCACATAGGCATACCTCTTACCACCAAGGCTCTCAACCTGCATAGGTCCCATAAGATCCACATGCAATAGTTCCAAAACTTTGGAAGTTGTCAGATGTTGGAGCTTTGGATGGGACATCTTGGTTTGCTTGCCTATTTGACATTCACCACATATTTTGCCATCATCAATATTCAGTTTAGGAATACCTCTCACAGCATCCACAGATATGATTTTCTTTATGCCTCTGAAATGAAGATGACCTAGTCTTTGGTGCCATAGTTTCACTTCTTCTTCTTTAGCCAAAGAGCAAGTTGAAGTGAGACTGAAGTCTTGAGGTTCCCATATGTAACAGTTATCTTTAGATCTGGCTCCTCTCATGACAACCTTTTGTTCTTTGTTAGACACTATGCATTCAATTTTGGTAAAGTTTACACTGTACCCTTGATCACATAATTGACTTATGCTGATCAGGTTAGCAGTTAAACCTTTAACTAGCAGCACATCATCTAGTCTTGGTACATCTGGACAGTCCAAGGTCCCAACTCCCTTGATTTCTCCTTTAGCTCCATCTCCAAAGGTTACATATCTGGATGAATGTGACTTTAAGTCTACTAGCAGATTCTTCAATCCAGTCATGTGTCTTGAACATCCACTGTCAAAGTACCAGTCTTCTTTAGCTGATACTCTTAGAGATGTATGAGCTATATATGCAACACCTTTCTTTGACCATTTGAGTTGAGATTTCTTTTGATACCTCTGCCCTGTGTATTGTTCATCAGTAGAGCTCCAAGGTTTTTGTTGATCTTGTTCTTGGGTATGTAGCTTTGATCATCATGAAGACTAGCTTTTGGTCTCCATACCTTCTTGATGACCTCTGTCTTCTGATTAGGAGGTTGCTGATCTCTTTGATGTCTATGCAACACTTTCTTGGTAACTTCTATCTTCTGCTTAGGAGGTTGCTGATACATCTGATTTGGATATCCATGCAACTTATAGCAATGAGGTTTGATATGTCCAAATCTTCCACAATGATGACATCTCCATCTTTGATACTTCTTCTTCATTATGTTCTTTTCAGGATGTTGAGACATCGGTTGGAACATTATGTTTGGCTTTATGTTCTTTTCATGATGTTGAAGCATCTGTTGGGACATCTTGTTTGACTGTATGGACTTTGAAGTAGTTTTGCTAGAGCTAGCTTAAACCTTATGAACTTTGTTAAATCCCAGTCCACTTTTATCCCCTGAATGCTTATTGTTGTTGAGAATAACATCCAGTGTGCTTGAGCTACTGTTCAGCATTCTAACAGATTTGGACATATGTTCCAACTTGGAGTTGAGAAGACTTACTTCACTTTTCAAGGTGTCAATGATCTCTAGATCACTTGCTTTTTCATCCTTTAGAGCCTCAATCTTCTTCTTTAGCTTTATACTCTCCCTGCATATTTCAGTGCTTCTTTTGAATAGTTCTCTGTATGATTGCTCAAGTTCTTCAAAAGTAAGCTCCCCATCACTGGATTCACTTTCAGATTCACATAATCCAGCTAGAGCAGGGATATGCTTAGCTGATTCTTCTTCTGAATCACCTCCTGAGTCTTCATCAGACCAGGTTACAGAGAGTCCTTTCTTTTGCCTTTTTAAGTAGGTAGGACATTCATTCCTGATGTGTCCATATCCTTCACATCCATGGCATTTAATTCCTTTTTCTTGACTGGTCTTTTCATCATAATTTGACCTTCTATTATCATCATAAGGTCTTTTGTTCTCAGAAGAGTTTGTGTATCTTCCACTTGGTTTGGATTTGTCTTCCATCCTTCTGAGAATCTTTTTGAATTGTCTTCCAAGCATAGCAATGTTGTCTGATAAGCTTTCACCAGTTTCTGATTCATCATTTTCTTCTTCTTCATCAGTATTTGTCACCAAGGCTATGCTTTTGTTCTTCTTTACACTTGTGTCATTCATTCCCATCTCAAATGTTTGAAGGGAACCAATGAGCTCTTCAACTTTCATTGTGCATATGTCTTGAGCTTCTTCTATTGCTGTGACTTTCATGTCAAATCTTTTTGGCAAAGATCTAAGAATCTTTCTTACAAGCTTTTCATCAGTCATCTTTTCTCCCAAGGCTCCAGAAGTATTGGCTATTTCTAAGATGTTCATGTAGAATTCATGAATTGTCTCATCTTCCTTCATTCTCAAGTTTTCAAACTTAGTGGTGAGAAGTTGAAGTCTTGACATCTTTACCTTTGATGTTCCTTCATGAGTTGTTTTGAGAGTGTCCCAAACATCTTTGGCCAGCTCACAGTGATGCACAAGTCTAAAGATGTTCCTATCAATGCCATTGAATAAAGCATTTAAGGCCTTGGAGTTGCCAAGTGCTGAATATTCTTCCTCCTTACTCCATTCTTCTTCAGGTTTCAACAATTTTGCTCCATCTTTGGTGTCTTGGACAGGATGTTCCCATCCATTGTTGACTGCTTTCCAGGCCCTATTGTCAAGTGATCTTAAGAATGTGTAAGCACCCCAAATTTGCCCTCACCCATTCACACCATGGCTTATGGTCATCTCATATGCATAAACACAATCATATCATCTCACATCTCATTTTTGATTCACTGGATAGTTTCTAAGGCATCTGCACCTAGGGTTTGTGATCTGAGCAACCTCAGGGCATCTTGAGCCACTCCAAAGGCCACCAATCAACTCAAATGGGTCCATGGGTGTTCTTATATCATATTTCATCTCCTCAAAGTCAAAATTGCAGAGGAATCACAAGAACTAGGGTTTGAGTGGATGCAGGGCTAGTTTGAACTGCACAGTTGACTGAAAATTAGGGTTTTGGTTTCAGAGGCCATAACTCCAAATTTTTTGGTCATTCTTGTTTCCATTGATCTCTATATGGTATAGGGAGTATGCATATCAATTTTCATGAAGAAATTCCATGGGGAAGTCATCTGATCAAGGGTTGACTTTTCAGACAAGTCAGTGCAAAATCAGGGCATCTGAGGCCCCCAATGACCCAACCAATGGGTGATCTTCATCATTTTGAGTGTACATGATCTTTATTTGATCATGGAAGAAGGTTGAAGTTCATAGAAATCAAGAATTTAGGGTTTTTGCAAATGTTGACTTTTTGGGCATAGTTGACTTTTCAAGAATGCATCATTTTAGGTCATTTTTCAAGCCATGATTTTGAATCCAAAAATGCTTCAAATGGAAAAACTTTGGTCATGAAAGTTGTAGATCTCATCTTTCCCTTTTCAAAAAGTACAAGAAACATGATCTAATTCATTTTGGATCAAAAGTTATGGTTTGTTAAAGTTGGCAAAAATCACTAAATTTCAAGTTATGCACTAAATGGAAAACTTGCAAATTCATGTATCAAGCATTCTAGTGACTTCAAAGTGACTTCAAAACTTCATCACATGATCACATATGCCCTAAAAAACAGAATTGGCCCAAGGGATTCTTCATTGTTTGCCTTGATTTTCAAGAAATCCATAAGACATTTTCCATTACAAGTGCAAAGTTGGATTTTTGGCATAGTCATTTTCCAAGGAATTATGTGATCACTAGCTGATTTCTCAACATTGCCATGACTAAAAGAAGTGCCATGCCACAAAATTCAGCAAGCATTGTTTCATGTGTATGGCACAAAATCATGAGAAAGTACAAAGTTGTCAAGTTGCAAAAACTAGCATAGCTTGTCATCCACATGTTGCAGTCAGCCACAAGCAATCCAAGGGCTCTCCTCAACCCTAGCTGGAGCAAGACAAGACTTGAACCTGCTGCTGCCATGACCCATACTCTCAATGACACAAAATTGACCTTTTTGCAAAAGACTCCCATACTCTTGGCACAGTACACAGCCACCCTACTAACCTGCCTCACAGTCTATCCACACAAGTTGGAGACAATATAGCTAAGCATTGAGCATTGAAGCTGGCCAGAACACAACATTCACAAAAACACATCACATTGCATTTTCTATCGAATCTGCTTACACAGCCATCAAACACTCAAGCAAACTTCACCATCCAACTCAACACACTTCATAGACCTCAAACCACCAAAGCTCAAGCCTGAAACAAGCCTGACCTGAGCTTCACCATTCTTCACTTTCCAAACCAGTTCTCTTCGAATCTCACTATCCAGCCATCAAACACTTCATTTTTCTTCACCAACAAGTCAAGCATACCACAAGGAGTCAAAACCACCCTTCACTTTGATCTGAAACTGCCTGTACACAGATCCCCATTTCTGCTACACCAGAGTTGGATCTTTCAAGCCAGCCACTCTCCAAGCATTTTGAGCCTCGTTTCGCATTCAAGGGGTCCAAGGAAGCAAGCTTGCACAAGAAAGAAGCCCTGAAAGCTCACAAACAGAGGAGCTTCATCTCAGGTGAGCTACATGAACTTTTTTCCCAGAAACTAGTTTTTTAGTTCTTTTATGATGCCTTGTGTTCCCCTGATCATGAATGTATGCTTGCTTTTGAAAATAGTGTAGAAACCAGCATGTATGAAGCTCCTGAACATTTGCCCGTGTTTTGCATTTTGTTTCGATTCATGCTCATGGATGAAAATAAATGAATTTAGGCTTAGGGTTTAGGTTTAGATTGATGAGAGAGTCAGTTTGATGGAAGAAATTTGTGATTTGGTGACCTATAGAAGAATCTAGGGTTTTGGCTGGCCGGAGAAGACGACCGGAAGTCTTCTCCGGCGGCCTGAAAGTCATTTAACCCTAATTATGTCATTAAATGAGGTTTGAATCCTGTGCGTTAGATCAGCTGACTTTGGTTGACTTGCGCGCAAATGTGTGGCCAGGATGTGTCATTAAAACCCTAATCCCTTTTTAATTAATTCAAATCCTGTTTAATTAATTCATAAAACAAATTAGCCAGATTTGAATCTGGGCCCTTGGATCTGGCGCGCAGTCAACCAGTCCAAGCCCAGATCAAATCCTGGCCCTCCCTTTTGCATACTTTCATTTATTTTATATTTTATTTCATTTAAATTGATTTATCTTTTACATTTTATTTAAAATAGCAAAAACCATTTAAAAATTATGAAATTTTTTGTCAAATATTTCACTAATTTTTAAAACCCAAAAATACTTTTATTTTTATTTTTATCATTAAAAAAGTATTTTTAAATATTTAAAAGATTATTTTTAATTGATTAATGGAAATTAATTTATTAAAAATGCTTTTAGGTATTTAAAAATCACCAAAAAATTCATGAAATGTTCTAAGACATTTAGAAACATTGTCCAACCTTCAAACCAATTTTCTTTTTTGATCTTGATGCATTTTAAGAATTTTTCATTGAATTAAATCAATTTTTATGCATTATTTTGATCATAAGTTCAAAAAATCATTTCTGCCTATTGGAGAAGGTTGAGACATTGATTCTTCTTGCATTGTGTTATGTTTAGCATGTACTTTCAAAGATAAAATGGCCATGATTTGTTTCCTCATTTTCTAATTGTTTGGCATTTCTTTTGTTAAGAACACTAAAAAACCCTAATAACTTAGAAAATTCATATCTTGAGTTTGGTTAGGAGTTGGAACCTCCCCTTTGAACCTTGGTTTAGCATAGGATTAGGGTTTCTTTGAGTTCCATTTTCCATTTTTATCTTAGGGTTTTGTTTCTGTTTTAGGGTTTTTGCTTGATGTTTGATTCATGAACCCTAATTTGGGCTTTCTTTTGCATCATTCTTACATTCTCTTGCATAACATGACTTGTCTTTGCATTTTGTGCATTCTTGTGATCCATTTGACATCTTAAGACATATAGAAAGCATGTTTGATCATTGCATTACACATTTGCCATGTTATATGCCATGTATGTTTCATAACTTTTCATGCTTGTTCATGCTCTTTAGCTTGCATCATTTGCATCCATAATCTTGTATGAACATCCCCATGTCTTGCCTCATGTTTGCAGCACCTCATAACATCATTAACATCATGTGCCTGCTTCTGGTTTGGTCTATCATCATGCCATTCATCTCATCTTGCATTGTTTTGCATTTCTTTCTAACATTTCAGGTGGTAAGTAAACTTGAGAAGTGAATTTGCCTTCACTTCTCATAACCTTTCTTTTCATCTCTCTTGCATCCATTGCTGCATTCTTATATGTGTTTGAGATTGAGCTTGCTCATTCTTCTTCTTCCCACTTTCTTTCTTCAAGTGACTTGACTTCTTGAATGAAGCAAGTTGCTTTGCTTCTCTTGATCCTTTCATCTGCTTCCTGGTGGTTCCATTGAAGACTTCTCTTGTAAACCTCACAAACCTTAGGATCATCCAAGCATGACAATGAATTAGGGTTTTGATTAGTCTCCCCTCATAGTTTTACCTTTGTGTCTCTCTTTGAGTCCTCTCTTCTCACCTCATAATCAGGGACTAAACCCTAAAGGTTTTAAGACTTTGTGATTAAGCTTATGCCTGCATCCTTCTCTTAGGATGGAGTGTATGACTTTAATCCTAAGTGTTAAACCCTTAATGTGTTTAAATCTCTTAATCAATTCACTTAATAATCATCAAGACATCACACTTGTAACTTGGGCCTTGCATTAGGGTTCTAATTCTTCCTTAAGTGGTTAAGAAGGACTAACCCTAGTGTTAATGGACAAGTCCCCCTCAAGTTGTCTTACAAATCATAAAAATCACTTCATCATCATACCATTAATCTAAAATCCATTTAATCAAAGGCTTGTTTTGTCATGGGTTTAATCCCTAATCATGGATTAAGTTGAGGAGCTTTCCTCAACTTAAACATTCTCATCTATCATCCTTCTTTTAGGATGGTGTAATGAGTCTGCTTAATCTTTGATTATGGCTTAACCTCATTACTCAACACTAAACAAAAACACCAAAAAACATCTAAATAATCACAAGTAGGTTAATGACCTTAATTCTACACCAAAGGTGATTAAGTGTGAGAATCTGACTTCACACTTAAGGTATTCTCATTACCCCTAATCAGAGGGAGGATGTGATGAGTTTACTAACCCATTGGTTTAGACTTAAGCTCATCATCTTATGACAAACTCCAAAAAGCAATAAAAGACTGAAAATTCAAAAACAAACAATAATCGTCTCCTCCGGGATTCTTTTCTCATCACCTTCACTCACAATCGAGAACTTGCTTCTTCCGTCTAATGCAAGACAGTTCGCACCTGAGCCAGACAGGTCATACACTTGAGCATAGACAAGTAAGCAGTTCACCAGTCAATTCATCTTTCAGTCACTTCGGGTCGAACTACGGTGTTCTGACTTCCTCATTGCACGAGAGGATACGTAGGCATAACTTAACAGTTATCGAACAAAGGTCTCTGTATGTTCCCCCTCCTTCCAGCATTGTTCTTAGCCTCATTATCATGAGCACTTCACACTTCTCTTACGCTGACACCTGTACATTCTTTTCCAGCTATTTTATACACAAATTGCACTGACACTACCCCTTTAAAGCACAAATCTTTTAAGCGTGGATCCCGTCGAGTACGACGGACAATCTGGGTGCTAATACCTTCCCAGGTTGTAACCAACCCCCTTTCTCAGTCTCTCTGGTTCGCAACCGTCTTATCCATATCTTTCTAGGTCTATGCAGCATTGCCTTTCCTCCGGGATAAAAATGCCCAGCTGGCGACTCTATTCATCTCCAGTGAGTTCACGGCTGTGTGTTCTCATTGTTCTTTTCGCCGACCGTTCGCGCTTGTACCTGGATGCAAATCTTTGGGAGCGACAGAATGCAATCATTCTTGGCTTCCAGTAGTCATAATTAGATCCATCCAGTATAGGTGGTCTATTTACTGATCCTATATCTCTGTCCATGTTTCCAGAATTTGTATTCCCTAGATCTCACCTAGTATAAACAGGCAGGGTGCCTGCTCTGATACCAATTGAAATTCTGTGATCAGGTATGAGATGTCGAATGAGATGTTCCAACACTTGACAAATTTAACCAAAACTTAAAGTGCAAGAAAATTTAAACAACACAGTAGTTTGTTAACCCAGTTCAGTGTATAACCACACTTACATCTGGAGGCTACCAAGTGTAACACGGTGGGAGAACTGACTTTAGTTATGTTGCGGATAGCAAGAGTCGCCACCGACTTTTATTTTATCCAAAGGAAAGGCATAAAAGAACAGGAAAGACCTTTTTAAAAGATTTTTGGGTCCGGGGGGTAGGTTATGTAAAGGGAAGGTGTTAGCACCCTTTACATACATGGTTATCCATGGGCTCTTAGTTACTTAGCTCACTTTAAAATGTTTTTGAAATGTGAAGTGTGTGAATAAAAATTTTCTTAAGAGTTTCATAATGATCCATGTACGGATGCGTAAAAAACCTTTGTTTTGAAAATTGTTTGAAATGTGTGAAGTGTTTGAAAAGTTTTTGTAGAGTGAGCAAGTATCTAAAAGGAACCTACCCTAAGTTTTAAGTCTTTTCTGTTCTTGAATCCTTTAAATGGTAAGACTATCCCTATTATTAAGGAATAGGTAGTCATTACCTTGGATGTGTGGGACAAGTGAAGGGTCATCTGTTTATTTAGGCAACTGTGGGGTGTATAAGCAATTCGAAGGGACTATCATCTTTATTCGAAAGGGACAAGATCATTACGAAGGCAACATTCGAAAGGGACTTGATCTTTTATCTTTTAAGGGACTAGATGATGTGAAATTGAGGGGACTTTGCTTTATACACCCTACTTGACCTTTTATAATAGGCAACATAAGAGGTATCCCTAAGGAAGTGAGATGGCGATCAAAGATCGACTTACGTGTGTGAGTGTACAATTTTACTATTTATCTTTAAATTTAATGAGCTAAATTAATTTTAAATATACAAACATGTTGCACTCCCTATTTTTACTAACCATAGCATAAAATATAAATAATAAACATTATTACTAAAATATTACATCCAGGAACAATTACATAATAACAATAATTAAAGCGAATTAAATAAATAAGCAAAAATAATAAATAATAATAATTGGGTTAGTAGAAAATAATAATAAAAATAATACAAAATTAAAGGGGGTTAATAATAAATAAATATCATAATAAACATAATAGATAATATAAACAAGAACATTATAATAATTAAAAGATCAAATTTTTATATAAACAATTATTTAAGATTAATAAGAAAATATGAACAATTATACTAATTATTATAAAGTTTTAAGTTATATATAAGTTATAAAAAAAAGTAAGTTAATTATAAACATATGAAAATAAAATTATAATTACAAAATTAAATTAACAATTTTTAACTATTTTTAAACATATAATAAAAATTATTTACATTCAAAATTAAATTATAAACAATTTATAGAATATTTACATATTATGAAAATAGGATTAATTATAATTATATTTACAAAATTAAGTTAAGAATTTTATTGTTTTAAACATAATTTAAAATTATTTACATTACTTTAATAAGATTACATATAATGATAATTAATAAAAATATATATAGAAAAATAATTAACATTTATATGAAAACAATTAGGGTTTTAGAAAAAATAAGTTAATTTTTTAGGATTAGTAAGAAAAATAGAGTTAATGTTTTAATTAAGAAAAATTAATTGACATAATTATATAATTAATAAAATAAATAAAAGAAAAATATAAAGAAAACAAATAAAAGAAAGAGGGGAGGCCTGGATTTGAACCTAGGACCTCCCCTGATACCTGGTAAGTCCTAGCCACTGGGACAAGGCGCACGCCTTGTTGTTTGGGGGAGAAGAGTGCATAATATATGTAAAATGGCTTTTAAGAATTTTTTCCCAAAAAAAGAATGGTCTTGATAGGTTTCGAACCCTTGACCTTGCTATATACACGCGCATCCCTTACCAGCTGAGCCAAGCATCATATCTGAAATATATATAACAACAAAATATAATAAAACAAACATAATTTCAAAATTCAGATTTCGCGCCAAAGACTTCATCTTCTTCCCCAGGTTTCCTGCGAATTCTCTTTCAATGTTTCCTGCGATTTTTCCTGTGAACCTGGTTTCGTTGGATTTCCTAGCCTTATGTCAAGAACATCAAACCTGCAAAATTTCACTAAATTGAGGGTACCATTGTACTCCCCACAACAAGACCAGTTCATTTATACATTTAGAATATATTTATATTTGTTAAATTAGAAAACCCCATTTATGGAACAAGAACCCTAATAATGGTGTTTGGAGATTAAGGTCACGATTCTTCAAATTGAGAGTCCAGAAACGTTCCTAGCACTATCACAAACATCAAGAAATCATCAAATATCATTTAAAACAAACAAATATATAAAATCGAAAAACTCATATTCAAGAACAAAGCATGATTCGGTTGGACGATTATGTGATGTTTTAGATGCTTATGATGATTGGGAAAGGTTTTGGAAACACCCAGGAACGATTTTACACCTTAAAACCTTTGATAAGCAACCTCAATGATGAAATCCGAATATCACTTTTTCCTTGAAAATTTGAAGTTTGGAGAGTGTTCTTGGAGGCTGGAATTCGTGTCTAGAGCTTAGTCTTATGTTGTATATATACCACACACTAAAATTAGGTCAAGAATTTAAACAAACTTATGAATTTTTGGACTTTTAGAGATTGAAAAAGATTGATCATTAAAACTTGATTTTCCTTGATCTAGCATTGCCAAATTGGTATGATCTCCATTATTTTTGTATCAATCAAGCTTAAATATTTTTTAAGACCTTCTAGAAACCAAATCCTTTTCAAATATATGATTTTTATATTTTATTTCAATTTAATTTGTATTTTAATGAATAAAATTCAAATAAATATGAAATAAAAATAAAAAAATCAGAAAATGAGTGGGTTGCGTCGTGCTTGATGAGTTTGTAAAGTTTGGATGGTAATTTGGTGTGCTCATTTAGCAAAAATTGGTTTTAAGGCCTTATTTGCTTCATAAATTCCCCAAAAATTTCCCAACTTTACAAGGGCACAAATCCTTCAATTTTAATGCTATGAAGGTGTTATTGGACATTTTTGGAAAGCTTAGAGAGTCCTCTAACCAACCCCATTGGTTTCATGTCCATATCATTTACCATTCTCAAGTTATGCCCTTTTGAAGTTGTTGACTTTTTGTTGACTTTTAAAAGGACCTATAATGTCTTAGCTCATACCTTCCAAATGAAGAATTTTTGGGCTTGGCTTGTGAGACACAAAGTTGTAGATAATTCAATTTCCTTCAAAATGAGCTTTGGATGGAAAATTGGTGATGAAGCATGTGAAAGTTATGGCTGGTCAAAGTTCAGTTGACTTTTCCTGAGGAAACCCTAATTTAGAAACCCCTGATTCTTGATGATCTGAAATCATCTTGATGAATCATGATCAACCATTGATAAAATGATGAATGTTACTTCATATACTTGATGTTGGCAAAAAATCATGAAGTTTGACTTTGGTTTGACCACAGTTGACCTCAGTTTGACTTTTTAACTGCTTTGACTGATTTTGACTTATCTGATCATCTGACTGAGCAAACCTTTGAGAAAAGTCTTGAAACTTGTCATGGGGATTCTTAGACACATATAAGATGTTATGAAGCTCACTTGAAGTCTTGGAAGTCCATTTAGCCTGATTAAAGTCAAAACCCTAGTTCTGGATGCACTGCTTAGGAGGATGCATTGTCTGAGGGAAATGTCAAATCTTCTGACTAATTGAGAACTTTGTGAACCTTGTGAACTTCATAAGATGTCTTGTGAATCTGGTGTAAATTCTTGTGAACCTTGTGAACCTCATAAAGTGTCTTGTAAACTTCATGAACCTCATGAAAGGTCTTGTGAACCTCATAAAGTGTCTTGTAAACTTCATGAACCTCATGAAAGGTCTTGTGAACCTTGTGAACCTCATAAAGTGTCTTGTAAACTTCATGAACCTCATGAAAGGTCTTGTAAACTTCATGAACCTCATGAAAGGTCTTGTGAACCTTGTGAACCTCATAAAGTGTCTTGTAAACTTCATGAACCTCATGAAAGGTCTTGTAAGTATTGTGAACCTTGTGAACCTCATAAAGAGCCTTGTAAACTTCATGAACCTCATGAAAGGTCTTGTGAACCTTGTGAACCTTCTTAGCACACAAAGTCTTGTATTGTGATGGCAAATTTTGGGGTGCAACAGCTGCCCCTGTTCAATTTTCTGAAACCTGAGGGGTTAGATTGGTATATTTGCCAGTCATGACCTGGAAGGTTGAAGGGGATTGAACACAAAAGCCCAAAAATTTGCACTCACTGGTGCGTAGAGTGATACGGATGACTAGTTGAATATGCTTGAGTGGGCTTAAAGATGCCACTTGGAGAAAAATTCTTCAGATACATTTCTTGAAGGATAAAGCAGTCCAAAATATGAAGATATAATGATAGCTTTCAGGAAGATAAACAACGTCCCGAGGTAATAGTGATAGCTTTCAGGAAGATAAACAACGTCCCGAGGTAATAGTGATAGCTTTCAGGAAGATAAACAACGTCCCGAGGTAGTGGTATGCTTTCAGGAAGATAAACAACATCCTGAGGTAGTGGTGTAACCTTTGGGAAGATAAACAACGGCCCAAGGTAATAATATGCTTTCAGGAGGATAAACAACGTCCTGAGGAAGTGATGATAGCTTTCAGGAAGATAAACAACGTCCCGAGGAGATAATATGCTTTCAGGAGGATAAACAACGTCCTGAGGAAATGATATAACCTTTGGGAAGATAAACAACGGCCCAAGGCAATGATATGCTTTCAGAAGGATAAACAACGTTCTGAGGAAATGATTGCTTTCAGGAAGATAAACAACGTCCTGAGGGAATGATGATAGCTTTCAGGAAGATAAACAACGTTCTGAGGAAATGATGTAACCTTTGGGAAGATAAATAACGGCCCAAAGTCATGATATGCTTTCAGGAGGATAAACAACGTCCCGAGGAAATGATGATAGCTTTCAGGAGGATAAACAACGTCCTGAGGAAATGATATGCTTTTGGGAAGATAAACAACGGCCCAAGGTAATGATATGCTTTCAGGAGGATAAACAACGTCCTGAGGTGATGATATGCTTTCAGAAAGATGAACAACGTTCTGAGGTATAAGAAGCTTTCAGGAGGATAAACAACGTCCTGAGGAAATGATAACTTTTGGGAAGATAAACAACAGCCCAATAGTCACAAGTTGTTAATGAAGTCTGTCTGCTGGAGAATTAATCTGAAAAACAAGATTATAACATTCTGTATGATAATATTAGCTTATGCATTATGTATGCATGTATAATATGATGCACTTAAGTAATGTATTATGTATCTATGTGTATGTATGTTATGATGTAAATGATGTATGTATGAATCATGCAGCCTGAAGCGTCTGGATATCTTCGTATAACGACTGCTGGCCGGGGAAAATAAATCCCGATTCGTTGCTGGAGACTATGAGGAACTCGTTCCCATCTTGTTTGATAATATAGTATATATAACCTCCAGTCTTCGTTTGATTGTATGGTATACATAACCTCCCGTCTTCGTTCGTCGTACTCCTATTGGAAAAATAAATTCCCGACTATCCGTATGAGGATAAAAGAGATGGATATAAATTCCAGGGGAGATGTAATCTTGAAGTACTTATGAAGATGGATTTTCCCTACTGGGGATTCGTAGCTGTCTAGTGGGAATGAACCGGCGAAGCTTCGTTGAGATCCTTCCCTCGTTCGTCCTTAGTAAATACTATTACTGCATTTTCATGCATTTCTGGTAAACATCAATCATATTCAAAAGCATACATACATTCAAACACAACCAATGGACGTTTCGCTTATGTAAATAGGGTAAAAGTAAATCTGGATTCAAAAACGGAATTTTATTTATATCAAAAAAATGACCTATACATAGGTAGGTTTGTACAAGGAGACAGAAATCCTAGTAAGAGGAATTTGTCGTGAAAACTTTACAAAACAAAGAAAATCAGCTATGTGGGAAGTAATCCTATTGAGTTCCAATTCTACTATTGCCATTATCTTCAAGTATCTCATCTTCGGCTGTTGAGACGGAAACGATTGGATTGAGCTTTATCTGTTTGAGCTTGAGTAAGTAATACAACTGGTTGTAGTTCCATGGGTGATCCAAACGAGACATAGTCATAAGCTTTAATCCCTAACTTTTGCCTGGATTGCCCTTTCAGGTTTTCAATCCACCGGGATACCCTTTTTTGCCCAAGCCGCCTTTTCAGGTTTTCGACTTGCCGGGTGTACATTTTTTATATATATCCCTAATTTTTGCCCAAACCCTTTTGGTTTGCCGGGATGCCCTTATTTTTGCCTAGGCCAGTCAACCTAGCGGGTCTCTTTTTATGCGTAGTATTTTTTAACTATGTCTGCGTTTACAGGTTGCGGGAAGTCTTCACCATCCATAGTAGTAAGTATCATGGCACCTCCTGAAAACACTATTTTGACCACAAATGGTCCTTCATATGTTGGAGTCCACTTGCCTCTAGGATCACCCTGTGGTAATATGATACGCTTGATTATCAAATCACCAGCCTGATATACCTTTGGCTTAACCTTCTTGTTAAAAGCTTTGATCATTCGTTTTTGGTACATCTGGCCATGACAAACTGCTGCTAACCTCTTCTCATCAATCAAATTTATCTGGTCAAGTCGAGTCTGAATCCACTCATCTTCATCCAAGCCTGCATCCTTCATAATTCTTAAGGAGGGAATCTGAACTTCAATGGGCAGGACTGCTTCCATACCATAGACTAAGGAGAATGGGGTTGCCCCTGTTGAAGTACGTATTGTGGTACGATAACCATGAAGAGCAAATGGTAACATCTCATGCCAATCCTTGTAAGTAACAGTCATCTTCTGTATAATCTTCTTAATGTTCTTATTAGCAGCTTCAACTGCCCCATTCATCTTTGGACGATATGGAGAAGAGTTGTGATGCTTAATCTTGAACTGCGTGCAGAGATCAGTAATCATAATGTTGTTCAGATTAGAGCCATTGTCAGTGATAATCCTTTCAGGGATGCCATACCTACATATGAGATTATTCTTAATGAATCGAGCCACAACATTCTTAGTAACAGATGCAAATGAAGCTGCCTCTACCCACTTCGTGAAGTAATCAATAGCAACCAGGATGAAACGATGCCCATTAGAAGCAGTAGGTTTGATCTCACCAATCATATCAATGCCCCACATGGCAAAAGGCCAAAGATCAGTCAACACATTCAATGGTGATGGAGGTATATGGACTTTATCAGCATAGATTTGGCACTTGTGACACGTTCTGGAGTGTTGATAGCAATCAGCTTCCATGGTAGACCAATAGTAACCTGCTCTCAATATTTTCTTTGCCATAGTATGACCACTAGAATGAGTGCCAAAGATTCCATCATGCATATCTTCCATGATCTCTGTTGCTTACTTCTTATCCACACAACGAAGCAAAGTTGAATCATGATTGCGCTTGTACAAAATCCCATTACTCAAAAAGAACTTAGCAGAAAACCTTCTCAGAAACTTCCTATCTTTGACAGATGCCCCTTCAGGGAACTCCTGAGCTTCAAGATATCTTTTCACTTCATAAAACCAAGGCTTCTCCTCTGCTTCTTCAGTACCAATCTCATTGCAGTATGCAGGCTTCTCAAATCTATCAATGGTAATCTTGGGAGCTTCATCATCCCAGCTGATCTCAAACATAGATGCCATGGTGGCCAAAGCATCTGACAACTGATTCTCTCTTCGTGGAATATGTCCAAAGGTAACTTCTTTGAAATGTGGGATCAAAGACAACACATACTCTCTGTAAGGAATGAGATTATCATGCTTGGTGTCCCAATCTCCTTTGATCTGACTAACTACCAAGGCTGAATCTCCATACACATCAAGGAACTAAATCTTCATATCAATAGCAGCTTTAATACCCAGGATACATGCCTCATACTCAGCCATGTTATTGGTACAATAGAAACAAAGTCTGGCAGTAATCGGGGTATGACAACCTTCAGGGGAACTAATCACAACACCAACACCATTACCAAGTGCATTAGAGGCACCATCAAAAACCATAGTCCATCGGGATCCTTGTTCAGGTCCGTCATATTGTCCAGGTTCTTTGGTAATAATCATAATGTCTTCATCAGGAAACTCAAAACTCATTGACTGGTAATCATCTACTGCTTGGTGAGCCAAATGATCAGCCACAACACTTCCTTTAATAGCCTTCTGAGTAGTATACTGTATGTCATATTCTGTCAAGATCATTTGCCATCTTGCTATTCTTCCGGAGAGAGCAGGTTTCTCAAATATGTACTTGATTGGATCCATCTTCGAAATCAATAAGGTAGTATGAGTTAACATATACTGTCTTAGTCGGCAAGCAGCCCATGCCAAAGCGCAGCAAGTTTTCTCGAGCAATGAGTATCTTGTTTCACAGTCGGTAAACTTTTTGCTAAGGTAGTATATTGCCTGCTCTTTTCGACCAGACTCGTCATGTTGCCCCAACACACACCCCATTGAGTTGTCTAACACTGTTAAGTACATAATCAAGGGTCTTCCATCAACTGGTGGCATCAAAATTGGAGGTTCTAGCAGATATCTCTTGATTTCATCAAAGGCAGTCTGGCACTCATCATTCCACTCCATTACCTGATCTTTCTTCAACAACTTGAAGATTGGCTCACAGGTAGCTGTTAATTGGGAAATAAATCTTGCAATGTAATTCAATCGTCCCAAGAAACCTCTAACTTCCTTCTCAGTACGGGGAGCTGGCATCTCTCGTATAGCTTTCACTTTTGCAGGATCCACTTCAATACCTTTTCCACTGACGATGAAACCCAGGAGTTTACCAGATCTAACTCCAAAGGTATACTTGTTTGGGTTCAATCTTAACTTGTATTTCTTCAACCTCTCAAACAATTTATGCAGATGATCAAGGTGTTGCTCTTCATTTTGGGACCTGGCTATCATATCATCCACATATACCTCTATCTCGTGATGAATCATATCATGAAACAAAGCCACCATAGCACGCTGATATGTTACCCCTGCATTCTTCAAACCAAATGGCATCACTTTATAACAAAAAGTGCCCCACTGTGTAACAAATGTTGTCTTCTCCATATCTTCAGGTGCCATCTTGATTTGATTGTAACCAGAGAAACCATCCATGAAAGAGAATACCTTATGCTGAGCAGTGTTGTCTACCAGAACATCAATATGAGGAAGTGGAAAATCATCTTTGGGGATGGCCTTATTCAAATCCCTGTAATCCACACACATGCGTACCTTACCATCTTTCTTAGGTACCGGTACCACATTTGCAACCCACTGAGGATAAGAAGTCACAGCTAAGAACCCTGCATCAAACTGTTTCATTACCTCTGCTTTAATCTTCTCTGACATTTCAGGACGCATGCGACGAACCTTCTGCTTCTTTGGACGATAATCTTCTTTTACGGGTAAGCGGTGAACCACAATGTCTGTATCCAACCCTGGCATATCTTCATAAGACCAAGCAAAGATCTCCACATAGTCACGTAACATCTGAATCAATCTGCTCTTGACACTATCCTCTAATTCAGCCCCTATCTTGACTTCTTTCCTGTTTTCTTCAGTTCCCAGATTCACAACTTCGACTGGCTCTTCATGTGGCTGTATAGCTTTCTCTTCTTGTTGTAACAACCTAGCAAGCTCTACAGGTACTTCACAATCGTCCTCATTTCCGTCTTCAGCTTGATAGATCGGATTCTCGAAATTATAATTGGCAATAGTAGAACTGTTATCAACAGGATCCAGAGTGTATGAGGATCTGCATTTTAGTGATGTGGGTGTGTGTAAGAACACACAGCTGATAAAACAAAAATAAAAGAAAAGAAAGACAAGGAACACAATATTTACGAAAACGAAACGTCCACTGATTTTTATTGAATGAAGTATGCAAATGAAATGACAGCCCGTAACAAGCACACTATTGTGCCCCGGGTAAGGCACAAGGCTTGAGAGTTTAATTGTTCAAAAATTACAAACTTTAAAAAGCAACAACACAGTAATAGTATTTACTCCTGACTAAAGGAGATAGTGTAAACACCCCAAATTTGCCCTCACCCATTCACACCACGGCTTGTGATCTCCTCATATGCATAATCTCAATCATAGCATCTCATATCACATCTTTGATTCATTTCATTGGTTCAAAGTCATATGCATCTAGGGTTTGTGATCTGAGCAATCCAAGAGCTTCTTGAGCCACTCCAAAGGTCATCAATCACTTCAAATGGGTACATGTATGTTCAAGCATCATATTATGTCTCCTCAAAGTCAAGAATGTTAAAGAATCACAAGAACTGAAAATGGTATGGAAGCAGAGCCAGGTTTAACTGCACAGATGACCTAGAATTAGGGTTTTGGTTTCAGAGGCCATAACTCCAAATTTTTTGGTCATTCTTGTTTCTATTGGTCTCTATATGGTATAGGGAGTATGCATATCAGTTTTCATGAAGAAATTCCATGGGGAAGTCATCTGATCAAGAGTTGACTTTTCAAGCAAGTCAGTGCAAAATCAGGGCATCTGAGGCCCTCAATGACCCAACCAAGAGGTGTTCTTCATCATTTTGATTGTATATGATCTTTATTTGATCATAGAAGAAGTTGGAAGTTCACAAAATTGAAGAATTTCAAGTCTTTTGCAAAGTTGACTTTTTGGGGAAGTTTGACTTTTAATGAAATTGCCATTTTGGGAAACTTTTTCAACCTTTGCTTTTTGATTCAAAAATGCTTCAAATGAAAAAACTTTGGTCATGAAAGTTGTAGAATGGATCATTCCCTTTTCAAAAAGTACAAGAACATGACCTAATTCATTTTGGATCAAAAGTTATGGCTTGTCAAAGTTGGTAAAAATCACAAAATTTCAAAGTTTCTACCAAAGAGGCAAAGTTGCAAATTCACTTGTCAAGGCAAATTGAGCTATCAAATGGACTTCTAAACTTCACAACATGATCATACAAGACCTAAAAGTCAGATTGCACCAAAAGATCTCTCATTTTTATGACTTATGGAGCAAGATGTCTCAAAGGAACCAAACAAGAATCAACTTGCAAAACTCATCATAAGTTACAAACCACTTGCTGCATTGTCTCTAAACTCTTTTCACAGCATTCCTTGATTCAAGCTGAGCCCAAGCATGCCAAAAAGCAAGTTGTACCATTGCCCATACCTCAAGTACACATCAAGTTGACATTTTGGCCAAAGACCCATACCAATCACCATAGGCCAGCAACAACTCTCTGACCTATCCCCTTTTGATACATGGACCAAGGCCAGCATAACACACCACACATTGCAAGCTGAAACACACCCAAGCCATAGTTATCACTTCTTGCTCCAAATTGCAAAAGCCTTCGAAACTGATTGCACAAGCCAAAAACACAAAAACCAACTTCACAAACCTACTCAACACACTTTCCTGATCACAAAGCACCCATCACCATTGCCTTAAACTCCCTGAATCACAAATACGATTCTCACCTCAGCTTGAGCAGAACTTCTGCCATTTCAAAAACCAACCATTCTCAAAGCTTCTTAAGCTTCATTTCATCATCAGAGGGTTCAAAGGAGTGAGTTTGCACCAAGAAACAGCCCAGAAAGCACAGGATCAGAAAGCTCCATCTCAGGTATAGCTCAAGAACAAATTTTCCAGAACTTCATTTTCTTGTTACAAATTGAATCTATATGTTGCACTGATCATCTGGATGTGTTTAGATTTGAAAATAAGTAAGAGATGACCATTTCATGTCTCTCTGAAAGTTTGCCTGTGTTTCACATTTGCCTTCGATTCAAGCTTGTCAATGAAAATAAACGATTTTTGAAAGAGGGGTTAGGTTTAGATGGGGGGCAGGATCATTTCTGTGGAAGAAATTTCAAGTTTGGTGACCTGTAGCAAAATCTAGGGTTTTGGTTCGCCGGAGAAGACGACCGGAAGTCTTCTCCGGCCACCTGAGTTTGATTAGCCCTAATCTGTGTAATTAAGGAAGTTTGAATTCTGGCCCTTGGATGTGTTGACCCGCGCGCGTTTGATTGGCCAGGATTCCACCATTTTGCCCTAATCCACTTTGACTTAATTAATCCCAATTAATTAATTCATAAACCTGATTTAACCAGATTTGAATTGTGGCCATTGGATTGCGCGCGCAGTCAACAAACCATTTCCCAGATTCAATCCTGGCCTCTCTTTCTGCATACTTCTCCTATTTTAATTTTTATTTCATTTATTTTGTATTTGTTTTGTCCATTTATTTTAAAATAGTAAAACAACTTTAAAAATTCTGAAAATTTTTGTACAAACTTTTATTAATTTTCAGAAACCAAAAACATTTTTATTTTTATTTTTTGCATTAAAAAATATTTTTAAATCATTTAAAAGTTTATTTTTAATTAATTAATGAGAATTAATTAATTAAAAATACTTTTAGGTATTTAAAAATCACCAAAAATTCATGAAACCTTTAAAATCATTTAGAAACATTGTCCAACCCTCAAACCAAATTTCTTTTTTGATCTTGATGCATTTTGACAATTTTTCATGGAATTAATTCTATTTCAAAGCATTATTTTGATCCAATGTTCAAAAATTCATTTCTGCCTAGTCTTTGAGAGTTGGACTTTGATTCTTTTTGCATTGTGCCTTGCATGTTATGTAGTTTGTAGGATTAAATTGGCATGAATTGATCTTGCATTTTCCATTTGTTTGACATTTTTCTTGTCAAGGTACCCCAAAACCCTAGAAATCTTAGGAAATTCATAACCCTCATTAGGTTAAGAATTGGGTCTCCTCCTTTGGGCAGTGAGTTGGTGTAGGGTTAGGGTTCCCTTGAATGCATTTTCAATTTTTTATCTTGATGTTTGCTTCTGGTTTTGGTTTTTGTTTTGTGCATTGATCATAAACCCTAATTTGGGCTTCCTTTTGCATTCATCTTGCATTCGTTTACATACCATGACTTGCCATATCATTTTTTGCATCCATTTGATTCATTGAACATCTTAAGACATATTAGAAGCATGTTTGATCATTGCATCTTTCATTTGCCATGTTGTATGTCATTTGCATTTCATAACTTTTTATGTATAATCATGGTTCTAAGCATGCTTCTCTTGCATCCATGTGTTCATATGATCATCCTCATGCCTTGATTCATGTTTGCATCATCTCATAACATCATTATCATCACATACATGCTTTTGGTTTTGGTTTGCATCATGCCATTTCACCTCATTTTGCATTGCATTGCATTCTTTTCACTAACTTTTCAGGTGGTAAGTCACTTTGAGAAGTGAATTTGCCTTCACTTCTCACAACTTCTTTTCATCTCTCTTATACATCCTTGCTGCATTTTGTTTTTGTGTTTGAGATTGAGCTTGCTCTTTATTTTTCTTCTTGCTTTCTTTCCTCAAGTGACTTGTCTTCTTAAATGAAGCAAGTTACTTTGCTTCTCTCTGCTCCTTTCATCTGCTTCCTGGTGGTTCCTTTGAAGATTTCTCTTGTAAACCTCACAAACCTTAGTAACAACCAAGCATGACAATGATTAGGGTTTTGATTAGTCCCCCACTTAGTTTTACCTTTGTGTCTCTTTTGAGTCTTCTCTTCTCATCTCATAATCAGGGACTAAACCCTAAAGGCTTTAAGGCTTTGTGATTAAGCTTATGACTGCATCCTTCTATTAGGATGGAGTGTATAACTTTAATCCTAAGTGTTAAACCCTTAATGTGTTTAAATCTTTTAATCAATCCATCTAATAATCACTAAGACATCAAGCTTGTAACTTGGGCCTTGCATTAGGGTTCTAATTCTTCCTTAATTGGTTAAGAAGGACTAACCCTAGTGTTAATGGACAAGTCCTCCTCAAGTTGTCTTACAAATCATAAAAATCACTTCTTCATCATATCATTAATTAAAATCCATCTAATAAAGGCTTTGTTTTGTCATGAGTTTAATCCCTAATCATGGATTAAGTTGAGGAGCTTTCCTCAGCTTAAACATTCTCATCTATTATCCTTCTATTAGGATGGTGTAATGAGTCTGTTTAATCCTTGATTATGGCTTAACCTCATTACTTAACACTAAACGAAAACAACAAAAACATCTAAATAATCACAAATAGGTTAATGATCTTAATCCTACATCAAAGGTGATTAAGTGTGAGAAGCTGACTTCACACTTAAGGTATTCTCATTACCCCTAATCAGAGGGATGATGTGATGAGTTTACTAACCCATTGGTTTAAGCTTAAGCTCATTAACTTATGACAAACTCTCAAAAGCAATAAATGACTGAAAACTCAAAAACAAACAATAATCGTCTCCTTCGGGATTTTTTTTTCATCATCTCCACTCATAAACGAGAACTTGCTTCTTCCGTCTAATGCAAGACAGTTTGCATTTGTGCCAGACAGATCATACACTTGAGCATAGGCAAGTGAGCAGTTCACAAGTCAATTTACCTTTCAGTCTCTTTGGGTCGAACTACGGTGTTCTTACTTCCTCATTGCACGAGAGGATACGTAGGCATAACTTAACAGTTATCGAACAAAAGTCTCTGTATATTCCCCCTCTTTCAGTATTATTTTCTTAGCCTCATTATCATGAGCATTTCATCTTTGTTCTTACACTGACACTTCACTTATACACTTCACTTCTTTTACACTGACACCTGTACATCCTTTTCCAGCTTCTTTTATACACAAATTGCACTGACATTACCCCTTTAAAACACAAATTTTTTAAGCGTGGATCCCGTCAAGTACGACGGACAATCTGGGTGCTAATACCTTCCCAGGTTATAACTAACCCCCTTTCTCAGGCTCTCTGGTTCGCAACCGTCTTATCCATATCTTTCTAGGTCTATGCAGCATTACCTTTCCTCCGGGATAAAAATGCCTAGCTGGCGACTCTATCCATCTCCTGTGTGTTCTCACACCCTCCTCTCGCCGACCGTTCGCGTCTATACCCTATTTGACCCGACTTCATTTAGTGGGAGCGACAGCTTTGCGACTCTGCTGGGGACCCTTATACTGCAACCAGGGCTTCTGGTTTTTTTGTGGGTTCCTCCTAGCGCTTGTTTGATTTGTGTTTACTGGGGTGTTATGTGCTATTTGTGTTTGTATATTTGATTTATTGCTTTATGTACAGCTGTTTTATTGCTTTCTTTAGAGCTCTATACATATATCATACTGTCATACTGTGCTGGCTGGATCTGGTTTTGTTGTTTTGGTGGGTGGGGTCCTATTGAGAGTTGAGGTCCTATACCTGGGACCTGAGTGACACCTAGGCTAGAGTGGTTCATATTCTTTCCCATTCCATTTCGCTCTGGTGCGGGAATATGAAACACGGTTCAGATATGGGTTTCTTCTTGAGAACTCTGTGCTACAGATTTCCTGTAGTGCTAGGGCTATCTGGGAAGCCTGCTAAGTCTGGATGACCTTTATTATGACCTTCAGAAAATGAGGTGAATTAGAGGAGGATCTTTTATGGTTATTGTAAACACTGTACCTCCGGGTTAGAAGTGTTTACACTTCTCATAACTGATCCAAGTCTGAGGATCCTTGTTTTAGAACACCACCTGTGAGGGGGTTGGGCTGTTTACAGGTTTGCAGGTACCCTTGACCTCAGCATACCCTGTTACTTTGTTTTGATTAAGAGTACTCCATCTTGGAACAGTTCTTGTGATTTTAACCCTGGACATGTGACTCTTTATTTGAGTCCCCCACCTTGGTTACTGGACTTATGAACCTCCATCTAGATTTCTTAAACATACATGGACTTATATCAAGGCAGTTAATCAGATCCAGCTTGATCACAAACCCTTGCATATCATTTGCATACATCATCATTGCATCATTTAACATTTGCTTATTTGTTTTTTTAGGGTATCCATACTATATTTTGGCTTGGTTTTGACCCCATCATCTGCATAGACCTACCTGCTTCAGCTACTGTTATCACCAGCATCTGCCTGTCAGTGGCCCATCTTCAGTATTATTCTCCATCATCAGCATCTGTCTCAGCTTTTCTTCAGCAACATGGCACCCAAGAAGAGCAATATCTCCTATCATTTCTTTGAGCCTGAGCTAGCTGGCATCAGGAAGATCCAGGCCTTGATTACTCCAGACCATATACCACTATTCAGAGAACATTATGGAGGCATCCTTGATGTGGTTATGGATTTGGACCCTTCCCAGAGGAGCTTGATTCATACTTGCCTGCAGTTCTATGATCCCCCTCTGAGGTGTTTCACCTTTCAGGATTTTCAGTTGGGGCCTTTATTAGAGGAGTATTCATCATTGGTTGGTGTACCTGTCAGGGGTGGAGTCTCCTTCAACTCTGAGATGGCTTTTCCTAGTAATGAAGAGTTGGCAAGAGCATTGTATTTGGAACCCTTTCTGATTGGACAGAATATGACTACAAAGGCTGGAATCTCTGGTCTACATTTGGATTTCTTGACTTCTCAGGCCATCTTGAAGGCCTCCTTGGGAGAGTGGAAGGCAGTCTGTGCTTTGTTAGCCCTCAGCATATATGGGGTTATACTTTTTGCAGATGAGCCTAAGTTTGTTAGCAAGAGTGCCATTCACCTTTTCATTCTGAGAAACCCAGTGCCTACCTTACTGGGAGATTTCTACTACTATGTCCACCAAAGGAATGAAAAGCAAAGAGGAAGATTGGTGAGGTGCTGTGCTCCCCTGTTCCATACCTGGCTGCTCAAGCACTTGCCCAAGACTGATGCATTCTTGAATCCTCACCAGCCAAAGAATTGGGCTAGAAGACTCATTGCTTTGACCTCAGCTGACATCAGGTGGTGCACTCAGAGCACCAAGGGAAGAGACATCATTACTAGTTGTGGGCAGTTCCCTAATGTACCTCTGATAGGAGTGAAGGGTTGCATCAACTACAACCCTCTGTTATTCAAAAGACAATTGGGCTATGCATTGGTCCACCCTCCCAGAACACAAGACTTGACTGAAACCCTTTATTGTGAGATTAAGCCTAATCTGGCCATTGACAGACAAGCATCCTGGGCTTGGGACAATGTCCAGACCAAAGGGATAACCATTCTTGGGAGGTGCAACAATGTGGCCTCAGCTCAGTACTATGAGTGGTCTCATGCTATGGCTCAAATTTCTGGGATGCCCTTCACCATTGAGGATACACCTGGACCCTCCACAGCACCACCTCCAGCCACTGTCAGCTTAGAGGAGTTTGAGAAATTGAAAGAGAGGAATGAGAATCTGACTCAGGCTCTACAGAAGACCCTCTGGGAGAGGAGTGATGGTCGGCTGGACATTGAAAGGTTAGAAAAGCTAAAGGTGGAGCATCTAGCCAGAATTGAAAAGTCAGAGGATTACATCAAGAAGTCAAGGGCTGGAGAATAGATTTTGAAGAATGCCTGCAAGGAGGCTCAGTTCCAAAAGGCCAGGACTGATTTGTATCTGAAAGAGAGTCAAGCTAGGTGGGTCAGGATCACCGAAGCTCGTACTCAGGAAGATAAAAGGACTCAGGACAAGATTGAGCAGTTGGAGGCAAATGCAAAGAAGCAACAGGAAGCCCTGCTAGAAGCCCAGAGAGAGATGTCAGAATTGAAGATTAGAGCTGGTGTAAAGAGGTCAAAGGACCAGAGTCGACACAAGAAGCTAACTGCAGTTGTTGCTACCAGGAATCTCCTTATCAGGAACCTTACAGAGCGTCCAGCTGATCCTGTGACTGAAGCACTTCTAAAGGAAGTTCAGGAGGATGAGTTTGGTCTTGGTGTCTGACTTTTGCTTGTTGTTACTTCCATTTCATTGTATTTTTCCTTTTTTGTGTTGTATTTTGACCCCTCAGAGGGCATGTATTGTAAAAAACAAACTATGTATCATTTACTTTTTGTAATATATGTGTTGGTTTGTTTTATCTGAGTTCTTCAAACAACATCAAAAGCATCTTCCTCAGGGGTATGGAAAGGTCAAAACCAAGTGCCAAGCCGGATACCTTGGAAACAAATAAGCATACTGCATTGTATACTAACCTTTTGTTTTGTTTTGTAGGTTTTTTTTGTTTTGTTTGTTACTAACTCTGTTGTGATTCAGGAACTATTGCTCGACGTCGGGTGTTCCCACTCAACCGTCCACACAGATATCCTACCCGCAACAACCTTCCGGGTATACAGATGGACCAGGTACAACAGGATCTTACAGAGGTCAGGAACCAAATGGCCAATGAGAGACTGGAAATGAGGAATCAGATGACACAATTTATGGAGGTGATGAATGGCTTAGCTCAGAGCCAAGAAAGATTAAGAGCATTAGTGGAAAGACAGACTCAGGAAGACCCCCATCTAGGAACTGGTGGGACAAGCAACAATGAGAGGGTTCAGCCTCATATCAACCCACCTGTATTTGGACCCCACCTTCATCCAGAGATCAATATCCCTGCTAATGTGCAAGGAAATACTACAGGCAGAGTACTCCAAGAAGACCCCCAGGAAGATCAGTTCACAGTGATGGGAGCTGGGGATGAGGCCTATGATAGAAGGCTAGATGAAATTGCTGAAAAATCAAGATCCCTGGAGTCTCAAAACTCCTTGGGTTTTGATGTTATGGACATGGGCTTAGTGGACGGGGTCAGGATTCCCCACAAGTTTAAACCTCCGTGCTTTGAGAAGTACAACGGAACTTCCTGCCCGCGAACCCACTTGCAATCCTTTCTGGGGAGGCTGAAGGCATACACCATGGATGAAAAGCTATGGGTGTTTTATTTCGAAGATAGCTTAACAGGAGCTTCAAGGGAATGGTATTCTCATTTGACCAGAGCAACCATCAGATGTTGGAAGGACTTGGCTGAGGCCTTCATTAGACAATACCAGTATAACTTGGATATGGCTCCCAACAGGACCCTCCTGATGGGAATGTCACAATCATCCAGAGAAAGCTTCCGGGAGTACGCCCAGAGGTGGAGACAGCTTGCTGCTGCTGTCCAGCCTCCCATGTCGGAGAGGGAGATGGCCGACATGTTTATGAACACCCTCCAAGGAACATACATTGACAGGCTAGCTGCCTTTTCTTCTACCAGCTTTGCGGATGTAGTTATAGATGGAGAAAGAATTGAGAGTTTATTAAAGAAGGGCAAAATTTCTGACAACGGTGCAAGCTCTTCCAACAACCCAAGAAAGCCTTTTATGGGCCCAAGAAGAACTGGTGAGACTAATGCTGTTCATACCAGCAGGGGCAGACCCCAATATGTTCATAGGTCTGTGGCAGCTGTCACCATTCCCGCTCCAATTCATCCACAACCGGCATACCAGCCACATCAACAATCCCACTACCAGCAACAAGCTCAATATCCACCTCAGAGAAATTATAACAACAACAACACCAACAACAACAATCAGCAAAGACCGTTTCAACCGAGACCATCTCAGGCCAATAGGGTGATTGATCCGATCCCTATGCCTTATGCCACATTATTGCCACAACTCCTGAAACTCAACCTGGTTGAGCTAAGGACATTGGCACCTCCAGATCCTGCCAGTCTGCCCAGAAATTACGACGCCAGCGCCAGATGTGCTTTTCACTCAAATGCACCTGGCCACAGTACAGAGAAGTGTAGAGCCTTGCACATGAAAGTACATGATCTAGTGGATTCCAAAGCTCTAAACTTTGCACCTCCACCAAATGTCAGTAAAAATCCTATGCCAAACCACGGAGGACCCAGAATCAATGCTATTGAGGAAGATAAGCCGTCTTACTTGATAACCAGTGTGGGGCAGATTCGGACACCCTTGGTAGAGATTAAAGCTCGACACCTTGAATGTCAAATGTTCCCTGGATGTGAGCTAGGATGTGCTTATTGCAACATTTCAGTGAATGGGTGTGATAACTTGAGAGATGGCATAGATAGTCTCATCCAGAGTGGCCTACTTCAAATCACAACATCAACACCTCCAAATCCAGCAATCTCCTTAGCAGCAATTCCCGAGTCTTCTACAACTGCAACAACAATTGTTCCAAACAACTCTTCAATCTCATCAACAAATGCTTCATCTGTTACTTCAACGGACCAAATATCAACAAACATTCCTTCTACAACTTCAGCACCCCTTCATTCAGAATCTCCTACAACAGCAACACCCATCCAGTCTACAGTGTCTCCTACAACATCAACAACAAACAATGAAAATGTCTCAGCGGTTACAATTTATTATGATCCTGCAAATGATTCTTCCTACAACTCACAAAGTGCCACTCCTATCAGAGCGCCAGTTACAATATACTATGATCCACATACTATCATGGTCCCTTCTGCAGCTGCTATCAGTCCAGTCACTATCACAGTGCCTGGGCCAGTACCTTATGAAAGCAGTAATGCCATCCCTTGGCATTACGGCTCCGATCTATACTGCGAAGGACAGAAAATCACTTTGGAATCATCAACTTCTTCACCATAAATAGACAATGTGGGGGGAGGCGGAGGCTTCACTCGAAGCGGACGTCTCTTTGCCCCGCAAATTCCAAGACCCAGTGCCGAAGCAGAAGCTGCTGCCAAGGAAAAAGGGAAAAGCATGGTGCAAGAAGAACAAGTTGCCAAGGAAGCTTTGAAAACCCCTTTTGATCAAGAGGTTGATGAATTCATGAGAATCATCAAGAAAAGTGATTACAAGATAGTGGACCAGCTTCACCAGACACCTTCCAAGATCTCCATTTTATCATTGTTAATGTGCTCCGAGGCTCATCGGAACGCACTACTAAAAGTCTTGCACGCAGCTTATGTGCCAGAGGAGATTACCGTCAATCAGTTGGAAGCTGTAGTTGGAAATGTTAACGCTAGTCATGGACTAGGATTTACCAACACTGATTTGACTACGGAAGGTCGCAATCACAACAAGGCTTTGCACATTACCATGGAGTGTAAGGGTGCAGTTCTTTCCCATGTATTGGTGGATACGGGGTCATCCCTCAATGTCTTACCTAAAAAAGCCCTTTTGAAGCTGGAGTATGAAGGATTGGAATTACGCCCCAGCAACCTGGTAGTGAGAGCCTTTGACGGTTCTAAGAGATCAGTTCTAGGGGAAATTAAGTTGCCTATAACGATTGGCCCACAAACTTTCAAAACGACCTTCAACGTGATGGACATTCAGCCGGCCTACAGCTGTTTGTTGGGTAGACCTTGGATTCACGCCGCTGGCGCAGTTACGTCTACCCTTCACCAGAAGTTAAAATTCGAGTGGGAGGGCCATGTCGTTACTATTTGTGGAGAGGAAGATATCTTTGTTAGCCATCTGGCTACATACAAATACATTGATATGGATGGGGAGATCCACGAAACTATGAGTCAAGGGTTTGAGGCCTTGAACATAAATGAAGCATCCGCTGTACCTGGAACCTCAATGACATCTTATCAACAAGCCCGGAAGGTTGTTGAAGAAGGGACTGCCCAAGGCTGGGGCAAGTTGCTGCCCGTAGAGAAGAAGGAGGATAGATTTGGGTTGGGTTACAAACCAACTCAACAAGATCAAGCAGAGGCTGCTGAGAAGCCCAATTTTGTCAGTGGGGGGATGCTCACCCCCGATGCCGTGAACAACTTGGAAGACGAGGATGAAAGCGACCGCAACCTGGAGAGTTGGATCCGTCCAAAGATCCCGGGGAGCATTATCTCAAACTGATCTTCCCAGGAAATTATAAGAGTTACTCCTGCAGAGTAATTATTATTTCCTGTATTTTGAGCATGCATCAAGTCTTACATCTTGCCCAAGATGACAAGACTCATTTTGTAATCGGGCCATCTGTAATTTTTGTGCAACAAGATTAATCAATGAAATATCAGACATCTTTTGCAAATGAGTCTTTTTCTTTTCCGCTCACTGTTTTTCCATTTTTCTTTTTGTAAAAAAAATAAATGGAAATGTTTTCAAAATGACGACTTTATTTCACTTTTCTAAAACAAGATTAAAATCAATCACTAAAATGAACAAACTGAACCCTTGCAGAGAGTGCCTTCCAGACCGCACCGACAACAGCACGGCTATGACTTCGTATGAATTTGACAATCCAATCAATCAAGCTGATGAAGGGGTTGAAGAAGAGTATGAGCTCCCTGAAGAGTTAGCCAGGTTGTTGAGACAAGAGGAAAGGATTAATCTTGGTACAAATGAAGACGTGAAAGAGGTTAAGATCGGGGCCTGCTTACAAGACTCAGTGAAGAAACAACTGATTGACCTGCTTCAGGAATATGTGGATGTGTTTGCTTGTTCTTATCAAGATATGCCAGGGTTGGACACCGACATTGTTATGCACAAGCTGCCTTTAAGAGAAGATTGCCCACCGGTTAAACAGAAACTGCTCCGTACTCGCCCTGAAATGGCAATGAAAATCAAAGAAGAGGTACAAAAGCAGTGGGACGCCGGGTTCCTTGCTGTAACTAGATATCCACCGTGGGTTGCTAATATAGTACCTGTGCCTAAGAAAGACGACAAAGTAAGAATGTGTGTTGACTACCGGGATCTGAATAGAGCCAGCCCAAAAGATGACTTCCCATTACCTCACATTGATGTATTGGTGGATAACACGGCTCAGTTCTCGGTATTCTCCTTCATGGACGGATTTTCAGGATACAATCAGATCAAAATGTCACCTGAAGACATGGAGAAGACAACCTTCATCACACCCTGGGGCACTTTCTGTTACAAGGTGATGCCATTCGGACTGAAGAATGCTGGTGCAACATATCAACGGGCTATGGTGACATTATTCCACGATATGATCCATAAAGAAATCGAATGTTATGTGGATGACATGATTGCCAAGTCCCTCACTAAAGAAGATCACTTGGTGAATCTGCTGAAGCTATTCAAGCGTCTGAGGAAGTACCAGCTAAAGTTAAACCCCAACAAATGCACATTCGGGGTGCGATCTGGTAAGCTGCTGGGATTTATTGTAAGCGAGAAAGGGATTGAAGTTGACCCAGATAAAGTCAAAGCCATTCAAGAAATGCCTGCACCAAAGTCAGAAAAAGAAGTTCGAGGTTTCTTAGGTCGATTGAACTACATTTCCCGGTTCATATCTCACCTTACGACAACCTGTGAACCCTTGTTCAAACTGCTAAGAAAAGAACAAACGGTCAGGTGGAACAAAGACTGCTAGAAGGCTTTTGACAAGATCAAGGAATACTTACAAGAGCCTTCAATCCTTATGCCTCCAGTTGAAGGAAGACCTTTAATCATGTATTTGACAGTTTTAGAAGAGTCAATGGGGTGTGTGCTGGGCCAGCATGACGAGTCTGGTCGAAAAGAGTATGCAATATACTACCTAAGCAAAAAGTTTACCGACTATGAACAACGTTATTCACTGCTCGAGAAAACTTGTTGTGCTTTAGCGTGGGCTGCTCGCCGACTAAGGCAGTATATGTTGACCCACACCACTTTATTGATCTCAAAGATGGATCCAGTTAAGTACATTTTTGAGAAGCCAGCACTTACCGGACGGGTTGCAAGATGGCAAATGATTCTCACAGAATATGACATCCAGTACACCTCTCAGAAAGCCATCAAGGGCAGTGTATTGTCTGAATATCTTACTGAGAAACCTATTGATGATTACCAGCCTATGAGATTTGACTTCCCTGATGAAGACATCATGTTCATCAAAGCAAAAGATCATGAAGAGCCTGTTCACACTGAAGGGCCTGACCCGGAGGAAGAATGGACTATGATGTTTGATGGGGCCGTTAATATGAATGGTCGTGGTGTTGGTGCAGTACTCATTACACCTAAAGGAGTTCACATGCCTTTCTCGGCAAAGCTCACCTTTAACTGCACTAACAACGAAGCTGAATACGAAGCTTGCATTATGGGTCTTGAGGAAGCCATTGACCTCAGGATCAAGACTTTAACTGTATTCGGAGATTCAGCTCTGGTAGTTAATCAGACCAACGACAAATGGTACACACACCAGGATCATCTGATACCTTACAGGGATTATACAAGGAGGTTATTGACTTTCTTTACAACAGTCAAGCTTGAGTATATCCCTCGGGACGAGAATCAGTTTGCAGATGCTTTGGCTACCATTTCATCCATGATCAAAGTCCAAGATGCCAACTTTGTACCTCAAATTTCAGTGTCCAGACTTGACAGACCAGCATATGTGTTCGCAGCAGATGTTGTTAAAGATGATAAGCCTTGGTTCCATGACATTAAGTGCTTCTTGGAGGATCAAACATACCCGCCTGGGGCATCTTCCAATGATAAGAAGACTTTGAGAAGGCTAGCTGGTAGTTTCTTCCTGAATACTGATGGTTCCCTGTACAAGAGAAACTTTGATATGGTACTCCTCAGATGCGTTGATAGAGCAGAAGCAGACTTGTTAATGCATGGGGTGCACGAAGGATCCTTTGGTACCCATGCAGGAGGGCATGCAATGTCCAAGAAATTGCTAAGATCAGGTTATTACTGGATCACAATGGATACCGACTGTTGTGCTTATGCCAGAAAATGCCATAAATGCCAGATTTACGCGGATAAGGTGCATGTGCCTCCCAATCCTTTGAACGTGATGTCTTCACCCTGGCCCTTTGCTATGTGGGGCATTGATATGATCGGCAAGATTGAACCAACCGCTTCGAATGGCCACAGATTCATCCTGGTTGCCATTGAATATTTCACCAAGTGGGTCGAAGCAGCGTCATATGCAAACGTTACAAGGCAAGTGGTAGCCCGATTTCTGAAAAGAGATATCATCTGTCGATATGGAGTTCCCGAGCGAATCATTACTGATAATGGTTCCAATCTAAACAATAAAATGATGGCAGAACTGTGCCTGGACTTCAAGATCCAACACCACAACTCTTCTCCTTACAGGCCAAAGATGAATGGTGTTGTTGAGGCAGCTAATAAAAATATCAAGAAGATTGTGCAGAAGATGGTAGTTACTTACAAAGACTGGCATGAGATGCTACCGTTTGCCTTGCATGGGTACCACACGTCAATCAGAACATCCACTGGGGCAACACCGTATCAGCTTGTGTACGGTATGGAAGCAGTCCTACCTGTTGAAGTTGAATTACCCTCCCTACGGGTACTGATGGATGTTAAGCTGAACGAAGCAGAATGGGTCCGATCCCGATACGAAAAACTTAGTCTGATTGAAGAGAAGAGATTAGCTGCAATCTGTCATCGGCAGTTGTATCAGAAAAGAATGAAGAAAGCCTTCGATCAGAAAGTCAGGCTCCGAGAATACCAAGTAGGAGATCTTGTGCTGAAAAGACTCCTCCCTCCTCATACAGACCACAGGGGCAAGTGGACTCCGAATTATGAAGGGCCATTCGTAGTAAAGAAAGTTTTCTCTGGTGGAGCACTGATGCTCACCACTATGGATGGCGAAGACTTCCCATCCCCTGTGAATTCAGATGCAGTTAAAAAATACTTCACATAAAAACGACCCGCTGGACATAAAAACAGAATGTAAGTCCAGGCAAAAATAGGGCATCCCGGCGAGTCAAAAACAGAATAAAAGACTCGGGCAAAAATAAGGGAAAATAAACAAAAAAATGTACACCTGCTGAGTTGAAAAGCCGCATTGGACAACTCAGGAAAAAATGGGTATCCCGATGGATTGAAAACCCGAAAGGGCGATCCATGCAAAATAAGGGAATAAGCGAACAACTGCATTCTGAATTCGACTGTATCACCTACAACTTGGTAAGCCTCGAAAGGATCAAGCTTCTGTCAGAATCAACCTTCTTCAGAAAGCAAGACGAGAAGAACGTCAAATGTCATACGAGTCATAGCAGAAGGGAAGCTCCTTGAAGCGTCGACAACATTGCCAGCATTTTGTTTCTCAATTTGTAACAATCTCCTCATTTCAGGGGATATGTTTCTTTGACTGTATCTTGCCAATTCAGGGCACATGAATTAATAAAATCAGATTTTCAGTCATGTTTCGCCCCGTACACTTCATTTTCATTTACAAAAATGTCTGGTGTCCTTAAAATACTGATTGCATAAATACAAATGCTTTTCTTCTAAAAATAAATGCTTGCAGGGAATATATTTACTCTCGGGAGTGTCTAACTCCTATGACGGAATCCGGTAAGGGATACCTCGGGATCACTTGTGCGTTTCTCTGTCTTTTCAGGATTGCAGGTACTCAAGGCACAACATGGGGCATGTAAGCTTCATCCCAGCAAGCTGGCAAATCAACACTCACTCAGTTTCAGCACCCAAAGTGTTTTCTCCCCAACTGAGTTTGCCACTGGTTACTTCTACCAGCCGAGGTGCCAATCATTCTTTCTCCTCAACTAAGTACAATAGCCAGGGAATCGTCTCCCCACAGAGCTTCAGCCTCTATCCAGAGGAGCAACGCACGAAGGAATCACAACAGAGTGACGAAAGCTTCTACAAACCCCAGCTGGGTCTCTCATTTATTGGAATAGGTCTATCACTGACCCATTTCCCCAAGCAGATACATCTCGTCAGATCTACCAATGATCTCATCCCCAGCTGGGATGTCCACTTCAAACTGATCGACCAGAGATCACCACAGCAACGGGATCCGAATCCCGAATTGGTATACTTGCATAATCATGGCATTCGCATCATATTCACCCCACAAAGCGTAGCATTCCGTCTAAATACGGAGCATTACGGCAAAAATCAAACATACTGCATGATCCGAAACAAACACTTGTGAATAGTAACAATCCATCAATAATATGCAGAAAACCCCCCAGATTCCCCAGCAGAGAGCTAAAGCTAACGCAGTTGCCTTACATTCACAAACACCAGTATATACTCCTTGTGGCACCCGTCCGTGTCATATCTCCAATAAAAGACCTAGGCATCCTCTTTGCACTCACAGATGCTTATATATATACAACTTTCTTGATACCCGTCCGTGTCACTTTCCCCAGCACAGCAACATAAACACTTTGTATATCAGATACTTGTTTATATTATACTTTTCTCCTTGGCACTCGCCCGTGTCACTCTCCCCAGCAGATTAAACACTCATCTATACACCACTCATACTTATTACCCTTATACAGTACTCGTCTGTATCTTGTATACACCATTTATATTCCCGCAGATTCAACACTAGTCCTTGTTCTTTGTTAACCAGTTGGTACTCGTCCGTACCATCATCTCAGAACATGCGTCAAGCGTTTGTTTCTACCTGATACTCGTCCGTATCATGGTCTTAGGGATGCTCGTCCGCATCTTAATCTATACACCGTGTCAATCACTCTTGTCTTCTTGAATATAGACACTCGTCTGTGTTTACTATTCTCCAGAAGAGTCCCCTCAGATTCAACACTCATCCGTGTTCTCCGTTAACCAGTTGATACCCGTCCATATCATCATCTCTAAACACATGTCAGTATTTGTTTCTACCCGATACTCGTCCGTATCGCAGTCTAGGGATGCTCGTCCGCATCTTTAATCTATACACAAACATCTAAACACTTACACCTTTTGTTTCTTGGTTATAAACACTCGTTCGTGTTTACTATTCCCCAGTAGATAACCAGCAAAGAAAAATTTCTTTTCTATCTGACATTCGTCCTATGTCATGATAAACCTTGAGAGCAGTCGTCCCCTGCTAGGTGATCGTCCTTCACCTCTCGATGATCGTCCTTCATCATGCTCATCCGATGGCCGTCCCCATCGTTGAACATTTCTATCCGACACTCGTCCTGTGTGATGATATTCAGCAGCCGTCCCCTGCTAGGTGATCGTCCTTCACCTTTTTGATGATCGTCCTTCATCATTTTATCCGATGGCCGTCCCCATCGTTGATATTGTTATCTGACATTCGTCCTATGTCATGATAAACCTTGAGAGCAGCCGTCCCCTGCTAGGTGATTGTCCTTCACCTCTTGATGATCGTCCTTCATCATGCTCGTCCGATGGCCATCCCCATCGTTGACCTTTTATCCGGCATTCGTCCTATGTCGTGATATTTTCGGCAGCCGTACCCTGCTAGGTGATCGTCCTTCACCTTTGATGACCGTCCCTCATCATTATTTCATTTATTCTTTAACCCGATGGCCGTCCCCGTCGTGGTCCTGTCGCTCCCGATAAATGGGAATGGCCCAAATAAAGGTACAGACGCGAACGGTCGGCGAAAGAGAACAATGAGAACACACGGCAGTGAACTCACTGGAGAAGAAAAGAGTCTACAGCTAGGCATTTTTATCCTGGAGGAAAGGCAATGCTGCATAGACCTAGAAAGATATGGATAAGACGGTTGCGAACCAGAGAGACTGAGAAAGGGGGTTGGTTACAACCTGGGAAGGTATTAGCACCCAGATTGTCCGCCGTACTCGACGGGATCCACGCTTAAAAGATTTGCGTTTTAAAGGAGTAGTGTCAGTGCAATTTGTGTATAAAAGAGCTGGAACAGGATGTACAGGTGTCAGTGTAAAAGAAGTGCAAAGTGTGATATATACAGTGTCAGTGTAAGGATGAGAGTATGCTCATGATCATGAGGCTAAGAGAATGATGCTGAAAGAGGGGGGATGTACAGAGACTTTTGTTCGATAACCGTTAGGTTATGCCTACGTATCCTCTCGTGCAATGAGGAAGTCAGAACACCGTAGTTCGACCCAAAGAGACTGAAAGATAAATTGACCTGTGAACTGCTTACTTGCCTATGCTCAAGTGTATGACCTGTCTGGCTCAGGTGCAAACTGTCTTGCATTAGACGGAAGAAGCGAGTTCTCGTTTGTGAGTGAAGATGATGAGAAAAGAATCCCGGAGGAGACGATTATTGTTTGTTTTTGAGTTTTCAGTCTTTTATTGCTTTTGAAAGTTTGTCATAAGAAAATGAGCTTAAGCCTAGACCAATGGGTTAGTAAACTCATCACATCTTTCCTCTGATTAGGGGTAATGAGAATACCTTAAGTGTGAAGTCAGCTTCTCACACTTAATCACCTTTGATGCAGGATTAAGATCATTAACCTACTTGTGGTTATTTAGATGTTTTTGGTGTTTTTGTTTAGTGTTGAGTAATGAGGTTAAGCCATAATCAAGGATTAAACAGACTCATTACACCATCCTAATAGAAGGATAATAGATGAGAATGTTTAAGCTGAGGAAAGCTCCTCAACTTAATACATGATTAGGGATTAAACTCATGACAAAACAAAGCCTTTATTAAGTGGATTTTAGTTAATGGTAAGATGATGAAGTGAATTTTAGGGTTTGTAAGACAACTTGAGGGGGACTTGTCCATTAACACTAGGGTTAGTCCTTCTTAACCAATTAAGGAAGAATTAGAACCCTAATGTAAGGCCCAAGTTACAAGCCTGATGTCTTGATGATTATTAAGTGAATTGACTAAAGGATTTAAACACATTAAGGGTCTAACACTTAGGATTAAAGTTATACACTCCATCCTAATAGAAGGATGCAGGCATAAGCTTAATCACAAAGCCTTAAAGCCTTTAGGGTTTAGTCCCTGATTATGAGATGAGAAGAGAAGACTCAATGAGACACAAAGGTAAAGACTAAGAGGGGATACTAATCAAAACCCTAATCATTGTCATGCTTGATTGTTCCTAAGGTTTGTGAGGTTAACAAGAGAAATCTTCAGAGGAACCACCAGGAAACAGATGAAAGGATCAGGAGAAGCAAAGTAACTTGCTTCATTTAAGAAGTCAAGTCACTTGAAGAAAGAAAGTGAGAAGAAGAAGAATGAGCAAGCTCAATCTCAATCACATAACAAAATGCAGCAAGGATGCATGAAGGAGATGAAAAGAAAATATGAGAAGTGAAGGCAAATTCACTTCTCAAAGTTACTTACCACCTGAAAAGTTAGAAAGGAAATGCAATGCAATGCAAAATGGAATGAAATGGCATGATGCAAATCAAAACCAGAAGCACACATGGGATGATAATGATGCTATGAGATGATGCAAACATGAATCAATACATGAGAATGATCATATGAACAAAAGAATGTAGATGGAGCAAGTTTTAGAACCATAAGCATACATGAAAAGTTATGAGATGCAAATGACATACAACATGGTAAATGCAAGATGCAATGACCAAACATGCTTTCAATATGTCTTGAGATGTCAAATGAATCAAATGGATGCACAAAATACTATGGCAAGTCAAGGTATGAATGCAAATGCAAGATGTATGCAAATGGTTCCCAAATTAGGGTTTATGATCAAAGCATCAAACAAAAAAACAAAATCAGAAGTAAACACCAAGATAAAAAATTGAAAATGCATTCAAAGGATCCCTAAACCTATACTAACCCACTGCCCAAAGGAGAAGTTCCAACTCTTAACCTAATTCAAGATATGATTTTCCTAAGTTTTCTAGGGTTTTAGGGTTCCTTAACAAGAAAAATGCCAAACAAATGGAAAATGCAAGATCAATTCATGCCAATTTAATCTCACAAAATACATGATATGCTAAACACAATGCAAAAAGAATCAAAGTCCAACTCTCAATGGTTAGGCAGAAATGATTTTTTTGAAGTTTGGATCAAAATAATGCTTTGAAAATGAATTAATTCTATGGAAAGTTATCAAAATGTATCAAGATCAAAAAGAAATTTGGTTTGAGGGTTGGACAATGTTTCTAAATGTTTTTAAATGTTTCATGAATTTTTTGGTGATTTTTAAATACCTAAAAGCATTTTTAATTAATTAATTCTCATTAATTAATTAAAAATAAACTTTTAAATATTTAAAAATATTTTTAAAATGCAAAAAATAAAAATAAAAATATTTTTGGTTTCTGAAATTTAATAAAAGTTTGTACAAAAAAATTCAGAATTTTAAAAAAGGTTTTGCTATTTTAAATAAAATGGATAAAAGAAATGAATTAATATGAAAAATAAAATGAATTTAAGGCTGAAAAAGAAAAGTAATCACATCTAATGGTCCAGATTCAAATGTGCACGCGCGCGAATTGACCTGGCGCCATATCCTACGGTCCAAATTCAAATCCCACTAATTAACGTCATTAACCTTAATCCTACCCTAATGACTTTCAGATGACCGGAACAGTGGTTCCGGTCATCTTCTCCGGCGAGTCAAAAATGCTACATCACTCTACACGCAATGAAAATGAAAACTAACTATTCAGAACTCATCCCCATTCAAAAACGAATCAAACCCCTCATTCAAACAACATTTATCATTCCTAAATCAGCCAAATCGAATCAAAATAGTTTTAGGGCAAAAAGTTTCAGAGACTGCATACATACTCATTTTTCACTCATTTTCGAAAACAATCACATATTCATGATCAGGGAAGCATGTAGAAGCTATTAAGAACTTAAAATCATGCTTCTGGAAAAAAAGTTCATGAAGCTACGTGAGTTTGAAGCTTTTCAGTCTGGAACTTTCTGACCCTTTCTCTTGTGCAAAACCACTCCTATGACTTCCCTTATGCTTCTGAAAGGCTTGGAACAAATTTATTTGGGCTGGTTTGAGAGTTTACAGAAGTTCTGTTCAAGCTCAGGTGAGGATCGTATTTCTGATTCTTTGAGTTTCAGGCTGCTTTGAAGGTTGGTTTGGGTTCAGTGAAGCATGGTGAGAAGGTTTGTGAAGTTTGTTTATGAGTTTGTGGCTTGAGGAGAGTGTTTCGAAGAGTTTTGCCAAATGGGGTGAAAATGAGAGAGCTCTGTTATGGCTGGTTTCAGGCTTGCTTGTTATGTGCTTTGGCTTGCATTTGATTAACATAAACAAATCCCATTGGTCAGATGACATGACATGTCCTTTTGTGATAGGTATGGGTGCTTTTGCAAAATGTCAACTTTTGTGTAAGAAGGGCATGGGAAACTTGCTAGCCTAGTACAACAAGGGTGTGCTGCGCAGCATGATGAGGGAAAAGGGCTAGGATTGTTCAGCAAACTAGGCAGCAAGTGGGTGAGGAGATATGATGACTTTTGCAACTTGGTCCACTTTGGTTCTTATGGAAGAAACTTGATCCATGGGCCATAAAACATGTGATTCCTTGGGTGAATTCTGAACTTTAGATGTTGTGTGTTCATGTTGTGTGCATTAGAAGCCCATTTGATGACTTAATTGGCCTTGAGAAGTGAATTTGCAACTTTGCCTCTTTGGTGCATGACTTGAAATTTAGTGATTTTTGCCAACTTTGACAAGCCATAACTTTTGATCAAAAATGAATTAGGTCATGTTCTTGTACTTTTTGAAAAGGGAAAGATCTATTCTACAACTTTCATGACCAAAGTTTTTCCATTTGAAGCTTTTTTGAATCAAAAAGTAAAGGTTGAAAAAGATGCCTAAAATGACCATTTCATTAAAAGTCAAACTTGCCCAAAAAGTCAACTTTGCAAAAGACTTGAAATTTCTCAATTTTGTGGACTTCCAACTTCTTATTTGATCAAATAAAGATCATATACATTCAAAATGATGAAGAACACCCTTTGGTTGGGTCATTGGGGGCCTCAGATGCCCTGATTTTGCACTGACTTGCTTGAAAAGTCAACTCTTGATCAGATGACTTCCCCATGGAATTTCTTCATGAAAATTGACATGCACACTCCCTATACCATATAGAGACCAATAGAAACAGGCATGACCAAAAAATTTGGAGTTATGGCCTTTGAAACCAAAACCCTAATATTAGGTCATCTGTGTAGTCAAACCTGGCTCTGCTTCCATACCAATCCCAGTTCTTGTGATCCTTTGACATTCTTGACTTTGAGAGGATATAATATGATGCTTGAACACAGATGGACCCCTTTGAAGTGATTGATGACCTTTGGAGTGGCTCAATAAGCTCTTGGATTGCTCAGATCACAAACCCTAGATGCAGATGACTTAGAACCTATGCAGTGAATCAAAAATGTGATATGAGATGGTATGATTGAGTTTATGCATATGAAATGATCACAAGCCATGGTGTGAAATGGGTGAGGGAAAATTTGGGGTGTTTATAGCTGCCCCTATTCAAACATGAGTTAGCTGTGCAGGATGTAAGCGACGGCTTATCAAGCAAACAAGATAACTTGTGGTTGAATACCAAAGACAGTCCAAAATTTGCACTCACAGAATGAAGAAGAAAAGGGATATATATTGTAAAATAAAATAAAGTATATTGTAAAGTGTGGGCGACGGAGGACGACCGTCGAGCAGAGGACGACTGCTGGGTAAAGAGCAATGACGGGGACGGCCGACATGCTGGAAAAGTGCGGAAAGTAAAGCAGTGACGGGGACGGCCAAAATGCTGGGAATAAAAAGAATTATGATGGGGACGGCCATCAAGATAAAGTTGTAAAATTCTCTGAGGATTAATGAACAAACGATGGGGACGGCCATCAAGTTCATAAAGTAAAGTAAACAACGATGGGGACGGCCATCAGGCTAAACCGAAAGGAAAAGGGACCACGACGGGGACGGCCATCGGGTTAAAGAATAAATGAAATAAATAGATGATGAGGTACGGTCATCAAAGGTGAAGGACGATCACCTAGCAGGGGACGGCTGCTCTGTTGGGTTAAGATGAGGGACGGTCATCTAAGGTGGAGGACGACCACCTGGCAGGGTACGGCTGCCGAAAATATCGCGACATAGGACGAATGTCGGATAGAAAATCAACGATGGGGACGGCCATCGGGCGAGCATGATGGAGGACGACCATCAAGAGGTGGAGGACGACCACCTAGCAGGGGACGGCTGCTCTCGTGGTTTATCATGACATAGGACGAATGCCAGATAACCAAAATCAACAATGGGGACGGCCATTGGATAAAATGATGGAGGACGACCATCAAAAAGGTGAAGGACGATCACCTAGCAGGGGACGGCTGCTAAATATCACGACATAGGACGAATGCCGGATAGAAAATCAACGATGGGGACGGCCATCGGATGAGCATGATGGAGGACGACCATCAAGAGGTGGAGGACGACCACCTAGCAGGGTACGGCTGCTCTCAGGGCTTATCATGACATAGGACGAATGTCAGATAAAAAGGAAAATTTGCTTTGTTGGTGATCTACTGGGGATTAGTAAACACGGACGAGTGTTTATATCCAAGAAACAAAAGGTATAAGTGTTTAGATGTTTATTTATAGATTAAAGATGCGAACGAGCATTCTTAAGACTACGATACGGACGAGTATCGGGTAGAAACAAATACTGACACGTGTTCAGAGATGATGATACGGACGAATATAAACTGGTTTACAGCGAACACGGACGAGTGTTGAATCTGAGGGGACTCTTCTGGGGAAATAGTAGACACAGACGAGTGTCTATATTCAAGAGGATGGAAGTGTTTGACACAGTGTATGGATTAAAGGTGCGGATGAGCATCCTTAAGACTATGATACGGACGAGTATAATGTAGAAACAAACGCTTGCCACATGTTTCTTAGATGATGGTACGGACGAGTACCAACTGGTTAACAAAAAATGCGGACGAGTGTCGAATCTGCGGGGATATGAATGGTGTATACAAGATACGGACGAGTACTTGTATAAGCGTGAGTGGTGTATAGATGAGTGTTTAATCTGTTGGGGAGAGTGACACGGACGAGTGTCAAAAGGAGAAGAGTATAGTATAAACAAGTATCTGATATACAAAGTGTTTATGTTACTGTACTGGGAAAAATGACACGGACGGATGTCAAGGAAATTATATAAGTATATGTGAGTGCAAAGAGGATGTCTTTGGCGTTTTGCATGGGAGTATGACACAGACGGGTGTCAAAAAAAAAGTATCTGTAATACGAGTGGTACTTGTTTGCACAGGGTGTTCAGGCGACTTTACTGGGGAGTATTGACACGGACGGGTGCCAAAGAGAGTATATGCTGGTGTTTGGGAATACAAGGCAACTGTGTTTGCTGGGGAATCTCTGCTGGGGATTTTGGGGGTGTTTCTGTATGTTGATGGATTGTCATTATTCACAAGTGTTTGATTCAGACCATGACTTATGGTTATGCTATATGTTTGATTTTTGCCGTAATGCTCCGTACTAGACGGAATGCTACGCTTTGTGGGTGAATATGATGCGAATGCTATGATTATGCAAGGATATCGATCCGGGACTCCGATCCCGCTGTCGTGAAGATCTTTGGTCTATCTGTTTGAAGTGGATATCCCAGCTGGGGATGAGGTCATTTGATAGATCTGATGAGATGATATCTGCTTGGGGGAATAGGTCACCGACAGACCCATCCTGATAATGAGGGACCCAGCTGGGGTTTGTAGAAGCTTTCGTCGCTCTGTTGTGATTCCTTTGTGCGTTGCTCTTCTGGATAGAGGCTGAAGCTCTGTGGGGAGATGGCTCCCTAGATTTTGTACTTAGTTGAGGAGGAAATGGCAACTCGGCTGGGGAGAAAGAGGGATCACCGAAAGATCTCCCCAGAGATTCTGTTGAGGAGGGTTCTTGACTCAGCCGGGGGTATGGGCGCCTTCTGGTACTGCCCTGTTGGAGAAGTGATGCCTGGCAACTCTGATGGGGAAAAGCAAAAAGTGGCAACTCGGCTGGGGAGAAAACACTTTGGGTGCTAAGGCTGAGTGTTGATTTGTCAGCTTGCTAGAGTGAAGCTTTCATGCCCCAAGTTGTATTCTGGATTCCTACAATCCTGCAGAGATAGGGAAACGCACAAATAATCCCGAGGTATCCCTTACCGAATTCCGTCATAGGAGTTTTAGACACTTCTGAGAGTAAGTATATTTCTTGCAAGCATGTGACTTTTATTTTTGAAGATAAGCATCTGTATTTATGCAATCAGTTTTTCTTAAGACATCAGACATTTTTGCAAATAAAAATGTACAAGACGAAAACATGACTGAAAATCTGATTTTATTAATTCATGTGCCCTGAATTGGCGAGATACAGTCAAAGAAACAAATCCCCTGAAATGAAGAGATTGTTACAAATTGAGAAACAAAATACTGGCAATGTTGTCGACGCTTCAAGGGGCTTCCCTTCTGCTATGACTCGTATGACTTTTGACGTTCTTCTCGTCTTGCTTTCTGAAGAAGGCTGATTCTGACAGAAGCTTGATCCTTTCGAAGCTTACCAAGTTGTAAGTGATACAGACGAATTCAGAATGCAGTCGTTCGCTTATTCCCTTATTTTGCATGGATCGCCCTTTAGGGTTTTCAATCCATCGGGATACCCATTTTTGCCTGAGTTGTCCAATGCGGCTTTTCAACTCAGCGGGTGTACATTTTTTTGTTTATTTTCCCTTACTTTTGCCCGAGTCTTTTATTCTGTTTTTGACTCGCCGGGATGCCCTATTTTTGCCTGGACTTACATTCTGTTTTTGTGTCCAGCGGGTCATTTTATGCGAAGTATTTTTTAACTGCATCTGAATTCACAGGGGACGGGAAGTATTCACCATCCATAGTGCCTAGCATCAGTGCTCCACCAGAGAAAACTTTCTTTACTACAAATGGTCCTTCATAATTCGGAGTCCACTTGCCCCTGTGGTCTGTATGAGGAGGGAGGATTCTCTTTAGCACAAGATCTCCTACTTGGTACTCTCGGTGCTTGACTTTCTGATCGAAGGCTCTCTTCATTCTTTTCTGATACAATTGCCCATGACAAATTGCAGCCAATCTTTTCTCTTCAATCAGACTCAGTTGTTCGTATCGGGACCGAACCCATTCTGCTTCACTCAGTTTAACATCCATCAGTACCCGTAGAGAGGGTAATTCAACTTCAACCGGTAGGACTGCTTCCATACCATACACAAGTTGATACGGTGTTGCCCCGGTGGATGTTCTGATTGACGTGCGGTACCCATGCAAGGCAAATGGTAGCATTTCATGCCAGTCTTTGTAGGTGACTACCATCTTCTGCATAATCTTCTTGATATTTTTATTTGCTGCCTCAACAGCACCATTCATCTTTGGCCTGTAAGGAGAAGAATTATGATGTTGGATCTTGAAGTCCCGGCACAGTTCGGCCATCATTTTGTTGTTTAGGTTAGAACCATTATCGGTAATGATTCGCTCGGGAACTCCGTATCGACAGATGATATCTCTTTTCAGAAATCTGGCTACCACTTGCCTTGTAACGTTTGCATAGGAAGCTGCTTCGACCCACTTGGTAAAATAGTCAATGGCGAATAGGATGAATCTGTGGCCATTCGAAGCAGTCGGTTCAATCTTGCCAATCATATCAATGCCCCACATGGCAAAGGGCCAGGGTGAAGACATCACATTCAAAGGATTGGGAGGCACATGCACCTTATCCGCATAAATTTGGCATTTATGGCATTTTGTGGCATAGGCACAATAGTCGGCATCCATTGTGATCCAGTAATAACCTGATCTTAGCAACTTCTTGGCCATTGCATTCCCTCCAGCATGGGTATCAAAGGATCCTTCGTGCACTTCATGCATTAGCAAATCTGCTTCTGTCCTGTTGACGCATCTGAGGAGCACCATATCAAAGTTTCTCTTGTACAGGGAACCATCAGTGTTCAGAAAGAAACTACCAGCAAGCCTTCTCAAAGTCTTCTTATCATTGGAAGATGCCCCAGGTGGGTATGTTTGATCCTCCAAGAAGCACTTAATGTCATGGAACCAAGGCTTATCATCTTTGACAACATCTGCTGCGAACACATATGCTGGTCTGTCCAATCTGGATACTGAGATTTGAGGTACGAAGTTGGCAGCTTGAACTTTGATCATGGATGAAATGGTAGCCAGAGCATCTGCAAACTGATTTTCGTCCCAAGGGATATACTCAAGTCTTTCCAACATCTTATAGTGGCCCTTGTCAGATGTGAATACCATTCTCTTGATGCTCAAATCAGGTTGTCCTCAAAATAGAACATCCATAACTTCTCGTCCATGGTATAAGCCTTGAGTCTTCCTAAGAAAGATTGCAGATGAGTACACGGGCATGAGGTACCATTATATTTCTCAAAGCAAGGGGGTTTGAATTTGTGGGGAATCCTCACCCCATCTACCAGCCCCATATCCATTACGTCAAAGCCTAAAGAATTTTGGGATTCCAAAGATCTCAACTTTTCAGCAATCTCATCCAGCCTTCTGTCATACACTTCATCCCCAGCCCCAATGACTGTGAACTGTTCTTCTTGGGGATCCTCTTATAGGATTCTGCCCCCAGCAGCATTACCTTGAACATTCCTCGTGCCATTAACATCTGGATTCAAATGGGGCCCATAATCTGGTGGGTCGATACGAGGCTGCCCTCGTTCATTATTGTTGGTTCCCCCTGTTCCGAGATGGGGCTCTTCAGGTGCCTGCCTTTCTTCCAGCTCTCTCAGCCTCTCTTGGCTCTAGGCTAAGCCAGTCATCACAGCCACAAACTGAGACATTTAGTTTCTCATCTCGACCCTTTCATTTACGATCTGATTTATCACTTCATTCAGGTCCTGTTGTACCTGCTCCATCTGAATGCCTGGAAGGTTATTACGTGTTCGGTACCAGTGTGTGCGGTTGACAGGGAACACTCGGTGATGAGCAATGTTTCCTGAAACCACAACAAAGTGAGAAACAAAGAATAAACAAAAACCTACAAAAACAAAGAAAATGTTAGTATGCAATGCAGTATGCTTATTTGTTTTCCAAGGTATCCGGTTTGGTTCTTGGTTTTGACCTTCCCAGACCCCGAGGAGATACTTGATGATGTTGAAAGAAAGCCCACCAAAATAAAACAAACTTATATATTACAAATAATGAAAATACATAGTCTGTTTACAATACAAGCCCATGGTGGGTCAAAAATACAACAATCGAAAGCAAAAAATACATCAAAAGGAAAGAAATACAAGCAAAAGGAATCAGACATCCAGTCCATAGTCATCTTCCTTGACTTCCTTCAGGAGTGTCTCAGTCACCGGACCAGCTGGGTGCTCTGTAATGGTCCTAATGAGGAGGTTCCTGGTAGCAATGGCATTGGTCAGCTTCTTATGCCTGTCCTGGTCCTTTGATCTCTTTAACCCGCTCGGAGCTTCAATTCTGATATCTCCTTCTGGGCTGCCAACAAAGCTTCCTTCTGTTTCTTCTCATTGGCCTCCAGCTACTCAATCTTGGCCTGAGTCCTCTGGTCCTCTTGTGCTCGGGCTTCGGTGATCCTGATCCACCTAGCCTGGCTTTCCTCCAGGTAATGCTCAGCTCGCGCTTTCTGAATCTTGGCCTCCTTGCAGGCATTCTTCAATATTTGTTCCCCGACTCTTGCTTTCCTTATGTAGTCATCTGTTCTCTCAATCTTGGTCAGATGCTCAGTCTTGAGTCTTTCCAATCTTTCAATGTCCAGAAGACCGTCATTTATTTCCCAAAGAGTCTTCTTCAGGGCCTCAGATAGCTGGTTATTCCTCTCTTTCAGCTTTTCAAATTCCTCCAAGCTAACAATTGCTGCAAGCTGTACTGTAGAGGGTCCAGGTGTGTCTTCCAAGGTGAAATGCATATTGGTGATCTGAACTACTTCCCCCTTTGTTTTTCATTTCTCTGATGGATGGAGTAGTAAAAATATCCTAGCAATGTAGGCACCGGGTTCTGTCGCTCCCACCAAATGAGGCTAAGTCAAATGGGGTACAGACGCGAACAGTCGGCGAAAGGAGATGAAATGAATGAATAGAGTCGCCAGCTAGGCATTTTTATCCTGGAGGAAAGGTAATGCTGCATAAACTTGAGAAAGATATGGATAAGACGGTTGCGAACCAGAGAGACTGAGAAAGGGGGTTGGTTACAACCTGGGAAGGTATTAGCACCCCGATTGTCCGCCGTACTCGACGGGATCCACGCTTGAAAGACTTGTGTTTTAAAGGGGTAGTGTCAGTGCTAAAATAAATGTGAAGTGTATAAATGAAGTGTCAGTGTAAGAAAGAATGGGAAGCTCAAGACTATGAGGCTTAAAGAATAAGGCTGGAAAGAGGGGGAATATACAGAGACTTTTGTTCGATAACCGTTAGGTTATGCCTACGTATCCTCTCGTGCAATGAGGAAGTCAGAACACCGTAGTTCGACTCAAAGAGACTGAAAGATAAATTGACTTGTGAATTGCTTACTTGTCTATGCTCAAGTGTATGACCTGTCTGGCTCAGATGCAAACTGTCTTGCATTAGATGGAAGGAGCAAGTTCTCGTTTATGAATGAATGAGATGAGAAAAGAATCCCGGAGGAGACGATTATTGTTTGTTTTTGTGTTTTCAACCTTTTATTGCTTTTTGGAGTTTGTCATAGGAAAATGAGCTTAAGCCTAAGTAAAGGGTTAGTAAACTCATCACATCCTCCCTCTGATTAGGGGTAATGAGAATACCTTAGGCATGAGGTAAACACCTCACACTTAATCACCATGATGTAGAATTAAGATCATTAATCTACTTGTAATTATTTAGATGTTTTTGTGGTTTTTGTTTAGTGTTAAGTAATGAGTTTAAGCCATAATCAAGGATTTAATGGACTCATTACACTATCCTAATAGAAGGATAATAGATGAGAACATTTATGCTGAGAAAGACTCCTCAACTTAATCCATGACTAGGGATTAACCTCATGACAAAACAAAGCCTTTTTTAGATGGACTTGTCCATTAACACTAGGGTTAGTCCTTCTTAACCGCTTAAGGAAGAATTAGAACCTTAATGCAAGGCCCAAGTTACAAGCTTGATGTCTTAGTGATTATTAAGTGAATTGTTTAAAGGATTTAAACACATTAAGGGTTTAACACTTAGGATTTAATTTATACACTCTATCCTAATAGAAAGATACAGGCATAACCTTAATCACCAAGCCTTAAAGCCTTTAGGGTTTAGTCCTTGATTATGAGATGAGAAGAGAAGACTCAAAGATGACACGAAGGTAAAACTAAGTGGGGGACTAATCAAACCCTAATTGTTAACATGCTTGGAGATCCTAGGGTTTATGAGGCTTAAGAGAGAAGGAATCTTCAAAGAGCCACCAAGGGGAGAAACAGATGAAAGGAGAAAGAAGTAGAGAGAAGAATAACAACTTGCTTCACTTAAGAAAACAAGTTGCTTGAAGAAAGAAGGTAAGAGATGAACATGAATGAGCAAGCTCAATCCAATACAAATACAAAATGCAGCAAGGGAAGTATGAAAGAGATGAAAAGAGAATGTGAGAAGTGAAGGCAAATTCACTTCTCAAACAACTTACCACCTTAAAAGTTAGCAAAAGAAATGAAATGCAATGCAAAATGAGATGCAATGTCATGATGCAAACCAAAACCAGAAGCATGAGTATGATGTTAGTGATGCTAAGGGATGATGCAAACATGAGGCAAGGCATGAGAATGATCATACAAACATATGGATGCAAGAGAAGCATGCTTTGAACCATGGATGTTCATGAAAAGTTATGGAATGCAAAAGACATATAACATGGCAAATGAAAGATGCAATGATCAAACATGATTCTAATATGTCTTAAGATGTATTAAGAATAAAATGAATGCATAAAATGTCATGGCAAGTCATGGTATGCCAGCAAATGGAAGATGGATGCAAAGGAAGGCATAAATTAGGGTTTATGATCAACATACAAAGCAAAATCCAAAACCAGAAGCAAATGACATGATAAAAATTTGAAAATGCAATCAATGGAACCCTAAACCCATACAAACTCACTGCCCAAAGGAGGGGATCTAACTCTTAACCTAGTGAGAGTTGTGAATTTCCTAAGATTGCTAGGGTTTTGGGGTACCTTGTCAAGAAAAATGCAAAACAAATTGAAAATGCAAGATCAATTCAAACCAATTTTATCCTATAAACTACATGCCATACAAGATTCAATGCAAAAAGAATCATAATCCAACTCTCAAAGGTTAGACAGAAATGAATTTTTGATGTTTGAAACAAAATATTGCCTTGAAATGAAATTAAATCCAAAGAAAATGATCAAAAGGCATCAAGATCAAAAAAGAAATTTGGTTTGAGAGTTGGACAATGTTTCTAAATGTTTCTAAGTGCTATGTGAATTTTTTTGTGATTTTTAAATACCTAAATGTATTTTTAATTAATTAATTTCCATTAATTAATTAAAAATAAACATTTAAATGGTTTAAAAATAATGTTTTAATGCAAAAAATAAAAATAAAAATATTTTTGTGTTCTGAAAATTCATGAAACCTTGGACAAAAATTTTCATAATTTTTTAATGATTTTAGCTATTTTAAAATAAATGTGCAAAACAAATGAAATAAAATGAAATAAAAATACAAATAAGAGAAAGTCAGCGCATCCTGGGGCTGAGATTCAAACTGGGAATGGAGGGAAAGACTGGCGCGCTATCCTACGGCTCTCATTCAAACTGGCCAGATTAAAATAAAACTCAATTAATTAGATTAATGACGTGGATTAGGGCTTAAGTGAATGGATTTGGACCCTTCAAACGCGCGGGAGTCAAACAAAGTCAGCCTAATCTATGGTCCATATTCAAACTGAACCCTAAACGCATTTAAGACACTAATGACTTTCAGGTGGCCGGAGAAGACCTCCGGTCATCTTCTCCGGCCAGACCCTCACCTGAAAGTTGTCAACTTCTTCCCTAGGCACTTTCTGGAGCTCTAAAGCTCCAGATTCACTCCTCTTACTCCCCCAAGATCAAATCCAACCCCAAACTTCATTTCTTTTCACCCAAAATCAAGATTCGAAGAAAACATCAAAAATGGCAAAAATTTCAGAAGCTCAGTAAATACTCATCTCTCCACCATTTTCAAAAATACAAATTTCAGTGTGATCAGGAGAGCATGCTTTATCATTTAAAAACAAGAAATAAGAGTTCTGGAAAAATGAATTTCAATGGCTACCTGAATCGAAGCTTTCAACCCAAGAGCTTCTGGACCAATTCCTTGCTTCCAATCAACTCTACTGACCTTCCTCAAGTGTTTGCAAAGCTTATCTGGAGTTTACTTTGGCTAGTTTGTGGGATTGCTTGAGTTCTGTTCAGAGAGGGGAAGAAATCATATTTGGTTTATGTGAGGCTCTTGGCTGTTTTGGTGGATGGTTTGTGATCAGTGAGTCATTTTGAGATCAATGGTGAAGTTGGTTTGAAGAATGGTTGAGTGAACTGAGAGATTCGAATGGTTTTGCAAGTTGGAGGATTTTTGATAACTATGGCTTGGGGTGTGTTTCAGCATGAGTTGTGTGGTGTTATGGCTTGCCTTTGGTCCACTTATCACTCATGGATAGGTCTGTGGAGTGGTTGTGCCCTATTGTGAATGGGCCAATAGTTAGCCAAGGACAAGAGGGGTGTCCTGCGCAGCAAGAAGTGAGGAGGACCATAAGATCAGTTTTGAAGCCAGCCAGCAAATGGATTAGGGTTTGAAGAAGGTTTTGCAACTTTGTCTCACTTTTGCCCTTTTGAAATTTCTTGATCCACAAGTCATGAAAATGAGCAAGCCTTTGATGCATTATGATTTTTAGGCCTTGGTTTATGTTTGTACAAAGATTAGAAGTCCATTTGAAAGCACAATTTGCCTTGGCAAAGGGTTTTGCAACTTTACCTCTTTGGTAGAAAACTTGAAATTATGTGATTTTTCCCAACTTTGACAAGCCATAACTTTTGATCCAAAATGAATTAGTATGAGTTCTTGTACTTTTTGAAAAGGGAATGATCCATTCTACAACTTTCATGACCAAAGTTTTCTCATTTGAAGCATTTTTGAATCAAAAAGCAAGGGTTGAAAAAGTTTCCCAAAATGGCAAGTTTCCATTACAAGTCATTTTCCCAAAAAGGCAACTTTGCAAATGGCTTGAAATTATTCAATTTTGTGAACTTATAACATCTTCTATGATCAAATAAAGATCATACACATTCAAAATGATGAAGAATACCCTTTGGTTGGGTCATTGGGGGCCTCAGATGCCCTGATTTCACACTGACTTGCTCAAGAAGTCAACCCTTGATCAAATGCCTTCCTCATGGAATTTCTTCATGAAAATTGATATGCATGATCCCTATACCATATAGAGACCAATAGAAACAATAATTACCAAAAAATTTGGAGTTATGGCCCTTGAAACCAAAACCCTAATTCTAGGTCATTTGTGTAGTTAAACCTGGCTCTGCTTCCATGCCATTCTCAGTTCTTGTGATTCTTTGGCATTCTTGACTTTGTGAGGATACAATATGATGCTTTAACATACATGGACCCCTTTGAAGTGATTGATGACCTTTGGAGTGGCTCAAGTAGCTCTTGGATGGCTCAGATCACAGACCCTAGATGCAGATGACTTAGGATCAATGCAGTGAATCACAAATGTGATATGAGATGCTATGATTGAACTTATGCATATGAAAAGATCACAAGCCATGGTGTGAATGGGTTAGGACAAATTTGGGGTGTTTACAGCTGCCCCTATTCAAACACGAGTTAGTTGTGTAGGATGTAAGCAACGGCTTAACAGGCAAACAAGATAACTTGTGGTTGAATACCAAAGACAGTCCAAAATTTGCACTCACTGAATGAAGAAGAAAAGGGATATAGATTGTAAAAGGAAGTAAAGTATATCATAAAGTGTGGGCGACGGAGAACGACCGTTGAGCAGAGGACGACTGCTGGGGAAAGAGCAATGACGGGGACGACCGACATGCTGGGGATATAAGAGATTATGATGGGGATGGCCATCAAGATAAAGTAATTAAGATTCTCTGGGGATTAGAGGTGACTGAAATGAAATAAAAGATGAGGTACGGTTATCAAAGGTGAAGGACGATCACCTAGCAGGGGACGGCTGCTCTATCAGGGGATAAGATGAGGGACAGTCATCTAACGGTGAAGGACGATCACCTGGCAAGGTACGGTTGCCAAAAAAAATCGCGACATAGGACGAATGTCGGGTAGAAAAGGTCGACGATGGGGACGGCCATCGGATAAGCATGATGAAGGACGATCATCAAGAGGTGAAGGACGATCACCTAGCAGGGTACGACTGCTCTCGGGATTTATCCTGACATAGGACGAATGTCAGATAACAAGATCAACGATAGGGACGGCCATCGGATAAAATGATGAAGGACGATCATCAAGAGGTGAAGGACGATCACCTAGCAGGGGACGGTTGCCAAAAAAATCGCGACATAGGACGAATGCCGGGTAGAAAAGGGTTCCAATAATGGAGACTCCACTAGGGGAAAAGATGAGGGACGGTCATCCAAAGGTGAAGGACGACCACCTGGCAGGGTACGGCTGCCGAAAGTATCATGACATAGGACGAATGTCAGATAACAAAGAAATAGTTCACTGGGATTTGTTCGGACAAGTAAACACGGACGAGTGTCTATATCCAAGGAATGAGAGGTATTAGTGTTTGGGTATTGTGTATAGACTAAAGATGCGGACGAGCCTCCTTAAGACTATGATACGGACGGGTATCAGGTAGAAACAAACACTGACACATGTTCAGAGATGATGATACGGACGAGTATCAACTGGTTAACAAAGAAAACAGACGAGTGTCGGATCTAAGGGGACTCTTCTGGGGAATAATAGACACAGACGAGTGTCTAAATTTTGAAAAGAGGTAAAGGTCTCTGACATTGTGTATGGATTAAAAATGCGAACGAGCATCCTTAAGACCACGATACGGACGAGTATCGGTAGAAACAAACGCTTGACACATGTTCAGAGATGATGATACAGACGAGTACCAACTGGTTAACAAAAAACACGGACGAGTGTCGGATCTGAGGGGGTATAAGTGGTGTATACAAGATACGGACGAGTATCTGTACGGGTGAAACAAGAGTAATAAGTATGAGTGGTGTTCACGAGTGTTTAACTTGCTGAGGAGAGTGGCACGGACGAGTGTCAAAAGAGGAAAGTGTAATATAAACAAGTGTATGGTTTACAAAATGTTTCCGGTATTTACAGACGAGTGTCAGGGGATTTGTATAGATATATGTATCTATGAGTGCAAAGAGGACGCTTTGGCTTTCTACTGGGGATATGACACGGACGGGTGTCAAGAAGTATCTGTATCTTTAGGGAAAGTGCTTTGGCTCTCTGCCGGGGAATCCGGGGAGTTTTCTGTATATCGCTGACGGGTTGTCAGTATTCACAGGTGTTTGATTCAGAACATGGCTTATGATTATGCAATATGTTTGATTTTTGCCGTAATGCTCCGTATTAGACGGAATGCTACGCTCTGTGGGGAGAATATGATGAGAATGTTATGATTATGCAAAAGATATTGATCCGGGATTCGGATCCCATTGTTGCGAAAATGTCTGGTCGATCTGCTTGAAGTGGACATCCCAGCTGGGGATGAGATCATTGGTAGATCTGACATATGGGACTCTGCTTGGGGATATAGGTCACTGATAGACCTATTTTGGTAATGAGGGACCCAGCTGGGGTTTATAGAAGCTTTCTTCACCCTGTTATGATATCTCCAGGCGTTGCTCCTCTGGATAGAGGCTGAAGCTCTGTAGGGAGATGGTTTCCTGGCTTTTGCACTCGGCTGAGGAGGAAATAACAAATAGCATCTCAGCTGGGGAGAAAGCATCTCCGGTGCTAAGACTGAGTAGATAATTATTTGCCAGCTTGCTGGGATGAAGCTTTCATGCCCCATGCTGTGTTTTGAATACCTGCAATCCTGAAAAGTCAGAGAAACGCACGAGTAATCCTGAGGTATCTCTTACCGGATTCCATCCTAGGAGTTTAGGCATTCCTGGGAGCGAGTATATTTCCTGCAAGCACGCATTTTAGAAGAGAAGCATCTGTATTTATGCAATCAGTATTTTAGAGACATCGGACATTTTTGCAAATGAAGATAAAATGTACGAAACGAAACATGACTGAAAATCTGATTTTATTAATTCATGTGCCCTGAATTGGCAAGATACAGTCAAAGAAACAAATCCCCTAAAATGAGGAGATTGTTACAAATTGAGAAATAAAAGGTATTGGCAATGTTGATGACGCTTCAAGGAGCTTCCCTTTGTTATGACTCGTACGACATTTGACGTTCTTCTCATCTTGCTCTCTGAAGAAGGCTGATTCTGACCGGCGCTTGAACCTTTCGAAACTTACCAAGTTGCGAGTGATATAGATGAATTCATAGTACAGTTGTTCGCTTATTCCCTTATTTTGCATGGATCGCCCTTTCGGGTTTTCAATCCATAGGGATACCCATTTTTGCCTGAGTTGTCCAATGCGGCTTTTCAACTCAACGGGTGTACATTTTTTGTTTATTTTCCCTTATTTTTGCCCGAGTCTTTTATTCTGTTTTTGACTCGCCGGGATGCCCTATTTTTGCCTGGACTAAAATTCTGTTTTTATTCCAGCGGGTCATTTTTATGCGAAGTATTTTTTTACTACATCTAAATTTACAGGGGACGGGAAGTCATCACCATCCATAGTACTGAGCATCAGTGCTCTACTAGAGAAAACTTTCTTTACTACGAATGGTCCTTCATAGTTCGGAGTCCACTTGCCCCTGTGGTCTGTATGAGGAGGGAGGAGTCTTTTCAGCACAAGATCTCCTACTTGGTACTCTCGGAGCCTGACTTTCTGATCAAAGGCTTTCTTCATTCTTTTCTGGTATAACTGCCCATGACAGATTGCAGCTAATCTCTTCTATTCAATCAGACTCAGTTGTTCGTATCAGGATCGGACCCATTCTGCTTCGTTCAGCTTAACATCCATCAGCACCCGTAGGGAGGGTAATTCAACTTCAACAGGCAGGACTGCCTCCATTCCATACACAAGCTGATACGGTGTTGCCCCAGTAGATGTTCTGATTGACGTGTGTAAACACCCCAAATTTGCCCTCACCCATTCACACCATGGCTTGTGATCATTTCATATGCATAAACACAATCATAACATCTCATACCACAATTTTGAGTCTTTGCATTGGTTCTAAGTCATCTGCACCTAGGGTTTGTGATCTGAGCAATCCAAGAGCTTCTTGAGCCACTCCAAAGGTCATCAATCACTTCAAAGGGGTCTATGTGTGGTCAAGTATCATATTACATCCTCTCAAAGTCAAGAATGCCAAAGAATCACAAGAACTGGGATTGTTGTGGAAGCAGAGCCAGGCTTGACTGCACAGATAACCTAAAATTAGGGTTTTGGTTTCAGAGGCCATAACTTCAAATTTTTTGGTCATTCTTGTTTCTATTGGTCTCTATATTGTATAGGGAGTATGCATATCAATTTTTATGAAGAAATTCCATGGGGAAGTCATCTGATCAAGAGTTGACTTTTCAGACAAGTCAGTGCAAAATCAGGGCATCTGAGGCCCCCAATGACCCAACCAAGGGGTGATCTTCATCATGTTGAGTGCATATGATCTTTATTTGATCATATAAGAAGTTGGAAGTTTACAAAATTCAAGAATCTCAAGTTTTTGCAAAGTTGACTTTTTGGGGCAAGTTTGACTTTCAAGGAATTTGTCATTTTAGGCAACTTTTCAATCCTTACTTTTTGGTCCAAAAATGCTTCAAATGGAAAAACTTTGGTCATGAAAGTTGTAGATTAGATCTTTCCCTTTTCAAAAAGTACAAGAACATGACCTAATTCATTTTGGATCAAAAGTTATGGTTCATCAAAGTTGGCTAAAATCACTAAAATTCAAGTCATGCACCAAATGAGAAACTTGCAAATTTTTGTACCAAGGCAATTTGTGACTTCTAATTGATGTCAAACCATTACACAAACATCACATGTGACCTAAAAATCAGAATGGACCAAGAGTTTCTCATTTGTTTGGCCTTTGGAGCAAGATATCTTCATGAAAAGCAAAAGCAAAGTCAAGTTGCAAAAGCTCATGATCACTTCTCACCCACTTGCTGCCTTGGATGCTGAACCACCCTAGCCTTTCCCCTCCCCATGTTGCGCAACGCACAGACCTTGTACTTGACTAGAACAAGACCCATGCCTTCTCTTACACAAAGTTGACATTTTGCAAAAGCCACCATACCAATCAATAAAGCACATGTCATGTCATCTGACCAATAGGATTAGTTTATACAAATCAAATGCAAGCCAAACATGATAACACACAAGCCTAGAACCAGCAAGAACAACACACTCTCATTTTTCACCCTTGAAGCAAAAGCTTTCGAAACTCAGTGTACAAGCTACAAACTCACAAACAAACTTCATAGAACTCATCACCACATCCTTCTGATCATTTCCCTGCCTTCATTCATCCTTGAAACACCATATAATCCAAACACGATTCTCACCTGAGCTTGAACAGAACCTGTTCAAACTCTTAAACCAGCCACCATAAACTCCTTCCAAGCATCCAGACATCATCAAGGGACCAAAAGGAGTGGATTGCATAAAGAGGAGAGGTCAGAAAGTTGCTAGGTTGAAAGCTTCAAAACTCAGGTAGCTCAAGAACTTTTTTTCCAGAAATGATTTTTAAAGTTCCTAAGTTGTTCTTTGTAGTTCACTGATCACTCTGATGTCTTTGTTTTTGAAAATGGTGGAGAGATGAGAGTTTAATCTGTTTCTGAAACTTTTTGCCCTAAGATTTGTTTGCTTCGATTCTCTTTGATTATGAGTGATAAATGATGTTTAAGTGAGGGGTTTGATTCGTTTTAGAGTGGGGAAGATTCCTGGATAGTTGGTTTTCATTTTCATAGCGTGTAGAATGATTTAGCATTTGAGCTCGCCGGAGAAGATGACCGGAACCACTGTTCCGGTCATCTGAAAGTCATTAGGGCAAAATTAGGGCTTAATCACGTAATTAGCCAAGTTTGAATTCCAGCCGTGGGATCTGGCGCCAAGTCAAACGCGCGCGTGTTTCATTTGAATCTGGACCTTAGGATTTGATTACTTTCCATTTTTCAGCTTTATTTTATTTTATTTTTCATATTATTTCATTTGATTTGTACAATTTATTAAAAATAGCAAAAATACTTTAAAAATTCTGAAATTTTTTACACAAGTTGTTATTTAAGTTCAGAACACAAAAATATTTTCATTTTTATTTTTAGCATTAAAAAAGTATTTTTAAATATTTAAAAGTTTCTTTTTAATTAATTAATGAGAATTAATTAATTAAAAATACTTTTAGGTATTTAAAAATCACCAAAAAAATTCATGAAACATTTAAAAACATTTAGAAACATTGTCCAACCCTCAAACCAAATTTATTTTTTGATCTTGATGCATTTTGAGAATTTTCCATGGAATTAAAATCATTTTGATGCATTATTTTGATCCAAACTTCCAAAAATCATTTCTGCCTAACCATTGAGAGTTGGACCTTGATTCTTTTTGCATTGTGTTTAGCATATCATGTAGTTTGTGAGATTAAATTGGCATGATTTGATCTTTCATTTTCCATTTGTTTGGCTTTTTTTCTTGTTAAGGAACCCTAAAACCCTAGAAAACTTAGGAAAATCATATCTTGAATTTGGTTAAGAGTTGGAACTTCTCCTTTGGGCTTTGGGTTAGTATAGGTTTAGGGATCCTTTGTGTGCATTTTCAATTTTTTATATTGATGTTTGCTTCTGATTTTGGTTTGTGTTTGATGCATTGATCATAAACCCTAATTTGAGCTTCCATTTGCATCCATCTTGCATTTGCATTCATACCTTGACTTGCCATGACATTTCATGTATGCATTTGATTCATTTAACATCTTAAGACATATGGAAAGCATGTTTTATCATTGCATCTTGCATTTTCCATGTTGTATGCCATTTGAACTTCATGACTTTTCATGTATGTTCATGCTTCTTAACTTGTTTCATTTGCATCCATAAGCTTGTATGATCATCCCCATGTGTTGTTTCATTATTGTAGCATCTCATAGCATCATTAGCATCATGTATGTGCTTCTGGTTTTGTTTCTCATCATGTCATTGCATTCCATTTGACATTGCATTGCATCTTTCTCACTAACTTTTCAGGTGGTAAGCAACTTTGAGAAGTGAATTTGCCTTCACTTCTCATAACTTCTCTTCATCTCTTTTATGCATCCTTGCTGCATTTTTGTATGTGTTTGAGTTTGAGCTTGTTCATCCTTCTTCTTCTCACTTTCTTCCTTCAAGTGACTTGACTTCTTAAATGAAGCAAGTTACTTTGCTTCTCCTGATCCTTGCATCTGCTTCCTGGTGGTTCCATTGAAGACTTCTCTTGTAAACCTCACAAACCTTAGGAACAACCAAGCATGACAATGATTAGGGTTTTGATTAGTCTCCCCACTTAGTTTTACCTTTGTGTCTCTTTGAGTCTTCTCTTCTCACCTCATAATTAGGGACTAAACCCTAAAGGCTTTAAGGCTTTGTGATTAAGTTTATGCCTGCATCCTTCTATTAGGATGGAGTGTATCACTTTAATCCTAAGTGTTAAACCCTTAATGTGTTTAACTCCTTTAATCAATCCACTTAATAATCATCAAGACATCATACTTGTAACTTGGGCCTTGCATTAGGGTTCTAATTCTTCCTTAATTGGTTAAGAAGGACTAACCCTAGTGTTAATGGACAAGTCCCCCTCAAGTTGTCTTACAAACCATAAAACTCACTTCTTCATCTTATTCATTAACTAAAATCCATCTAATAAAGGCTTTGTTTTGTCATGAGTTTAATCCCTAATCATGGATTAAGTTGAGGAGTTTTCCTCAGCTTAAACATTCTCATCTATTATCCTTCTATTAGGATGGTGTAATGAGTCTGTTTAATCCCTGATTATGGCTTAATCTCATTACTTAACACTAAACAAAAACAACAAGAACATCTAAATAATCACAAGTAGGTTAATGATCTTAATCCTACATCAAAGGTGATTAAGTGTGAGAATCTGACTTCACACTTAAGGTACTCTCATTACCCCTAATCAGAGGGAAGATGTGATGAGTTTACTAATCCATTGGTTTAGGCTTAAGCTCATTAACTTATGACCAACTTCAAAAAGAAATAAAAGACGGAAAACTCAAAAAAACAAACAATAATCGTCTCCTCCGGGATTCTTTTCTCATCTCATTCACTCACAAACGAGAACTTGCTTCTTCCGTCTAATGCAAGACAGTTTGCACCTGAGCCAGACAGGTCATACACTTGAGCATAGACAAGTAAGCAGTTCACCAGTCAATTCATCTTTCAGTCTCTTTGAGTCGAACTACGGTGTTCTGACTTCCTCATTGCACGAGAGGATACGTAGGCATAACTTAACAGTTATCGAACAAAAGTCTATGTATATTCCCCCTCTTTCTAGCCTCATTCTTTTAGCCTCATGATCTCGAGCATTCCACTCCTATTCTTACACTGACACTTCACTTATACACTTCACACTTTTCTTACACTTACACCTGTACATCCTTTTTCCAGCTCTTTTATACACATTGCACTGACACTACCCCTTTAAAACACAAATCTTTTAAGCGTGGATCCCGTCGAGTACGGCGGACAATCTGGGTGCTAATACCTTCCCAGGTTGTAACCAACCCCCTTTCTCAGTCTCTCTGGTTCGCAACCGTCTTGTCCATGTCTTTCTAGGTCTATGCAGCATTGCCTTTCCTCCGGGATAAAAATGCCTAGCTGGCGACTCTTTTCTTCTCCAGTGAGTTCACTGCTGTGTGTTCTCATCGTCCTCTTTCGCCGACCGTTCGCGTCTGTACCTTTATTTTGGCCAGTCCCATTTATCGGGAGCGACAGCTTGGTGACTCTACTGGGGACCCTTATACTGCAACCAGGGCTTCTGGTTCTTTTTGTGGGTTCCTCCTAGCGCTTGATTGATTTGTGTTTACTGGGGTGTTATGTGTTATTTGTGTTTGTATATTTGTATTTATTTTTGCCTTATGTACAGTTTGTTTTACTGCTTTCTGTATAGCTTTGCATTATATCATATTGTCATACTATGCTGGCTGGATCTGTTTGTTTGCTTTGGTGGGTGGGTGTTCTATTGAGAGTTGAGGTCCTACACCTGGGACCTGAGTGACACCTAGGCTAGAGTGGTTCATATTCTTTCCCATTCCATCTCGGTCTGGTGTGGGAATATGAAACACGGTTCAGATATGGGTTTCTTCTTGAGAACTCTGTGTTGCAGATTTCCTGCAATACTAGGGCTATCTGGGAAGCCTGCTAAGTCTGGATGACCTTTTGTATTGACCTTCAGAAACTGAGGTGAATTAGAGGAGGATCTTTTATGGTTATTGTAAACACTGTGCCTCCGGGTTAGAAGTGTTTACACTTCTCATAACTGATCCAAGTCTGAGGGTCCTTGTTTTAGAACACCACCTGTGAGGGGGTTGGGCTGTTTACAGGTTTGCAGGTACCCTTGACCTCAGCATACCCTGTTACTTTGATTTGATTAAGAGTACTCCATCTTGGAACAGTTCTTGTGATTCTAAACCCTGGACATGTGGCTCTTTATTTGAGTCCCCCACCTTGGTTACTGGACTTATAGACCTCCATCTGGATTTCTTGAACATACCTAGACCTATATCAGAGCACTTTTGATCAGATCCAGCTCAGTCACAAACCCTTGCATATCATTTGCATACATCCTCATTGCATCATTTTGACATCTGTTTATTTGTTTTTCAGGGTATCCATCTTCATTTTTGGCTTGGTTTTGACCCCATCATCAGTATAGACCTACCTTCATCAGCATCTACTTCAGTTATCAGCTACCTGCTTCAGTCACCTGCACCAGCCAATCAGTGGCCCATCTTTCAGTATTATCATCAGCACCTGTCTCAACTCATCCTCAACATCATGGCACCTAAAAAGAGTAACATCTCCTACCACTTCTTCCAGCCTGAGCTAGCTGACATCAGGAGGATTCAGACCCTGATCACTCCAGACCATATACCACTGTTCAGGGAACACTATGGAGACATACTCGATGTGGTTATGGATTTGGACCCTTCACAGAGGAGCCTGATTCATATTTGCCTGCAATTTTATGATCCTCCCCTAAGGTGTTTCACTTTTCAGGATTTCCAGTTGGGACCTTTATTGGAGGAATACTCATCATTGGTTGGTATACCTATCAGGGGTGGAGTCCCCTTCAACCCTGAGTTAGCTTTCCCAAGTAATGAGGAGATAGCAAAGGCATTGCATTTGGAGCCAGTTTTGATTGGGCAAAATATGACTACCATGGCTGGAATCTCTGGTCTACATCTGGATTTCTTGATCTCTCAAGCTACCCTGAAGGCTTCTCTGGGAGAGTGGAAAGCAGTCTGTGCTTTGTTGGCCCTGAGCATATATGGGATCATATTATTTGCAGATGAGCCTAGATTCATTAGCAAGAATGCAATCCATCTTTTCATCCTGAGGAACCCAGTGCCCACTTTATTGGGGGATTTTTACTACTCAGTACACCAGAGGAATGAAAAGCAGAGGGGAAGATTAGTGAGGTGTTGTGCTCCTTTGTTCCATACTTGGCTTCTCAAGCATTTGCCCAAGACAGATGCATTTTTGAATCCTCATCAGCAGAGAAACTGGGCTAGAAGACTCACTGCTTTGACTTCAGCTGATATCAGGTGGTGCACTCAAAGCACAAAGGGCAGGGATGTCATTACCAGCTGTGGGCAATTTCCCAATTTGCCCCTGATAGGAGTTAAGGGTTGCATTAATTACAACCCTCTGCTGTTCAAAAGACAACTGGGCTATGCATTGGTCCACACTCCTAAGGCACAAGACTTGGCTGAGACTCTTTACTGTGAGAACAAGCCCAATCTAGCTATTGTCAGGCAGGCAGCCTGGGCCTGGGAAAATGTTCAAACTAAGGGAGTAACCATTCTGGGGAAGTGCAACAATGTAGCATTAGCACAATACTATGAATGGTCCCATGCCAGGGCTCAATTTTCTGGGATGCCCTTTACCATGGAGGATATTCCTGGGTCATCCTCAGCACCACCTCCTGCCACTGTCAGCTTAGAGGAGTTTGAGAGCTTGAAAGAGAGAAATGAGAAGTTGACTCAGGCTTTGCAGAAGACCCTCTGGGAGAGGAGTGATGGTAGGTTGGATATTGAAAGGTTGGAAAAGTTGAGAGTAGAGCATCTGGCCAAAATTGAGAAGTCTGAGGATTACATCAAGAAGTCTAGGGCTGGGGAACAGATCTTGAAGAATGCCTGCAAGGAAGCCCAATTCCAGAAAGCCAGGACAGACTTGTATCTGAAGGAGAGTCAAGCTAGGTGGGTCAGGATCACCGAAGCTCGTACTCTGGAGGATAAGAGGGTCCAAGACAAGATAGAGCAGCTGGAAGCTAGTGCAAAAGAGCAGCAGGAAGCCCTGGAAGCAGCCCAGAGGGAGATCTCAGAGCTAAAGATCAAAGCTGGAGTGAAGAGGTCAAAGGACCAGAGTCAACACAAGAAGCTAACTGTAGCTATTACTACCCGGAATCTCCTTATCAGGAATCTCATGGAGCGCCCAGCTGATCCTGTGACTGAAGCATTTCTCAAGGAAGTTCAGGAGGATGAGTTTGGTCTTGGTGTTTGACTTTTTGCTTGTTGTTGCTTTCATTTTATGTATTTTTATTTTCTTGTGATGTATTTTGACCCCTCTGAGGGCATGTTTTGTAAGAGAACAAACTATGTACCATTTGCCTTTTGTAATATATGTATCAGTTTGTTCCATCCGAGTTTACTTCAAAAGCAACATCAACAGCATCTTCAAGGGTCTGGAAGGGTCAAAACTGAATGCCAAGCCGGATACCTTGAAAACAAATAAGCATACTGCATTGCATGCTAACCTTTTGTTTTGTTTTGCAGGCTTTTGTTTTATTGTTGCTAACTCTGTTGTGATATTCAGGAACTATTGCTCGACGTCGGGTATTTCCACTCAACCGTCCACACCGATATCCAACCCGTAACAACCTTCCGGGCATACAAATGGATCAGGTACAACAGGACCTTGCAGAGGTCAGAAACCAAATGGCAAACGAAAGATTGGAAATGAGAACTCAGATAACGCAGTTTATGGAAGTGATGAACAACATGGCTCAGAGCCAAGAAAGATTGAGAGCAATGGTGGAAAGGCAGAATCAGGAAGATCCCCATATAGGGACTGCTGGCACAAGCAACAATGAGAGGGTCCAACCTCATGTCAACCCCCCTGTATTTGGACCCCACCTTCATCCAGAGATCAACATCCCTGCCAATGTACAAGGGACTGCCACTGCAAGCAGAGTGCTGCAAGAAGACCCCCAGGAGGATCAGTTCACAGTAATGGGTGCTGGGGAGGAAGCTTATGACAGAAGGCTGGATGAGATAGCTGAGAAATTAAGATCCTTGGAGTCTCAAAACTCTTTGGGTTTCGATGTTATGGACATGGGCTTGGTATACGGGGTCTGGATTCCCCATAAGTTTAAGCCTCCTTGTTTTGAGAAATACAACGGGACTTCCTGCCCACGGACCCACTTACAATCCTTTTTGGGAAGGTTGAATGCATATACCATGGACGAGAAGCTATGGATGTTTTATTTCGAGGATAGTTTGACTGGAGCGTCAAGGGAATGGTACTCCCATCTAACTAGAGCGACCATCAGGTGTTGGAAGGACTTGGCGGAGGCCTTCATCAGACAATACCAGTATAATTTGGATATGGCACCCAACAGGACCCTCCTGATGGGGATGTCACAGTCATCTAGGGAAAGCTTCCGCGAGTACGCCCAAAGGTGGAGGCAGCTGGCTGCTGCTGTCCAGCCACCTATGTCAGAGAGGGAGATGGCAGATATGTTTATGAACACCCTCCAAGGAACATACATTGACAGGCTGGCTGCTTTCTCTTCTACCAGCTTTGCAGATGTCGTTATAGCTGGAGAAAGAATCGAGAGCCTGTTAAAGATGGGCAAGATTTCTGACAACGGTGCTAGCTCATCCAATAACACAAGAAAGCCTTTTGTAGGCCCAAGAAGAACTGGTGAGACCAATGCTATCCAGGCCAGCAGGGGCAGGCCCCAATATGTTCACAGGTCTGTGGCAGCAGTCACCATTCCCGCTCCAGCTCATCCACAACCAACTTATCAACCACCGCAACAAAATTATCAGCAACAACCTCAGTACCAGCAACAAGCTCAGTATCCTCCGAGAAACTACAACAACACCAGCAACAACAATCAGCAAAGACCATTCCAACAGAGACCTTCTCAGGCCAATAGGGTGATCGATCTGATCCCTATGCCCTATGCAACATTATTGCCACAACTCCTGAAACTCAACCTAGTTGAGCTAAGGACGTTGGCACCTCCAGATCCTAATAGTCTACCCAGGAATTATGACTCCAACGCCAGATGTGCTTTTCATTCAAATGCACCTGGCCATAGTACAGAGAAGTGCAGAGCCTTGCACATGAAGGTACAAGACCTGGTAGACTCTAAGGCCCTGAATTTCGCACCACCACCAAATGTTAACAAAAACCCTATGCCGCACCACGGGGGTCCCAGAATCAATGCTATTGAAGAAGACAAGCCGTCTTATTTAATAACCAGTGTGGGTCAGATTCGGACACCGTTGGTAGAAATTAAGGCTCAACTCCTCGAATGTCAAATGTTCCCGGGATGTGAGCTAGGGTGTGCTTACTGCAACATTTCAGTGAATGGGTGTGATAACTTGAGGGATGGCATAGATGGTCTCATCCAGAGTGGCCTGCTTCAAATTACAACATCAATTCCAACAAATCCAGCAATCTCATCAGCAACAATTCCAGTATCCCCTACAACTGCAACAACCATTGTTCCCGACAACTTTTCAGCTTCATCAACAAATGCTTCATTTGTCATTTCAACGGACCAGATATCAGCAAACATCCCCTCTACAACTTCAGCACCACTTCATTCAGAAACTCCTACAACAACAACACCCATCCTTCCAACAATGTCTCCTACAACTTCAGCAGCAAATGTTTCCACCGTTACGATTTATTATGATCCTGAAAATGACTCTGCTTACAACTCACAAAGTGCTACTCCCATCAGAGCACCAGTCACGATATACTACGATCCACAGACTATCACAGTCCCTTCTGCAGCTGCCATCAGTCCAGTCACCATCACGGTGCCTGGGCCAGTACCTTATGAAAGCAGTAATGCCATCCCCTGGCATTACGGCTCTGATCTATACTGCGGAGGACAGAAAATCACTCTTGAATCATCAACCCCTGCACCACAAATAGACAATGTGGGAGGAGGCGGAGGCTTCACTCGAAGCGGACGTCTCTTCGCTCCACAAACTCAAAGACCCACTGCCGAAGCAGAAGCTGCTGCCAAGGCAAAAGGAAAAAGCTTGGTGCAGGAAGAGCAAATTGTTAAGGAAGCTTTGAAAACACCCTTTGATCAAGAAGTTGACGAGTTCATGAGAATCATCAAGAAGAGCGATTACAAAATAGTGGATCAGCTTCACCAGACGCCTTCCAAGATCTCTATTCTATCATTGCTTATGTGCTCCGAAGCTCATCGGAACGCACTGCTAAAAGTCTTGCACGCAGCTTATGTGCCTAAAGAGATCACCGTCAATCAGTTGGAAGCTGTGGTTGGGAATGTTAATGCTAGTCATGGACTAGGGTTCACCAACACTGATTTGACTACGGAAGGCCGCAACTATAACAAGGCTTTGCACATTACCATGGAATGTAAAGGTGCAGTCCTTTCCCATGTGCTGGTAGACACGGGGTCATCCCTTAATGTCTTACCTAAAAAAGCCCTTGTGAAGCTAGAGTATGATGGATTGGCATTACGTCCCAGCAACCTGGTAGTGAGAGCCTTTGACGGTTCTAAGAGATCGGTTCTGGGAGAGATTGAGTTGCCCATAACGATTGGCCCACAAAATTTCAAAACAACCTTCTACGTGATGGATATACAGCCTGCCTACAGCTGTCTATTGGGTAGGCCATGGATTCACGCCGCTGGCGCCGTGACCTCGACCCTTCACCAGAAGTTAAAATTCGAGTGGGAGGGTCAAGTCGTTACTATCTGTGGAGAGGAGGATATTTTTGTTAGCCACCTGGCTACCTACAAATACATTGAGATGGATGGGGAGATCCACGAAACAGTGAGTCAAGGGTTCGAGGCCTTGAACATAAATGAAACATCTGTTATACCTGGAACCTCAATGACATCATATCAACAAGCCCGGAAGGTTGTTGAAGAAGGAACTGCCCAAGGCTGGGGCAAACTGTTACCGGTGGAGAAGAAAGAGGATATATTTGGGTTGGGTTACAAACCAACTCAGCAAGATCAAGCAGAGGCTGCTAAAGAGCCCAACTTTGTTAGTGGGGGGATGCTCACCCCTGATGCTGTCAACAATTTGGAAGACGAGGATGAAGGCGACCGCAACCTGGAGAGTTGGATCCATCCAAAGGTCCCGGGGAGCAGTATCTCAAACTGGTCTTCCCAGGAAATTATAAGAGTTACTCATGCAGAGTAATTATTATTTCCTGTATTTTATAGCATGCATCAAAGTCTTGCATCTTGCCCAAGATGACAAGACTCATTTTGTAATCGGGCCATCTGTAATTTTTGTGCAACAAGATTAATCAATGAAATATCAGACATCTTTTGCAAATGAGTCTTTTTCTTTTCTGCTCACTGTTTTTCCATTTTTCTTTTTGTACAAAAAATAAATGGCAGTGTTTTCAAAATGACAACTTTATTTCACTTTTCTAAACAAAATTAAAATTAAATCACTAAAATGAACAAACTGAACCCTTGCAGAGAATTCCTTCCAGACAGCACCGACAACAGCACGGCTATGACTTCGTATGACTTTGACAATCCAATCAATCAAGCTAATGAAGGGGTTGAAGAAGAGTATGAGCTTCCTGAGGAGCTAGCTAGGTTGTTGAGACAAGAGGAAAGGGTTATCACTCCTCACCAGGAGAAAGTGGAGACGATCAATCTTGGTACAGATGAAGACGTGAAAGAAGTTAAAATCGGGGCCTGCTTACAAGACTCAGTGAAGAGACAACTGATTGATCTGCTGCAAGAGTATGTGGACGTGTTTGCTTGGTCTTATCAAGATATGCCAGGGTTGGACACCGACATTATTGTGCACAAGCTGCCTTTGAGAGAAGAATGCCCGCCGGTTAAACAGAAGCTGCGTCGTACTCGCCCAGACATGGCAATGAAAATCAAAGAAGAGGTACAAAAGCAATGGGACGCCGGGTTCCTTGCTGTAACTAGCTATCCGCCGTGGGTTGCTAATATTGTACCTGTGCCTAAGAAAGACGGTAAAGTAAGAATGTGTGTTGACTACCGGGATCTGAACAGAGCTAGCCCGAAAGATGATTTCCCTTTACCTCACATTGATGTATTGGTGGATAATACGGCTCAGTTCTCGGTATTCTCCTTCATGGATGGATTTTCAGGGTACAATCAGATCAAGATGTCACCTGAAGACATGGAGAAGACAACCTTCATCACACCCTGGGGCACGTTCAGTTACAAGGTAATGCCATTTGGGCTCAAGAATGCCGGTGCGACGTATCAATGGGCTATGGTAACATTATTCCACGATATGATCCATAAAGAAATCGAGTGTTATGTGGATGACATGATTGCCAAGTCCCTCACTGAAGAGGACCACCTGGTAAATCTGCTGAAGTTGTTCAAGCATCTGAGGAAGTATCAACTGAAGTTGAACCCCAACAAATGCACATTCGGGGTGAGATCTGGTAAGCTGCTGGGATTTATTGTGAGTGAGAAAGGGATTGAAGTAGACCCTGATAAAGTTAAATCTATTCAAGAGATGCCTGCACCGAAGTCAGAAAAAGAAGTTCGAGGGTTCTTAGGTCGGTTGAACTACATTTCACGGTTCATATCTCACCTTACAGCAACCTGCGAACCCTTGTTCAAACTGCTAAGAAAAGAACAGACGGTCAGGTGGAACGAAGACTGCCAGAAGGCTTTTGACAGGATCAAAGAATACTTACAAGAGCCTCCTATCCTTATGCCTCCAGTTGAAGGAAGACCTCTGATAATGTACTTGACAGTATTAGAAGAGTCAATGGGGTGTGTGTTGGGCCAGCATGACGAGTCTGGTCGAAAAGAGTATGCAATATACTACCTAAGCAAAAAGTTTACCGACTGTGAACAACGTTATTCACTGCTCGAGAAAACTTGATGTGCTTTAGCGTGGGCTGCTCGCCGACTGAGGCAGTATATGTTGACCCACACTACTTTGTTGATCTCAAAAATGGACCCAGTTAAGTACATATTTGAGAAGCCAGCACTTACCGGACGGGTTGCAAGATGGCAAATGATTCTCACAGAATATGACATCCAATACACATCTCAGAAAGCCATCAAGGGCAGTGTATTGTCTGAATATCTTGCCGAGCAACCTATTGATGATTACCAGCCTATGAGATTTGACTTCCCTGATGAAGACATCATGTTCATAAAAGCAAAAGATCATGAAGAGCCTGTTCACACTGAAGAGCCTGACCCGGAAGAAGAATGGACTATGATGTTTGATGGGGTTGTTAATATGAATGGTCGAGGTGTTGGTGCAGTACTCATTACACCTAAAGGAATTCACATGCCTTTCTCGGCAAAGCTCACTTTCAACTGCACTAACAATGAAGCTGAATATGAAGCTTGCATTATGGGTCTTTAGGAAGCCATTAACCTCAGGATCAAGACATTGACCGTATTCGGAGATTCAGCTCTGGTAATCAATCAAACCAATGGCAAATGGTACACCCACCAGGACCATCTGATACCTTACAGGGATTACACAAGGAGGTTATTAACTTTCTTTACAACAGTCAAGCTTGAGTATATCCCTCGGGACGAGAATCAGTTTGCAGATGCTCTGGCTACCATTTCGTCCATGATCAAAGTTCAGGCTGCCAATTTTGTACCTCAAATCTCAGTGTCCAGACTTGACAGACCAGCATATGTGTTCGCAGCAGACGTTGTCAAAGATGATAAGCCTTGGTTCCATGACATTAAGTGTTTCTTGGAGGATCAGACATACCCACCTGGGGCATCTTCCAATGATAAGAAGACTTTGAGAAGGCTTGCTGGTAGTTTCTTCCTGAACACTGATGGTTCCCTGTATAAAAGAAATTTTGATATGGTACTCCTCAGATGCGTCGATGAGACAGAAGCAGACTTGTTAATGCATGAAGTGCACGAAGGATCCTTTGGTACCCATGCGGGAGGGCATGCCATGGCTAAGAAGTTGTTAAGATCAGGCTATTACTGGATCACAATGGATGTCGACTGTTGTGCCTATGCCAGGAAATGCCATAAATGCCAGATTTATGCAGATAAGGTGCATGTGCCTCCCAATACTTTGAATGTAATGTCTTCACCCTGGCCCTTTGCTATGTGGGGCATTGACATGATTGGTAAGATTGAGCCAACTGCTTCGAATGGCCACAGATTCATCCTGGTTGCCATTGATTATTTCACTAAGTGGGTTGAAGCAGCTTCCTATGCCAATGTTACAAGACAAGTGGTAGCCAGATTTCTGAAGAGAGATATCATCTGTCGATACGGAGTCCCCGAGTGAATCATTACTAATAATGGTTCCAATTTAAACAACAAGATGATGGCTGAACTGTGCCGGGACTTCAAGATTCAACACCACAATTCTTCTCCTTACAGGCCAAAGATGAATGGCGCAGTTGAGGCAGCTAATAAGAATATTAAGAAGATTGTGCAGAAGATGGTAGTCACCTACAAAGACTGGCATGAAATGTTACCATTGGCCTTGCATGGGTACCGCACGTCAATCAGAACATCCACTGGGGCAACACCGTATCAGCTTGTGTATGGTATGGAAGCAGTCCTACCTGTTGAAGTTGAATTACCCTCCCTACGGGTATTGATGGATGTTAAGCTGAACGAAGCAGAATGGGTCAGGTCCCGATACGAACAACTGAGTCTGATTGAAGAGAAAAGATTGGCTGTGATCTGTCATGGGCAGTTGTATCAGAAAAGAATGAAGAAAGCCTTCGATCAAAAAGTCAGGCACCGTGAGTACCAAGTAGGAGATCTTGTGCTAAAGAGAATCCTCCCTCCTCATACAGACCACAGGGGCAAGAAGACTCCAAACTATGAAGGACCATTTGTAGTAAAGAAAGTTTTCTCTGGTGGAACACTTATGCTCAGCACCATGGATGGTGAAGATTTTCCGTCCCCTGTGAATTCAGATGCAGTTAAAAAAATACTTCGCATAAAAATGACCCGCTGGACACAAAAATAGAATGTAAGTCCAGGCAAAAATAGGGCATCCCGGCGAGTCAAAAACAGAATAAAAGACTCGGGCAAAAATAAGGGAAAATAAACAAAAATGTACACCCGCTGAGTTGAAAAGCCGCATTGGACAACTCAGGCAAAAATGGGTATCCCGATGGATTGAAAACCCGAAAGGGCGATCCATGCAAAATAAGGGAATAAGCGAACAACTGCATTTTGAATTCGTCTTTATCGTTTACAACTTGGTAAGCTTCGAAAGGATCAAGCTTCAATCGGAATCAGCCTCCTTCAGAAAGCAAGATGAGAAGAACGTCAAAAGTCATACGAGTCATAGTAAAGAGGAAGCTCCTTAAAGCGTCATCAACATTGCCAGCATTTTGTTTCTCAATTTGTAACGATCTCTTCATTTCAGGGGATTTGTTTCTTTGAATGTATCGCGCCAATTCAGGGCATATGAATTAATAAAATCAGATTTTCAGTCATGTCTCGTATTGTACATTTTTATTTTGCAAAAATGTCTGATGTCTTAAAAAAAATGATTGCATAGAATACAGATGTTTATCTTCAAAAATAAAAACACGTGCTTGCAGGAAATATACTTACTCCCAAAAGTGTCTAACTCCTATGACGGAATCCAGTAAAGGATACCTCGGGATTACTTGTACGTTTCCCTATCTTTGCAGGATTGCAGGTATCCAGAACGCAGCTTGGGGTATGGAAGCTTCAGCCCAGCAAGCTGGCAGGTCAATGCTCACTCAGTCTTAGCACTCAAAGTGTTTTCTCCCCAGCCGGGTTGCCATTCCTTCCTCAGCCGAGTACAAAAGTCAAGGAACCATCTCCCCGTAGAGCTCCAGCCTCTATCCAGAAGAGCAGCGCACGAAGGAATCACAACAGGTTAAAGAAAGCTGCTACAAACCCCAGCTGGGTCCCTCATTGCTGAGACAGGTCTATCAGTGACCTGAATCCCCAAGCAATAGCATCTCATCAGATCTATCAAATGACCTCATCCCCAGCTGGAATGTCCATTTCAAGCAGATCGGTCGGAGATCTTCGTGGCGACGGGATCCGAATCCCAGTTTGGTATCTTTGCATAATCATGGCATTCACATCATATTCACCCATAAAGCGTAGCGTTCCGTCTAATACGGAGCATTACGGCAAAAATCAAACATATTGCATAATCATAAGCCATGTTCTGAATCAAACACTTGTGAATATTGACAATCCGTCAACAACATACAAAATACCTCCCAGATTCCCCAACAAACACAGTTGCCTTACACTCCCAAACACCAGCATATACTCCTTTTGGCACCCGTCTGTGTCACATCCCCAGCATAAAGCCAAAGCGTCCCCTTTGCACTCACAGATACTTGTATATACATAACTTTCTTGACATCCGTCCATGTCACCTTCCCCTGCACAGTAATATAAACACTTTGTATATCAGATATTTGTTTTTACTATACTTTTCTCCTTTTGACACTCGTCTGTGTCACTCTCCCCCAACAGTTAAACACTCATCTATACACCACTCACACTTATACTGATACTCGTCCGTATCTTATATATACCCCTTATATCCCCACAGATCCAACACTAGTCCTTGTTCTTTGTTAACTCATTGGTACTCGTCCGTACCATCATCTCAGAACATGCGTCAAGCGTTTGTTTCTACCCGATACTCGTCCGTATCGTAGTCTTAAGGATGCTCGTCCGTATCTTTAACCCATACACCGTGTCAAACACTTTTGTCTTCTTGAATTTAGACACTCGTCTGTGTCTACTATTCTCCCAGAAGAGTCCTCTTAGATTCAACACTTGTTCGTGTTCCTTGTTAACCAGTTGGTACTCGTCCGTATCATCATCTCTGAACACGTGTCAGTATTTGTTTCTACTTGATACTCGTCCGTATCGTAGTCTTAAGGATGCTCGTCCGCATCTTTGATCTATACACAAACATCTAAACACTTATACCCTTTGTTTATTGGATGTAAACACTCGTCCGTGTTTACTATACCCCAGTAGATCGCCAACGAAGCAAATTTTCTTTTTTATCTGACACTCGTCCTGTGTCATGATAAACCCTGAGAGCAGCCGTACCCTGCTAGGTGGTCGTCCTCCACCCCTTGATGGTCGTCCTCCATCATGCTCATCCGATGGCCGTCCCCATCATTGGTATTTAGCAGCCGTCCCCTGCTAGGTGATCGTCCTTCACCTTTGATGAGCGTCCTTCATCATTTTATCCAATGGCCGTCCCCATTGTTGTTTTTGGTTATCTGACATTCGTCCTATGTCATGACAAACCTTGAGAGCAGCAGTCCCCTGCTAGGTGGTCGTCCTCCACCTCTTGATGATCGTCCTTCATCATGCTCATACGATGGCCGTCCCCATCATTGACCTTTTATCCGGCATTCGTCCTATGCCGCAATATTTTCGGCAGCCGTACCCTGCCAGGTGGTCGTCCTCCACCTTAGATGACCGTCCCTCATCTTACCCCAATAGAGAAGCCGTCCCCTGCTAGGTGATCGTCCTTCACCTTTGATGACCGTACCTCATCATTTGTTTATTTCATTTATTCTTTAACCCGATGGCCGTCCCCGTCGTGGTCCCTTTTCCTTTCAGTTTAGCCCGATGGCCGTCCCCATCGTTGGTTACTTTACTTTATGAACTTGATGGCCGTCCCCGTCATGTTTCATTAATCCCCAGAGAATCTTGCAGCTTTACTTTATGGCCGTCCCCATCATAATACCTTTTATCCCCAGCATGTCGGCCGTCCCCGTCATTGCTTTATTTCCCGCACCTTTCCAGCATGTCGGCCGTCCCCGTCATTGCTCTTTACCCAGCAGTCGTCCTCTGCTCGACGGTCGTCCTCCGTCACCCGCACTTTACAATATACTTTATTTTCTTTTACAATCTATATCCCTTTTCTTCTTCATTCTGTGAGTGCAAATTTTGGACAGTCTTTGGTATTCAACCACAAGTTATCTTGTTTGCCAGTTAAGCCGTTGCTTACATCCTACACAGCTAACTCATGTTTGAATAGGGGCAGCTGTAAACACCCCAAATTTGCCCTCACCCATTCACACCATGGCTTGTGATCATTTCATATGCATAAACACAATCATAACATCTCATACCACAATTTTGAGTCTTTGCATTGGTTCTAAGTCATCTGCACCTAGGGTTTGTGATCTGAGCAATCCAAGAGCTTCTTGAGCCACTCCAAAGGTCATCAATCACTTCAAATGGGTCTATGTGTGGTCAAGTATCATATTACATCCTCTCAAAGTCAAGAATGCCAAAGAATCACAAGAACTGGGATTGTTGTGGAAGCAGAGCCAGGCTTGACTGCACAGATAACCTAAAATTAGGGTTTTGGTTTCAGAGGCCATAACTTCAAATTTTTTGTTCATTCTTGTTTCTATTGGTCTCTATATGGTATAGGGAGTATGCATATCAATTTTTATGAAGAAATTCCATGGGGAAGTCATCTGATCAAGAGTTGACTTTTCAGACAAGTCAGTGCAAAATCAGGGCATCTGAGGCCCCCAATGACCCAACCAAGGGGTGATCTTCATCATGTTGAGTGCATATGATCTTTATTTGATCATAGAAGAAGTTGGAAGTTTACAAAATTCAAGAATCTCAAGTTTTTGCAAAGTTGACTTTTTGGGGCAAGTTTGACTTTCAAGGAATTTGTCATTTTAGGCATCTTTTCAATCCTTACTTTTTGGTCCAAAAATGCTTCAAATGGAAAAACTTTGGTCATGAAAGTTGTAGATTAGATCTTTCCCTTTTCAAAAAGTACAAGAACATGACCTAATTCATTTTGGATCAAAAGTTATGGTTCATCAAAGTTGGCTAAAATCACTAAAATTCAAGTCATGCACCAAATGAGAAACTTGCAAATTTTTGTACCAAGGCAATTTGTGACTTCTAATTGATGTCAAACCATTACACAAACATCACATGTGACCTAAAAATCAGAATGGACCAAGAGTTTCTCATTTGTTTGGCCTTTGGAGCAAGATATCTTCATGAAAAGCAAAAGCAAAGTCAAGTTGCAAAAGCTCATGATCACTTCTCACCCACTTGCTGCCTTGGATGCTGAACCACCCTAGCCTTTCCCCTCCCCATGTTGCGCAACGCACAGCCCTTGTACTTGACTAGAACAAGACCCATGCCTTCTCTTACACAAAGTTGACATTTTGCAAAAGCCACCATACCAATCAATAAAGCACATGTCATGTCATCTGACCAATAGGATTAGTTTATACAAATCAAATGCAAGCCAAACATGATAACACACAAGCCTGGAACCAGCAAGAACAACACACTCTCATTTTTCACCCTTGAAGCAAAAGCTTTCGAAACTCAGTGTACAAGCTACAAACTCACAAACAAACTTCATAGAACTCATCACCACATCCTTCTGATCATTTCCCTGCCTTCATTCATCCTTGAAACACCATATAATCCAAACACGATTCTCACCTGAGCTTGAACAGAACCTGTTCAAACTCTTAAACCAGCCACCATAAACTCCTTCCAAGCATCCATACATCATCAAGGGACCAAAAGGAGTGGATTGCATAAAGAGGAGAGGTCAAAAAGTTGCTAGGTTGAAAGCTTCAAAACTCAGGTAGCTCAAGAACTTTTTTTCCAGAAATGATTTTTAAAGTTCCTAAGTTGTTCTTTGTAGTTCACTGATCACTCTGATGTCTTTGTTTTTGAAAATGGTGGAGAGATGAGAGTTTAATCTGTTTCTGAAACTTTTTGCCCTAAGATTTGTTTGCTTCGATTCTCTTTGATTATGAGTGATAAATGATGTTTAAGTGAGGGGTTTTATTCGTTTTAGAGTGGGGAAGATTCCTGGATAGTTGGTTTTCATTTTCATAGCGTGTAGAATGATTTAGCATTTGAGCTCGCTGGAGAAGATGACCGGAACCACTGTTCCGGTCATCTGAAAGTCATTAGGGACAAATTAGGGCTTAATCATGTAATTAGCCAAGTTTGAATTCCAGCCGTGGGATCTGGCGCCAAGTCAAACCCGCGCATGTTTCATTTGAATCTGGACCTTAGGATTTGATTACTTTCCATTTTTCAGCTTTATTTTATTTTATTTTTCATATTATTTCATTTGATTTGTACAATTTATTAAAAATAGCAAAAATACTTTAAAAATTCTGAAATTTTTTACACAAGTTGTTATTTAAGTTCAGAACACAAAAATATTTTCATTTTTATTTTTAGCATTAAAAAAGTATTTTTAAATATTTAAAAGTTTCTTTTTAATTAATTAATGAGAATTAATTAATTAAAAATACTTTTAGGTATTTAAAAATCACCAAAAAAATTCATGAAACATTTAAAAACATTTAGAAACATTGTCCAACCCTCAAACCAAATTTATTTTTTGATCTTGATGCATTTTGAGAATTTTCCATGGAATTAAAATCATTTTGATGCATTATTTTGATCCAAACTTCCAAAAATCATTTCTGCCTAACCATTGAGAGTTGGACCTTGATTCTTTTTGCATTGTGTTTAGCATATCATGTAGTTTGTGAGATTAAATTGGCATGATTTGATCTTTCATTTTCCATTTGTTTGGCTTTTTTTCTTGTTAAGGAACCCTAAAACCCTAGAAAACTTAGGAAAATCATATCTTGAATTTGGTTAAGAGTTGGAACTTCTCCTTTGGGCTTTGGGTTAGTATAGGTTTAGGGATCCTTTGTGTGCATTTTCAATTTTTTATATTGATGTTTGCTTCTGATTTTGGTTTGTGTTTGATGCATTGATCATAAACCCTAATTTGAGCTTCCATTTGCATCCATCTTGCATTTGCATTCATACCTTGACTTGCCATGACATTTCATGTATGCATTTGATTCATTTAACATCTTAAGACATATGGAAAGCATGTTTTATCATTGCATCTTGCATTTGCCATGTTGTATGCCATTTGAACTTCATGACTTTTCATGTATGTTCATGCTTCTTAACTTGTTTCATTTGCATCCATAAGCTTGTATGATCATCCCCATGTGTTGTTTCATTATTGTAGCATCTCATAGCATCATTAGCATCATGTATGTGCTTATGGTTTTGTTTCTCATCATGTCATTGCATTCCATTTGACATTGCATTGCATCTTTCTCACTAACTTTTCAGGTGGTAAGCAACTTTGAGAAGTGAATTTGCCTTCACTTCTCATAACTTCTCTTCATCTCTTTTATGCATCCTTGCTGCATTTTTGTATGTGTTTGAGTTTGAGCTTATTCATCCTTCTTCTTCTCACTTTCTTCCTTCAAGTGACTTGACTTCTTAAATGAAGCAAGTTACTTTGCTTCTCCTGATCCTTTCATCTGCTTCCTGGTGGTTCCATTGAAGACTTCTCTTGTAAACCTCACAAACCTTAGGAACAACCAAGCATTACAATGATTAGGGTTTTGATTAGTCTCCCCACTTAGTTTTACCTTTGTGTCTCTTTGAGTCTTCTCTTCTCACCTCATAATCAGGGACTAAACCCTAAAGGCTTTAAGGCTTTGTGATTAAGTTTATGCCTGCATCCTTCTATTAGGATGGAGTGTATCACTTTAATCCTAAGTGTTAAACCCTTAATGTGTTTAACTCCTTTAAACAATCCACTTAATAATCATCAAGACATCATACTTGTAACTTGGGCCTTGCATTAGGGTTCTAATTCTTCCTTAATTGGTTAAGAAGGACTAACCCAAGTGTTAATGGACAAGTCCCCCTCAAGTTGTCTTAAAAACCATAAAACTCACTTCTTCATCTTATTCATTAACTAAAATCCATCTAATAAAGGCTTTGTTTTGTCATGAGTTTAATCCCTAATCATGGATTAAGTTGAGGAGTTTTCCTCAGCTTAAACATTCTCATCTATTATCCTTCTATTAGGATGGTGTAATGAGTCTGTTTAATCCCTGATTATGGCTTAATCTCATTACTTAACACTAAACAAAAACAACAAGAACATCTAAATAATCACAAGTAGGTTAATGATCTTAATCCTACATCAAAGGTGATTAAGTGTGAGAATCTGACTTCACACTTAAGGTACTCTCATTACCCCTAATCAGAGGGAAGATGTGATGAGTTTACTAATCCATTGGTTTAGGCTTAAGCTCATTAACTTATGACCAACTTCAAAAAGCAATAAAAGACTGAAAACTCAAAAAAACAAACAATAATCGTCTCCTCCGGGATTCTTTTCTCATCTCATTCACTCACAAACGAGAACTTGCTTCTTGAGTCTAATGCAAGAACGTTTGCACCTGAGCCAGACAGGTCATACACTTGAGCATAGACAAGTAAGCAGTTCACCAGTCAATTCATCTTTCAGTCTCTTTGAGTCGAACTACGGTGTTCTGACTTCCTCATTGCACGAGAGGATACGTAGGCATAACTTAACAGTTATCGAACAAAAGTCTCTGTATATTCCCCCTCTTTCTAGCCTCATTCTTTTAGCCTCATGATCCCGAGCATTCCACTCCTGTTCTTACACTGACACTTCACATATACACTTCACACTTTTCTTACACTTACACCTGTACATCCTTTTCCAGCTCTTTTATACACATTGCACTGACACTACCCCTTTAAAACACAAATCTTTTAAGCGTGGATCCCGTCGAGTACGGTGGACAATCTGGGTGCTAATACCTTCCCAGGTTGTAACCAACCCCCTTTCTCAGTCTCTCTGGTTCGCAACCGTCTTGTCCATGTCTTTCTAGGTCTATGCAGCATTGCCTTTCCTCCGGGATAAAAATGCCTAGCTGGCGACTCTTTTCTTCTCCAGTGAGTTCACTGTTGTGTGTTCTCATCGTCCTCTTTCGCCGACCGTTCGCGTCTGTACCTTTATTTTGGCCAGTCCCATTTATCGGGAGCGACAACGTGCAGTACCCATGCAAGGCAAACTGTAGCATTTCATTCCAGTCCTTATAAGTGACCACCATCTTCTGCATAATCTTCTTGATATTCTTATTAGCTGCCTCAATAGTGCCATTCATCTTTGGCCTGTAAGGAGAAGAATTGTGGTGTTGGATTTTGAAGTCCCGGCATAGCTCTGCCATCATTTTGTTGTTTAAATTGGAACCATTATCAGTAATGATTCGCTCGGGAACTCCGTATCGACAGATGATATCTCTCTTCAGAAATCGGGCTACCACTTGCCTTGTAACATTTGCATAGGAAGCTGCTTCGACCCACTTGGTAAAATAGTCAATGTCTACCAGGATGAATCTGTGGCCATTTGAAGCGGTCGGTTCAATCTTGCCAATCATATCAATTCCCCACATGGCAAAGGGCCATGGTGAAGACATCACATTAAGAGGATTGGGAGGCACATGCACCTTATCCGCATAAATCTGGCATTTATGGCATTTTCTGGCATAGGCACAACAGTCGGCATCCATTGTGATCCAGTAATAACCTGACCTTAGCAACTTCTTCGCCATGGCATGCCCTCCTGCATGGGTACCAAAGGATCCTTCGTGCACTTCGTGCATCAACAAGCTTGCTTCTGTCTTATCAACGCATCTGAGGAGTACCATATCAAAGTTCCTCTTGTACAGAGAACCATCAGTATTCAGGAAGAAACTACCAGCTAGCCTTCTCAAAGTCTTCTTATCATTGGACGATGCCCCAGGTGGGTATGTTTGATCCTCCAAGAAGCGCTTAATGTCATGGAACCAAGGCTTATCATCTTTGGCAACATCTGCTGCAAATACATATGCTGGTCTGTCGAGTCTGGATACTGAAATCCGTGGTACAAAGTTGGCAGCTTGAACTTTGATCATGGACGAAATGGTAGCAAGAGCATCCGCAAACTGATTTTCATCTCGAGGGATATACTCAAGCTTGACTATTGTGAAGAAAGTCAATAACCTTCTTGTATAATCCCGATAAGGTATCAGATGATCTTGGTGTGTATACCATTTGCCGTTGGTTTGATTAACCACCAGAGCTGAATCTCCGAACACAGTCAAAGTCTTGATCCTGAGGTCAATGGCTTCCTCAAGACCCATAATACAAGCTTCGTATTCAGCTTCATTGTTAGTGCAGTTAAAGGTGAGTTTTGCCGAGAAAGGCATGTGAACTCCTTTAGGTGTAATGAGTACTGCACCAACACCACGACCATTCATATTAACAGCCCCGTCAAACATCATAGTTCATTCTTCTTCTGGGTCAGTCCCTTCAATGTGAACAGGCTCTTCATGATCTTTTTCTTTGATGAACATGATGTCCTCATCAGGGAAGTCAAATCTCATAGGCTGGTAATCATCAATAGGTTGCTCAGAAAGATAATCAGACAATACACTGCCCTTGATGGCTTTCTAAGACGTGTACTGAATGTCATATTCCGTGAGGATCATTTGCCATCTTGCAACCCGTCCGGTAAGAGCTGGCTTCTCAAAAATGTACTTAACTGGGTCCATCATTGATATCAAAAAAGTAGTGTGGGTCAACATATACTGTCTCAGTCGGCGAGCAGCCCACGCTAAAGCACAGCAAGTTTTCTCGAGCAGTGAATAACGTTGTTCACAGTCGGTAAACTTTTTGCTTAGGTAGTATATTGCATACTCTTTTCGACCAGACTCGTCATGTTGGCCCAGCACACACCCCATTGACTCTTCTAATACTGTCAAGTACATGATTAGAGGTCTTCCTTCGACTGGAGGCATAAGGATTGGAGGCTCTTGTAAGTATTCCTTGATTTTGTCAAAAGCCCTCTGGCAGTCTTCGTTCCACCTGACCGTTTGTTCTTTTCTTAACAGCTTGAACAAAGGTTCACATGTTGCAGTAAGGTGAGATATGAACCGTGAAATGTAATTCAATCTACCTAGGAACCCCTGAACTTCTTTTTCAGTCTTCGGTGCAGGCATTTCTTGAATGGCTTTAACTTTATCAGGGTCAACTTCAATCCCTTTTTCACTTACAATGAATCCCAGCAGCTTACCAGATCGCACCCCAAATGAGCATTTGTTGGGTTTAACTTCAATTGGTACTTCCTCAGACGCTTGAATAACTTCAGCAGATTTACCAGGTGGTCTTCTTCTGTGAGGGACTTGGCAATCATGTCATCCACATAACATTCAATTTCTTTATGGATCATGTTATAGAATAATGTTACCATAGCCCGTTGATATGTTGCACCAGCATTCTTCAGTCCGAATGGCATCACCTTGTAACAGAACGTGCCCCAGGGTGTGATAAATGTTGTCTTCTCCATGTCTTCAGGTGACATTTTGATCTGATTGTATCCTGAAAATCCATCCATGAAGGAGAACACCAAGAAATGAGCCGTATTATCAACCAATACATCAATGTGAGGTAAAGGGAAATCATCTTTCGGGCTAGCTCTGTTCAGATCCCAGTAGTCCACACACATTCTCACCTTGCCGTCTTTCTTAGGCACAGGTACAATATTAGCAACCCACGGCGGATAGCTAGTTACAGCAAGGAAGTCGGCGTCCCACTGCTTTTGTACCTCTTCTTTGATCTTCATTGCCATATCTGGGCGAGTGCGGTGCAGTTTCTGTTTTACCGGTGGGCAGTCTTCTTTTAAAGGCAGCTTGTGCATGACAATATCGGTGTCCAACCCTGGCATATCCTGATAGGACCAAGCAAAGACATCTACATATTCCCGAAGCATGTCAATCAGTTGTTACTTTACTGAATCTTGTAGGCAGGCCCCGATCTTAACCTCTTTCACAACTTCTTCCGTACCAAGATTAACCGTTTCGACCTCCTCCTGATGAGGAGTGATAACCTTCTCCTCTTGCCTTAACAACCTGGCTAGCTCTTCAGGAAGCTCATAATCTTCTTCAACCCCTTCATCAGCTTGATTGATTGGATTGTCAAAGTCATACGAAGTCATAGCTGTGTTGTTGTCGGTGCAGTCTAAAAGGCACTCTCTGCAAGGGTTTAGATTGTTCATTTTAGTGATCGATTTTAATCTTATTTAGAAAAAGTGAAATGAAGTTATCATTTTGGAAAACATTGCCATTTTATTTTGTACAAAAAGAAAAATGAAAAACAGTGAGCGGAAAAGAAAAAGACTCATTTGCAAAAGATGTCCGATATTCATTGATTGATCTGTTTGCACAAAATTACAAGATGGCCCGATTACAAAATGAGTCTTGTCATCTTGGGCAAGATGCAAGACTTGATGGATGCTTAAAATATACAGGAAATAATAATTACTCTGCAGGAGTAACCCTTATAATTTCCTGGGAAGACCAGTTTGAGATGCGGCTCCCTGGGATCCTTGGACGTATCCAGCTCTCCAGGTTGTGTTCATCTTCCGACTCATCTTCCAAGTTGTTTACTACATCCGGGGTGAGCATTCCCCCGCTGACAAAGTTGGGCTTCTTGGCAGCCTCTGATTGATCTTGTTGAGTTGGTTTGTAACCCAACCCAAATCTGTCCTCCTTCTTCTCCACGGGCAACAGCTTGCCCCAGCCTTGGGCAGTACCCTCTTCAACAACCTTCCTGGCTTGCTGATAAGACGTCATGGAGGTTCCCAGTACAGCAGATGCTTCATTAATGTTCAGGGCCTCAAACCCCTGGCTCATGGTTTCATGGATTTCTCCATCCATCTCTATGTACTTGTACGTAGCCAGATGGCTAACAAAGATGTCCTCTTCCCTGCAGATGGTGATGATATGGCCTTCCCACTCGAATTTCAGCTTCTGGTGAAGGGTAGACGTAACAGCGCCAGCGGCATGGATCCAAGGTCTACCCAACAAACAGTTGTAGGCCGGCTGGATGTCCATCACATAGAAGGTAATTTTGAAGTTCTGCGGGCCAATTATCACAGGCAGATCAATCTCCCCTAGCACTGATCTCTTAGAGCCATCAAATGCTCTTACCACCAAATTACTCGGACGCAATGCCAAGCCATCATACTCCAGCTTCACTAAGGCTTTCTTTGGTAGAACATTGAGTGAAGACCCAGTGTCCACCAGTACATGAGATAGAACAGCACCCTTGCATTCTAGAGTGATGTGTAAAGCCTTGTTGTGGTTACGTCCCTCAGTTGTTAAGTCAGCATTGGTAAAGCCCAGTCCATGACTGGTGTTGACATTTGCCACCACAGTTTCTAGCTGATTAACAGTGATCTCCTCTGGCACGTACGCTGCGTGCAAGACTTTCAGTAATGCATTCCTGTGAGCTTCAGAACACATCAACAGGGATAATATGGAGATCTTTGAGGGAGTTTGGTGAAGCTGATCCACCACCTTGTAATCACTTCTCTTTATAATTCTCATAAACTTGTCTACATCTTGCTCAAAAGATGTCTTCTGAGTGTCTTTGACGGTTGGTTCTTTAGGTACCACACTTTTCCCCTTTGCTTTTGCAGCAGCCTCTGCTTCGGCATTAGGTCTTTGCAATTGTGAGGCAAAAAGGCGTCCGCTTCTGGTGAAGCCTCCGCCTCCCCCAACATTATCAATCTGTGGAGAAGAAGTTGAAGAGTCCAAAGTGATTTTCTCCCCGTTGCAGTAGAGGTCAGAGACATAATGCCAAGGTATGGCATTACTGCTTTCATATGGAACTGGTCCAGGCACCGTGATGGTAACCGGACTGACTGCTGCAGAGGAAGGTACTGAAATGGTGTGCGGATCGTAGTAGATGGTGACTGGTGATCTGGCAGGAGGTGCCACTGTCTGAAAGTTGTTGTTTGGAGGAACATTTGATGGATCATAGTAAATGGTGACTGCTGAGATATCTTCATTAATTTCTATTGGCGTTGTAGAAGATTCTGCTGAATAAATGGGTGTTGATGTTGTAGAAGAAATGGTTGTTGACATCTGGCTTGCTGAAGTTATGGATGGAGCCATTGTTGATGATATTGATGAATTGGTTGGAATGATTGTTGTTGCAGTTGTAGAAGAGTCAGGAATCGTTGTCAAAGGGATTGCTGAATTTGTAGGCGCTGATGTCGTGATCTGAAGTATACCACTTTTGATAAGACTATCTATGCCGCTTCTCAAATTATCACACCCGTTGACCGAAATATTACAATAACCACAACCGAGCTCACACCTGGGGAACATCTGGCACTCTAGAAGTTGAGCTTTAATTTCGACCAGAGGTGTCCGAATCTGTCCAACACTGGTGATTAAGAAAGATGGCTTATCTTCCTCAATAGCATTAATTCTTGGCCCTCTATGATTGGGCATGGGATTCTTGTTGACATTTGGAGGGGGTGCAAAGTTGAGGGCCTTGGAATCCACCAGATCTTGTACCTTCATTTGTAAAGCCCTGCATTTTTCCGTATTGTGGCCAGGTGCATTGGAGTGGAAAGCACATCTGGCGTTGACATCATAATTTCTTGGGAGATTGGAGGGATCTGGTGGTGCCAATGTCCTTAACTCAACCAGGTTGAGCTTCAGGAGTTGTGGCAATAAAGCGGCATAAGGCATAGGGATTGGGTCAATCACCCTATTTTCCTGTGATGGTCTTTGTTGAAAGGGTCTTTGCTGTTGTTTACTGTTGTTGTTGTTGTTGTAGGTTCTTTGTGGCGGATACTGAACTTGTTGCTGATAATGTGGTTGTTGTTGTGGTTGATATGTTGGTTGCTGAGGAGTTGGAGCTGGAATTGTGACAGCTGCTACTGATCTGTGGACATACTGAGGTCTTCCCCTGCTGGCATGAATGGCATTTGCATCACTGGTTCTTCTAGGTCCCACAAAAGGCTTCCTGGGATTACTGGACGAACTTGCACCATTATCAGAAATTTTACCGATCTTTAGAAGGCTTTCAATTCTTTCCCCGACTATAACTACGTCTGCGAAGCTGGTGGAAGAGAAGGCAGCTAGCCTATCAATATACGTTCCTTGCAGAGTATTCATAAACATGTCGTCCATTTCTCTTTCCGACATGGGTGGCTGGACAGTAGCAGCAAGCTGTCTCCACCTCTGGGCATATTCCCTGAAGCTTTCCCTGGAGGATTGAGACATTCCCATCAATAGGGTTCTGTTAGGAGCCATGTCCAGATTGTATTGGTACTGTCTGATGAAAGCTTCAGCTAGGTCCTTCCAGCACCTGATAGTAGCTCTGGTCAAGTGAGAGTACCACTCCCTTGAAGCCCCAGTCAAACTATCCTCAAAATAGAACATCCACAACTTTTCATCCATGGTGTATGCCTTAAGTCTCCCCAGAAAGGACTGTAAGTGAGTTCGTGGACAGGAAGTCCCATTGTACTTCTCGAAGCACGAGGGTTTAAACTTATGGGGAATCCTTACCCCGTCCACTAACCCCATATCCATGACATCAAAGCCTAGGGAATTTTGAGACTCTAGAGATCTCAACTTCTCAGCAATTTCATCAAACCTCCTATCATAAACTTCAACCCCAACTCCCATTACAGTGAACTGCTCTTCTTGGGGGTCTTCCTGTAAGATCCTTCCTCCAGTAGTATTTCCTTGCACATTACCCGGGATGTTGACTTCCGGATGTAGATGAGGCCCATATACTGGTGGGTTAACATGAGGCTGACCCCTTTCATTGTTACTTGTTCCTCCAGTTCCTAGGGGAGGTTCCTCCGGGGTTTGTCTTTCTACCAATGCCCTCAACCTTTCTTGACTTTGGGCCAAGCCATTCATTACTTCCATGAATTGGGTCATTTGGTTTCTCATTTCCAACCTTTCGTTAGCCATCTGATTTCTGACCTCTGTCAGATCTTGTTGTACTTGATCCATCTGGATACCAGGAAGGTTGTTGCGAGTAGGGTACCTGTGCGGACGGTTGAGAGGGAACACCCGACGGCGAGCAATAATTCCTGAACCATAGCAGAGTTAGAAACAAACATAACAAAGGCAAAACCTACAAAACAAAACAAAAGTTAGTATGCAATGCAGTATGCTTATTTGTTTCCAAGGTATCCGGCTTGGCTCTTGGTTTTGACATTTCCAGACCCTGAGGAAGATGCTTTGATGTTGCTTGGGAGAAAGAAAACTTAATGAAACAAACTAACAGATATATTACAAATGGTGGATCATATATAGTTTGTTTTTACAACATATGCCCCTGAAGGGTCAAAATACAACATAAAAAGAAAAGTACATCAAATGGAAATAACAACAAGCAAAGAAATCAAACATTTAAGCCAAACTCATCCTCCTTAACCTCCTTCAAAAGTGCTTCAGTTACAGGACCAGCTGGATGCTTTGTGATGTTCCTGATAAGAAGGTTTCTGGTGGCAATAGCAGTGGTCAGCTTCTTGTGCTTGTCTTGGTCCTTTGACCTCTTCACACCAGTCCTGAGCTTCAATTCTGAGATTTCCTTCTGGGCTGCCAACAGAGCCTCCTGTTGTTTCTTCTCAATGGCCTCTAACGGCTCAATCCTGGCCTGAGTTCTCTTATCCTCTTGAGTGCGAGCTTCAGTGATTCTGACCCACCTATCTTGACTTTCTTTTAGATAGAGATCAGTCCTAGCCTTCTGAAACTGGGCCTCTTTACAGGCATTCTTCAAAATTTGTTCTCCAGCTCTTGATTTCTTGATGTAGTCTTCTGCTTTCTCAATCTTGGCCAGATGCTCCACTTTAAGTTTCTCCAATCTCTCAATGTCTAGAAGAACATCACTCCTCTCCCAGAGGGTCTTCTTCAGAGCTTGAGACAGATTCTCATTCCTCTCCTTCAGCTTCTCAAATTCTTCCAGGCTGACAGAGGCTGGAGGCGGTGCTGTGGATGGTCCAGGTGCATCCTCAATGGTGAAGGGCATCCCAGAAATCTGAGCCCTAGCATGAGACCAGTCATAATATTGAGCTGAAGCTACATTATTGCATCTTCCAAGAATGGCCATCCCTTTAGTCTGGATGTTGTCCCAAGCCCAGGATGCTTGTCTGACAACAGCTAGATTAGGCTTTATCTCACAATACAGGGTTTCAGCCAAGTCTTGCACTCTAGGAGGGTGAACCAAAGCATAGCCCAGTTGTCTCTTGAACAACAAAGGATTGTAGTTGATGCAACCCTTTACTCCTACTAGAGGCACATTGGGGTACTGCCCACAGCTAGTAATTATGTCTCTGCCTTTGGTGCTCTGGGTGCACCACCTAATGTCATCTGAAGTCAAAGCAATAAGTCTCTTAGCCCAATTCTTCTGTTGGTGAGGATTCAGGAAGGCATCAGTCCTGGGTAAGTGCTTGAGCAGCCAAGTATGAAATAGAGGAGCATAGCATCTCACCAACTTCCCTCTCTGCTTCTCATTCCTCTGATGAACAGAATAATAGAAATCCCCCAGCAATGTGGGCACTGGGTTCCTCAGAAGAAAGAGATGAATGGCATTCTTGCTGATAAACTTGGGCTCATTTGCAAATAGTATAACCCCATATATACTGAGGGCTAAAAATGCACAAACTACCTTCCATTCTCCCAAGGAGGCCTTCAGGATAGCCTGAGAAGTCAGAAAGTCTAGGTGCAAACCAGGGATTCCAGCCTTTGTTGTCATGTTCTGCTCAATCAATATAGGCTCTAGGTGCAATGCTTTTGCCACTTCTCCGTTGCTGGGAGAAGTCATTTCAGGGTTGAAGGGGATATCACCCCTGACAGGTACTCCAATCAATGATGAGAACTCCTCCAGCAAAGGTCCCAGCTGAAAGTTCTGGAAAGTGAAGCATCTCAAAGGAGGGTCATAAAACTGTAGGCAAGTGTGGATCAAACTCCTCTGAGAAGGATCCAGATCCATAACCATATCAAGGATGCCTCCATAATGCTCTCTGAATAATGGGATGTGGTCTGGAGTGATAAGTGTCTGGACCTGCCTGATGCCAGTCAACACAGGCTCAAAGAAATGGTATGAAATGTTGCTCTTCTTGGGTGCCATGACTGCTGATGAAGAGCTGGAAACAGATGCTGATGATGAAGACTGATACTGGAGATGAGCCACTGATAGGCTGAGGATGATGATGGAGGTAGATGAGGCAGGCAACTGATGAAGATAGCTGAAGTAGATAGCTGATGAATAAAGGGTCTATGCAGATGAAGGGGTCAAAACCAAGCCAGATGAAATGTGGATACCCTGAAAAACAAATAAACAAATGTTAAATGATGCAAATGATGAGTATGCAAATGATATGCAAGGGTTTGTGATCAAGCTAGATCTGATTACTGTCTTGATATAAAAGGCCCATGTATGTTTAAGAAGTCCAGATGGAGGTCTAGAAGTCCAGTAACCAAGGTGGGGGACTCAAATAAAGAGTCACATGTCCAGGGTTAAATCACAAGAACTGTCCAAAGTGAAGCATGCTTAAACACAAAAAGTAACAGGGTATGATGTGGCCAAGGGTACCTGTGTAAACACCCCAAATTTGCCCTCACCCATTCACACCATGGCTTGTGATCATTTCATATGCATAAACACAATCATGCCATCTCATATCTCATTTTTGATCCCCTGCATTGGTTCTAAGTCATCTGCATCTAGGGTTTGTGATCTGAGAAATCTAAGAGCTTCTTGAGCCACTCCAAAGGTCATCAATCACTTCAAAGGGGTCCATGTGTGTTCAAGTATCATATTATATCCTCTCAAAGTCAATAATGACAAAGAATCACAAGAACTGGGATTGTTGTGGAAGCAGAGCCAGGCTTGACTGCACAGATGACCTAAAATTAGGGTTTTGGTTTCAGAGGCCATAACTCCAATTTTTTTTGGTCATTCTTGTTTCTATTGGTCTCTATTTGGTATAGGGAGTATGCATACCAATTTTCATGAAGAAATTCCATGGGGAAGTCATCTGATCAAAGGTTGACTTTCTAGACAAGTCAGTGCAAAATTAGGGCATCTGAGGCCCTCAATGACCCAACCAAGGGGTGATATTCATCATTTTGAGTGTATATGATCTTTATTTGATCATGGAAGAAGTTGTAAGTTCACAAAATTCAAGAATTTCAAGTCTTTTGCAAAGTTGACTTTTTGGGCAAGTTTGACTTTTAATGAAAATGTCATTTTATGCAACTTTTTCAACCCTTACTTTTTGATCCAAAAAAGCTTCAAATGGAAAAACTTTGGTCATGAAAGTTGTAGATTAGATCTTTCCCTTTTCAAAAAGTACAAGAACATGACCTAATTCATTTTGGATCAACGGTTATGGCTTGTAAAAGTTGGCAAAAATCTCAAAATTTCAAAGTTTCTACCAAAGAGGTATTTTGCAAAATGACTTGATCAAGTGTTCTAAGGCTATCAAATGGACTTCTAATTCACATAACATGATCATGTAACATCAAAAGTTCAGAATGGACCAAGGGATTACACATTTGTATGGCTTTTGGAACAAGATCTTTTCATGAGAACCAAAATGAACCAAGTTGCAAAATCCATCATAACATCTCACCCACTTGTTGCCTAGCCTGCTGATCAATCCTAGCCTTTCTCCCTCACCTTGCTGCGCAGCCCACTCTCCATGTACTTGGCTAGAAGTTGCCCATGCCCTTCTTACACAAAAGTTGACATTTTGGCAAAAGCAACCATACCTATCACAAAAGGACATGTCACATCTTCTGACCAATAGGATTAGTTTATACAAATCAAATGCAAGTTAAACATCACAAGAAGCCAGCCTGAAACACACAAGAGCACAGCATTCTCATTTTCCACCCTTGAAGCAAAAGCTTTCGAAACTCTTCATACAACTCACAAACACTCAAACAAACTACACAGACCTTCTCAACACATCACCCTGATCACAAAGCACCCCTAAAATCAACCTGAAACTCAAGGAATCAAGAACACGATTCTCACACCATCCTGAACAGAACTTGTTCAAACTCCCAAACCAGCTAACATAAACTCTTTCCAAGCATCAATATGTCATCAGGGGCTTAAAAGGAGTGGATTGCACAAAGGTGAGAGGCCTGAAAGCTGCAAACTGAAAGCTTCAAAACTCAGGTAGCTCAAGAACTTTTTTTCCAGAAATGATTTTTAAAGTTCCTAAGTTGTTCTTTGTAGCTCACTGATCACTCTGATGTTGTTGGTTTTGAAAATGGTGAAGAGATGAGAGTTTAATCGTGTTCTGAAAGTTTTGCCCTAAAATTTGTTTTGTTTCGATTCATGTGATTGATGAAATATAAATGATGTTTATGTTAGGGTTTTGATTCAGTGAGGTGTGGGGATGATTTCCATTCTTTTAGATTTCGTTTTAGTTACGTTTTGAAGATTCTAGGAATTTTCAGGTGGGGTTCCCACCGGAGAAGACGACCGGAGGTCTTCTCCGGCCACCTGAAAATAATTAGGGTTTAATCCCTGTAATTAGTGTAGTTTGAATGCTGAGCGTTGGATCCCTTGACTTTGTTGACTTGGCGCGTGATTGTGTGGTCCAGATGTGTCCATTTTGCCCTAATCCTCATTTATTAGTTTAATTAATTATAATTAGGTTAATTTAATCAGGATAAGCCTCAGCCCTTGGATGACGCGCCAGTCAACCAATTTCACCCCAGTTTGAATACCAGCCCTCAGATCTGCTTACTTCTTCATTTATTTATTTTTATTTTCATTTTTTCCCATTTAATTTGTACATTTATTTTAAAATAGTAAAACTAATTTAAAAATTCTGAAATTTTTTATACAAGTTATTATTTAATTTCAGAACACAAAAATATTTTTATTTTCATTTTTTGCATTTAAAAAGTATTTTTAAATATTTAGAAGTTTATTTTTAATTAATTAATGAGAATTAATTAATTAAAAATACTTTTAAGTATTTAAAAATTACCAAAAAATTCATGAAACATTTAAAAACATTTAGAAACATTGCCAACCCTCAAACCAAATTTATTTTTTGATCTTGATGCATTTTGAGAATTTTCCATGGAATTAAAATCATTTTGATGCATTATTTTGATCCAAACTTCCAAAAATCACTTCTGCCTAACCATAAAGAGTTGGACTTTGATTCTTTTTGCATTATGTTTAGCATATCATGTAGTTTGTAAGATTAAATGGCCATGATTTGATCTTTAATTTTCCATTTGTTTGGCATTTTTCTTGTTAAGGAACCCTAAAACCCTAGAAAACTTAGAAAAAATCATAACTTGAACTAGGTCAAGAGTTGGGACTTATCCTTTGGGCATTGGGTTAGTATAGGTTTAGGGATCCTTTGAGTGCATTTTCAATTTTTTGTATTGATGTTTGCTTCTGATTTTGGTTTGTGTTTGATGCTTTGATCATAAACCCTAATTTGGGCTTCCATATGCATCCATCTTGCATTTGCATTCATACCTTGACTTGCCATAGCATTTTATGCATTCTTGTGATCCATTTGACATCATAAGACATATTGAAAGCATGTTTGATCATTGCATCTTGCATTTCCCATGTTGTATGCCATTTGCATTTCATAACTTTTCATGTATGTTCATGCTCCTTAACTTGTTTCATTTTGCATCCGTAAGCTTGTATGATCATCCTCATGCCTTGTTTCATGTTTGCATCATCTCATAGCATCTTTATCATCTCATGTATGCTTCTGGTTTTGATTTGCATCATGCCATTCCATCCCATTTTGCATTGCATTGCATTTCCTTTCTAACCTTTCAGGTGGTAAGTGGCTTTGAGAAGTGAATTTGCCTTCACTTCTCATAACTTCTCTTCATCTCTTTTATGCATCCTTGCTGACTTTTTGTTTGTGTTTGAGATTGAGCTTGCTCATTCTTCTTCTTCTCACTTTCTTTCCTCAAGTGACTTGACTTCTTAAATGAAGCAAGTTACTTCGCCTCTCTTTGCTCCTTTCATCTGCTTCCTGGTGGTTCCTTTGAAGATTTCTCTTGTGAACCTCACAAACCTTAGGAACAACCAAGCATGACAATGATTAGGGTTTTGATTAGTCCCCCACTTAGTTTTTACCTTTGTGTCTCATTGAGTCTTCTCTTCTCACCTCATAATCAGGGACTAAACCCTAAAGGCTTTAAGGCTTTGTGATTAAGCTTATGCCTGCATCCTTCTATTAGGATGGAGTGTATAACTTTAATCCTAAGTGTTAAACCCTTAATGTGTTTAAATCTCTTAATGAATTCACCTAGTAATCATCAAGACTTCACACTTGTAACTTGGGCCTTGCATTAGGGTTCTAATTCTTCCTTAATTGGTTAAGAAGGACTAACCCTAGTGTTAATGGACAAGTCCCCCTCAAGTTGTCTTACAAATCATAAAACTCACTTCTTCATCATATCATTAAATAAAATCCACTTAACCAAAGGCTTTGTTTTGTCATGGGTTTAATCCCTAATCATGAATTAAGTTGAGGAGCTTTCCTCAGCTTAAACATTCTCATCTATTATCCTTCTATTAGGATGGTGTAATGAGTCTGTTTAATCCCTGATTATGGCTTAATCTCATTACTTAACACTAAACAAAACAACAAAAACATCTAAATAATCACAAGTAGGTTAATGATCTTAATCCTACATCAAAGGTGATTAAGTGTGAGAATCTGACTTCACACTTAAGGTACTCTCATTACCCCTAATCAGAGGGAAGATGTGATGAGTTTACTAAATCTATTGGTTTAGGCTTAAGCTCATTAACTTATGACAAACTTTCAAAAGCAATAAAAGACTAAAAACTCAAAAACAAACAATAATCGTCTCCTCCGGGATTCTTTTCTCATCTCATTCACTCATAAACGGTAACTGGCTTCTTCCGTCTAATGCAAGACAGTTTGCACCTGAGCCAGACAGGTCATACACTTGAGCATAGACAAGTAAGCAGTTCACAAGTCAATTCATCTTTCAGTCTCTTTGGGTCGAACTACGGTGTTCTGACTTCCTCATTTCACAAGAGGATACGTAGGCATAACTTAACAGTTATCGAACAAAAGTCTCTGTATATTTCCCCTCCTTCCAGCATTATTCCTAGCCTCATGATCATGAGCATTTCACTCTTGTCCTTACACTGACACCTGTACATCTTTTCCAGCTCTTTTATACACAAATTGCACTGACACTACCCCTTTAAAACACAAATCTTTTAAGCGTGGATCCCGTCGAGTACGGCGGACAATCTGGGTGCTAATATCTTCCCAGGTTGTAACCAACCCCCTTTCTCAGTCTCTCTGGTTCGCAACCGTCTTATCCGTCTCTTTCTAGGCCTATGCAGCATTGCCTTTCCTCCGGGATACAAATGCCTAGATCGCGACTCTTTTCTTTCCCAGTGAGTTCACTGCTGTGTGTTCTCATTGTTCTCTTTCGCCGACCGTTCGCATATGTACCTTTATTTGGGCCATTTCCCATCTATCGGGAGCGACAGCTTGGCGACTCTGCTGGGGAGATCCCTTACACTGCAACCAGGGCTTCTGGTTCTTTTTGTGGGTTCCTCCTAGCGCTTGATTGATTTGTGTTTACTAGGGGTGTTATGTGCTATTTGTGTTTGTATATGTATTTTATTGCTTTATGTATAGTTTGTTTACTGCTTTCTTTACAGCTTTACATATATCATACTGTCATACTGTGCTGGCTGGATCTGTTTTGTTACTTTGGTGGGTGGGTGTTCTATTGAGAGTTGAGGTCCTATACCTGGGACCTGAGTGACACCTAGGCTAGAGTGGTTCATGTTCTTTCCCATTCCATTTCGGTCTGGTGCGGGAATATGAAACACGGTTCAAATATGGGTTTCTTCTTGAGAACTCTATGCTGCAGATTTCCTGTAGTGCTAGGGCTATCTGGGAAGCCTGCTAAGTCTGGATGACCTTTATTATGACCTTCAGAAACTGAGGAGAATTAGAGGAGGATTTTTTATGGTTATTGTAAACACTGTACCTCCGGGTTAGAAGTGTTTACACTTCTCATAACTGATCCAAGTCTGAGGATCCTTGTTTTAGAACACTACCTGTGAGGGGGTTGGGTTGTTTATAGGTTTGCAGGAACCCTTGACCTCAACATATCCTCATTACCAGTACAATTGTTTGATCCGGTCACTATGATCCTGAAGTTCTTGACCTTTGGTTTTCGGCTACTATTTTGGGTTACTATACAGAGATCTTGTGGTTACAGACACTCGATTCTTGGCAGTATCCCAGATTCCAGGCAGCTTCTAGCTGTGATCCCATGTCTTTGCATCTTTTGCATCATCATATTGCATTTTGCATTTGCATCTGCATTGCATTTTCCTCCTCCAGAGAGCTTATCCTTCCTATTTTGTCCATGACCAGCCAGTTGATTTCCCGGTACTCAGTTTGAACAAGTGTTAACTGTTGGAAGACGACAGTGTTTGAAGGAAGATTGAGCAGTGTCAAGAGGTAAAGGGTCAGATTGGAAGCCGTCAATAGTTATGTTAGAGAACAATCGTCAGAATGTTGAGTTTCTACCTGGTTTCACTTCAATGACCAATCCGTTGTATGGTCTTTCTCCTGATGAAGATCTTCCACAAGTGAGCAATCTTGCTCAAGCTCAACCTGTACAGACCCCAGTCGGGAATCAGAATGTACCTGAACCATTTGCTGTCCGAGGTGGACCTTCATCTTCTTCTGATTCTACAGATTATCAGAGTTTTGCCTTCCCTATGCCGAACTTCCAAGGGGCAATCCCTCTTGTGAAAACCAAGGATCCACGAGCTTTTGATCCTCCTGAAAGGTTTCGTGTGTTGGAGGAGCAACTCAAAGCCTTATCGGATCCTGATGCCTTTGGTTTTGATTCTCTAAACATGTGTTTGGTGCCTGGTCTTATCATTCCTCCAGATTTCAAGACTCCGAAGTTTGAGAAATACACTGGTGTCAGTTGCCCGAAGCGTCATTTGGTGATGTTCTGTAGAAAAATGACTTCTCATGCCTGCAATGATAAGTTGATGATTCACTGTTTTCAGGACAGTTTAAGTGGGGCATCTTTAAGCTGGTACATGGATTTGGAAAGCAGTCATATCCGATCTTGGAATGATTTATCCAGAGCTTTCGTAAAGCAATACCAGTACAATATGGACATGGCGCCCAATCGCACGCACTTGCATAGCCTATCCCAGAGGAGTGGTGAATCTTTCAGAGAATATGCATAGCGGTGGAGAGAATTGGCAGCCCAAGTACAACCACCACTTTCAGACAGAGAATTAATTGACCTGTTCGTGGGCACCTTGCAGGGTCCATACTTGGAAAGAATGAGTAGCATTGGGATGACAAGCTTCTCTGATTTGATGATAGTTGGAGTACGCATTGAGAGCCTGCTCAAAAGTGGAAAGATCCAGGACTTTTCGAATATCCCAGCTAGTGAAGGTGAGTCTGTTGTTAGCTCCCAAGAGGAAGAATGGAATGACGTCAGTGCAGTCATGGCAAATATCGAATATTCTAGACCAACATCTTCTCAGAGATCATCTGTTCCTGAATCTGATTACTCTTATGGGCATTCGGCAATTCTTAGAACACCATATCAGGAGTCATGGACTCCTCCTCGTCCAAATCTGCAATCTCATGGTCGAAGACCTCAAAATCAACTTCAGAGCCAGCCTAGGCCTCGTAACAATCTGGAAAGAAGGATTGCTCCTCTTCATCCAGTCCCCATGGCATACAGTGAACTCTTGCCACATCTAGTTCAGAGCTCTTTGGTGGTTCCTAAGCCCCTCAAGCCGTTACCAGGGCCGTACCCTCCAGGGTACAATCCTCATGAGCAGTGCGGGTATCATGGTGGATCAATGGGGCATTCAACTGAAGATTGCAAAGCTTTTCAAGCCAGAGTACAACAATTGATCGACAAGGGCTACATCTCCTTTCCATAAGGAAGCTTGGTTGTGCACGTCAACCTTTCACCTGATTGAGTTCAAAGACTTCAGAAGAAGCGTATCTTGATTTCAGTGGCTCAGACAACAGTATGTCATCAGAGTTGGTGATCGCTGTATCCTTTTATCATTTGCATTGTAGTTTCTTTCCTGTTAGCAGCTACTTGTCTTTTAAGCATTGTTATTTTAAATGGTAATGTTAATGTAGTGATCTTGCACTTTTGAATCGATTATGTCGCATTCGCTCATTTTTTTCTTTACTTGCATTAAAAAGAAAAAAAAGAAAAAAAATTGCATCCATATACCTCCCATTTATTTCACTGTTGTTTAGCAGGTTTGAGGGAGAATGATGACAACTGAATACCCATAATTGTTCAAGGTATGCTTTCAGAGTAGAACCTGCTGACGATGTACAGGCATTGTTTCAATTCCCAAACACCGGAGATATAAGGGAGATAGACCCTCGTCAACCCCTTTGAGCCTTGAAGTAGGAGTTTCTTTTCTAAACGAAAAAACCCTCACACTCAACCCGGGGCAGGGTAGTTATCAGTTAATTTGACCGAGCGTTCAAATTTCTAAAGGAGTGTGCATCCGAGGATCCATTACCTTTATTCATTACACCTCAAGAGGTCAAGGGACATAAAACTACAATGGTTACCCCTCAACAACAAAGGAATGAGGCAGTCAATCCTTTCAGCAAGTCAGACAAACCAGTGTCACACGATTTGTTCAAAATCAAAGCAAAAAAAAAAGAAATAAAGCCCGCTAAGTCGAAAAAATGTGAAAACCAATGACTTAGGCAAAAGTTAGGGCATCCCGTTGGACTTCAAAATCGAAAATTCAAAAAAGGAATCAGTCCAGGCAAAAATTAGGGAGTAAAAATATCAAAAAGAAAAAAGTTTCATAAGAACAAAGTCGTGTGACCAGACACAAAGTCAGAATGGGTGACTGTTATTCCAAGAAACCTCATTGGTGCGTAAACCATCAACGTCATTGGTTCCTCAATCATTACAAAACCCTTGTGAGAAGCGAGCGCTTAAGTCGAATTAGCTGAACATAGGACTGGAGAACATCAAGGAGAATGGGTGGGCAAATATAAACTTTGAGCCATAAATCTTTCTTTCAAAAAACCGTGAACCAGACCACGTCATAACCCTTGAAAGTCCTAATTGAATCAGGTTCATTTCTGAAAGCATACTACGACAAGGTTGCGTAAACTGACTCCTAAAGGTTTGCTAATTCAGCACTACGTTTGGACTAATCGTCCATTCGTCACACACTGTCACAACATTTAAATAAAATAGATTTTCAAAAACCTGCATGTGTACTGCATTAAAATTACCATTTGTAAATGAACAGTTTTAATTGCAAGTCAGCCTGTGTCATCAGGAAAGTTCCTACAAAGAGCAATCGCGAGGGAACTTGATCATTCAACAATGATGACCGGAATCAAGAGCATCTTGTTAGCCTATGGACTAGGGGCATGTTATCCAGTGGTTTTGTTGACCAAGGAATCTGTCAGGGTAAAGAGAGTTCCCAAGCATCAGTTGATCGAGGAACGTCATTCAAAGTCAGTTGATCAATGTTGAATCTGCCAAACAGGGGCAAGTCACCCGAAATTTCTGTTGTCCAAGGATGAAATCTCCCAATGCTCAGTCAGAGTGAGTCAAGTCGCTTACACACTCATACCGGGGAATGAAACTTCCAGAGTCCACTAAGTGCAACTCTCCTCGAGAGAACATCCAAGTTTACTGTTCCAGAAATTGGATAATCAGCAACAGTCTGTTCAGAGACTCGCCCAACAGGGGCAAATTTTAGCTACACAGAGCAATTTGTATCAGTGATCTTCGAGTTCATGACGGGTATCGGGAAATCATGCTACCCACCGTCGCCTTTGTCACCCTTCTCAACCAGAAGCCTTGTCACTAAGATATTTCTTCCCATCCGTGGGAGTTTTTCTAGCCTTTCATAAGCATTGCATAAATCATTTGCATACGTTATTCATGTCGCTTCGCTTGAGCATATAGAGCATATGCATCATATTTGCATTGGTCACAACCCCTCAAACATCAATCTCACACCCAGGGCCCCGTAACCCTAACTTATCAACATTTCAAAGTCCAGTTCTCGTCTGGCAAACCTTTTCAAAGTCCAGTTCTCGTCTGGCAAGCCTTTTCAAAGCCCAGTTCCCGTCTGGCAAACCTTTTCAAAGTCTAGTCCTCGTCTGGCAGACAAACGTAAAGTCCAGTTCTCGTCTGGCAAACCAACTTCAAATACCAGTTCTCGTCTGGTAGGCGAATCTTTTAACCAGTTCTCGTCTGGTCACCTTTTCATTCAACCCATTGAACGCCAGTTCTCGTCTGGTAGTCATTCTTTTTTCAGAGTCAATTCTCATTTGACAATGAACTCAAGGAGTCAGTTCTCGTCTGACGACTTATTCTTTGCCCATCAGTTCTCGTCTGTTGGCCTACCTTTAATAAACCAGTTCTCGTCTGGTAATTCACCTTCAAAAGTCCAATTGCTTGGCAACCAAAAAAATATATATCTACCAACCTGGCCCTAGCGCCCAACCATCCTTGTTTCATATCTTTGGTTATGAGCATACGTCTGCATTGTACATCATTTTCATTGCATCTTCATACCGCATGGTTACTGTTTTAGCTCTGATGTGGGGCAAGAATCATTTCAAGACGCAGTTTGGGGCAGTTATCTCAAGATCTAGTGAATTTCTGCGAGAGTTTGAAGACACTGGGGCAATTCTGGATGCCAAGTCTTCTGTAAAATCCTCTGAAGACGATCTTTTTATGGACGATGCAATCTGAGGCAATTTGAAGAGTAAAGGGATGCTTGTTCACTCATGATGATCAGTAATGCTTTTGTTGAGCTCAGAAGTTTGAAGCACTGTGTTAATTCTCAGGGAATGTCTGGTATTTATTTTACCAGCAGGGCATTGGAAGTTTATTTCTTCCCCGAGCATAAAGATCTTCTTTCAGCCGACAAGATTCCCTCATGAGGAGTTGGTTATTCGCATTCAGTCAAAGCCAATTTTCATTGGCATATCTTCCCAACACAGCTGTTATGCTATACATGGGGCTTAATTTGGCTTATTTCGATCTCTAATTCTCCAACAAAGTCTCTCCTCAGCAGGGCACTGCCAAATCTTTTCTCAACCATGCCAGAGGGTTGACTCATCCCCAGCTGAGTTGGAACAGACGATATCCCCAACAGAACTTCAAGGCTAATTGAATCATTCTCGTCCCCAAGCGGACTTATCTTTCCACAACGAAGTTTTCCCAACAGGAAGCTGAAGGCCTTGCTTCCCCACAAAGTTAGAATTATCAGAATTCCCTCCTCAGCAGGATTGTGTGATCAAGCATCTTCCCTAGCCAAGTCTAAAGATGATCTTTCCCCATAGAGTCATCGGGATATCATTTCCAAGGGATTTCCCCGGCAGAGCAAGAAGAAATTCTCCCCAGTGGAGTCAGAGCAAGATGATCAGATCCTCAGCAGATGTTCAAAGCAGTTAAACGAAGTATACCTCACGCAGAGTCGTCTTTCCTCCAGTGAAAACCTCTCCAACAAGCATCAGGTTGCCAACACTTCGTTCCCATCAGAGTTAAAAGCTTTCAACCTGTCAGCGGTATACAGAATGCTCCCCAGATTCCCCAGCGGAGAGCTAAAGCTAAAGCAGTTGCCTTGCACTCCCAAACATCAGTATATACTCCTTGTGGCACCCGTCCGTGTCATATCCCCAGCAGAAAGCCAAAGTATCCCCTTTGCACTCACAGATACATATATATATAACTTTCTTGACACTCGTCCGTGTCACCTTTCCCAGCATGGTTACCTAAACACATCGTTAAGCATATACTTGTTTATACTATACTTTTCTCCTTTCGACACTCGTCCGTGTCACTCTCCCCAGCAGGTTAAATACCCGTCTATACACCATTCATACTTATTTTACTTACAGGTACTCGTCCGTATCTAGTATACACCATTTACATATCCCCGCAGATTCGACACTAGTCCTTGTTCTTTGTTAGCCAGTTGGTACTCATCCGTACCATCATCTCGGAACATGCGTCAAGCGTTTGTTTCTACCTGATACTTGTCCGTATCATAGTCTTAAGGATGCTCGTCCGCATCTTTAATCCATACACTGTGTCAAACATTGCTGTCTTCTTGAATATAGATACTCGTCTGTATCTACTATTCCCCAGAAGAGTCCCCTCAGATTCAACACTCGTCCGTGTTTCTTGTTAACCAGTTGATACTCGTCCGTATCATCATCTCTGAACATGTGTCAGTATTTGTTTCTACTCGATACTCGTCCGTATCATAGTCTTAAGGATGCTCGTTGTCGCTCCCAAAGATTTGCATCCCGGTACAAGCGCGAACGGTCAGCGAAAGGAACAATGAGAACACACAGCCGTGAACTCACTGGAGATGAATAGAGTCGCCAGCTAGGCATTTTTATCCCGGAGGAAAGGTAATGCTGCATAAACCTAGAAAAGATGGATAAGACGGTTGCGAACCAGAGAGACTGAGAAAGGGGGTTGGTTACAACCTGGGAAGGTATTAGCACCCAGATTGTCCGCCGTACTCGTCGGGATCCACGCTTGAAAGATTTGTGTTTTAAAGGGGTAGTGTCAGTGCAATCTGTGTATAAAAGAGCTGGAAAAGGATGTACAGGTGTCAGTGTAAAAGAAGTGTGAAGTGTAATATATACAGTGTCAGTGTAAGAACAAGAGTGAAATGCTCATGATAATGGGGCTTAAAGAATAAAGCTGGAAAAAGGGGGAATATACAGAGACTTTTGTTCGATAACTGTTAAGTTATGCCTACGTATCCTCTCGTGCAATGAGGAAGTCAGAACACCGTAGTTCGACCCAAAGAATGAAAGATGGATTGACTTGTGAACTGCTTGCTTGTCAATGCTCAAGTGTATGACCTGTCTGGCTCAGATGCAAACTGTCTTGCATTAGACGGAAGAAGCAAGTTCTCGTTTGTGAGTGAATGAGATGAGAAAAGAATCCCGGAGGAGACGATTATTGTTTGTTTTTGAGTTTTCAATCTTTTATTGCTTTTGAAAGTTTGTCATAGATTAATGAGCTTAAGCCTAAACCAGTGGGTTAGTAAACTCATCACATCTTCCCTCTGATTAGGGGTAATAAGAATACCTTAAGTGTGAAGTCAGATTCTCACACTTAATTACCTTTGGTGTAGGATTAAGATCATTAACCTACTTGTTGATTATTTAGATGTTTTTGTGGTTTTTGTTTAGTGTTAAGTAATGAGGTTAAGCCATAATCAGGGATTTAACAGACTCATTACACCATCCTAATAGAAGGATAATAGATGAGAGTGTTTAAGCTGAGGAAAGCTCCTCAACTTAATCCATGATTAGGGATTAAACTCATGACAAAACAAGCCTTTGATTAAGTGGATTTTATTTAATGATATGATGATGAAGTGAATTTTATGATTTGTAAGACAACTTGAGGGGGACTTGTCCATTAACACTAGGGTTAGTCCTTCTTAACCAGTTAAGGAAGAATTAGAACCCTAATGCAAGGCCCAAGTTACAAGTGTGATGTCTTGATGATTATTAAGTGAATTGATTAAGGGAGTTAAACACATTAAGGGTTCAACACTTAGGATTAAAGTTATACACTCCATCCTAAGAGAAGGATGCAGGCATAAGCTTAATCACAAAGCCTTAAAACCTTTAGGGTTTAGTCCCTGATTATGAGATGAGAAGAAAAGACTCAAAAGAGACACAAAGGTAAAACTAAGAGGGGAGACTAATCAAAACCCTAATCGTTGTCATGCTTGGTTGTCCCTAAGGTTTGTGAGGTTTTCAAGAGAAATCTTCAATGGAACCACCAGGAAGCAGATGAAAGGATCAAGAGAAGAAAAGCAACTTGCTTCATTCAAGAAGTCAAGTCACTTGAAGAGAGAAAGTGGGAAGAAGAAGAATGAGCAAGCTCAATCTCAAACACAAACAAAAATGCAGCAATGGATGCAAGAGAGATGAAAAGAAAGGTCATGAGAAGTGAAGGCAAATTCACTTCTCAAAGTCACTTACCACCTGAAAGGTTAGAAAGGGAATGCAATGCAATGCAAAATGGGATGAGATGACATGATGAGAAACAAAACCAGAAGCATATACATGATGCTAATGATGCTATGAGATGCTACAAACATGAGGCAGCACATGGAAATGATCATACAAGCTCATGAATGCAAATGAAGCAAGTTAAGGAGCATGGACATACATGAAAAGTTATGAAGTGCACATGACATACAACATGGCAAATACATGATGCAATGATCAAACATGGTTTCAATATGTCTTATGATGTCAAATGAATCACATGGATGCTTGAAATGTCATGGCAAGTCATGTTATGTAAGAGAATGCAAGATGGATGCATATGGAAGCCCAAATTAGGGTTTATGAACCATACATCAAACAAAAATCAAAATCAGAAGCAAACCCTAAGATAAAAAATTGAAAATGCCACTCAAAGGACCCCTAATCCTATACTAACCCACTGCCCAAAGGGGAGGTCTCAACTCTTAACCAATTTCAAGTTATGATTTTCTTAAGTTTTCTAGGGTTTTAGGGTTTCCAAACAAAATAAATGCCAAACAAATTGAAAATGAAAGATCAAATCATGGCCATTTAAACTCAAAAAACTACATGCTAAACACAATGCAATGCAAGAAGAATCAATGTCCAACTCCTCATGGATAGGCAGAAATGATTTTTTGAACTTTGGATCAAAATAATGCACAAAAATGATTTTTATTCAATGAGAAATTCTTAAAAAGCATCAAGATCAAAAAATAAATTTGGTTTGAAGGTTGGACAATGTTTCTAAATGTCTTAGAACATTTCATGAATTTTTTGGTGATTTTTAAATACCTAAAAGTATTTTTAATAAATTAATTTTCATTAATCAATTAAAAATAAACTTTTAAATATTTAAAGATACTTTTTTAATGCTAAAAATAAAAATAAAAATATTTTTGTGTTTTAAAAATTAATGAAACTCTTGAGAAAAAGTTTCATAATTTTTAAAACAATTTTGCTATTTTAAATAAATTATGTAAAACAAATGTGAAATAAATGAAATAAACAAAGAAAATGGGAAAGTCAACCGAATGGAGGGCTGGGATGGCTTCTGGGTTTGAATGGGTTGACTGCGCGCGTTAGTGGAGGGCCAGGATTGCTTCTGAGTTAATTAATTTAATTAAGATTAATTAAACTAATTAAAGGGATTAGGGCTAAACAAATGGATCTGGGCCATTCATGCGCGCGGGAGGTCAATGGGGTCAACTAATCCAACGCTCCACATTCAAATGGAATTAATGACTGGGATTAGGGCATAACAACATTCAGGTGACCGGAGGGAAGCTCCGGTCATCTTCTCCGGCGGCAACACAACCCTAATTCATGATTCAGGCATCTAAACAACAAATTAAACACACCTAAATGATCTTTTAACAACCTAGGTCACGAATCCAGCTTCAAACATCATTTAAACACCAAGAATCAAGCTAATCGAAAGAAACAAATTTCACGGGTGAAATTTCAGAGTGACCATACAAACTCATTTCTCATCTATTTTCGATTCTAAAAGTATCCCCATGACCAGCAAAGCATAAGCAATTGATTTATAACTTAAAATGCAAGCTTTGGGAGAAAATGTTCATGTTCATACCTGAGCTGGAAAGCTTCAATATTGAGCTTCCAGAGCCTCATTTGCGTGCAAATGAACTTCTTTGACTCCCTTGAACTCAAAGAGAAGCTCCAAAGTCCTTGTGGATGGCTGATTTGAGAGGAAGAGTTCTGATGTAGCAGATTGCACAGTCAGGATTTGTGAGGTTTTAAGCTATTCCAATGGTGGATTCTTGCTCCTTTGAATGTTTCTGACTTGTTGGTGAAGAGAAATGGGGTGTTTGATGGCTGGAAAGTGAGATTCGAAGGTTCTGGCTTTGAGGATGGAAAATGGTGAAACTCTATCCTTGCTTAGTTCAGGCCTGAGTCTTGTTGGTTTTGGCTCAGTGAGGCAAGGTGAGATGAGCAGTGGAATTTGTTTGAATGTTTGTGAGCCATGGAGACAGATTCGAAGAGAAATGCAAAATGAGGTGAGTTTGTGTGTGCTGTGCTAGGGCTTGCTTCAGGCTGGCTTGATGTTATGTTTTGCTTGCAAATGGATAGTATAAACAATTCCAATTGGTCAGATGATGTGACCTGGCCTGCTGTGATTGGGATGTTCACTTTTGCAAAAAAGTCCACTTTGTTGTAAGAGAGGCATGGGCTTGGTTCTAGGCTAGTACAAGCATGGGGCTGGCGCAGCATGGTATGTGAGAGGTGCTAGGAAGGTTCAATAGCCAATGCAGCAAGTTGGTGAAAGTGTGATGATGGTTTTGCAAGTTGATCACTTTTGAAACTTCATGAAAATCTCTTACTTTTCCAACCATGAACATGTGATCTTTTGGTTCAAATCTGATTTTTAGGTCACATAGAATGTTTGTGCATTGGTTTGATGTGAACTAGAAGTCACAAATGGCCTTGATACATGATTTTGCAAATTTTCCAATTGGTGCATATCTTGAAAATTAGTGATTTTTGCCAACTTTGTCACACCATAACTTTTGATCCAAAATGAATTAGATCATGTTCTTGTACTTTTTGAAAAGGGAAAGATGTAATCTACAACTTTCATGACCAAAGTTTTTTCATTTGAAGCATTTTTGGATCAAAAAGTAAGGCTTGAAAAGTGGCATAAAATGACATATTCTTCAAAAGTCAACCATGCCCTAAAAAGTCAACTTTGCAAAAACTTGTAATTTTTGCATTTTGTGAACTTCAACCTTCTTCCATGATCAAATAAAGATCATATGCACTCAAAATGATGAAGATCACCCCTTGGTTGGGTCATTGGGGGCCTTAGATGCCCTGATTTTATACTGGCTTGTCCAGAAAGTCAACTCTTGATCAGATGACTTCCCCATGGAATTTCTTCATGAAAATTGATATGCATACTCCATATACCATATAGAGACCAATAGAAACAAGAATGACCAAACAAATTTGGAGTTATGGCCTCTGAAACCAAAACCCTAATTTTAGGTCAACTGTGCAGTCAAACTTGGCTCTGCTTCCCTGCCAATCCCAGTCCTTGTGATTCTTTGGCATTCTTGACTTTGAAAGGAGGATATAATATGATACTTGAACACACATGGACCCCTTTGAAGTGATTGGTGGCCTTTGGAGTGGCTCAAGAAGCTCTTGGATTGCTCAGATCACAAACCCTAGATGCAGATGACTTAGAATCTATGCAGTGAATCAAAAAATGTAATGTAAGATGCTATGATTGGATTTATGCATATGAAATGATCACAAGCCATGGTGTGAATGGGTGAGGGCAAATTTGGGGTGTTTACAGTTGCCCCTATTCAAACATGAGTTAGCTGTGCAGGTCGTAAGCGACGGCTTATCAGGCAAACAAGATAACTTGTGGTTGAATACCAAAGACAGTCCAAAATTTGCACTCACAGAATGAAGAAGAAAAGGGATATAGATTGTAAAAGAAAATAAAGTATATTGTAAAGTGTGGGCAACGGAGGACGACCGTCGAGCAGAGGACGACTGCTGGGTAAATAGCGATGACGGGGACGGCCGACATGCTGGGGATAGAAGAATTATGATGGGGACGGCCATCAGGATAAAGCTGTAAAATTCTCTGGGGATTAATGAAACATGACGGGGACGGCCATCAAGTTCAGAAAGTAAAGTAACCAACGATGGGGACGGCCATCGGGCCAAACTGAAAGGAAAAGGGACCACGACGGGGACGGCCATCGGGTTAAAGAATAAATGAAATAAATAGATGATGAGGTACGGTCATCAAAGATGAAGGACGATCACCTAGCAGGGGACGGCTGCTCTGTTGGGGTAAGATGAGGGACGGTCATCTAAGGTGGAGGACGACCACCTGGCAGGGTACGGCTGCCGAAAACATCGCGACACAGGACGAATGCCGGATAAAAAGTCAACGATGGGGACGGCCATCGGATGAGCATGACGGAGGACGACCATCAAGAGGTGGAGGACGACCACCTAGCAGGGGACGGCTGCTCTCAAGGTTTATCATGACATAGGGCGAATGTCAGATAACCAAAGATCGACAATGGGGACGGCCATTGGATAAAATGATGAAGGACGATCATCAATAGGTGGAGGACGACCACCTAGCAGGGGACGGCTGCTAAATATCAACGATGGGGAAGGCCATCGGATGAGCATGATGGAGGACGACCATCAAGAGGTGGAGGACGACCACCTAGCAGGGTACGGCTGCTCTCAGGGTTTATCATGACACAGGACGAGTGTCAGATAAAAGGAAAAAATGCTTTGTTGGTGATTTACTGGAGAATAGTAAACACGGACGAGTGTTTATATCCAAGAAACAAAAGGTATAAGTGTTTAGATGCTGTGTATAGATTAAAGATGCGGACGAGCATCCCTAAGGCTACGATACGGACGAGTATCGGGTAGAAACAAATACTGACACGTGTTCAGAGATGATGATACGGACGAGTATCAACGGGTTAACAGAGGACACGGACGAGTGTTGAATCTGAGGGGACTCTTCTGGGGAATAGTAGACACAGACGAGTATCTTTATTCAAGAAGGCAGAAGTGTTTGACGCAGTGTATGGATTAAAGATGCGGACGAGCATCCTTAAGATTATGATACGGACGAGTATCAAGTAGAAACAAACGCTTGACGCATGTTCTGAGATGATGATACGGACGAGTACCAACTGGTTAACAAAGAACATGGACCAATGTCGAATCTGTGGGGATATGAATGGTATATACAAGATACGGACGAGTATCTGTATGAGTGTAACATGAGTAGTGAGTATGAGCATCGTATAGATGAGTGTTTATCTGCTGGGGAGAGTGACACGGACGAGTGTCAAAAGGAGAAGAGTGTAATATAAACAAAGTATCTGATATACAAAGTGTAGGCGACTGCGCTGGGGATATGACACGGACGGGTGTCAAAGGAGTGTATATATGTGAGTGCAAAGAGGATGTCTTTGGCTTTCTGCTGGGGTATGACACGGACGGGTGTCAGGACGTATCTGCAATACGGGTGATTTTGTTCGTAAAGAGTGTTCAGGCAACTTTACTGGGGAAAGATGGCACGGACGGGTGTCAAAATGAGTATATATTGGTGTTTGTGGATTGTGAGGCAGCTGCTTTTGCTGGGGACTCTGGTGGGGATTTTTCTGTACGTTGATGAACTGTCATTATTCACAAGTGTTGGTTTAAGACATGGCTTATGATTATGCTGTATGCTTGATTTCTGCCGTAATGCTCCGTGTTAAAACGGAATGCTACGCTTTGTGGGTGAATATGATGCGAATGCTATGATTATGCAAAAATACCAAACCGGGATCCGGGTCCCGTCGCTGCGAAGATCTTCGATCGATCCGTCTGAAATAGACATCCCAGCTGGGGAGAGATCATTGGTAGATCTGACGAGATGCTATCTGCTTGGGGATATGGGTCACTGATAGACCTATCTCAGTAATGAGAGACCCAGCTGGGGTTTGCAGAAGCTTTCGTCACTCTGTTGTGATTCCTTCGTGCACTGCTCTTCTGGGTGGAGGCTGCAACTCTGTGGGGAGAGCTCCTTGACTTGGCTGAGGATGAAACGGCAACTCGGCTGGTGGTAGTAGCAAGTGGAAGCTCAGCTGGGGGGAGTCATGAGAGGCAAACTCAGCTGGGGAGAGAGCACTTCGGGTGCTAAAATTTAGCGTTGATTTGCCAGCTTGCTGGGATGAAACTTTCATGCCCCAAGTTGTGCTCTGGATTCCTGCAATCCTGAAAAGACAGAGAAACGCACAAGATAATCCCGAGGTATCCCTTACTGGATTTCGTCATAGGAGTTTTAGATACTTTTGAGAATAAGTACATTTCCTGCAAGCATGTTTTTTATTTGAGGATAAGCATCTGTATTTATGCAACCAGTTTTTCTTAAGACATCAGACATTTTTGCAAATAAAATGTACAAGACGAGACATGACTGAAAATTTGATTTTATTAATTCATATGCCCTGAATTGGCGAGATACAGTCAAAGAAACAAATCCCCTGAAATGAGGAGATTGTTACAAATCGAGAAACAAAATGCTGGCAATGTTGATGACGCTTTAAGGAGCTTCCTCTTTTGTTATGACTCGTATGACTTTTGACGCTCTTTTCGTCTTACTTTCTGAAGGAGGCTAATTCTGATTGAAGCTTGATCCCTTTGAAGCTTACCAAGTTGTAAGTGATACAGACGAATTCAGAGTGCAGTCGTTCGCTTATTCCCTTATTTTGCATGAATCGCCCTTTCGGGTTTTCAATCCATCGGGATACTCATTTTTGCCTGAGCTGTCCAATGCGGCTTTTCAACTCAGCGAGTGTACATTTTTGTTTATTTTCCCTTATTTTTGCCCGAGTCTTTTATTCTGTTTTTGACTCGCCGGGATGCCCTATTTTTGCCTGGACTTACATTCTGTTTTTGTGTCCAGCGGGTCATTTTTTTTTATGCGAAGTATTTTTTAACTGCATCTGAATTCACAGGGGACGGGAAATCTTCACCATCCATGGTGCTGAGCATCAGTGTTCCACCAGAGAAAACTTTCTTTACCACAAATGGTCCTTCGTAATTTGGAGTCCATTTGCCCCTGTGGTTTGTATGAGGAGGGAGGATTCTCTTCAGCACAAGATCTCCTTCTTGGTACTCTCGGTGCCTGACTTTCTGATCGAAGGCTTTTTTCATTCTCTTCTGATATAACTGCCCATGACAGATTGCAGCCAATCTTTTCTCTTCGATCAGACTCAGTTGTTCGAATCGGGACCGGACCCACTCTGCTTCGTTCAGCTTAACATCCATCAGTATTCGCAAGGAGGGCAATTCAACTTCGACAGGTAGGACTGCTTCCATACCATACACCAGCTGATACGGCGTTGCCCCAGTGGATGTTCTGATTGACGTGCGGTACCCATGCAAGGTAAATGGCAGCATTTCATGCCAGTCTTTGTAGGTGACTACCATCTTCTGCACAATCTTCTTGATATTTTTATTAGCTGCCTCAACAGCGCCATTCATCTTTGGCCTGTAAGGAGAAGAATTGTGATGTTGGATCTTGAAGTCCCGGCATAGCTCAGCCATCATTTTGTTGTTTAGATTGGAACCATTATCAGTAATGATTCGCTCGGGCACTCCATATCGACAGATGATATCTCTTTTCAGGAATCTGGCTACCACTTGCCTTGTAACGTTTGCATATGAGGCTGCTTCGACCCATTTAGTGAAATAATCGATGGCAACCAGGATGAATCTGTGACCGTTCGAGGCAGTTGGCTCAATCTTGCCGATCATGTCGATGCCCCACATGGCAAAGGGCCAGGGTGAAGACATTATGTTCAGAGGATTGGGAGGCACATGCACCTTGTCTGCATAAATCTGGCATTTATGGCATTTTCTGGCGTAGGCACAACAGTCTGCATCCATGGTGATCCAATAATACCCTGATCTTAACAATTTATTAGCCATGGCATGCCCTCCTGCATGGGTACCAAAGGAGCCTTCGTGCACTTCATGCATCAACAAGTCTGCTTCTATCTTATCAACACATCTGAGGAGTACCATATCAAAGTTCCTTTTGTATAAAGACCCATCAGTGTTCAGAAAGAAACTACCAGCAAGCCTTCTCAAAGTCTTCTTATCATTGGAAGATGCCCCAGGTGGGTATGTTTGATCCTCCAAGAAGCACTTAATGTCATGGAACCAAGGCTTATCATCCTTGACAACATCTGCTGCGAACACATATGCTGGTCTGTCAAGTCTGGACACTGAAATTTGAGGTACAAAGTTGGTAGCCTGAACTTTGATCATGGATGAAATGGTAGCAAGAGCATCTGCAAACTAATTCTCATCCCGAGGGATATACTCAAGTTTGACTGTTGTAAAGAAAGTCAATAACCTCCTTGTATAATCCCTATAAGGTATCAGATGATCTTGGTGGGTGTACCATTTACCGTTGGTTTGATTGATTACCAGAGCTGAATCTCCGAATACGGTCAACGTCTTGATCCTGAGGTCAATAGCTTCCTCAAGACCCATAATGCAAGCTTCGTATTCAGCTTCGTTGTTAGTGCAGTTGAAAGTGAGTTTTGCCGAGAAAGGCATGTGAACTCCTTTAGGTGTAATGAGTACTGCACCAACACCACGACCGTTCATGTTAACAGCCCCGTCAAACATCATAGTCCATTCTTCTTCCGGGTCAGGCCCTTCAGTGTGAACAGGCTCTTCATGATCTTTTGCTTTTATGAACATGATGTCTTCATCAGGGAAGTCAAACCTCATAGGCTGGTAATCATCAATGGGTTGCTCAGCAAGATATTCAGACAATACACTGCCCTTGATGGCTTTTTGAGATGTGTATTGGATGTCATATTCTGTAAGGATCATTTGCCATCTTGCAACCCGTCCGGTAAGAGCTGGCTTCTCAAATATGTACTTGACTGGATCCATCTTTGAGATCAATAAAGTAGTGTGGGTCAACATATACTGCCTCAGTCGGCGAGCAGCCCACGCTAAAGCACAGCAAGTTTTCTCGAGCGGGGAATGACGTTGTTCACAGTCGGTAAACTTTTTGCTTAGGTAGTATATTGCATACTCTTTTCGACCAGACTCGTCATGTTGGCCCAGCACACACCCCATTGACTCTTCTAATACTGTCAAGTACATTATCAGAGGTCTTCCTTCAACTGGAGGCACAAGGATTGGAGGTTCTTGTAAGTATTCTTTGATTTTGTCAAAAGCCTTCTGGCAGTCTTCGTTCCACCTGACCGTCTGCTCTTTTCTCAATAATTTGAACAAGGGTTCACAGGTTGCTGTAAGGTGAGATATGAACCGTGAAATGTAGTTCAATCGACCTAAGAACCCTCGAACCTCCTTCTCTGTCTTCGGTGCAGGCATCTCTTGGATGGCTTTGACTTTATCAGGGTCAACTTCTATCCCTTTCTCGCTTACAATAAAACCCAGCAGCTTACCGGATCGCACCCCAAATGTGCATTTGTTGGGGTTCAACTTCAGTTGGTACTTCCTCAGACGCTTGAACAGTTTCAGCAGATTTACCAGGTGATCTTCTTCAGTGAGGGACTTGGCAATCATGTCATCCACATAACACTCTATTTCTTTATGGATCATATCGTGGAATAATGTTACCATAGCCCGTTGATATGTTGCGCCGGCATTCTTGAGCCCAAATGGCATTACCTTGTAGCAGAACGTGCCCCAGGGTGTGATGAAGGTTGTCTTCTCCATGTCTTCAGGTGACATTTTAATCTGATTGTATCCTGAAAATCCGTCCATGAAGGAGAATACCGAGAACTGAGCCGTATTATCAACCAATACATCAATGTGAGGTAATGGGAAGTCATCTTTCGGGCTGGCTCTGTTCAGATCCCGGTAGTCCACACACATCCTTACTTTGCCGTCTTTCTTAGGCACAGGTACAATATTAGCAACCCACGGCGGATAGCTAGTCACAGCAAGGAACCCGGCGTCCCACTGCTTTTGTACCTCTTCTTTGATTTTCATTGCCATGTCTGGACAAGTACGGCGCAGTTTCTGTTTAACCGGCGGGCATTCTTCTCTCAAAGGCAGCTTGTGCACAACAATGTCGGTATCCAACCCTGGAATATCTTGATAAGACCAAGCGAACACGTCCACATACTCTCGAAGTAGGTCAATCAGTTCTCTCTTTACTGAGTCTTGCAGGCAGGCCCCGATTTTAACTTCTTTCACGTCTTCATCTGTACCAAGATTGATCGTTTCAACCTCCTCCCGGTGAGGAGTGATAACCTTTTCCTCTTGTCTTAACAACCTGGCTAGCTCTTCAGGAAGCTCATATTCTTCTTCAACCCCTTCATCAGCTTGATTGATCGGATTGTCAAAGTCATACGAAGTCATAGCCGTGTTGTTGTCGGTGCTGTCTGGAAGGCACATTCTGCAAGGGTTTAGTTGTTCATTTTAGTGATTTGATTTTAATCTTGTTTAGAAAAGTGAAATAAAGTTGTCATTTTGAAAACACTGCCATTTATTTTTGTACAAAAAGAAAAATAGAAAAAACAGTGAGCGGAAAAGAAAAAGACTCATTTGCAAAAAGATGTCTGATATTTCATTGATTAATCTTGTTGCACAAAAGTACAGATGGCCCGGTTACAAAATGAGTCTTGTCATCTTGGGCAAGATGCAAGACTTTGATGCATGCTATAAAAATACAGGAAATAATAATTACTCTGCATGAGTAACTCTTATAATTTCCTGGGAAGACCAGTTTGAGATACTGCTCCCCGGGATCTTTGGACGAATCCAGCTTTCTAGGTTGCGTTCTTCTTCCAGCTCGTCTTCCAAACAGTTGACAGCATTAGGGGTGAGCATCCCTCCACTAACAAAGTTGGGCTCTTTCGCAGCCTCTGCTTGATCTTGTTGAGTTGGTTTGTAACCCAACCCAAATCTATCCTCTTTCTTCTCCACCGATAACAGTTTGCCCCAGCCTTGGGCGTTTCCTTCCTCAACAACCTTCCGGGCTTGTTGGTATGATGATATTGAAGTTCCAGGTGCAGCAGATGTTTCATTTACGTTCAAAGCCTCGAACCCCTGACTCATCGTTTCATGGATCTCCCCATCCATCTCAATATACTTATAGGTAGCCAGGTGGCTGACAAAAATATCCTCCTCTCCACAGATTGTAACAATTTGGCCCTCCCACTCGTATTTTAACTTCTGGTGAAGGGTAGAGGTCACGGCGCCAGCGGCGTAAATCCATGGCCTACCCAATAAACAGCTGTAGGCAGGCTGTATATCCATCACGTAGAAGGTTGTTTTGAAAGTTTGCGGGCCAATCGTTATGGGCAACTCAATCTCTCCCAGAACCGATCTCCTTGAACCATCAAAGGCTCTTACCACCAGGTTGCTGGGTCTTAACGCCAATCCGTCATGTTCTAGCTTCACAAGGGCCTTTTTAGGTAAGACATTGAGGGATGACCCCGTGTCTACCAGCACATGGGAAAGGACAGCACCTTTATATTCCATGGTTATGTGCAAGGCTTTGTTATGGTTGCGGCCTTCCGTCGTCAAATCAGTGTTGGTGAACCCTAGTCCATGACTAGCATTAACATTTCCAACTACAACTTCCAGCTGATTGACAGTGATCTCTTCAGGCACGTAAGCTGCGTGCAAGACTTTGAGTAGTGCATTCCGATGAGCTTCGGAGCACATAAGCAATGATAGGATTGAGATCTTGGAAGGCGTCTGATGAAGCTGATCCACTACTTTATAATCACTCTTCTTGATGATTCGCATGAACTCATCAACCTCTTGATCAAAGGGTGTTCTCAAGGCTTCTTTAACAGTCTGCTCTTCCTGCACCAAGCTTTTCCCTTTTGCCTTGGCAGCAGCTTCTGCTTCGGCAGTGGGTCTCTGAGTTTGTGGAGCAAAGAGACGTCCGCTTCGAGTGAAGCCTCCGCCTCCTCCCACATTGTCTATTTGTGGTGCAGGGGTTGATGGTTCAAAAGTGATTCTTTGTCCTTCACAGTACAGGTCAGAGCCGTAATGCCAAGGGATGGCATTACTGCTTTCATAAGGTACCGGTCCAGGCACCGTGATAGTTACTGGACTGACTGCAACTGCGGAAGGAATTGTGATAGTCTGTGGATCATAATAAATTGTGACTGGTGCTCTGATGGGAGCAGCACCTTCTGAGTTGTAGGCAGAGTTGTTTTCAGGATCATAAAATATTGTGACAGTTGAGACATCTTCATTGTTTGTTGCTGATGTTGTAGGAGATATTGTCGGAAGGATGGACGTTGTTGTTGTAGGAGATTCAAACTGGAGTGGTGCTGAAGTTGTAGAAGGAAATTTTGCTGATGGCTGATCAGTTGAGATGATAGATGAAGTACTTGTTGATGAAACCGAAGAATTGTCAGGTACAATGGTTGCTGCAGTTGTAGGAGGTTCTGGAGTTGTTGCTGATGAGATTGCTGGATTTGTAGGAAATGATGTGGTGATCTGAAGTTGGCCACTCTGAATGAGGCCATCTATGCCATTCCTCAAGTTATCGCACCCATTTACTGAAATATTGCAGTAAGCACACCCCAACTCACACCCCGGGAACATTTGACACTCGAGGAGTTGAGCCTTAATTTCTACCAACGGTGTCCGGATCTGGCCCACACTGGTTATTAAATAGGACGGTTTGTCTTCTTCAATAGCGTTAATTCTGGGACCCCCGTGATTTGGCATAGGGTTCTTATTGACATTGGGTGGTGGTGCGAAGTTCAGAGCTTTTGAGTCTACCAGGTCTTGTACCTTCATGTGCAAGGCTCTGCACTTTTCTGTACTGTGGCCAGGTGCATTTGAATGAAAAGCACATCTGGCGTTGGAGTCATAATTTCTTGGCAGACTATTAGGATCCGGAGGTGCCAGCGTCCTTAGCTCAACTAGGTTGAGTTTCAGGAGTTGTGGCAGCAACGTAGCATATGGCATAGGGATCGGATCGATCACCCTATTAGCTTGAGATGGCCTCTGTTGGAATGGCCTTTGCTGGTTGTTGTTGTTGGTATTGTTGTAATTTCTCGGTGGATATTGAGCTTGTTGATGGTACTGAGGTTGTTGCTGATAGTTTTGCTGCAGAGGTTGATAAGCTGGTTGAGGATGAGCTGGAGCGGGAATGGTGACTGCTGCCACAGATCTATGGACATATTGAGGTCTGCCCTTGTTGGTGTGGATGGCATTGGTCTCGCCAGTTCTTCTTGGGCCTGCAAAAGGCTTCCTTGTATTGCTGGACGAGCTGGCACCATTGTCAGAGATTTTGCCCATCTTTAACAGGCTCTCAATTCTCTCCCCAGCTATGACAACATCTGCAAAGCTAGTGGAAGAGAAAGCGGCCAGCCTGTCAATATATGTCCCCTGAAGGGTGTTCATAAACATATCTGCCATTTCCCTTTCAGACATAGGTGGCTGAACAGCAGCAGCCAGTTGCCTCCATCTCTGGGCATATTCTCGGAAACTTTCCCTTGACGACTGTGACATTCCCATTAGGAGGGTCCTGTTGGGTGCCATATCTAAATTGTACTGATACTGTCTGATAAAGGCCTCTGCCAGGTCTTTCCAACACCTGATAGTTGCTCTTGTCAGATGAGAGTACCATTCTCTTGAAGCTCCCGTCAAGCTATCTTCAAAATAGAACATCCAGAGCTTCTCATCCATAGTATAGGCCTTCATCCTTCCCAGAAAGGATTGTAGATGGGTTCGAGGACAGGAAGTCCCGTTGTATTTTTCAAAACAAGGAGGCTTGAACTTGTGGGGAATCCTGACCCCGTCTACCAAGCCCATGTCCATGACATCGAAACCCAAAGAGTTTTGAGACTCTAAGGACCTCAATTTCTCAGCTATCTCATCCAGCCTTCTATCATAAGCTTCTTCCCCAGCACCCATTACTGTGAATTGATCCTCTTGAGGGTCTTCTTGCAATACCCTGCCTGCAGTGGCAGTCCCCTGAACATTTGCAGGAATATTGACCTCTGGATGAAGATGGGGGCCAAATACAGGGGGGTTAACATGAGGTTGGACCCTTTCATTGTTGCTGGTGCCGGCAGTCCCTATATGTGGGTCCTCTTGATTTCTCCCTTCCACCAGTGCTCTGAGCCTCTCCTGGCTTTGAGCCATGTTGTTCATTACCTCCATAAACTGCGTCATTTGGTTCCTCATTTCCAACCTCTCGTTGGTCATTTGGTTCCTGACCTCCGTAAGGTCCTGCTGCATCTGATCCATTTGTATGCCCGGAAGGTTGTTACGGGTCGGATAACGGTGCGGACGGTTGAGGGGAAATACCCGGCGTCGAGCAATAATTCCTGAACATCACAACAGAGTTAGCAACAATAAAACAAAAACCTACAAAACAAACAAAAGGGTTAGCATGCAATGCAGTATGCTTATTTGTTTTCGAGGTATCTGGCTTGGTATTCAGTTTTGACCCTTCCAGACCCTTGAAGATGCCGTTGATGTTGCTTTTGAAGTAAACTCGGATGGAACAAACTAATACATATATTACAAAAAGCAAAAGGCACATAGTTTGTTTACAAATACAAGCCCTCTGAGGGGTCAAAATACATTACAAGAAAATAAAGGTACATGGAATGAAAACAACAACAAGCAAATGGTCAAACGCCAAGACCAAACTCATCCTCACGAACTTCCTTGAGAAGTGCTTCGGTCACAGGATCAGCTGGGCGCTCCGTGAGATTCCTGATGAGGAGATTCCGGGTAGCAACAGCTGCAGTTAACTTCTTGTGCTGACTTTGGTCCTTTGACCTCTTTACTCCAGCTCTGATCTTCAGCTCTGATATCTCCCTCTGGGCTGCTGCCAGGGCTTCCTGCTGCTCTTTTGCACTAGCTTCCAGTTGCTCCATCTTGTCTTGGACTCTCTTATCTTCCAGAGTGCGAGCCTCGGTGATCCTGACCCACCTAGCCTGACTCTCCTTTAGATACAAGTCTGTCCTTGCTCTCTGGAACTGGGCTTCTTTGCAAGCATTCTTCAGAATTTGTTCCCCAGCCCTAGATTTCTTAATATAATCCTCAGACTTCTCAATTCTAGCCAAGTGCTCCACTTTCAACTTTTCCAACCTCTCAATATCCAGTCTGCCATCACTCCTCTCCCAGAGGGTTTTCTGTAAAGCCTGAGTCAACTTCTCATTTCTTTCTTTCAAGCTCTCAAACTCTTCCAAACTGATAGTGGCAGGGGGTGGTGCTGAGGATGGTCCAGGCATATCCTCCATGGTAAATGGCATTCCAGAGAATTGAGCCCTGGCATGGGACCACTCATAATATTGTGCTGATGCCACATTGTTGCACTTCCCCAGAATGGTTACTCCCTTGGTTTGAACATTATCCCATGCCCAGGCTGCCTGCCTAACAATAGCCAGGTTAGGCTTGTTCTCACAATAAAGTGTTTCAACCAAGTCATGTGCCTTAGGAGTGTGGACCAGTGCATAGCCCAGTTGTCTTTTGAACAGCAGAGGGTTGTAATTGATACTACCCTTAACTCCTACTAGGGGCACATTGGGAAAATGCCCACAGCTGGTGATGATATCCCTGCCTTTGGTACTTTGAGTGCACCATCTGATATCAGCTGAAGTTAGTGCAGTGAGTCTCTTAGCCCAGTTTCTCTGCTGATGAGGGTTCAAAAATGCATCTGTCTTGGGCAAATGCCTGAGAAGCCAAGTGTGGAACAATGGAGCACAGCACCTCACTAATCTTCCCCTCTGCTTTTCATTCCTCTGATGCACTGAGTAATAGAGATCCCCCAATAAAGTGGGCACTGGATTCTTCAGGATGAAAAGATTGATTGCATTCTTGCTAATGAATCGAGGCTCGTCTGCAAATAATACAATTCCATATATGCTCAAGGCCAATAAAGCACAGACAGCTTTCCACTCTCCTAAAGAAGCTTTCAGGGTAGCTTGAGAAATCAAGAAATCCAGATGGAAGCCAGGGATTCCAGCCTTGGAAGTCATATGCTGCTCAATCAGAACAGGTTCCAGATGCAAAGCCTTTGCTACTTCTCCATTACCAGGAAAGACCATCTCAGGGTTGAAAGGGATTCCACCCCTGATAGGTATACCAACCAATGATGAGTATTCTTCCAATAGAGGGCCCAACTGAAAGTCTTGGAAAGTAAAACACCTCAATGGGGGATCATAAAACTGAATGCAGGTGTGAATCAGGCTTCTCTGTGAAGGGTCCAGATCCATAACCATATCGAGTATATCTCCATAGTGTTCCCTGAACAATGGTATGTGATCTGGAGTGATTAGGGTCTGAATCCTCCTGATGTCAGCTAGTTCTGGCTGGAAGAAGTGATAGGTGATGTTGCTCTTTTTAGGAGCCATGATGTTGAAGATGAATAGAGACAGGTGCTGATGATAATACTGAAGAATGGGCCACTGATTGGCTGGTGCAGGTGACTGGAGTAGATAGCTGATAACTGAAGCAGATGCTGATGAAGATAGGTCAATACTGAAGATAGGGCCAAAACCAAACCAAAAATGAAGATGGATACCCTGAAACACAAATAAGCAAATGTCAAAATGATGCAATGATTATGTATGCAGATGATATGCAAGGGTTTGTGACTGAGCTGGATCTGATCAAATGCCCTGATATAGGTCCAAGTATGTTCAAGAATTCCAGATGGAGGTCTATAAATCCAGTAACCAAGGTGGGGGGCTCAAATAAAGAGCCACATGTCCAGAGTTTAGAATCACAAGAACTGTTCCAACATGGAGTATTCTTAATCAAATCAAAGTAACAGGGTATTCTGAGGTCAAGGTACCTGCAAACCTGTAAACAGCCCAACCCCCTCACAGGTGGTGTTCTAAAACAAGGATCCTCAGACTTGGATCAGCTATGAGAAGTGTAAACACTTCTAACCCGGAGGTACAGTGTTTACAATAACCATAAAAGTTCCTCCTCTAATTCACCTCAGTTTCTGAAGGTCAGTACTAAAAGGTCATCCAGACTTAGCAGGCTTCCCAAATAGCCCTAGAATTGCAGGAAATCTGCAACACAGAGTTCTCAAGAAGAAACCCATATCTGAACCGTGTTTCATATTCCCGCACCAGACCGAGATGGAATGGGAAAGAATATGATTCACTCTAGCCTAGGTGTCACTCAGGTCCCAGGTATAGGACCTCAACTCTCAATAGAACACCCACCCACCAAAGCACAAAACCAGATCCAGCCAGCACAGTATGACAGTATGATATATGTAAAGCAGTAAAGAAGGCAGTAAAGCAACTGTACATAAAGCAACAACAAATACAAATATACAAACACAAATAAACACATAACACCCCAATAAACACAAATCAAACAAGCGCTAGGAGGAACCCACAAAAAGAACCAGAAGCCCTGGTTGCAGTATAAGGGTCCCCAGCAGAGTCGCCAAGCTGTCACTCCCAAAGATTTGCATCCCGGTACAAGCGCGAACGGTCGGCGAAAGGAACAATGAGAACACACAGCCGTGAACTCACTGGAGATGAATAGAGTCGCCAGCTAGGCATTTTTATCCCGGAGGAAAGGTAATGCTGCATAAACCTAGAAAAGATGGATAAGACGGTTGCGAACCAGAGAGACTGAGAAAGGGGGTTGGTAACAACCTGGGAAGGTATTAGCACCCAGATTGTCCGTCGTACTCGACGGGATCCACGCTTGAAAGATTTGTGTTTTAAAGGGGTAGTGTCAGTGCAATCTGTGTATAAAAGAGCTGGAAAAGGATGTACAGGTGTCAGTGTAAAAGAAGTGTGAAGTGTAATATATACAGTGTCAGTGTAAGAACAAGGGTGAAATGCTCATGATAATGGGGCTTAAAGAATAAAGCTGGAAAGAGGGGGAATATACAGAGACTTTTGTTCGATAACTGTTAAGTTATGCCTACGTATCCTCTCGTGCAATGAGGAAGTCAGAACACCGTAGTTCGACCCAAAGACTGAAAGATGGATTGACTTGTGAACTGCTTGCTTGTCAATGCTCAAGTGTATGACCTGTCTGGCTCAGATGCAAACTGTCTTGCATTAGACAGAAGAAGCAAGTTCTCGTTTGTGAGTGAATGAGATGAGAAAAGAATCCCGGAGGAGACGATTATTGTTTGTTTTTGAGTTTTCAATCTTTTATTGCTTTTGAAAGTTTGTCATAGATTAATGAGCTTAAGCCTAAACCAGTGGGTTAGTAAACTCATCACATCTTCCCTCTGATTAGGGGTAATAAGAATACCTTAAGTGTGAAGTCAGATTCTCACACTTAATTACCTTTGGTGTAGGATTAAGATCATTAACCTACTTGTTGATTATTTAGATGTTTTTGTGGTTTTTGTTTAGTGTTAAGTAATGAGGTTAAGCCATAATCAGGGATTTAACAGACTCATTACAAAAATCCTAATAGAATGATAATAGATGAGAGTGTTTAAGCTGAGGAAAGCTCCTTAACTTAATCCATGATTAGGGATTAAACTCATGACAAAACAAGCCTTTGATTAAGTGGATTTTATTTAATGATATGATGATGAAGTGAATTTTATGATTTGTAAGACAACTTGAGGGGGACTTGTCCATTAACACTAGGGTTAGTCCTTCTTAACCAGTTAAGGAAGAATTAGAACCCTAATGCAAGGCCCAAGTTACAAGTGTGATGTCTTGATGATTATTAAGTGAATTGATTAAGGGAGTTAAACACATTAAGGGTTCAACACTTAGGATTAAAGTTATACACTCCATCCTAAGAGAAGGATGCAGGCATAAGCTTAATCACAAAGCCTTAAAACCTTTAGGGTTTAGTCCCTGATTATGAGATGAGAAGAAAAGACTCAAAAGAGACACAAAGGTAAAACTAAGAGGGGAGACTAATCAAAACCCTAATCGTTGTCATGCTTGGTTGTCCCTAAGGTTTGTGAGGTTTTCAAGAGAAATCTTCAATGGAACCACCAGGAAGCAGATGAAAGGATCAAGAGAAGCAAAGCAACTTGCTTCATTCAAGAAGTCAAGTCACTTGAAGAGAGAATGTGGGAAGAAGAAGAATGAGCAAGCTCAATCTCAAACACAAACAAAAATGCAGCAATGGATGCAAGAGAGATGAAAAGAAAGGTCATGAGAAGTGAAGGCAAATTCACTTCTCAAAGTCACTTACCACCTGAAAGGTTAGAAAGGGAATGCAATGCAATGCAAAATGGGATGAGATGACATGATGAGAAACAAAACCAGAAGCGTATACATGATGCTAATGATTCTATGAGATGCTACAAACATGAGGCAGCACATGGAAATGATCATACAAGCTCATGAATGCAAATGAAGCAAGTTAAGGAGCATGGACATACATGAAAAGTTATGAAGTGCACATGACATACAACATGGCAAATACATGATGCAATGATCAAACATGCTTTCAATATGTCTTATGATGTCAAATGAATCACATGGATGCTTGAAATGTCATGGCAAGTCATGTTATGTAAGAGAATGCAAGATGGATGCATATGGAAGCCCAAATTAGGGTTTATGAACCATACATCAAACAAAAATCAAAATCAGAAGCAAACCCTAAGATAAAAAATTGAAAATGCCACTCAAAGGACCCCTAATCCTATACTAACCCACTGCCCAAAGGGGAGGTCTCAACTCTTAACCAATTTCAAGTTATGATTTTCTTAAGTTTTCTAGGGTTTTAGGGTTTCCAAACAAAAGAAATGCCAAACAAATTGAAAATGAAAGATCAAATCATGTCCATTTAAATTCAAAAAACTACATGCTAAACACAATGCAATGCAAGAAGAATCAATGTCCAACTCCTCATGGATAGGCAGAAATGATTTTTTGAACTTTGGATCAAAATAATGCACAAAAATGATTTTTATTCAATGAGAAATTCTTAAAAAGCATCAAGATCAAAAAATAAATTTGGTTTGAAGGTTGGACAATGTTTCTAAATGTCTTAGAACATTTCATGAATTTTTTGGTGATTTTTAAATACCTAAAAGTATTTTTAATAAATTAATTTTCATTAATCAATTAAAAATAAACTTTTAAATATTTAAAGATACTTTTTTAATGCTAAAAATAAAAATAAAAATATTTTTGTGTTTTAAAAGTTAATGAAACTCTTGAGAAAAAGTTTCATAATTTTTAAAACAATTTTGCTATTTTAAATAAATTATGTAAAACAAATGTGAAATAAATGAAATAAACAAAGAAAATGGGAAAGTCAACCGAATGGAGGGTTGGGATGGCTTCTGGGTTTGAATGGGTTGACTGCGCGCGTTAGTGGAGGGCCAGGATTGCTTCTGAGTTAATTAATTTAATTAAGATTAAGTAAACTAATTAAAGGGATTAGGGCTAAACAAATGGATCTGGGTCATTCATGCGCGCGGGAGGTCAATGGGGTCAACTAATCCAACGCTCCACATTCAAATGGAATTAATGACTGGGATTAGGGCATAACAACATTCAGGTGACCGGAGGGAAGCTCCGGTCATCTTCTCCGGCGGCAACACAACCCTAATTCATGATTCAGGCATCTAAACAACAAATTAAACACACCCAAATGATCTTTTAACAACCTAGGTCACGAATCCAGCTTCAAACATCATTTAAACACCAAGAATCAAGCTAATCGAAAGAAACAAATTTCACGGGTGAAATTTCAGAGTGACCATACAAACTCATTTCTCATCTATTTTCGATTCTAAAAGTATCCCCATGACCAGCAAAGCATAAGAAATTGATTTATAACTTAAAATGCAAGCTTTGGGAGAAAATGTTCATGTTCATACCTGAGCTGGAAAGCTTCAATATTGAGCTTCCAGAGCCTCCTTTGCGTGCAAATGAACTTCTTTGACTCCCTTGAACTCAAAGAGAAGCTCCAAAGTCCTTGTGGATGGCTGATTTGAGAGGAAGAGTTCTGATGTAGCAGATTGCACAGTCAGGATTTGTGAGGTTTTAAGCTATTCCAATGGTGGATTCTTGCTCCTTTGAATGTCTCTGACTTGTTGGTGAAGAGAAATGGGGTGTTTGATGGATGGAAAGTGAGATTCGAAGGTTCTGGCTTTGAGGATGGAAAATGGTGAAACTCTATCCTTGCTTAGTTCAGGCCTAAGTCTTGTTGGTTTTGGCTCAGTGAGGCAAGGTGAGATGAGCAGTGGAATTTGTTTGAATGTTTGTGAGCCATGGAGACAGATTCGAAGAGAAATGCAAAATGAGGTGAGTTTGTGTGTGCTGTGTTAGGGCTTGCTTCAGGCTGGCTTGATGTTATGTTTTGCTTGCAAATGGATAGTATAAACAATTCCAATTGGTCAGATGATGTGACCTGGCCTGCTGTGATTGGGATGTTCACTTTTGCAAAAAAGTCCACTTTGTTGTAAGAGAGGCATGGGCTTGGTTCTAGGCTAGTACAAGCATGGGGCTGGCACAGCATGGTATGTGAGAGGTGCTAGGAAGGTTCAATAGCCAATGCAGCAAGTTGGTGAAAGTGTGATGATGGTTTTGCAAGTTGATCACTTTTGAAACTTCATGAAAATCTCTTACTTTGCCAACCATGAACATGTGATCTTTTGGTTCAAATCTGATTTTTAGGTCACATAGAATGTTTGTGCATTGGTTTGATGTGAACTAGAAGTCACAAATGGCCTTGATACATGATTTTGCAAATTTTCCAATTGGTGCATATCTTGAAAATTAGTGATTTTTGCCAACTTTGTCACACCATAACTTTTGATCCAAAATGAATTAGATCATGTTCTTGTACTTTTTGAAAAGGGAAAGATGTAATCTACAACTTTCATGACCAAAGTTTTTTCATTTGAAGCATTTTTGGATCAAAAAGTAAGGCTTGAAAAGTGGCATAAAATGACATATTCTTCAAAAGTCAACCATGCCCTAAAAAGTCAACTTTGCAAAAACTTGTAATTTTTGCATTTTGTGAACTTCAACCTTCTTCCATGATCAAATAAAGATCATATGCACTCAAAATGATGAAGATCACCCCTTGGTTGGGTCATTGGGGGCCTTAGATGCCCTGATTTTATACTGACTTGTCCAGAAAGTCAACTCTTGATCAGATGACTTCCCCATGGAATTTCTTCATGAAAATTGATATGCATACTCCCTATACCATATAGAGACCAATAGAAACAAGAATGACCAAAAAAATTTGGAGTTATGGCCTCTGAAACCAAAACCCTAATTTTAGGTCAACTGTGCAGTCAAACTTGGCTCTGCTTCCCTGCCAATCCCAGTCCTTGTGATTCTTTGGCATTCTTGACTTTGAAAGGAGGATATAATATGATACTTGAACACACATGGACCCCTTTGAAGTGATTGGTGGCCTTTGGAGTGGCTCAAGAAGCTCTTGGATTGCTCAGATCACAAACCCTAGATGCAGATGACTTAGAATCTATGCAGTGAATCAAAAAATGTAATGTAAGATGCTATGATTGGATTTATGCATATGAAATGATCACAAGCCATGGTGTGAATGGGTGAGGGCAAATTTGGGGTGTTTACACTCGTCCGCGTCTTTAATCCATACACAATGTCAAAACACTTATACCTTTATTTCTTGGATATAGACACTCGTCCGTGTTTACTATTCCCCAGTAGATCGCCAGCAAAGCAAAATTACTTTGGTTATCTGACATTCGTCCTATGTCATGATAAACCTTGAGAGCAGCCATCCCGTGCTAGGTGGTCGTCCTCCACCTCTTGATGATCGTCCTTCATCATGCTCGTCCGATGGTCGTCCCCATCGTTGACCTTTTATCCGGCATTCGTCCTATGTCGCGATATTTTCGGCAGCCGTACCCTGCCAGGTGATCGTCCTTCACCTTAGATGACCGTCCCTCATCTTATCCCCAACAGAGCAGCCGTCCCCTGCTAGGTGATCGTCCTTCACCTTTGATGACCGTACCTCATCATCTGTTTAATTCATTTATTCTTTAACCCGATGGCCGTCCCCGTCGTGGTCCCTTTACTTTTTAGCTCGATGGCCGTCCCCATCGTTGGTTACTTTACTTTATGAACCTGATGGCCGTCCCCATCATTTTTCAATAATCCCCAGAGAGTCGTATAGCTTTACTTGGTGGCCGTCCCCATCATAATCCCTTTTATCCCCAGCATGTCGGCCGTCCCCGTCATTGCTTTATTTTCCGCACCTTTCCAGCATGTCGGCCGTCCCCGTCATTGCTCTTTACCCAGCAGTCGTCCTCTGCTCGACGGTCTTCCTCCGTCGCCCACACTTTACAATATACTTTATTTTCTTTTACAATCTATATCCCTTTTCTTCTTCATTCTGTGAGTGCAAATTTTGGACTGTCTTTGGTATTCAACCACAAGTTATCTTGTTCGCCTGTTAAGCCGTCGCTTACATCCTGCACAGCTAACTCATGTTTGAATAGGGGAAGCTGTAAACACCCCAAATTTGCCCTCACCCATTCACACCATGGCTTGTGATCATTTCATACGCATAAACACAATCATTCCATCTCATATCTCATTTTGTATCCCCTGCATTGGTTCTAAGTCATCTGCATCTAGGGTTTGTGATCTGAGCAATCTAAGAGCTTATTGAGCCACTCCAAAGGTCATCAATCACTTCAAAGGGGTCCATGTGTGTTCAAGTATCATATTATATCCTCTCAAAGTCAAGAATGACAAAGAATCACAAGAACTGGGATTGCTGTGGAAGCAGAGCCAGGCTTGACTGCACAGATGACCTAAAATTAGGGTTTTGGTTTCAGAGGCCATCACTCCAATTTTTTTTTGGTCATTATTGTTTCTATTGGTCTCTATTTGGTATAGGGAGTATGCATACCAATTTTCATGAAGAAATTCCATGGGGAAGTCATCTGATCAAAGGTTGACTTTCTAGACAAGTCAGTGCAAAATTAGGGCATCTGAGGCCCTCAATGACCCAACCAAGGGGTGATCTTCATCATTTTGAGTGTATATGATCTTTATTTGATCATGGAAGAAGTTGTAAGTTCACAAAATTCAAGAATTTCAAGTCTTTTGCAAAGTTGACTTTTTGGGCAAGTTTGACTTTTAATGAAAATGTCATTTTATGCAACTTTTTCAACCCTTACTTTTTGATCCAAAAAAGCTTCAAATGGAAAAACTTTGGTCATGAAAGTTGTAGATTAGATCTTTCCCTTTTCAAAAAGTACAAGAACATGACCTAATTAATTTTGGATCAAAGGTTATGGCTTGTAAAAGTTGGCAAAAATCTCAAAATTTCAAAGTTTCTACCAAAGAGGTATTTTGCAAAATGACTTGATCAAGTGTTCTAAGGCTATCAAATGGACTTCTAATTCACATAACATGATCATGTAACATCAAAAGTTCAGAATGGACCAAGGGATTACACATTTGTATGGCTTTTGGAACAAGATCTTTTCATGAGAACCAAAATGAACCAAGTTGCAAAATCCATCATAACATCTCACCCACTTGTTGCCTAGCCTGCTGATCAATCCTAGCCTTTCTCCCTCACCTTGCTGCGCAGCCCACTCTCCATGTACTTGGCTAGAAGTTGCCCATGCCCTTCTTACACAAAAGTTGACATTTTGGCAAAAGCAACCATACTTATCACAAAAGGACATGTCACATCTTCTGACCAATAGGATTAGTTTATACAAATCAAATGCAAGTTAAACATCACAAGAAGCCAGCCTGAAACACACAAGAGCACAGCATTCTCATTTTCCACCCTTGAAGCAAAAGCTTTCAAAACTCTTCATACAACTCACAAACACTCAAACAAACTACACAGACCTTCTCAACACATCACCCTGATCACAAAGCACCCCTAAAATCAACCTGAAACTCAAGGAATCAAGAACACGATTCTCACACCATCCTGAACAGAACTTGTTCAAACTCCCAAACCAGCCAACACAAACTCTTTCCAAGCATCAATATGTCATCAGGGGCTTAAAAGGAGTGGATTGCACAAAGGAGAGAGGCCAGAAAGCTGCAAACTGAAAGCTTCAAAACTCAGGTAGCTCAAGAACTTTTTTTCCAGAAATGATTTTTAAAGTTCCTAAGTTGTTCTTTGTAGCTCACTGATCACTCTGATGTTGTTGGTTTTGAAAATGGTGAAGAGATGAGAGTTTAATCGTGTTCTGAAAGTTTTGCCCTAAAATTTGTTTTGTTTCGATTCATGTGATTGATGAAATATAAATGATGTTTATGTTAGGGTTTTTATTCAGTGAGGTGTGGGGATGATTTCCATTCTTTTAGATTTCGTTTTAGTTACGTTTTGAAGATTCTAGGAATTTTCAGGTGGGGTTCCCACCGGAGAAGACGACCGGAGGTCTTCTCCGGCCACCTGAAAAATAATTAGGGTTTAATCCCTGTAATTAGTGTAGTTTGAATGCTGAGCGTTGGATCCCTTGACTTTGTTGACTTGGCGCGTGATTGTGTGGTCCAGATGTGTCCATTTTGCCCTAATCCTCATTTATTAGTTTAATTAATTATAATTAGGTTAATTTAATCAGGATAAGCCTCAGCCCTTGGATGACGCGCCAGTCAACCAATTTCACCCCAGTTTGAATACCAGCCCTCAGATCTGCTTACTTCTTCATTTATTTATTTTTATTTTCATTTTTTCCCATTTAATTTGTACATTTATTTTCAAATAGTAAAACTAATTTAAAAATTCTGAAATTTTTTATACAAGTTATTATTTAATTTCAGAACACAAAAATATTTTTATTTTCATTTTTTGCATTTAAAAAGTATTTTTAAATATTTAGAAGTTTATTTTTAATTAATTAATGAGAATTAATTAATTAAAAATACTTTTAAGTATTTAAAAATCACCAAAAAATTCATGAAACATTTAAAAACATTTAGAAACATTGTCCAACCCTCAAACCAAATTTATTTTTTGATCTTGATGCATTTTGAGAATTTTCCATGGAATTAAAATCATTTTGATGCATTATTTTGATCCAAACTTCCAAAAATCACTTCTGCCTAACCATAAAGAGTTGGACTTTGATTCTTTTTGCATTATGTTTAGCATATCATGTAGTTTGTAAGATTAAATGGCCATGATTTGATCTTTCATTTTCCATTTGTTTGGCATTTTTCTTGTTAAGGAACCCTAAAGCCCTAGAAAACTTAGAAAAAATCATAACTTGAACTAGGTCAAGAGTTGGGACTTCTCCTTTGGGCATTGGGTTAGTATAGGTTTAGGGATCCTTTGAGTGCATTTTCAATTTTTTGTATTGATGTTTGCTTCTGATTTTGGTTTGTGTTTGATGCTTTGATCATAAACCCTAATTTGGGCTTCCATATGCATCCATCTTGCATTTGCATTCATACCTTGACTTGCCATAGCATTTTATGCATTCTTGTGATCCATTTGACATCATAAGACATATTGAAAGCATGTTTGATCATTGCATCTTGCATTTCCCATGTTGTATGCCATTTGCATTTCATAACTTTTCATGTATGTTCATGCTCCTTAACTTGTTTCATTTTGCATCCGTAAGCTTGTATGATCATCCTAATGCCTTGTTTCATGTTTGCATCATCTCATAGCATCTTTATCATCTCATGTATGCTTCTGGTTTTGATTTGCATCATGCCATGCCATCCCATTTTGCATTGCATTGCATTTCCTTTCTAACCTTTCAGGTGGTAAGTGGCTTTGAGAAGTGAATTTGCCTTCACTTCTCATAACTTCTCTTCATCTCTTTTATGCATCCTTGCTGCCTTTTTGTTTGTGTTTGAGATTGAGCTTGCTCATTCTTCTTCTTCTAACTTTCTTTCCTCAAGTGACTTGACTTCTTAAATGAAGCAAGTTACTTCGCCTCTCTTTGCTCCTTTCATCTGCTTCCTGGTGGTTCCTTTGAAGATTTCTCTTGTAAACCTCACAAACCTTAGGAACAACCAATAATGACAATGATTAGGGTTTTGATTAGTCCCCCACTTAGTTTTTACCTTTGTGTCTCATTGAGTCTTCTCTTCTCACCTCATAATCAGGGACTAAACCCTAAAGGCTTTAAGGCTTTGTGATTAAGCTTATGCCTGCATCCTTCTATTAGGATGGAGTGTATAACTTTAATCCTAAGTGTTAAACCCTTAATGTGTTTAAATCTCTTAATCAATTCACCTAGTAATCATCAAGACTTCACACTTGTAACTTGGGCCTTGCATTAGGGTTCTAATTCTTCCTTAATTGGTTAAGAAGGACTAACCCTAGTGTTAATGGACAAGTCCCCCTCAAGTTGTCTTACAAATCATAAAACTCACTTCTTCATCATATCATTAAATAAAATCCACTTAACCAAAGGCTTTGTTTTGTCATGGGTTTAATCCCTAATCATGAATTAATTTGAGGAGCTTTCCTCAGCTTAAACATTCTCATCTATTATCCTTCTATTAGGATGGTGTAATGAGTCTGTTTAATCCCTGATTATGGCTTAATCTCATTACTTAACACTAAACAAAACAACAAAAACATCTAAATAATCACAAGTAGGTTAATGATCTTAATCCTACATCAAAGGTGATTAAGTGTGAGAATCTGACTTCACACTTAAGGTACTCTCATTACCCCTAATCAGAGGGAAGATGTGATGAGTTTACTAAATCTATTGGTTTAGGCTTAAGCTCATTAACTTATGACAAACTTTCAAAAGCAATAAAAGACTGAAAACTCAAAAACAAACAATAATCGTCTCCTCCGGGATTCTTTTCTCATCTCATTCACTCATAAACGAGAACTGGCTTCTTCCGTCTAATGCAAGACAGTTTGCACCTGAGCCAGACAGGTCATACACTTGAGCATAGACAAGTAAGCAGTTCACAAGTCAATTCATCTTTCAGTCTCTTTGGGTCGAACTACGGTGTTCTGACTTCCTCATTGCATGAGAGGATACGTAGGCATAACTTAACAGTTATCGAACAAAAGTCTCTGTATATTTCCCCTCCTTCCAGCATTATTCCTAGCCTCATGATCATGAGCATTTCACTCTTGTCCTTACACTGACACCTGTACATCTTTTCCAGCTCTTTTATACACAAATTGCACTGACACTACCCCTTTAAAACACAAATCTTTTAAGCGTGGATCCCATCGAGTACGGCGGACAATCTGGGTGCTAATACCTTCCCAGATTGTAACCAACCCCCTTTCTCAGTCTCTCTGGTTCGCAACCGTCTTATCTGTCTCTTTCTAGGCCTATGCAGCATTGCCTTTCCTCCGGGATAAAAATGCCTAGCTGGCGACTCTTTTCATTCCCAGTGAGTTCACTGCTGTGTGTTCTCATTGTTCTCTTTCGCCGACCGTTCGCATCTGTACCTTTATTTGGGCCATTTCCCATCTATCGGGAGCGACAACCTGCAAAACCTGTAAACAGCCCAACCCCCCTCATAGGTGATGTTCTAAAACAAGGATCCTCAGACTTGGAACAGTTATGAGAAGTGTAAACACTTCTAACCCGGAGGTACAGTGTTTACAATAACCATAAAAGATCCTCCTCTAATTCACCTCAGTTTCTGAAGGTCATAATAAAGGTCATCCAGACTTAGCAGGCTTCCCAGATAGCCCTAGCACTACAGGAAATCTGTAGCACAGAGTTCTCAAGAAGAAACCCACATCTGAACCGTGTTTCATATTCCCGCACCAGAAAGAAATGGAATGGGAAAGAACATGAACCACTCTAGCCTAGGTGTCACTCAGGTCCCAGGTATAGGACCTTATCTCTCAATGAGATCCCACCCACCAAAACAAAAAACCAGATCCAGCCAGATGACAAAATGACAGTATGATATATATAAAGCTGTAAAGAAAGCAATAAATAACTGTACATAAAGCAATAAATAAAGCAACTATATAAACACAATTAGCACATAACACCCCAGTAAACACAAATCAAACAAGCGCTAGGAGGAACCCACAAAAAGAACCAGAAGCCCTGGTTATATTATAAGGGTCCCCAGCAGAGTCGCCAAGCTGTCGCTCCCACCAAATGAGGCTAAGTCAAATGGGGTACAGACGCGAACGGTAGGCGAAAGGAGATGAAATGAATGAATAGAGTCGCCAGCTAGGCTTTTTTATCCTGGAGGAAAGGTAATGCTGCATAAACCTGAGAAAGATATGGATAAGACGGTTGCGAACCAGAGAGACTGGGAAAGGGGGTTGGTTACAACCTGGGAAGGTATTAGCACCCAGATTGTCCGCCGTACTCGACGGGATCCACGCTTGAAAGACTTGTGTTTTAAAGGGGTAGTGTCAGTGCTATTTGTGTATCAAAGATGGAAAGAATGCAAGTGTCAGTGTAAAAGAAATGTGAAGTGTATAAATGAAGTGTCAGTGTAAGAAAGAATGGGAAGCTCAAGACTATGAGGCTTAAAGAATAAGGATGGAAAGAGGGGGAATATACAGAGACTTTTGTTCGATAACCGTTAGGTTATGCCTACGTATCCTCTCGTGCAATGAGGAAGTCAGAACACCGTAGTTCGACTCAAAGAGACTGAAAGATAAATTGACTTGTGAATTGCTTACTTGTCTATGCTCAAGTGTATAATCTGTCTGGCTCAGGTGCAAACTGTCTTGCATTAGACGGAAGGAGCAAGTTCTCGTTTATGAATGAATGAGATGAGAAAAGAATCCTGGAGGAGACGATTATTGTTTGTTTTTGTGTTTTCAACCTTTTATTGCTTTTTGGAGTTTGTCATAGGAAAATGAGCTTAAGCCTAAGTCAAGGGTTAGTAAACTCATCACATCCTCCCTCTGATTAGGGGTAATGAGAATACCTTAGGCATGAGGTAAACACCTCACACTTAATCACCATGATGTAGAATTAAGATCATTAATCTACTTGTAATTATTTAGATGTTTTTGTGGTTTTTGTTTAGTGTTAAGTAATGAGTTTAAGCCATAATCAAGGATTTAATGGACTCATTACACTATCCTAATAGAAGGATAATAGATGAGAACATTTAAGCTGAGAAAGACTCCTCAACTTAATACATGATTAGGGATTAACCTCATGACAAAACAAAGCCTTTATTAGATGGATTTTGGTTAATGATAAGATGAAAAAGTGATTTTAATGATTTGTAAGACAACCTGAGGGGGACTTGTCCATTAACACTAGGGTTAGTCCTTCTTAACCGCTTAAGGAAGAATTAGAACCCTAATGCAAGGCCCAAGTTACAAGCTTGATGTCTTAGTGATTATTAAGTGAATTGGTTAAAGGATTTAAACACATTAAGGGTTTAACACTTAGGATTAAAGTTATACACTCTATCCTAATAGAAAGATACAGGCATAACCTTAATCACCAAGCCTTAAAGCCTTTAGGGTTTAGTCCTTGATTATGAGATGAGAAGAGAAGACTCAAAGATGACACGAAGGTAAAACTAAGTGGGGGACTAATCAAACCCTAATTGTTAACATGCTTGGAGATCCTAGGGTTTATGAGGCTTAAGAGAGAAGGAATCTTCAAAGAGCCACCAAGGGGAGAAACAGATGAAAGGAGCAAGAAGTAGAGAGAAGCAAAACAACTTGCTTCACTTAAGAAAACAAGTTGCTTGAAGAAAGAAGGTAAGAGATGAACATGAATGAGCAAGCTCAATCCAATACACATACAAAATGCAGCAAGGGAAGTATGAAAGAGATGAAAAGAGAATGTGAGAAGTGAAGGCAAATTCACTTCTCAAACAACTTACCACCTGAAAAGTTAGCAAAAGAAATGAAATGCAATGTCATGATGCAAACCAAAACCAGAAGCATGAGTATGATGTTAGTGATGCTAAGGGATGATGCAAACATGAGGCAAGGCATGAGAATGATCATACAAACATATGGATGCAAGAGAAGCATGCTTTGAACCATGGATGTTCATGAAAAGTTATGGAATGCAAAAGACATATAACATGGCAAATGAAAGATGCAATAATTAAACATGATTCTAATATGTCTTAATATGTATTATGAATCAAATGAATGCATAAAATGTCATGGCAAGTCATGGTATGCCAGCAAATGGAAGATGGATGCAAAGGAAGGCATAAATTAGGGTTTATGATCAACATACAAAGCAAAATCCAAAACCAGAAGCAAATGACATGATAAAACTTTGAAAATGCAATCAATGGAACCCTAAACCCATACAAACTCACTGCCCAAAGGAGGGGATCTAACTCTTAACCTAGTGAGAGTTGTGAATTTCCTAAGATTGCTAGGGTTTTGGGGTACCTTGTCAAGAAAAATGCAAAACAAATTGAAAATGCAAGATCAATTCACACCAATTTTATCCTATAAACTACATGACATACAAGATGCAATGCAAAAAGAATCATAATCCAACTCTCAAAGGTTAGACAGAAATGAATTTTTGAAGTTTGAAACAAAATATTGCCTTGAAATGAAATTAAATCCAAAGAAAATGATCAAAAGGCATCAAGATCAAAAAAGAAATTTGGTTTGAGAGTTGGACAATGTTTCTAAATGTTTCTAAGTGCTATGTGAATTTTTTTGTGATTTTAAAATACATAAATGTATTTTTATTTAATTAATTTCCATTAATTAATTAAAAATAAACATTTAAATGGTTTAAAAATAATTTTTTAATGCAAAAAATAAAAATAAAAATATTTTTGTGTTCTGAAAATTCATGAAACCTTGGACAAAAATTTTCATAATTTTTTTATGATTTTAGCTATTTTAAAATAAATGTGCAAAACAAATGAAATAAAATGAAATAAAAATACAAATAAGAGAAAGTCAGCGCATCCTGAGGCTGAGATTCAAACTGGGAATGGAGGGAAAGACTGGCGCGCCATCCTACGACTCTCATTCAAACTGGCCAGATTAAAATAAAACTCAATTAATTAGATTAATGACGTGGATTAGGGCTTAAGTGAATGGATCTGGACCCTTCAAACGCGCGGGAGTCAAACAAAGTCAGCCTAATCTATGGTCCATATTCAAACTGAACCCTAAACGCATTTAAGACACTAATGACTTTCAGGTGGTCGGAGAAGACCTCCGGTCATCTTCTCCGGCCAGACCCTCACCTGAAAGTTGTCAACTTCTTCCCTAGGCACTTTCTGGAGCTCTAAAGCTCCAGATTCACTCCTCTTACTCCCCCAAGATCAAATCCAACCCCAAACTTCATTTCTTTTCACCAAAATCAAGATTCGAAGAAAACATCAAAAATGGGAAAAATTTCATAAGCTCAGTAAATACTCATCTCTCCACCATTTTCAAAAATACAAAGTTCAGTGTGATCAGGAGAGCATGCTTTATCATTTAGAAACAAGAAATAAGAGTTCTGGAAAAATTAATTTCAATGGCTACCTGAATCGAAGCTTTCAACCCAAGAGCTTCTGGACCAGTTCCTTGCTTCCAATCAACTCTACTGACCTTCCTCAAGTGTTTGCAAAGCTTATCTGGAGTTTACTTTGGCTAGTTTGTGGGATTGCTTGAGTTCTGTTCAGAGAGGGGAAGAAATCATATTTGGTTTATGTGAGGCTCTTGGCTATTTTGGTGGATGGTTTGTGATCAGTGAGTCATTTTGAGATCAATGGTGAAGTTGGTTTGAAGAATGGTTGAGTGAACTGAGAGATTCGAATGGTTTTGCAAGCTGGAGGATTTTTGATAACTATGGCTTGGGGTGTGTTTCAGCATGAGTTGTGTGGTGTTATGGCTTGCCTTTGGTCCACTTATCACTCATGGATAGGTCTGTGGAGTGGTTGTGCCCTATTGTGATTGGTATGGGTCTTTTGCAAAAAAGTCAAGCTTTGTTTAAGAGAGGTATGGGCCAATAGTTAGCCAAGGACAAGAGGGGTGTCCTGCGCAGCAAGAAGTGAGGAGGACCATAGGATCAGTTTTGAAGCCAGCCAGCAAATGGATTAGGGTTTGAAGAAGGTTTTGCAACTTTGTCTCACGTTTGCCCTTTTGAAATTTCTTGATCCACAAGTCATGAAAATGAGCAAGCCTTTGATGCATTATGATTTTTAGGCCTTGGTTTATGTTTGTACAAAGATTAGAAGTCCATTTGAAAGCAAAATTTGCCTTGGCAAAGGGTTTTGCAACTTTGCCTCTTTGGTAGAAAACTTGAAATTATGTGATTTTTCCCAACTTTGACAAGCCATAACTTTTGATCCAAAATGAATTAGAATGAGTTCTTGTACTTTTTGAAAAGGGAATGATCCATTATACAACTTTCATGACCAAAGTTTTCTCATTTGAAGCATTTTTGAATCAAAAAGCAAGGGTTGAAAAAGTTTCCCAATATGGCAAGTTTCCATTACAAGTCATTTTCCCAAAAAGGCAACTTTGCAAATGGCTTGAAATTCTTCAATTTTGTGAACTTATAACATCTTCTATGATCAAATAAATATCATACACATTCAAAATGATGAAGAACACCCTTTGGTTGGGTCATTGGGGGCCTCAGATGCCCTGATTTCACACTGACTTGCTCAAGAAGTCAACCCTTGATCAGATGCCTTCCTCATGGAATTTCTTCATGAAAATTGATATGCATGATCCTTATACCATATAGAGACCAATAGAAACAAGAATGACCAAAAAATTTGGAGTTATGGCCCTTGAAACCAAAACCCTAATTCTAGGTCATCTGTGCAATTAAACCTGGCTCTGCTTCCATGCCATTCTCAGTTCTTGTGATTCTTTGGAATTCTTGACTTTGTGAGGATACAATATGATGCTTGAACATACATGGACCCCTTTGAAGTGATTGATGACCTTTGGAGTGGCTCAAGTAGCTCTTGGATGGCTCAGATCACAAACCCTAGATGCAGATGACTTAGGATCAATGCAGTGAATCACAAATGTGATATGAGATGCTATGATTGAAATTATGCATATGAAAATATCACAAGCCATGGTGTGAATGGGTGAGGGAAAATTTGGGGTGTTTACAGGTTCCTTAGCAGAAACAGGTGGATGGCATTCTTACTGACAAATTTGGGCTCATCTGCAAACAATATAGCCCCATATATGCTGAGGAATAAAAGTGCACAGACTGCCCTCCATTCTCCCACTGCAGCCTTTAGGATGGCCTGAGAAATCAAGAAGTCCAGATGCAAACCAGGAATCCCAGCTTTTGTTGTCATGTTTTGCTCAATAAGGGCAGGCTCCAAGTACAATGCCCTTGCTACTTCCTCACTTCTAGGAGCAATCATCTCTGGGTTGAAGGGGATTCCTCCTTTGATAGGTACTCCCATCAACAAAGAAAACTCTTCCAACAGGGGCCCCATCTGAAAGTCAGGAAAGATGAAGCACCTGAGTGGATGGTCATAGAACTGCAAGCATGTGTGGATCATGCTTCTCTGAGAAGAATCAAGATCCATGACCACGTCCAAAATACCCCCATAGTGCTCTCTGAACAGTGGGATGTAGTCAGGTGTGATAAGAGACTGGACCTGCCTAATACTAGTCAATATGGGCTCAAAGAAGTGATAAGATATGTTGCTCTTCCTTGGAGTAGCCATGAGTACTGGTGAAGAAGCTTAAGTCAAATACTGGTGAAGAATGCAGACTGAGAAGCTGGAGGTATGTCTCAGACAGACTGATGCAGGTGATGATGGAGATAACTGAAGCAGATGCTGAAGAAGATAACTGAAGTTGAGTGTCGCTCCCACCAAATGAGGCTAAGTCAAATGGGGTACAGACGCGAACGGTCGGCGAAAGAAGGAAGGATGAATAGAGTCGCCAGCTAGGCATTTTTATCCCAGAGGAAATGTAATGCTGCATAGACCTAGGAAGAGATATGGATAAGACGGTTGCAAACCAGAGAGACTGAGAAAGGGGGTTGGTTACAACCTGGGAAGGTATTAGCACCCAGATTGTCCGCCGTACTCGACGGGATCCACGCTTAAAGGATTTGTGTTTTAAAGGGGTAGTGTCAGTGCTATTTGTGTATCAAAACTGGAAGGAATGCAAGTGTCAGTGTAAAAGAAATGTGAAGTGTATAAGTGAAGTGTCAGTGTAAGGAAAGAGTGAAATGCTCAAGATAATGAGGCTAAAAGAATAACACTGGAAGGAGGGGGGATATACAGAGACTTTTGTTCGATAACTGTTAAGTTATGCCTACGTATCCTCTCGTGTAATGAGGAAGTCAGAACACCGTAGTTCGACCCAAAGAGACTGAAAGATAAATTGACGGTGAACTGCTTGCTTGTTTATGCTCAAGTGTATGACCTGTCTGGCTCAGGTGCAAACTGTCTTGCATTAGACGGAAGAAGCAAGTTCTCGTTTGTGAGTGAGTGAGATGAGAAAAGAATCCCGGAGGAGACGATTATTGTTTGTTTTTTGTGTTTTCAATCTTTTATTGCTTTTGAAAGCTTGCCATAAGTTAATAAGCCTAAGCCTAAACCAAAGGTTAGTAAACTCATCACATCTTCCCTCTGATTAGGGGTAATGAGAATACCTTAAGTGTGAAGTCAGTATCTCACACTTAATCACCATGATATATGATTAAGATCATTAACCAACTTGTGATTATTTAGATGTTTTTGTTGTTTTTGTTTAGTGTTAAGTAATGAGATTAAGCCATAATCAGGGATTAAACAGACTCATTACACCATCCTAATAGAAGGATAATAGATGAGAATATTTAAGCTGATAAAGACTCCTCAACTTAATCCATGGTTAGGGATTAACCTCATGACAAAACAAAGCCTTTATTAGATGGATTTTAGTTAATGATAAGATGAAGAAGTGATTTTTATGGTTTGTAAGACAACTTGAGGGGGACTTGTCCATTAACACTAGGGTTAGTCCTTCTTAACCAATTAAGGAAGAATTAGAACCCTAATGCAAGGCCCAAGTTACAAGCTTGATGTCTTGATGATTATTAAGTGAATTGATTAAAGGATTTAAACACATTAAGGGTTTAACACTTAGGATTAAAGTTATACACTCCATCCTAATAGAAGGATGCAGGCATAAGCTTAATCACAAAACCTTAAAGCCTTTAGGGTTTAGTCCCTGATTATGAGATGAGAAGAGAAGACTCAAAGAGACACAAAGGTAAAATCTAAGTGGGGGACTAATCAAACCCTAATTGTTATCATGCTTGGTCATTCCTAGGGTTAATGAGGCTTAAGAAAGAATCTTCAGAGAAACCACCAGGAAGGAAGCAGATGAAAGGAGCAAGAAGCAAAAAGAAGCAAAACAACTTGCTTCACTTAAGAAGACAAGTTGCTTGAAGAAAGAAAGTAAGATGAACAAGAATGAGCAAGCTCAATCCAATACACATACAAAAATGCAGCAAAGGTAGTATGAAAGAGATGAAAAGAGATTATGAGAAGTGAAGGCAAATTCACTTCTCAAACAACTTACCACCTGAAATGTTAGCACAAGAAATGAAATGCAATGCAGATGAGATGAAATGTGATGATACAAACCAAAACCAGAAGCATAAGTATGATTTTAATGATGATAAGAGATGATGCAAACATATGACAAGAGATGAGAATGATCATACAAGCATGAGAATGCAAATGAAACATGCATTGAACCATGGATGTTCATGAAAAGTTATGAAATGCAATGGACATACAACATGGCAAATGAAAGATGCAATGATCAAACATGATTCTAATATGTCCTAAGATGTATTATGAATCAAATGAATACATAAAATGTCATGGCAAGTCATGGTATGCAAGCAAATGGAAGATGGATGCAAAGGAAGGCATAAATTAGGGTTTATGATCAATACACAAAGCAAAATTCAAAACCAGAAGCAAAAGACATGACAAAAATTTGAAAATGCAATCAAAGGAACCCTAAACCTATACAAACTCACTGCCCAAAGGAGGGGACCTAACTCTTAACCTAGTGAGAGTTGTGAATTTCCTAAGATTGCTAGGGTTTTAAGGTACCTTGTCAAGAAAAATGCAAAACAAATTGAAAATGCAAGATCAATTCATGCCAATTTTATCTTATAAACTACATGTTATGCAAGATGCAATGCAAAAAGAATCATTGTCCAACTCTCAATGGTTAGGCAGACATGAATTTTTGAAGTTTGAAACAAAATATTGCCTTGAAATGAAATTAATTCCAAAGAAAATTATCAAAAGGCATCAAGATCAAAAAAGAAATTTGGTTTGAGAGTGGGACAATGTTTCTAAATGTTTTCAAATGCTATGTGAATTTTTTTGTGATTTTTAAATACCTAAAAGTATTTTTAATTAATTAATTTTCATTAATTAATTAAAAATAAACTTTTAAATGATTTAAAAATAATTTTTAATGCAAAAAATAAAAATAAATATATTTTTGTGTTCTGAAAATTAATTAAACCTTTGACAAAAAATTTCAGAATTTTTAAAGGTTTTTTGCTATTTTAAATTAAATGTGAAAGATAAAACAAATTAAATGAAATAATAAATAAAAAAAATGAAAGTATGCGCAAGGGATGGCCAGGATTTGATCTGGGCTTGGACTGGTTGACTGCGCGCCAGATCCAAGGGCCCAGATTCAAATCTGGCTAAAATGGTTTATGAATTAATTAAACTGGATTTTAATTAATTAAACAAGGTTAGGGTTTCTAATGATGCATCCTGACCACACATTCACGCGCGAGTCAAACAAAGTCAGCCTGATCTACGCTCCACATTCAAACTACATTTAATGACATAATTAGGGTTAATGAACTTCAGTTGACCGGAACAGTGGTTCCGGTCATCTTCTCCGGCGAGCATGAACCCTAGATTTCGCTACAGGTCACTAAACATGAAATTTCTTCCACCAAAATGATCTTCTCCTCAATCTAAACCTAACCCCTCTCCTAAAACTCATTTATTTTCACTCACAAGCCTGAATCGAAGCAAAGTATGAAACACGGGCAAATATTCAGAGGTACCATACATGCTGGTTTCTTCACCATTTTAAAAACTAAACACATATTCATGATCAGGGGAAGACATAGCATCATACAAGAACTTAAAAATCAGTTTCTGGGAAAAAAGTTCTTCATGTTACCTGAGATGGAGCTTCTCTGATTCTGAGCTTCCTGGCTTCAAGCTTTGCACAAACCTTCTCCCTTGACCCTCCTGATGATGGAATGGAGCTTAGAATGCTTTGAGAGTGGCTGGTTTGGGAGATTGGCAGAGTTCTGTTCATTGAGGGGTGAGAATCGTGTTTTGATTTCAGGGGTTTTCAGGGCATGGTGAAAGGTCAGGGATGATCAGTGAGACATGCTGAGATGTTCTGTGAAGTTTGTTTTGGTGTTTGTGTTCTGTGGAGTGAGTTTCGAATGAAAGTGCATAAGGGATGAAAACTTGGAACTATGACTTTGAGAGAGCTTCAGCTTTGTGTGTGTGATGCAAATGAATCCTTGGAGTGTGTTTGTAAGGTCTGGATTGGGCAGAGAGTTGTTGGTGGCCTGTTGTGATTGGTATGGGCATGTTGCCAAAATGTCAACTTGATTTGTACTTGAGGTATGGGCAAGTGTAGAGCAAGGACAAAGCATGGCTTGGCTGCAGCTTGAATCAAGGAAAGCTATGGAAAAGGTCTAGAGGCAATGCAGCAAGTGGATTAAGGTTTATGATAGGTTTTGCAACTTTGATCATCTTTGGCCCTTTTGAAGTTTCTTGATCCACAAGTCATGAAAATGGCCAAACATTTGATGCAATCTGACCTTTTGACATTGGTTCATGTTTGTGTAAAGTTTAGAAGTCACTTTGAGGTCTCAATTTGCCTTGGCAAGGGATTTTGCAACTTTGCCTCTTTGGTAGAAAACATGAAATTATGTGATTTTTCCCAACTTTGACAAGCCATAACTTTTGATCCAAAATGAATTAGGATGAGTTCTTGTACTTTTTGAAAAGGGAATGATCCATTCAATAACTTTCATGACCAAAGTTTTCCCATTTGAAGCATTTTTGAATCAAAAAGCAAGGGTTGAAAAAGTTTCCCAAAATGGCAATTTTCCATTATAAGTCATTTTCCCAAAAAGTCAACTTTGCAAATGGCTTGAAATTCTTCAATTTTGTGACCTTATAACATCTTATATGATCAAATAAAGATCATGCACATTCAAAATAATGAAGAACACCCTTTGGTTGGGTCATTGGGGGCCTAAGATGCCCTGATTTTGCACTGACTTGCTCAAGAAGTCAACCTTTGATTAGATGCCTTCCCCATGGAATTTCTTCATGAAAATTGATATGCATGATCCCTATACCATATAGAGACTAATAGAAACAAGAATGACCAAAAAATTTGGTGTTATGGCCTTTGAAACCAAAACCCTTATTCTAGGTCATTTGTGCAGTTAAACCTGGCTCTGCTTCCATGCCATTCTCAGTTCTTGTGATTTTTTGACATTCTTGACTTTGAGAGGATATAATATGATGCTTGAGCATTCATGGACCCCTTTGAAGTGATTGATGACCTTTGGAGTGGCTCAAATGGCTCTGGGATGGATCAGATCACAAACCCTAGATGCAGATGACTTTGAACCAGTGCAGTGAATCAAAAATGTGATATGAGATGCTATGATTGAACTTATGCATATGAAAAGATCACAAGCCATGGTGTGAATGGGTGAGGGCAAATTTGGGGTGTTTACAGGTGCCCCTATTCAAACATGAGTTAGCTGTGCAGAATGTAAGCAACGGCTTAACAGGCAAACAAGATAACTTGTGGTTGAATACTAAAGACAGTCCAAAATTTGCACTCACAGAATGAAGAAGAAAAGGGATATAGATTGTGAAAGAAAAATAAAGTATAATTATATAGTGCGGGCGACGGAGGACGACCGTCGAGCAGAGGACAACTACTGGGGAAAGAGCAATGACGGGGACGGCCGACATGCTGGGGATATAAGAGATTATGATGGGGACGGCCATCAAGTAAAGCTATAAGACTCTCTGGGGATTAGAGGTAAAAATAAGTGATGAGGTATGGTCATCAAAGGTGAAGGACGATCACCTGAGGGGACGGCTGCTCTGATGGGGATAAGATGAGGGACGGTCATCTAAGGTGAAGGACGATCACCGGGCAAGGTACAGTTGCCAAAAGGTATCACAACATAGGACGATGCCGGATAAAAAAAAGGTCGACGATGGGGACGGCCATAGGATAAGCATGATGAAGGACGATCATCAAGAGGTGAAGGACGATCACCTAGCAGGGTACGGCTGCTCTCGGGGTTTATCATGACATAGGACAAATGTCAGATAACAAGATCAACGATGGGGACGGCCATCGGATAAAATGATGAAGGACGATCATCAAAGGGTGAAGGACGATCACCTAGCAGGGGACGGCTGCTTTGTATCACGACATAGGACGAATGCCGGATAGAAAAGGGTTCCAATAATGGAGACTCCGCTGGAGAAAGGATGAGGGACGGTCATCCATAGGTGAAGGACGATCACTTGGCAGGGTACGACTGCCGAAAAGGGTATTCATGACATAGGACGAATGCCAGATAGAAAGGAAAAAGTTCACTGAGATTTGTCGGGACAAGTAAACACGGACGAGTGTCTATATCCAAGAAATGAGAGATATTAGTGTTTGGTGTACGGTGTATAGATTAAAGATGCGGACGAGTATCCCTATGACCATGATACGGACGAGTATCAGGTAGAAGAAAATGCTGACACATGTTCAGAAATGATGATTCGGACGAGTATCAACTGGTTAACAAAGAACACGGACGAGTGTTGATTCTGTGGGGACTCTTCTGGGGAATGGTAGACACAGACGAGTGTCCAAATTCAAGAAGACATAAGTGTTTGACACATGTATGGATTAAAGATGCGGACGAGCATCCTTAAGACTGTGATACAGACAAGTATCAGGTAGAAACAAACGCTTGACGCATGTTCTGAGATGATGATACGGACGAGTATCAACTGGTTAACAAAGAACATGGACGAGTGTCGAATCTGAAGGGATTAGGGGTGTATACAAGATACGGACGAGTATCTGTATGAGTGAAACAGGAGTAACAAGTATGAGTGGTGTACAGGCGAGTGCTTAACTTGCTGGAGAGCGCGACACGGACGAGTGTCAATAGGAGAAAAGTGTAGTATAAACAAGTGTATGGTTTTCTTAGGTATCTATGTTGGGGAGGGTGACACAGACGAGTGTCAGGGAGTTTGTATAGATATGTATCTTTGAGTGCAAAGGGGACGCTTTGGCTTTCTACTGGGGATATGACACGGACGAGTGTCAAGAAGGATATGTAATATATAAGTGTCTGTTTGTAAAGAATGCTCGGGCGACCTTACTGGGGAGTCATGACACGGACGGGTGCCGAAAGGGGTGTGCTTTTGTATTTATGAGTGTAAAGCAAATGCCTTGGCTTTCTGCCGGGGAATCCGGGGAGTTCTCAGTATTCACAAGTGTTTGATCCAGAACATGACTTATGATTATGCAATATGTTTGATTTTTGCCGTAATGCTCCGTATTAGACGGAATGCTACGCTCTGCGGGGAGAATATGATGCGAATGCTATGATTATGCAAAGGTAAAGATTCGGGATTCGGATCCCGTTGCTGAGGAGATTTCTGGCTGATCTGTTTGGAGTGGACATCCCAGCTGGGGATGAGATCATTGGTAGATCTGATACACGGGACTCTGCTTGGGGATATGGGTCATTGATAGACCTATTCTGGTAATGAGGGACCCAGCTGGGGTTTGTAGAAGCTTTCTTCACTCTGTTGTGATTTCTTCACGCGTTGCCTTTCTGGGCAGAGGTTGAGACTCTGTGGGGAGATGGTTCCCTGACTTTTGTGCTTGGCTGAGGAGGAAGTAACGAATGGCAACACAGCTGGGGAATGAGCACCTCTGGTGCTAAGATTGAGTAGATAGTGATTTGCCAGATTGCTGGGATGAAGTTTTCATGCCCCATGTTGTGCTTTGAACACCTGAAATCCTGAAAAGACAGAGAAAAACACAAGTAACCCCGAGGTATCCCTTACCGGATCTCATCATAGGAATTTAGACACTCCTGGGAGTAAGTATATTTCCTGCACGCACGTATATATATATATTTTTTATTTTTTATTTTTAGAAGAAAAGCATCTGTATTTATGTAATCAGTATCTTAAAGACATCGGACGCTTTTGCAAATAAAAATAAAATGTACGAGACGAAACATGACTGAAAATTCTGATTTTATTAATTCATGTGCCCTGAATCGGCGAGATACAGTCAAAGAAACAAATCCCCTAAAATGAGGAGATTGTTACAAATTGAGAAATAAAAGGTTTTGGCAATGTTGACTACGCTTCGGGGAGCTTTCCTTTGCTATGACTCGTATGACATTTGACGTTCTTCTTATCTTGCTTTCTGAAGAAGGCTGATTCTGAAAGAAGCTTGATCCTTTTGAAGCTTACCAAGTTGTAAGTGATACAGATGAATTCAGAGTACAGTTGTTCGCTTATTCCCTTATTTTGCATGGATCACCCTTTCAGGTTTTCAATCCATCGGGATACCCTTTTTTGCCTGAGTTGTCCAATGCGGCTTTTCAACTCAGCGGGTGTACATTTTTTATTTATTTCCCTTATTTTTGCCCGAGTCCTTTATTCTGTTTTTGACTCGCCGGGAAGCCCTATTTTTGCCTGGACTTACATTCTGTTTTTACGTCCAGCGGGTCATTTTATGCGAAGTATTTTTTAACTGCATCTGAATTCACAGGGGACAAGAAGTCTTCACCATCCATAGTACTGAGCATCAGTGCTCCACCAGAGAAAACTTTCTTTACTATGAACGGGCCATCGTAATTCGGAGTCCACTTGCCCCTGTGATCTGTATGAGGAGGGAGGAGTTTTTTCAGCACAAGATCTCCTACTTGGTACTCTCGGAGCCTGACTTTCTGATCGAAGGCTTTCTTCATTCTTTTCTGATATAGCTGCCCATGACAAATTGCAGCTAATCTCTTCTCTTCAATCAGACTCAATTGTTCATATCGGGACCGGACCCATTCTGCTTCGTTCAGCTTAACATCCATTAACACCCATAAGGAGGGTAATTCAACTTCAACAGGTAGGACTGCCTCCATACCATAAACAAGCTGATACGGTGTTGCCCCAATGGACGTTCTGATTGACGTACGGTATCCATGCAAAGCAAAAGGTAACATCTCATGCCAGTCCTTGTAAGTGACTACCATCTTCTGCACAATCTTCTTGATATTCTTATTAGATGCCTCGACAGCGCCATTCATCTTTGGCCTGTAAGGAGAAGAATTATGGTGTTGGATCTTGAAGTCCCGGCACAGTTCTGCCATCATTTTGTTGTTTAAATTGGAACCATTATCAGTAATGATCCGCTCGGGAACTTCGTACCGACAGATGATGTCTCTCTTCAGAAATCGAGCTACCACTTGCCTTGTAACATTTGCATATGAAGCTGCTTCAACCCACTTGGTGAAATAGTCAATGGCAACCAGGATGAATCTGTGGCCATTTGAAGTAGTTGGTTCAATCTTGCCAATCATATCAATGCCCCACATGGCAAAGGGCCAGGGTGAAGACATCACATTCAAAGGATTGGGAGGTACATGCACTTTATCCGCACAAATCTGGCATTTATGGCATTTTCTGGCATAAGCACAACAGTCGGCATCCATTGTGATCTAGTAATAACCTGATCTTAGCAACTTCTTTGCCATTGCATGCCCTCCCGCATAGGTACCAAAGGATCCTTCGTGCACCTCGTGCATTAACAAGTCTGCTTCTGTTCTATCGACGCATCTGAGCAGTACCATATCAAAGTTTCTCTTGTATAGGGAACCATCAGTATTCAGGAAGAAACTGCCAGCAAGCCTTCTCAATGTCTTCTTATCATTGGAAGATGCCCCAGGTGGGTATGTCTGATCCTCCAAGAAGCATTTGATGTCGTGGAACCAAGGCTTATCATCCTTAACAACATCTGCTGCAAATACATACGCTGGTCTGTCAAGTCTGGACACTGAAATCCGAGGTACAAAGTTGGCAGCTTGAACTTTGATCATGGATGAAATGGTGGCAAGAGCATCTGCAAACTGATTCTCGTCCCGAGGGATATACTCAAGCTTAACCATTGTAAAGAAAGTAAATAACCTCCTTGTATAATCCCTGTAAGGTATCAGATGATCCTGGTGAGTGTACCATTTGCCGTTGGTTTGATTGATTACCAGAGTTGAATCCCCGAACACGGTCAAAGTTTTGATCCTGAGGTCAATGGCTTCCTCAAGACCCATAATGCAAGCTTCGTATTCAGCTTCGTTGTTAGTGCAGTTAAAGGTGAGTTTTGCCGAGAAAGGCAAGTGAACTCCTTTAGGTGTAATGAGTACTGCACCAACACCACGACCATTCATATTAACAGCCCCATCAAACATCATAGTCCATTCTTCTTCCGGGTCAGGTCCTTCAGTGTGAACAGGCTCTTCATGATCTTTTGCTTTAATGAACATGATGTCTTCATTAGGGAAGTCAAATCTCATAGGCTGGTAATCATCAATGGGTTGCTCAGCAAGATAATCAGACAGTACACTGCCCTTGATGGCCTTTTGAGATGTGTACTGGATGTCATACTCTGTGAGAATCATTTGCCATCTTGCAACCCGTCCGGTAAGCGCTGGCTTCTCAAAAATGTACTTAACTGGGTCCATCTTTGAGATCAATAAAATAGTGTGGGTCAACATATACTGTCTCAGTCGGCGAGCAGCCCACGCTAAAGCACAGCAAGTTTTCTCGAGCAGTGAATAACGTTGTTCACAGTCGGTAAACTTTTTGCTTAGGTAGTATATTGCATACTCTTTTCGACCAGACTCGTCATGCTGGCCCAGCACACACCCCATTGACTCTTCTAATACTGTCAAGTACATGATTAGAGGTCTTCCTTCAACTGGAGGCATCAAGATTGGAGGCTCTTGCAAGTACTCCTTGATTTTGTCAAAAGCCCTCTGGAAGTCTTCGTTCCACCTGACCGTTTGTTCTTTTCTCAACAGCTTGAACAAAGGTTCACAGGTTGCAGTAAGGTGAGATATAAACCGTGAGATGTAATTCAATCTACCTAAGAACCCTCAAACTTCTTTTTATGTCTTAGGTGCAGGCATTTCTTGAATGGCTTTAACTTTATCAGGGTCAACTTCAATCCCTTTCTCACTTACAATAAATCCCAGCAGCTTACCAGACCGTACCCCGAATGTACACTTGTTGGGGTTCAACTTCAATTGGTACTTCCTCAAACTCTTGAATAATTTCAACAAATTTACCAGGTGGTCTTCTTCTGTGAGGGACTTGGCAATCATGTCATCCACATAACATTCAATTTCTTTATGGATCATGTCATGGAATAATGTTACCATAGCCCGTTGATATGTTGCACCCGCATTCTTCAGTCCAAACGGCATCACCTTATAACAGAACATGCCCCAGGGTGTGATAAAAGTTATCTTCTCCATGTCTTCAGGTGACATCTTGATCTGATTGTATCCTGAAAATCCGTCCATGAAGGAGAATACCGAGAACTGAGCCGTATTATCCACCAATACATCAATGTGAGGTAAAGGGAAATCATCTTTTGGGCTGGCTCTGTTCAGATCCCGGTAATCCACACACATCCTTACCTTGCCATCTTTCTTAGGCACAGGTACAATATTAGCAACCCACGGCGGATAGCTAGTCACAGCAAGGAACCCGGCGTCCCACTGCTTTTGTACCTCTTCTTTGATCTTCATTGCCATGTCTGGGTGAGTACGGCGCAGTTTCTGTTTTACCGGCGGGCAGTCTTCTTTTAAAGGCAGCTTGTGCATGACAATATCGGTGTCCAACCCTGGCATATCCTGATAGGAACAAGCAAAGACATCTACATATTCCCGAAGCATGTCAATCAGTTGTTCCTTTATTGAATCGTGTAAGCAGGCTCCGATCTTAACCTCTCTCACATCTTCTTCCGTACCAAGATTAACCGCTTCAATCTCCTCCTGGTGAGGAGTAATAACCTTCTCCTCTTGCCTTAACAACCTGGCTAGCTCTTCAGGAAGCTCATAGTCTTCTTCAACCCCTTCATCAGCTTGATTGATTGAATTGTCAAAGTCATACAGAGTCATAGCTGTGTTGTTGTCGGTGCGATCTGAAAGGCACTCTCTACAAGGGTTTAGATTGTTTATTTTAGTGATCAATTTTAATCTTGTTTTAGAAAAAAGTGAAATGAAGTTATCATTTTGGAAAACATTGCCATTTTATTTTTGTTCAAAAAGAAAAATGAAAAAAAACAGTGAGCGGAAAAGAAAAAAAGACTCATTTGCAAAAGATGTCCGATATTCATTGATTGATCTGTTTGCACAAAATTACAAGATGGCCCGATTACAAAATGAGCCTTGACATCTTGGGCAAGATGCAAGACTTGATGCATGCTTAAAATATACAGGAAATAATAATTACTCTGCAGGAGTAACCCTTATAATTTCCTGGGAAGACCAGTTTGAGACGTGGCTCCCCGAGATCCTTGGACGTATCCAGCTCTCCAGGTTGCGCTCATCTTCCGACTCATCTTCCAAGTTGTTCACTGCATCTGGGGTGAGCATTCCCCCGCTAACAAAACTGGGCTTCTTGGCAGCCTCTGATTGATCTTGTTGAGTTAGTTTGTAACCCAACCCAAATCTGTCCTCCTTCTTCTCCACAGGTAGCAGCTTGCCCCAGCCTTGGGCAGTACCCTCTTCAACAACCTTCCTGGCTTGCTGATAAGACGTCATGGAGGTTCCCAGTATAGCAGATGCTTCATTAATATTCAGGGCCTCAAACCCCTGGCTCATGGTTTCATGGATTTCTCCATCCATCTCAATGTATTTGTACATAGCCAGGTGGCTAACAAAGATGTCCTCTTCACCACAGATGGTGATGATCTGGCCTTCCCACTCGAATTTCAGCTTCTGGTGAAGCGTAGACGTAACAGCGCCAGCGGCATGGATCCAAGGTCTACCCAACAAACAGCTGTAGGCCGGCTGAATGTCCATCACATAGAAGGTAATCTTAAAAGTCTGCGGGCCAATCATCACAGGCAGATCAATCTCCCCTAGCACTGATCTCTTAGAGCCATCAAATGCTCTCACCACTAAATTACTCGGACGCAGTGCCAAGCCATCATACTCCAGCTTCACTAAGGCTTTCTTTGGTAGAACATTGAGTGAAGACCCAGTGTCTAACAGTACATGGGATAGAACAGCACCCTTGCATTCTAGAGTGATGTGTAAAGCCTTGTTGTGGTTACGTCCCTCAGTTGTTAAGTCAGCATTGGTAAAGCCCAACCCATGACTGGTGTTGACATTAGCTACCACAGTTTCTAGCTGATTAACAGTGATCTCCTCTGGCACGTATGTTGCGTGCAAGACTTTCAGTAATGCATTCCTGTGAGCTTCAGAACACATCAACAGGGATAGTATGGAGATCTTTGAGGGAGTTTGGTGGAGCTGATCCACCACCTTGTAGTCACTTCTCTTTATGATTTTCATAAACTCGTCTACATCTTGTTCAAAAGATGTCTTCTGAGTTTCTTTGACAGCCGGCTCTTCAAATACCACACTCTTTCCTTTTGCTTTGGCAGCAGCTTCTGCTTCGGCATTAGGTCTTTGTAGTTGTGAGGCGAAAAGGCGTCCGCTTCTGGTGAAGCCTCCGCCTCCCCCAACATTATCAATCTGTGGAGAAGAGGTTGAAGAATCCAAAGTAATTTTCTCCCCGTTGCAGTAGAGGTCAGAGCCATAATGCCAAGGTATGGCATTACTGCTTTCATATGGAACGGGTCCAGGCACCGTGACGGTAACTGGACTGACTGCTGCAGAGGAGGGTACTGAAATGGTGTGCGGATCGTAGTAAATGGTGACTGGTGACCTGGAAGGAGGTGCCACTGTTTGTTGCTGAAAGTTGTTGTTTGGAGGAATATTTGACGGATCATAGTAGATGGTGACTGCTGAAATATCTTCATTAATTTCTGTTGGCGTTGTGGAAGATACTGCTGAATAAATGGGTGCTGAGGTTGTAGAAGGAATGGTTGACGACATTTGATTTGCTGAAGTGATGGACGAAGCCATTATTGATGATATTGATGAATTGGTCGGAATGATTGTTGTTGTAGTTGTAGAAGAGTCAGGAATTGTTGTCAAAGGGATTGCTGGATTTGTAGGTGCTGATGTTGTGATCTGAAGTATACCACTTTTGATAAGACCATCTATGTCGCTTCTCAAATTATCACACCCGTTGACCGAAATGTTGCAATAACCACAACCGAGCTCACACCCGGGGAACATCTGGCACTCTAGGAGCTGAGCTTTAATTTCTACCAGAGGTGTCCGAATCTGCCCAACACTGGTGATCAAGAAAGATGGCTTGTCTTCCTCAATGGCATTAATTCTTGGTCCTCCATGATTGGGCATGGGATTCTTGTTGACATTTGTAGGGGGTGCAAAGTTGAGGGCTTTATAATCCACCAGATCTTGCACTTTCATTTGTAAAGCCCTGCATTTCTCAGTATTGTGGCCAGGTGCATTCGAGTGAAAAGCACATCTGGCGTTGACATCGTAGTTTCTTGGAAGATTAGAGGGATCCGGTGGTGCCAATGTCCTTAACTTAACCAAGTTGAGCTTCAGGAGTTGTGGCAATAAGGCAGCATAAGGCATAGGGATAGGGTCAATCACCCTATTCGCCTGTGATGGTCTCTGCTGAAAAGGTCTTTGTTGTTGATTGCTGTTGTTGTTGTTGTAAGTCCTCTGTGGCGGATACTGAACTTGCTGCTGATAATGCGGTTGTTGTTGTGGTTGATATGTTGGTTGCTGAGGAATCGGAGCTGGAATAGTGACAGCTGCTACTGATTTGTGGACATACTGAGGTCTGCCCCTGCCGGCATGAATGGCATTTGTCTCACCGGTTCTTCTAGGTCCCACAAAAGGCTTCCTGGGATTGCTTGACGAACTTGCACCATTATCAGAAATTCTACCCATCTTCAGAAGGCTTTCAATTCTTTCTCCAGCTATGACTACGTCAGCGAAGCTGGTGGAAGAAAAGGCAGCTAGCCTATCAATATATGTTCCTTGCAGAGTATTCATGAACATGTCGGCCATTTCTCTTTCCGACATGGGTGGCTGAACAGCAGCAGCAAGCTGTCTCCACCTCTAGGCATATTCCCTGAAGCTTTCTCTGGAGGATTGAGACATTCCCATCAGAAGGGTTCTATTAGGAGCCATGTCTAGATTGTATTGGTACTGCCTGATGAAAGCTTCAGCTAGGTCCTTCCAGCATCTGATGGTAGCTCTGGTCAAGTGAGAGTACCACTCCCTTGAAGCCCCAGTCAAACTATCTTCAAAGTAAAACATCCATAATTTTTCATCCATGGTGTATGCCTTGAGTCTCCCCAGAAAAGACTGCAAGTGAGTTCGTGGACAGGAAGTTCCATTGTATTTCTCGAAACACGGGGGTTTAAACTTGTGGGGAATCCTTACCCCATCCACTAACCCCATATCCATAACATCAAAACCTAGGGAATTTTGAGACTTCAGAGATCTCAACTTCTCAGCAATTTCATCAAACCTCCTATCATAAACTTCATCCCCAGCTCCCATCACAGTAAACTGCTCTTCTTGGGGGTCTTCTTGTAAGACTCTTCCTCCAGTAGTATTTCCTTGCACATTACCCGGGATGTTAACTTCCGGATGTAGATGAGACCCATATACTGGTGGGTTAATATGAGGCTGACCCCTTTCATTGTTACTTGTTCCTCCAGTTCCCAAAGGAGGTTCTTCTGGGGTTTGTCTTTCTACCAATGCCATCAGCCTTTCTTGACTTTGAGCCAAGCCATTCATTACTTCCATGAATTGGGTCATTTGGTTTCTCATCTCCAGCCTTTCATTAGCCATCTGAGTCCTGACCTCTGTCAGATCTTGCTGTACTTGATCCATTTGGATACCAGGAAGATTGTTGCGAGTAGGATACCTGTGCGGACGGTTGAGAGGGAACACCCGACGGCGAGCAATAATTCCTGAAGCACAACAGAGTTAGTAACAACAAAACAAAAGCCTACAAAACAAAACAAAAGTTAGTATGCAATGCAGTATGCTTATTTGTTTCCCAAGGTATCCGGCTCGGCTCTTGGTTTTGACCTTTCCAGACCCTGAGGAATATACTTTGATGTTGCTTGAGAGAAAGAGACTTAATGAAACAAACTAACAAGTACATTACAAATGGTGAATCATACATAGTTTGTTTTTACATTATATGCCCCTGAAGGGTCAAAATACAACACAAAAAGAAAAGTACATGAAATGGAAATAACAACAAGCAAAGAAGTCAAACATCTAGGCCAAACTCATCCTCTTTAACCTCCTTCAAAAGTGCTTCAGTGACAGGACCAGCTGGATGCTCTGTGATGTTTCTGATAAGAAGGTTCCTGGTGGAAATAGCAGTGGTCAGCTTCTTGTGCCTGTCCTGGTCCTTTGACCTCTTCACACCAGCCCTAAGCTTCAATTCTGAAATTTCCTTTTGGGCTGCCAGCAAAGCCTCCTGTTGCTTCTTTTCATTAGCCTCCAACTGCTCAATCTTGGCTTGAGTTCTCTTATCCTCTTGAGTGCGAGCTTCAGTGATCCTGACCCACCTATCTTGACTTTCCTCTAGATATAGGTCAGTCCTATCCTTCTGAAACTGGGCCTCTTTACAGGCATTCTTCAATATTTGCTCCCCAGCTCTTGATTTCTTGATGTAGTCTTCTGCTTTCTCAATCTTAGCCAGTTGTTCCACCCTGAGCTTCTCCAATCTCTCAATGTCTATACGACCATCACTCCTCTCCCATAGGGTCTTCTTCAGAGCCTGAGACAGATTCTCATTCCTCTCCTTCAGCTTCTCAAATTCTTCCAAGCTGACAGTGGCTGGAGGTGGTACTGTGGATGGTCCAGGTACATCCTCAATGGTGAAAGGCATCCCAGAAATCTGAGCCCTAGCATGAGACCATTCATAATACTGAGCTGAAGCCACATTATTGCATCTCCCAAGAATGGCCATCCCTTTGGTCTAGATGTTGTCCCAAGCCCAGGATGCCTGTCTGACAACAGCTAGATTAGGTTTTATCTCAAAATACAGGGTTTCAGTCAAGTCCTGCACTCTAGGAGGGTGAACCAAAGCATAGCCTAATTGTCTCTTGAACATCAAAGGATTGTAGTTGATGCAACCCTTCACTCCTACTAAAGGTACATTGGGGTACTGCCCACAACTAGTGATTATGTCTCTGCCCTTGGTGCTCTGGGTGCACCATCTGATGTCATCTGAAGTCAGAGAAATAAGTCTCTTAGCCCAATTCTTCTATTGGTGAGGATTCAGGAAGGCATCAGTTTTGGGTAAGTGCTTAAGCAGCCAAGTATGGAATAGAGGAGCACAACATCTCACCAACTTCCCTCTTTGCTTCTCATTCCTTTGGTGAACAGAATAATAGAAATCTCCCAGCAAGGTGGGTACTGGGTTTCTCAAAAGGAAGAGATGAATAGCATTCTTGCTGATAAACTTGGGCTCATCTGCAAAAAGTATAACCCCATATATACTGAGGGCTAACAATGCACAAACTGCCCTCCATTCTCCCAAGGAGGCCTTCAGGATGGCCTGAGAAGTCAGAAAGTCCAAGTGCAATCCAGGGATTCCAGCCTTTGTGGTCATGTTCTGCTCAATCAGAGTAGGCTCCAGGTATAGTGCTTTTGCCACTTCTCCATTGCTGGGAGATGTCATCTCAGGGTTGAAGGGAATCCCACCCTTAATGGGCACTCCAATCAGTGATGAAAATTCCTCTAGCAGAGGTCCCAACTGAAAGTTCTGGAAAGTGAAGCATCTCAAAGGAGGGTCATAAAACTGTAGGCATGTGTGGATAAAACTCCTCTGAGAAGGATCCAAGTCCATCACCATATCAAGGATGCCTCCATAATGCTCTCTGAATAATGGGATGTGGTCTGGAGTGATAAGTGCCTGGACCTGCCTGATGCCAGCCAGTACAGGCTCAAAGAAGTGGTATGAAATGTTGCTCTTCTTGGGTGCCATGACTGCTAATGAAGAGCTGAAAACAGATGTTGATGATGAAGACTGGTACTGGAGATGAACCACTGATAGGCTGGTGATAAAAGTAGCTGAAGCAGGCAACTGATGAAGATAGCTGAAGCAGATAACTAATGAACAGAGGTCTATGCAGATGAAGGGGTCAAAACCAAGCCAGATGCAATATGGATACCCTAAAAAACAAATAAACAAATGTTAAATGATGTGAATGATGAGTATGCAAATGATATGCAAGGGTTTGTGATCAAGCTGGATCTGATTACTGCCTTGATATAAAGTCCACGTATGTTCAAGAAATACAGATGGATGTTCATAAATCCAGTAACCAAGGTGGGGGACTCAAATAAAGAGTCACATGTCCAGGGTTAAATCACAAGAACTGTCCAAAGTGAAGCATTCTTAAACAAAACAAGTATCAGGGTATGATGTGGCCAAGGGTTCCTGCAAACCTGTAAACAGCCCAACCCCCTCACAGGTAGTGTTCTAAAACAAGGATCCTCAGACTTGGATCAGTTATGAGAAGTGTAAACACTTCTAACCCGGAGGTACAGTATTTACAATAACCATAAAAGATCCTCCTCTAATTCTCCTCAGTTTCTGAAGGTCATAATAAAGGTCATCTAGACTTAGCAGGCTTCCCAGATAGCCCTAGCACTACAGGAAATCTGTAGCACAGAGTTCTCAAGAAGAAACCCACATCTGAACCGTGTTTCATATTCCCGCACCAGACCGAAATGGAATGGGAAAGAACATGAACCACTCTAGCCTAGGTTGCACTCAGGTCCCAGGTATAGGACCTTAAACTCTCAATGAACCCCACCCATCAAGACAATAAACCAGATCCAGACAGATAACAGTATGACAATATGATGTATAAAGCTGTAAAGAAAGCAATAAAATAATTGTACATAAAGCAATAAATAAAGCAAATATACAAACACAATTAGCACATAACACCCCAGTAAACACAAATCAAATAAGCGCTAGGAGGAACCCACAAAAAGAACCAGAAGCCCTGGTTACAGTATAAAGGTTCCCCAGCAGAGTCGCCAAGCTGTCGCTCCCACCAAATGAGGCTAAGTCAAATGGGGTACAGACGCGAACGGTCGGCAAAAGAAGGAAGGATGAATAGAGTCGCCAGCTAGGCATTTTTATCCCGGAGGAAAGGTAATGCTGCATAGACCTAGGAAGAGATATGGATAAGACGGTTGCGAACCAGAGAGACTGAGAAAGGGGGTTGGTTACAACCTGGGAAGGTATTAGCACCCAGATTGTCCTCCGTACTCGACGGGATCCACGCTTAAAGGATTTGTGTTTTAAAGGGGTAGTGTCAGTGCTATTTGTGTATCAAAACTGGAAGGAATGCAAGTGTCAGTGTAAAAGAAATGTGAAGTGTATAAGTGAAGTGTCAGTGTAAGGAAAGAGTGAAATGCTCAAGATAATGAGGCTAAAAGAATAACATTGGAAGGAGGGGGGATATACAGAGACTTTTGTTTGATAACTGTTAAGTTATGCCTACGTATCCTCTCGTGCAATGAGGAAGTCAGAACACCGTAGTTCGACCCAAATAGACTGAAAGATAAATTGACGGTGAACTGCTTGCTTGTCTATGCTCAAGTGTATGACATGTCTGGCTCAGGTGCAAACTGTCTTGCATTAGACGGAAGAAACAAGTTCTCGTTTGTGAGTGAGTGAGATGAGAAAAGAATCCCGGAGGAGACGATTATTGTTTGTTTTTTGTGTTTTCAATCTTTTATTGCTTTTGAAAGCTTGCCATAAGTTAATGAGCCTAAGCCTAAACCAAAGGTTAGTAAACTCATCACATCTTCCCTCTGATTAGGGGTAATGAGAATACCTTAAGTGTGAAGTAAGTATCTCACACTTAATCACCATGATATAGGATTAAGATCATTAACCTACTTGTGATTATTTAGATGTTTTTGTTGTTTTTGTTTAGTGTTAAGTAATGAGATTAAGCCATAATCAGGGATTAAACAGACTCATTACACCATCCTAATAGAAGGATAATAGATGAGAATATTTAAGCTGAGAAAGACTCCTCAACTTAATCCATGGTTAGGGATTAACCTCATGACAAAACAAAGCCTTTATTAGATGGATTTTAGTTAATGATAAGATGAAGAAGTGATTTGTATGGTTTGTAAGACAACTTGAGGGGGACTTGTCCATTAACACATGGGTTAGTCCTTCTTAACCAATTAAGGAAGAATTAGAACCCTAATGCAAGTCCTAAGTTACAAGCTTGATGTCTTGATGATTATTAAGTGAATTGATTAAAGGATTTAAACAGATTAAGGGTTTAACACTTAGGATTAAAGTTATACACTCCATCCTAATAGAAGGATGCAGGCATAAGCTTAATCACAAAGCCTTAAAGCCTTTAGGGTTTAGTCCCTGATTATGAGATGAGAAGAGAAGACTCAAAGAGACACAAAGGTAAAATCTAAGTGGGGGACTAATCAAACCCTAATTGTTATCATGCTTGGTTATTCCTAGGGTTAATGAGGCTTAAGAAAGAATCTTCAGAGAAACCACCAGGAAGGAAGCAGATGAAAGGAGCAAGAAGCAAAAAGAAGCAAAACAACTTGCTTCACTTAAGAAGACAAGTTGCTTGAAGAAAGAAAGTAAGATGAACAAGAATGAGCAAGCTCAATCCAATACACATACAAAAATGTAGCAAAGGGAGTATGAAAGAGATGAAAAGAGATTATGAGAAGTGAAGGCAAATTCACTTCTCAAACAACTTACCACCTGAAATGTTAGCACAAGAAATGAAATGAAATGCAGATGAGATGAAATGTGATGATACAAACCAAAACCAGAAGCATAAGTATGATGTTAATGATGCTAAGAGATGATGCAAACATATGACAAGAGATGAGAATGATCATACAAGCATGAGAATGCAAATGAAGCATGCATTGAACCATGGATGTTCATGAAAAGTTATGAAATGCAATCGACATACAACATGGCAAATGAAAGATGCAATGATAAAACATGATTCTAATATGTCCTAAGATGTATTATGAATCAAATGAATACATAAAATGTCATGGCAAGTCATGGTATGCAAGCAAATGGAAGATGGATGCAAAGGAAGGCATAAATTAGGGTTTATGATCAATACACAAAGCAAAATTCAAAACCAGAAGCAAAAGACATGACAAAAATTTGAAAATGCAATCAAAGGAACCCTAAACCTATACAAACTCACTGCCCAAAGGAGAGGACCTAACTCTTAACCTAGTGAGAGTTGTGAATTTCCTAAGATTGCTAGGGTTTTAAGGTACCTTGTCAAGAAAAATGCAAAACAAATTGAAAATGCAAGATCAATTCATGCCAATTTTATCTTATAAACTACATGTTATTCAAGATGCAATGCAAAAAGAATCATTGTCCAACTCTCAATGGTTAGGCAGACATGAATTTTTGAAGTTTGAAACAAAATATTGCCTTGAAATGAAATTAATTCCAAAGAAAATTATCAAAAGGCATCAAGATCAAAAAAGAAATTTGGTTTGAGAGTGGGACATTGTTTCTAAATGTTTTCAAATGCTATGTGAATATTTTTTGTGATTTTTAAATACCTAAAAGTATTTTTAATTAATTAATTTTCTTTAATTAATTAAAAATAAACTTTTAAATGATTTAAAAATAATTTTAAATGCAAAAAATAAAAATAAAAATATTTTTGTGTTCTGAAAATTAATTAAACCTTTGACAAAAAATTTCAGAATTTTTAAAGATTTTTTGCTATTTTAAATTAAATGTGAAAGATAAAACAAATTAAATGAAATAAAAAAAAAATGAAAGTATGCGCAAGGGATGGCCAGGATTTGATCTGGGCTTGGACTGGTTGACTGCGCACCAGATCCAAGGGCCCAGATTCAAATCTGGCTATAATGGTTTATGAATTAATTAAACTGGATTTTAATTAATTAAACAAGGTTAGGGTTTCTAATGATGCATCCTGGCCACACATTCACGCGCGAGTCAAACAAAGTCAGCCTGATCTACGCTCCACATTCAAAATACATTTAATGACATAATTAGGGTTAATGAACTTCAGGTGACCGGAACAGTGGTTCCGGTCATCTTCTCCGGGGAGCATGAACCCTAGATTTCGCTATAGGTCACTAAACATGAAATTTCTTCCACCAAAATGATCTTCTCCTCAATCTAAACCTAACCCCTCTCCCAAAACTCATTTATTTTCACTCACAAGCCTGAATCGAAGTAAAGTATGAAACACGGGCAAATATTCAGAGGTACCATACATGCTGGTTTCTTCACCATTTTAAAAACTAAACACATATTCATGATCAGGGGAAGACATAGCATCATACAAGAACTTAAAAATCAGTTTCTGGGAAAAAAGTTCTTCATGTTACCTGAGATGGAGCTTCTCTGATTCTGAGCTTCCTGGCTTCAAGCTTTGCACAAACCTTCTCCCTTGACCCTCCTGATGATGGAATGGAGCTTAGAATGCTTTGAGAGTGGCTGGTTTGGGAGATTGGCAGAGTTCTGTTCAGTGAGGGGTGAGAATCGTGTTTTGATTTCAAGGGTTTTCAGGGCATGGTGAAAGGTCAGGGATGATCAGTGAGACATGTTGAGATGTTCTGTGAAGTTTGTTTTGGTGTTTGTGTTCTGTGGAGTGAGTTTCGAATGAAAGTGCATAAGGGATGAAAACTTGGAACTATGACTTTGAGAGAGCTTCAGCTTTGTGTGTGTGATGCAAATGAATCCTTGGAGTGTGTTTGTAAGGTCTGGATTGGGCAGAGAGTTGTTGGTGGCCTGTTGTGATTGGTATGGGCAAGTTGCCAAAATGTCAACTTGATTTATACTTGAGGTATGGGCAAGTGTAGAGCAAGGACAAAGCATGGCTTGGCTGCAGCTTGAATCAAGGAAATCTATGGAAAAGGTCTAGAGGCAATGCAACAAGTGGATTAGGGTTTATGATAGGTTTTGCAACTTTGATCATCTTTGGCCCTTTTGAAGTTTCTTGATCCACAAGTCATGAAAATGGCCAAACCTTTGATGCAATCTGACATTTTGACATTTGTTCATGTTTGTGTAAAGTTTAGAAGTCACTTTGAGGTCTCAATTTGCCTTGGCAAGGGATTTTGCAACTTTGCCTCTTTGGTAGAAAACTTGAAATTATGTGATTTTTCCCAACTTTGACAAACCATAACTTTTGATCCAAAATGAATTAGGATGAGTTCTTGTACTTTTTGAAAAGGGAACGATCCATTATATAACTTTAATGACCAAAGTTTTCCCATTTGAAGCATTTTTGAATCAAAAAGCAAGGGTTGAAAAAGTTTCCCAAAATGTCAAGTTTTCATTACAAGTCATTTTCCCAAAAAGTCAACTTTGCAAATGGCTTGAAATTCTTCAATTTTATGAACTTCTAACATCTTCTATGATCAAATAAAGATCATACACATTCAAAATGATGAAGAACACCATTTGGTTGGGTCATTGGGGGCCTCAGATGCCCTGATTTTGCACTGACTTGCTCAAGAAGTCAACTCTTGATTAGATGCCTTCCCTATGGAATTTCTTCATGAAAATTGATATGCATGATCCCTATACCATATAGAGACCAATAGAAACAAGAATGACCAAAAAATTTGGAGTTATGGCCTTTGAAACCAAAACCCTAATTCTAGGTCATCTGTGCAGTTAAACCTGGCTCTGCTTCCATGCCATTCTCAGTTCTTGTGATTTTTTGACATTCTTGACTTTGAGAGGATATAATATGATGCTTGAGCATTCATGGACCCATTTGAAGTGATTGATGACCTTTGGAGTGGCTCAAATGGCTCTGGGATGGATCAGATCACAAACCTTAGATGCAGATGACTTTGAACCAGTGCAGTGAATCAAAAATGTGATATGAGATGCTATGATTGAACTTATGCATATGAAAAGATCACAAGCCATGGTGTGAATGGGTGAGGGAAAATTTGGGGTGTTTACACTGAGGTCAAAGCAGTAGAAGAGGTCAAAACCAAACCAGATATGATATGATGGATACCCTGAAAAACAAATAAACAAATGTTAAATGATGCAATGATGATGTATGCAAATGATATGCAAGGGTTTGTGATCAAGAGCTGGATCTGATTATCTGTCTTGGTATATGGTCCATGTATGTTCAAAGGTCCGAATTGAGGTTCAGAAATCCAGTAACAAGGGTGGGGGACTCAAATAAAGAGTCACATGTCCAGGGTTAATCACAAGAACTGTCCAAAGTGGATTATTCTTAAACAATACAGTAACAGGGTATGATGTGGCTGAAGGTTCCTGCAAACATGTAAACACCCAACCCCCTCACATGTAATGTTCTAGAACAAGGATCCTCAGACTTGGATCAGTTATGAGAAGTGTAAACACTTATAACCCGGAGGTACAGTGTTTACAATAACCCTAAAAGATCCTCCTCTAATTCACCCCAGATTCTGAAGGTCAAAATAAAGGTCATCCAGACTTAGCAGGCTTCCCAGATAGCCCTAGCACTACAGGAAATCTGTAGCACAAAGTTCTCAAGAAGAAACCCACGTCTGAACCATGTTTCATATTCCCGCACCAGACCGAAATGGAATGGGAAAAACATGAACCACTCTAGCCTAGGTGTCACTTAGTGGAACCCCACCCACCAAAGAAAACCAGATCCAGCATAGTGATAATGACAGTATGAAATATGCATAAGACTGTAAAGGAAAGCAATAAATAAAGCTGTACATAAAGCAATAAATAAAGCAAATAAATAAACACAATTAGCACATAACACCCCCGTAAACACAAATCAAACAAGCGCTAGGAGGAACCCACAAAAAGAACCAGAAGCCCTGGTTGCAGTATAAGGGTCCCCAGCAAAGACGCCAAGCTATCGCACCCACCTGATGACACCGGGCCAAGAGGGGTATAGACGCGAATGGTCGGCGAATGGGAGAACATGAAGATGAACTGAAAAGAGTCGCCAGCTAGGAATTTTTATCACGAAGGAAAGGAAATGCTGCATAAACCTAGAAAGAAATGGATAAGACGGTTGCGAACTAGAGAAACTGAGAAAGGGGGTTAGTTACAACCTGGGAAGGTATTAGCACCCAGATTGTCTGTCGTACTCGACAGGATCCATGCTTGAAAGTTTGTGTTTAAAGGGGTAGTGTTTGTGCTATCTGTGTGCAAAAAGCTGGAAAAGAATGCAAGTGTCAGTGCAAAAGAAATATGAAGTAAAATGAAAGAGTGTTAGTGTAAGGAAAGAATGCAAAGCTCAAGATAATTAGGCTTAAAGAATAATGCTGGAAGAGGGGGAATATACAGAGACTTTTGTTCGATAACTGTTAAGTTATGCCTACGTATCCTCTCGTGCAATGAGGAAGTCAGAACACCATAGTTCGACTCAAAGAGACTGAAAGATAAATTGACTGGTGAACTACTTACCTGTCTATGCTCAAGTGTATGACCTGTCTGGCTCAGGTGCAAACTGTCTTGCATTTAGACGGAAGAAGCAAGTTCTCGTTCATGAATGAATGAGATGCGAAGAGAATCCCGGAGGAGACGATTATTTTTTGGTTTTGGCATTTTCATCTTTTATTGCTTTTTGGAATTTGTCATAGGAAAATGAGCTTAAGCCTAAACCAAGGGTTAGTAAACTCATCACATCTTCCCTCTGATTAGGGGTAATGAGAATACCTTAAGTATGAAGTAAACACCTCACACTTAATCACTATGATGTAGGATTAAGATCATTAACCTATTTGCATTTATTTAGATGTTTTTGGAGTTTTTGTTTGGTGTTAAGTATTGAGTTTAAGCCATAATCAAGGATTTAATGGACCCATTACACCATCCTAATAGAAGGATGATAGATGAGAACATTTAAGCTGAGGAAGGCTCCTCAACTTAATCCATGATTTAGGGATTAACCTCATGACAAAACAAGCCTTTATTAAAGTGGATTTTAGTTAATGGTAAGATTAATAAATGAATTTTATGGTTTGTAAGACAAACTTGAGGGGGACTTGTCCATTAACACTAGGGTTAGTCCTTCTTAACCAATTAAGGAAGAATTAAAACCCTAATGCAAGGCCCAAGTTACAAGCTTGATGTCTTAGTGATTTTTAGATGGATTTATTAAAGGATTTAAACACATTAAGGGTTTAACACTTAGGATTAAAGTTATACACTCAATCCTAAGAGAAGGATGCAGGCATAACCTTAATCACAAAGCCTTAAAACCTTTTAGGTTTAGTCCCTGATTAAGAAATGAGAAGAGAAGACACAAATGATGACACAAAGGTAAAACTAATGGGGGACTAATCAAAGCCTAATTGTGATCATGCTTAGGTATTCCTAGGGTTTATGAGGTTTGCAATAGATCTTCAAGAAGAACCACCAAGGAAGAAGCAAAGATGGAAGGAGGAGAAGAAGAAGAAACAAGTCAACTTACTTCACTTAAGAAGATAAGTTGCTTGAAGAAAGAAGGTGAAGAAGGAACATGAATGAGCAAGCTCACTCTAATACAAATACAAAATGCAGCAAGGATGCATAAGAGAGATGAGAAGAGATTATGAGAAGTGAAGGCAAATTCACTTCTCAAAGTACTTACCACTTGAAAAGTTAGCAAAAGGAAATGAAATGAAATGAGAATGAAATGAATGCAAGGATGCAAACCAAAACCAGAAGCATATTCATGATGCAAATGATGCTAAGAGATGGTACAAATGTATGTCAAGAGATGTGAATGATCATACAAGAGATGAGAATGCAAAGGAAGCATGTAAGAAGCATGAAAGTTCTTGAATGCACATGAAATGAAATGAATGCATAACATGGCAAATGGATGATGCAATGATCAAACATGATTCTAATGTGTTCTAAGATGTCTTAGAAGTCATGTGGATGCAAGAGATGTCATGGCAAGTTCATGAATGCAAGCATATGCAAGATGAATGCAAGTGAAGATACAAAATTAGGGTTTTATGAAAGGATGAGATGCAAATGGCAAAGACAGAAGCAAATGAAATGATAAAAAATTGAAAATGCACTCAAAAGAACCCCAAACCTGTACTAGGTTACCATCCAAAGAGGGAGGTCAGAAGCTAAATCTAGAAGGAGTTATGTTTCTAGGGTTTTAAGGGTGATCCTAAATGTAAAATGCCAAACAAATTGAAAATGAAAGATAAAAATGAAACAAAAAAATTTTTGGATGCTAGAAGCTATTCATAGAACAATGCAGAAAGAATCATTCACAAACTCAACTTGGTTAAAAAGTTACGAATTTTTGAAGTTAGGGTTAAAAATGAACAAATTTAAGAACCCTAATTCATTGAAAAAATGTCAAAGCATGATCAAAACCAAAAAGAAATTTGTGTGGTGAGTTTGTAAATTTTTCTAAATGTCCAAGAATGTTCTCTGAATTTTTTGGTGATTTTTAAATACTTAAATGTATTTTTAATTAATTAATTTTCATTAATTAATTAAATAAAAAATTTAAATGATTTAAAAATAATTTTTTAATGCAAAAAATAAAAATAAAAATATTTTTTGTTTCTGAAAAATTAATAAAATGTTTGATAAACAATTTCAGAATTTTTTGATGATTTTTGCTATTTTTAATAAATATGTGAAAAGAAATGAATAAAATATAATATAAAATAGGATAAATGGAAAAGTCAGCTGATCCGAGGGTTGAGGTTCAAAGTTGGGTTGGAGGGAATTGACCACGTGAGCATCTGGACGGCTAGAATTCAAACTTGCACTAATTACATGATTAAGCCCTAATCTGAACCCTAATCACTCTCAGGTGACCGGAACAGTGTTCCGGTCATCTTCTCCAGCAACCATTTCACTCTATCTCTCTCAAAACATATTTCACGGGCAAAGTTTCAGAGGTTCATAAAATCCTTAAAACTCAACCATTTTCAAAAAGAAAAGCATCAACATGATCAGCACAACATGAGGAACAATTCTATAACCTAAAATCACGTTTCTGGAAAATTTGTTCTTGAGGTTACCTGAGTTGAAGCTTTCGAAACTAGCACTTTCTGGGCTCTTCTTTGGTACTTTTCCACTCCCCTTGATCCACTTATGCTTCTGGAATGCTTGAAAGGAGTTTATATGGAGTGTTTTGAAGGTTTCATTTTAGAGGTGATGAAAATCGTGTTTTTGTTTGAGGTGGTTTCAGGCCAATGTAAGGGGTGGGAAATGATTCTGGGATGATGCTGAGTTGATTGGTGGAAGAGTTTGTGATTTTTGTTGGCTGAGGAGTGAGTTTCGAAAGAAAATGCAAGAGGGTTTATTTTTGTAAACTAGAGAATGCTAAAGTGTTAGGATGAGTTCTTGTGTGTTATGGCTTGCATAAAGTCCACATATCAAGTTGTGATAGGTCTGTGGAGTTGGTGTGGGCTATGCTGATTGGTATGAGGTGATTTGAAAAAAGTCAAGGTTGGTTGTACTTTGAGGTATGGGCTGGTTCAGGCTTGGTACAATAGGGTTTCTGGTGCAGAAAGGATCAAGGATGGCCATGGAATTCACTTTGATGCAATTCAGCATGTGGGAAATAAGTTATGGGTTTTTTTTGCAAATTTTGACAAAGTTTGGCCCTTTTGAGATTTCTTCATGTTCAAGGCATGAAATGTTGTGATTCCTTGGGAAATTTGAGGCAAAATGAGTCATGTGATGTTGTTATGATGTTTAGAAGTCAATTAGAGGTCTCTTAGAAGCTTGGTAAGTGAATTTTCAAAAATCCCCCTTTGGCATGAAACATGTAATTATGTGATTTTTGCCAACTTTGGAAAGCCATAACTTGAGTTCCAAAATGAATTAGATCTTGTTCTTGTACTTTTTGAAAAGGGAATGATCCAATCTACAACTTTCATGACCAACAATTTTTCATTTGAAGCATTTTTGGTTGAGAAAGAGGAGGTTGAAAAACTCTCCCAAAATGGAAAGTTTACATTACAAGTCATTTCCATTTTTGGCAACTTTTGGTTTAGCTCACTTTTCTACAAATTTGTGAACTTCTAAGCACTTCATTGATCAAATAAAGACCATATAACTTCAATTTTATGAAAAATCCACTTTGGTTCCATGTTGGGGGGCCTCAGATGCCCTGATTTTGCTCTGACATGCTCAAGAAGTTACCAAGTGATCAGATGACTTCCATAATGAATTTCTTCATCAAACTTGGTATGTATGATCCTTATATCATATTTAGACCAATAGAAACAAGAATGACAAAAAAAATTGGAGTTATGGCCTCTGAAACCAAAACCCTAATTTTAGGTCATCTGTGTAGTTAAACCCTAGCTCTGCTTCCATGCCTTGCCAGTTCTTGTGATTCTTTGACTTCCTTGATCTTTGGAGGATAAAATATGATGATTGAACATACATGGACCCTCTTGAAATGATTGAAGACCTTTGGAGTGACTCAGATGGATCTTGGATTGCTGAGATCACAAACCCTAGATGCATATGAACTTGAACCAATGTAGTGAAGCAAAAATGCAACATGATATGATATGATTAAACTAATGCAAATATGAAAGATCACAAGCCATGGTGTGAACTTAGTGATGGAAAATTTGGGGTGTTTACAGTGTGCCATACTAGTAGACTATGAACTCTTGAGTACGGAAGAAGTTCTCAAGCAAAAGGTTTGGCTAATTGTCTTGAAGGGAGAACTTTGAACTTCTAAAGAGATTTGAGTTGTTTAATTGTAAGGCTGCTATCACACCTGCTGATATAAATCAGAAACTGGATTCTAATTCCGATAGTGAGGATGTGGATGCGACAATGTTCAAACCGTTGGTAGGATCTCTGAGGCATTTAAAGGGAACGCTGAAAAGAAGTCAAGTCCAGAATGAAGTGTTAGAAGTTGCTCAGTGTAGCACTCAGTAACAACTTGCAAATGTTCTGAAGAAATATGTAAATATTGAAAGATTTGTCCATTTGAGGGATGAAATTGGTGTTAAAGAATTACCTGAATATGAATTAAGGGATGGTGTTGGAAGTAATTCATATTCAGAAGCATTTTGTGTTAATCAGAAGTAGAAGTTCTTACGAGGTTGCGAGAAGTTCTGATGAAGTTGTGCCCAGAAGTATGCTTAGCTTCTCGAGTTATAGTTTGTTTTATTATCTTATTAATTAAGTGTACTATTACTTGTAGGCTAAGTTTATTAAGGGGTATTTTAGTACTTTGTTTGTTGTTTTTTGTAGCCCTAATTTTTTCTATAAATAGACTAGTGACTAGAGAGGAAATACTCTCTCCTTGTAGCCGTCATTCTCTTTGAATGTATTATTCTCCTTTAATTTACTCTCTCGTTTAATACATTCCTTTTGTTCATCATTCTATTTTTCACCTTGTGCATCAATAATTGGTATCTAGAGTTCCGGTTCAGATTCTTGGGAAACACGAGTGAAAACGTTAGGCTTGTGTGATTGATTTTGGCTCTTGGATTCACGTTGAATCTTGAACAAAAATCTGATCAAAATCATACTCTCTGATTTTATGGGTTTGGGAAACACTGTGTGGTGAGATCTGAGTGTATTGCACATGGTAGAAGATGATGAGCGGAAATGGTGGCATGAATACCAAGATTCCAGTATTTGACGGCAAAAACTGGACTCATTGGATGATTCAGATGCGTGTATTGTTCGGTTCTCAAGATGTTCTAGATCTTGTCACTGATGGTTACGTTCCAGTAGCAGCAGATGCAACGGAGGAACAAAGGAATGCACAGAAAGATACAAGGAAGAAAGATCATAAATATCTGTTCTACATCCATCAGTGCGTGGATGTAAATGTGTTTGAGAAGATTGCAAATTCCATGACAGCAAAGGCTGAGTGGGACACACTAGTCAGATGTTACGGTGGTGACACATCAGTGAAGAAGGTGAAACTTTAGTCCCTGAGAAAGCAATATGAGAATCTCAACATGAAGAACAATGAGAATGTTTCTGAATACATTTCCAGAGTGATTATGATCACTAATGAGATGAAGGCTTGTGGAGAAACTATTTCTTAACAAGTAATCCTTGAGAAGGTATTGAGATCCCTTACCCCCTAAGTTCAATTACATTGTGGTAGCAATAGAACATTCTAAAGATTTGAGAACCATGAGGATTGAAGAGCTGTAAAGCAGTTTAGAAGCGCAAGAGTTGCGTCTAACTGAGAGAACTTATGAAAGGGAAGTAGAGCAGCAAGCTCTGAAAGCCGTTTCTCATAAGAGGTATCAGAAGTAGTCTTGGTCAGAAGCTAGGAGAAGATCTGATGGTGGTCAGAAGTCAAAAGCCTTCTACTCTGATGAGAAGAAACATCATAACGAAAAGGAGAAGTTTGACAAAAGAATGGTTCAATGTTACTGTTGTGATAGGTTTGGCCACTTTGCTAAAGATTGTTGGTCAAACAAAGAAAGAAAGTCAGAAGAAAAAGCAAATGTAGCCAGAAGTTCTGATGATGACGAACATGTGCTATTAATGGTTTATGATTCTGATAGTGAATCAGAATCAGAAGGTGAAGATGATTCTGATTTTGACTCTGATGTTGATCCTAAATCTAAAGAAGATTCAGATGGTAAAGATGTTTATGATCCAAACTCTGGTGGTGGTTCTGATTTCAGGAATATTCCAGACTCTGAAGATGGTCAAGGTTCTGGAGGAAGTCAACCTTCTGAAGCAAGAACTTCTGAAGGAGAAACTTCTAAGGCTCAAACATCAGAAGGAAATTCTGAACAAGGTCAGAGGCCACAAAGAATCAGAAGAATTCCTAGAAGATTTGCAGTGTTTGACATGCTGCAAGACACTGAAGTTGATTCTGAAGGAGAAGTTATTCGGTGTGCCATACTAGTAGACTCTGAACTCTTGAGTACGGAAGAATTTCTCAAGCAAAAGGTTTGGCTAGATGCCTTGAAGGGAGAACTTTGAACTTCTAAAGAGATTTGAGTTGTTGAATTGTAAGGCTGCTATCACACCTGCTGATATAAATCCGAAATTGGATTCTGATTCTGATAGTGAGGATGTGGATGCGATAATGTTTAAACCGTTGGTAGGATCTCCGAGGCATGTAAAGGTAACGCTGATAAGAAGTCAAGTCCAGAATGAAGTGTTAGAAGTTGTTCAGTGTAGCACTCAGAAACAACTTGCAAATGTTCTGACGAAGGATGTAAATACTGAACGATTTGTCCATTTGAGGGATGAAATTGGTGTTAAAGAATTACCTGAATATGAATTAAGGGATGGTGTTGGAAATAATTCATATTCAGAAGCATTTTGTGTTAATCAGAAGTAGAAGTTCTTACGAGGTTGCGAGAAGTTCTGATGAGGTTGTGCCCAGAAGTATGTTTAACTTCTCGAGTTATAGTTTGTTTTATTATCTTATTTATTAAGTGTACTATTACTTGTAGGCTAAGTTTATTAAGGGGGTATTTTAGTACTTTGTTTGTTGTTTTTTGTAGCCCTAATTTTATTCTATAAATAGACTAGTGACTAGAGAGGAAATACTCTCTCCTTGTAGCCGTCATTCTCTTTTAATGTATTATTCTCCTTTAATTTAATCTCTCGTTTAATATATTCCTTTTGTTCATCATTCTATTTTTCACCTTGTGCACCAATAATTGGTATCTAGAGCTCCGGTTCAGATTCTTGGGAAACACGAGTGAAAAAGTGAGGCTTGTGTGATTGATTTTGGTTCTTGGATTCACGTTGAATCTTGAACAAAAATCTGATCAGAATCATACTCTTTGATTCTCTGGGTTTGGGAAACACTGTGAGGTGAGATCTGAGTGTATTGCACAAGGTAGAAGATGATGAGCGGAAATGGTGGCATGAACACCAAGCTTCCAGTATTTGACGGCAAAAACTGGACTCATTGGATGATTCAGATGCGTGTATTGTTTGGTTCACAAGATGTTCTAGATCTTGTCACTGATGGTTACGTTCTGGTAGCAGCAGATGCAACGGAGGAACAAAGGAATGCGCAGAAAGATACAAGGAAGAAAGATCAGAAATCAATGTTTTACATCCATCAGTGCGTGGATGCATATGTGTTTGAGAAGATTGCAGATTCAATGACAACAAAGGCTGAGTGGGACACACTAGTCAGATGTTACGGTGGTGACACATCAGTGAAGAAGGTGAAGCTTTAGTCCCTGAGAAAGCAATATGAGAATCTCAACATAAAAAACAATGAGAATGTTTCTGAATACATTTACAGAGTGATTCTGATCACTAATGAGATGAAGGCGAGTGGAGAACCTATTTCTGAACAAGTAATCATTGAGAAGGTATTGAGATCCCTTACCCCCTAAGTTGAATTACATTGTGGTAGCAATAGAACATTCTAAAGATCTGAGCACCATGAGGATTGAAGAGCTGCAAAGTAGTTTAGAAGCGCAAGAGTTGCGTCTAACTGAGAGAACTTCTGAAAGGGAAGTAGAGCAGCAGGCTTCTAAAGCAGTTTCTGATAAGAGGTATCAGAAGCAGTCTTGGTCAGAAGCTAGGAGAAGATCTGATGGTGGTCAGAAGTCAAAAGCCTTCTACTCTGATAAGAAGAAACATCATAACGAAAAGGAGAAGTTTGACAAATGAATGGTTCAATGTTATTGTTGTGATAGGTTTGGCCACTTTGCTAAAGATTGTTGGTCAAACAAAGAAAGAAATTAGAAGAAGAAGCAAATGTAGCCAGAAGTTCTGATGATGATGAACATGTGCTATTAATGGTTTATGAATCTGAGGATGAGAAACCTGTGCGACTGACGTTTTCTGATTCTGAAGAAGACTTTGAATATGATTCAGAATCAGAAGATGATTTTGAAGCCGAAGACGGGTCTGAAATAGACTTTGAGGATGAGTCTGTAGATGAAAATGTTTGTGATGATCCAGATTCCGATGAAAATTCAGAATCTGGTGGTGATTTAGACATTGAGGGTCAAGATTATGGTAGTCAAGGCTCTGAAGGCGATTTAACTTCTGAAGATGTTGATTCTGAAGATGAGTCAGAACCTAAAAATGATTCTGATAGTGAGTCAGAATCAGAAGGTGAGAATGATTCTGATAGTTAATCAGAATCAGAAGGTGAAGATGATTCTGATTCTGATTCTGACTCTGATGGTGATCCTGAATCTAAAGAAGATTCAAATGGTAAAGATGTTTATGATCCAAACTCTGGTGGTGGTTCTGATTTCGAAAATATTCCAGACTCTGAAGATGGTCAAGGTTCTGGAGGAAGTCAACCTTCTGAAGCAAGAACTTCTGAAGGAGAAATTTCTAAGGCTCAAACATCAGAAGGAAATTCTGAACTAGGTCAGATGCCACAAAGAATCAGAAGAATTCCTAGAAGATTTGCAGTGTTTGACATGCTGCAAGACACTGAAGTTGATTCTGAAGGAGAAGTTATTCGGTGTGCCATACTAGTAGACTCTGAACTCTTGAGTACGGAAGAAGTTCTCAAGCAAAAGTTTTGGCTAGATGCCTTGAAGGGAGAACTTTGAACTTCTAAAGAGATTTGAGTTGTTGAATTGTAAGGTTGTTATCACATTTACTGATATAAATCAGAAACTGGATTCTGATTTTGATAGTGAGGATGTAGATGCGACAATGTTCAAACCGTTGGTAGGATCTATGAGGCATGTAAAGGGAACACTGAAAATAAGTCAAGTCCAGAATGAAGTGTTAGAAGTTGCTCAGTGTAGCACTCAAAAACAACTTGCAAATGTTCTTAAGAAGGATGTAAATATTGAACGATTTTTCCATTTGAGGGATGAAATTGGTGTTAAATAATTACTTGAATATGAATTAAGGGATGGTGTTGGAAGTAATTCATATTCAGAAGCATTTTGTGTTAATCAGAAGTAGAAGTTCTTACGAGGTTGCGAGAAGTTCTGATGAGGTTGTGCCCAGAAGTATGTTTAACTTCTCGAGTTATAGTTTGTTTTAGTATCTTATTTATTAAGTTTACTATTACTTGTAGGCTAAGTTTATTATGGGGTATTTTAGTACTTTGTTTGTTGTTTTTTGTAGCCTTAATTTTTTTCTATAAATAGACTAGTGACTAGAGAGGAAATACTCTCTCCTTGTAGCCGTCATTCTCTTTCAATGTATTATTCTCCTTTAATTTACTCTCTCGTTTAATACATTCCTTTTGTTCATCATTCTATTTTTCACCTTGTGCACCAATAATTGGTATCTAAAGCTCCGGTTCAGATTCTTGGGAAACACGAGTGAAAATGTGAGGCTTGTGTGATTGATTTTGGCTCTTGGATTCAAGTTGAATCTTGAACAAAAATATGATCAGAATCATACTCGCTAATTTTGTGGGTTTGGGAAACACTGTGTGGTGAGATCTGAGTGTATTGCACAAGGTAGAATATGATGAGCGGAAATTGTGGCATGAACACCAAGCTTCCAGTATTTGTTGGAAAAAAATGGACTCATTAGATGATTCAGATGCGTGTATTGTTCGGTTCTCAAGATGTTCTAGATCTTGTCACTGGTGGTTACGTTCCGGTAGCAGCAGATGCAACGGAGGAACAAAGGAATGCGCAGAAAGATACAAGGAAGAAAGATCAGAAATCTTTGTTCTACATCCATCTGTATGTGGATGCAAATGTGTTTGAGAAGATTGCAGATTCAATGCAGCAAAGGTTGAGTGGGACACACTAGTCAGATGTTACGGTGGTGACGCATCAGTGAAGAAGGTGAAGCTTTAGTCCCTGAGAAAGCAGTATGAGAATCTCAACATGAAGAACAACGAGAATGTTTCTGAATACATTTCCAGAGTGATTCTGATCACAAATGAGATGAAGGTGTGTGGAGAAACTATTTATGAACAGGTAATCATTGAGAAGGTATTGAGATTCCTTACCCCCTCAATTCAATTACATTGTGGTAGCAATAGAACATTCTAAAAATCTGAGCACCATGAGGATTGAAGAGCTGCAAAGCAGTTTAGAAGCTCAAGAGTTGCGTCTAACTGAGAGAATTTTTGAAAGGGAAGTAGAGCAGCAGGCTCTGAAAGAAGTTTCTGATAAGAGGTATCAGAAGCAGTCTTGGTCAGAAGCTAGGAGAAGATATGATGGTGGTCATAAGTCAAAAGCCTTCTACTCTGATAAGAACAAACATCATAACAGAAAGGAGAAGTTTGACAAAAGAATGGTTCAATGTTACTGTTGTGATAGGTTTGGCCACTTTGCTAAAGATTTTGGTCAAACAAAGAAAGAAAGTCAGAAGAAGAAGCAAATGTAGCCAGAAGTTCTGATGATGACGAACATGTGATATTAATGGTTTATGAATCTGAGGATGAGAAACCTGTGCGACTAAAGTTTTCTGATTTTGAAGAAGACTCTGAATATGATTCAGAATCAAAATATGATTTTGAAGCTGAAGACGGGTCTGAAAGAGACTATGAGGATGAGTCTGAAGATGAAAATGTTTGTGATGATCCAGATTCCGAAGATAATTCAGAATCTGGTGGTCATTTAGACATTGAGGGTCAAGACTATGGTAGTCAAGACTCTGAAGGCGATTTAACTTCTGAAGATGTTGATTCTGAAGATGAGTCAGAACCTAAAAATGATTCTGATAGTGAGTCAGAATCAGAAGGTGAGAATGATTCTGATAGTGAATCAGAATCAGAAGGTGAAGATGATTTTGATTCTGATTTTGACTCTGATGGTGATCCTGAATCTAAAGAACATCATAAACTATTTTGAGAATATCACAAAATTTATATGTTAATAGATCTCCCTTAAAATAATCCAAACATGCCCTTATACTCCGTATTATTTGGGGGTTAAGGTGAGATACGTACTTGGATAGAATGAGATAGCAGTTTGACTTGGTAAATGAAATCTCTTCCACACACCAATTTGACCCCATTAATTTATAATCATATCTTAAGTTCATGTCCATCATCATAATTTATTATTTCCAATTCCATCTTCAATGGGTGACTGTAACACTCTTAAACAAAAACTGGCAGAGACGATAGAGCTTGCCGGCAAAGTAACCAACACAATAGACGAGCCAAAAATCCCTTTCAAACAAGAATGCGGGGAGGTCAAATCCAAAACGATCAAACTCTCCTTTCTTCTCCAGCAAGCATCAGCCGCAACTTCCGAACTCTACCTGCAGCGTCCGATGTGGTCAATCGTCCAGCAAACCGAACATGTACTCAATGAATTCCTTTTGTTGGTCATCAAGTGCCGCCCAGATACTATCAAGAAACGCGTCTTCTCCATCATCTCAGTTTCAGCTTTCCGAAAAACATCTTCCCAACTTGAAAACTCCATCGGCGACTGTACATGGCTCCTACGTATCTCCAACCCTGAAGAAGATCACGGCAGCGAGAATTATATCCATATCCTTCCTTCGGTAGCTTTCCATGATCCAATCATTGCCTTAATTTGGGAACTGATCGCTAGTCTGTGTATAGGCTCACTGGAGGATCGTTCGGATGCAGCTGCTTGCCTTGTGTCACTCGCACATGAAAGCGATCGTTACGGGAAAATGATAATTGAGGAAGGAGGAGTGGGACCACTTTTGAAGCTGATGGAGGAAGGCAACTCAGAAGGACAAAGTAATGCAGCAAGAGCCATTCGTCTCCTCAAAGTCATCAACTCAGTCGTCATACTCATCACCAGTTCATCCATGCGGACACCAGATTTAAGTTCCGGGTTCAACTCATCTCTCACTACCACAAGCACCTCAACCGCAACTTATATTTAGATGAGTATGTTTTTCTGAATTTTAATTAAGACTGAAAATGCAGCGGCAGTAAATCTTAGCCCTAATGAAATTCTATTTTATATCCCAACTTAAAATTTTCAAAATATATTTCGAAATGCTTCACTAAAAATTTCAAAACTAAAAAAGGATATGCTTGTTCTATAATAATAGGTAATATACATGTAGATATCAAAATATTGAGTGACCGATTTCGGGTTCGGTCATGTGCCCGAAATTTAGATTGTTATGAATGTACATTACAATATCACATTACTTTTAGCTTTCAAAGCAACTGAAACAAGAAGATTTTCTTATCTATAAATTTGAAATGCTTCTATATTAATGCCTCTTTCAAAATTGACCGTAGGTTATGCAGCTTAAAAGGCTTCTTGACCATCCTTCTCTGCAAATATTTCAAATAAAACTTAACTGCCACAAATGAGATAACCTCATTTTTTATATGGACAACACTACTAGCTCCCTGTCTTCTAATTCTGATAGTTCTCCTATCAATAATACACAATCTTTGTGTTGATTCCTTTATGCCGAATCAGAATTCTAATTCTACAATTAATCAGAACACTTGTGGAATCTTGCACTAAATTGTTTGGAAGGCACAATAAGAGCTTGTGGAATCACAAGCTATTGGATTGATACATGTACCGTCATATAATTCATCTTATAAGAAGTTCCATTTTATTTTATGATATAACATTAATTATTTTATACCTCAAAATTAATACTGGTGTGTCATTTTATAATCTGAATTTCACTTGTAAATACACTTTTTGGTGTGACTTTTAAATTTATCTTTAATGTTGTATGTTTATGATGACTTGAAATTTTTTTAAGAGGGAGTTGGTAATATCACAGTAATTTTATTTTTTATAAATTATAACTTTAGATATTCACTTTAACTTTTAATTTCTACATAGTGATTTTGTGAAGACTCGTGAGGTTCACAAAAGAGATTTCTAATAATTTCAAAATGCTCGGGTAAAGTTTAAATATATTGGTAAAAAGTGTTTATTATTCCATGAATATTGATATGGGTTCCTTTGTCTATTGAACTAGTGTTTGATCCCTTTTCTTTCACATTGTTGATATATATTTTTCAAATCTTTGTAGATGTCAGGTGTTGCTTCACCTCCTTTGTGTAGGAATGTACATCAAAATGGCTCAATATGAGCATGCAAAGTGCTGAAAGTTCTCCTAGATCAACAACAAACTCTACTATTCAAGCTCTTTGTAGAAAGTTTGTGGATGAAGGAAAGTTAAGAAAGGTTGAGGAACTGTTAGCTATAAATTTTTTAACTGCCAGCTTCCTTGATGTCACTAAATAAACTTCTATTTTTAGAATTTCTGTTTATATACACTGATTTTAAATTCATATTTTAAAGAATTAAATAAATTTGTGTAATGTTTCACCTAGTAGAACAAGGTTTGGTTGTTGTGTTTATATTTTGAGGCTCTATTCATATAAAAAACTTATTTGTTAATAACATATGAATGGTATAGAATATAGATTGCGTCTAGATTTAATGTAGATCAAAGACCATACATTAGTCTCTGCTGAGAAATAGAATATATATATATATATATATATATATATATATATATATATATATATATATATATATATTACCGTAGATTAAAGACCATATAATTGTTACTCTGTTACGTAGTATTTTTTTAAATATTAGATCATTTTAAAATTATATATGAATATTACTGTATTAAAAAATTTGAGAATTATGATTGATAGGTTCATAAAATAAAATAATTTTTATTTTATTAAAAAAAATATATCAGTTTTTGCCACGGTTATAAAGTGTTGTTGTAGCTTATGAAAAAAATTAAGATATGGATCTATTAGAACGGTTTCAAATGCACAACGGCTAAAAACCGTTGTAGTATCCGCTAAAAGAGTTGTTCCCTTAAACACCTAAATTGCAACGGTTTTAATCTTAAAACAGAGTGAAGCCGTTGCTGTCGGAAACCGTTCTTTAAAGAAAACTATAACAACGGTTCGTCGTAAGGCGTTGTCGTTGGGTAAAAAACCGTTCTAAAAAGCTAAAACAACGCCTCGGTTTGGAACGACCTGAAAACTGTTCTTAAAAGTAAAGACAACAGATTTTTTATATTTTGCTACGATTTTAGGCGTTGTCGTATAATTAAAATGTTGTAGTGTATTTAGCATCAAATAATGAACTCAACTCAGCCACTTGCGTGCCTAGCTCAAAGAATGATTCTTCTTTTTTGAGTTTTTTTTTTTTAATGATTTTTAACTAATTTACTGCTACGTGTAAACTACCAAGATCATTAGTATATCTATATTTTAGTATTAAATCCAACACCATTCTTTAAATCTTAGATACTTATTATTTAAATACTAGATATTTGTTAGAGATACATTTTTTTAAAATATTCCCAAAAGTCCTAACATTGGAGAATTGTTTTAAATATTTTATCATTTGGTATCTCTAATTCTTAGTCTAGTTTGTTCCTGATTTCTCTTTGATGTCAGTCGAATTTTATTGATCATTTTGTCACACTTTATTAACAGTGCTACAGTTAGAAACATATATACCATATAATGTTTAACGCACTTATCATCAAGTTTTTTGGTTTGTTCACTGCTTCATTATTTATTAAATGAGTAGGAACAAATGGATCATATATAACATAATCCCACAAATCAATAGTAATAACTTAGAAAAAAAGTTACATTTTTGCTTTCAACGTGATATACCCCTCATCATCAAACGGTGAGAATTTGTTCCGAGGAAAACTTTCATTAAAAGAATTGTTTGAAGTTGTCATTTTACCTCCAAAGATGATTAGTTTTATAATTGGAGTTAGATATTGACGTCCCTCGTAGAACAAGTCACTTGAAATACAAGAGGGTGTATTGTGATATTTGGTTTTCAAAATTTTTTTAGAAAACAATTGTTCTTAGGTTGATTGATTTTAAGAAGGGGATAGACGCACAAATTAAGCACCGAAAAAGATTAAAAATAAAAAAAAATTTAGAGAGATCACACCAACAAATTATCTAGGTTGAGCCTTAAACCATGAGGCCTACTTTAGTACACAAGAGTTTTCTCTTGAGATTTCTAATATCAACAACTTGAACTTTTATACGGGTTCTGAAAAACAACCTTACACCATATTTTAATAGATTTAGCTTGCAAAAACATCAAGTATATTACAACAACATAAGAGAACTAAAATCTTGCATAAAAAACATAATTTTCACATTAAGTTTTTCACTCTCTCGACACTAAGGAAATTTCTAGTGAATACACATAAGAAAAGAAGGAGAATGCGTGAGATATGAGAGTTAATAGTTATGTATTATTTATTTTACCACCTCCCTTGAGAGACGTATTGTCTTCATAAAAAAGAGAGAATGTGGAAATTTGTTTTGCAGGTGATATGCTTTTTCACAATGACATCAACTTTTAAAGATGGCAATTGACATCTAATGTCTTACAATAAGTCAACCATGGACGATTAAGTAGATAAATATGCAAACCTAACCATTAGAGTTTGATAGGGCTTGATTATCTGATGAGGGAAATCAAATGGAATGTAACTAAAACCTCATCTCAAGCTACTCAAGCAAGTGCCAACAAAAGAGAAAATATATGACAAAGTCTTGATATGCTAAGCATCATCCTAATTTAGTAGTGAGTGGACAAATTAAAAAGCAAAAGGGATTTACCGCAAAAGTGTATGACTAAAGCACGCACACAAAAATATATATTCAAATTGGCTTTACTAAAAAAATATATTTTCAAAAATATCTTGAAGTTATGCTAGATGAAATAGGAATTATCAAAAGTGTTATATGAAAACAATTTACTTATCAAATCGATCAGGACATAATCGATTAGCTCAGTTCAAAATTGAGTCACAAGCGATTGGGACAATGGCTTAATGATGTGCAACGACTAGAATATTTTCCCCCTTTTTATAACTTACAATCGATTATATTTCAAACTTCTAATCAGTTGTGAACATGTGCCTATCAATTGAATTGTGATAAAAGTCATTTATTTAAAACTCCCTTTTGAATCAACCTCTAGCCTATAAATATAGGTCACTTTTCTCATTTTGTTTCATCCATAATCATGTTTTGACATAACTCTCTCACTCTCTCTAAAGTTTTATTTATCTTTCTCTCACTAATTTATTAACCTAAGTGCTTTCGTGAGTGAGATTATTTTGTAATTCTAGAAGGGTAGAATTGTAAATTCACTAAGGGAATATTTTGTATATACCTTGATTGAATATTATTCATTTTGGGATTATTTGTGGGTTAGAAGCTAAGCTCATAAAAAACTTTGGTTTGGAATTGTGTGGTTCAGTTCTGGTTTAGGTTCGAGATTAGTCTGTTATAAAATCTCATATGTTCTTGATCATCCCGGTATTAAAACCAAGATAGGTTAAAGCTCAGTCCGATATTAAAAAATTCATAGGTTCGAGATTAGACTAATATTAAAATCTCACAAATTATTGATTGTCACGTGTAAAACTAAGGTTTAAGGTTCATGAGCTCAACCCGTGTAAATTATTGTAAGGTTTAGGAACTTGAAGGCTAACCACTCCAAGATCTTTGTTTGTTGATAACTCGAATTTGTATCGATTATTTAGTATAGTTTTCGATCATTTAACTTGTTGATTTATTTGTTTCGAACGATATTATGCGAGTTTTGTGTTTGTTTTGCCGATATTCAGTTAAACTTGACTTTTGGAAGCAAATAGTGAAAAGGAGACTTGTAGGATAAGAAATGAAGCAAAACAGAAGAAAACAGAAGGTAAAAATGAAGTTTCTGCATTTTTACTGTGGGACGACCGTCACCAATGTGAGACGACTGTCACACATTCAAGATGACCATCCCAAGTTCATGATGACCGTCCAAAGCCCAAGTTGCTCGTCACATATCCAAGTTGATCGTCACAGCTTATTTCCCAGAAACCTATTTACATATCAGTCAGTCAATACAGAGCGCCTTTTTCTCACTCAACAGAGATGTTTTCTCCTACCTATTCAACCACAGTCCATCTTTATCAGTCAAAGCCCAAGCTAAATTCGTTCTGTCAAATTCTCAACAAACCAAAGCTTATAGAAGCTATATATAAAAGTTCTGCCAAAGTGCAAAGAGAGCTTCGTTTTGATACCAAATTGCTGCCAGATTTTTGTTTGAAGTTCATAATTTATTTCCAGCATTGTTTCTATTTTTCCATTACCAAACCAAAGTGATAGTCTCCATCATTGGGAAACTATAACTCTTTAAATTCTTTCGAGCCACAACATATTTGTTTTAGTTCTAGTTTTCTTCAAGTTTGGTTGATCAAGAACATTTCAACCATGTTTATATTTTTAATGCTTTATTGTTTAATTATTATGCCATTTATTATTATGCAATTCTTCTTCTTCTACCTTTCTTCGTTCTTATTTAATATGTTCGACTAAACCGTTAATCAGTATGTAATTGTCCAATCGGAACGAATTCAATAGAATTAGGTTAATATCTTAAATTAAGTTACTTTTCGGTTTCGATTTCTTAATATAAACAACTTTCGTTACGAGAGTAAGAAAGTATAAAAGGTTAGGTATAAGACCACAGGAGTGTGATATCATAATCAGATAGCTGAAATCGAGCATTGTTTTAAATACAACGGAAGCGCTTTAAAACCAATTAGAACCTTTAGGTTTCCAAAAAGTATTTCTAACTTGAATTGACACAGCGAGAACGCTCAATTGAACTTAGGAGTATATTAATAGACAAGAACACGAGAGTGTAAGTTAACGACTTTTAAACCGACAGTTTCTACGAAAAGATAACTTAACAAACCTTAATAAGCCGACCCTTTATTGAATTCGCGAAGGCGAATCAATTACATACCGATATTCTTATTATTAATTTAACTTAATTACTTTCTCACCTTTTAAAACTAAAAATTTCACTCGCCTTAGATAAACATAGTAACACCCGATAACGCTAGGTTGATTATCGAGTCTCTGTGGGATCAATATCTTTTATTACTACGCGATTAGGCTGTATACTTGCAGTTAGAATCTTTGGACTCGGAAAGTCACGATCAAGTTTTTGGCGCCGTTGTCGGGGACTTAGATTTAGTCAATAGTGCAATTTGTTGTTGCATCGTCTAGACTAAGGCAACAAATTTACCTTTCCTTTGTCGATTATATGCCCATTACTCGCTCCCGAGACAAAGACTTAGAACCCCAGATTGACTAAGTAGAACGTTTCATAAGTTCGAGACACCGAACTAAAACCAACGAAAACCTTTTTACTGAAGATATCATACCAGAACTAGTTGAAGAATCAATCATGGCCGAAAATAGAGTCGCTCCATGTTTACTCAAGTCCTATGCGACTCCAAATCAACAGGAACCGCACAATAGTATTGTCACACCAGCCATAACCCGAAACGATTTTGAACTGAAACCTTCACTGCTGCAAGCTGTACAACAAAACTAGTTTTCCGGGAATCCTACGGACGAGCCTAACGAACATCTGACGAAGTTTGCGCAATACATATATACCATGAAAGCAAATGGTGTAACCCAAGACGCAATAAGATCGAGACTCTTTCCGTTCTATTTAAGAGATAGAGCTTGGGCATGGTTACAATCGCTACCAGCCAACTCTGTCACAACATGGGTAGAACTAAAGAAAGTTTTCTTATATCATTATTTCCCGCCAAGCAAGACAACTATGCTGAGAGCCCAAATTAACGGATTTCGACAGAAAGATGCCGAATCACTTTATGAAGCTAGCGTGGGAAAGATACAAGGATATGTTAATATTATGTCCACACCATGGGTTTTAAAATTGGGTAACCATCATTACCTTCTATAATGGACTTCTATACAACACTAGGATGACGATAGACGCTGTCGCGGGTGACGCTTTTATGGATAAACCATACGAAGAAGCCTATAACTTGTAAACACCCCAAATTTGCCCTCACTTATTTCACCATGGCTTGTGATTCTTTTCATTTGCATAAGTTCAATCATATCATCTCATATTGCATTTTTGCTTCACTGCATTGGTTCTAAGTCATCTGCATCTAGGGTTTGTGATCTGAGCAATCCATGAGCTATCTGAGCCACTCCAAAGGTCATCATTATTCTCAAGAGGGTCCATGTATGTTCAATAATCATATTTTATCCTCCCAAGATCAAGAAAGTCAAAAATCACAAGAACTGAGGAAAGGCATGGAAGTAGAGCCAAGCTTAACTGCACAGATGACCTAAAATTAGGGTTTTGGTTTCAGAGGCCATAACTCCAAATTTTTTGGTCATTCTTGTTTCTATTGGTCTCTATATGATATGAGGATCATGCATACCAATTTTCATGAAGAAATTCAATGGGGAAGGCATCTGATCAATAGATGACTTCTTGAGCAAGTCAGTGCAAAATCAGGGCATCCGAGGCCCCCAATCATCCAACCAAAGGGTATTCACCATCATTTTGATTGTGTATGATCTTTATTTGATCTTATAAGATGTTAGAAGCTCACAAAATTGAAGAATTTCAAGCCATTTGCAAAGTTGCCATTTTGGGAAAGTGACTTGTAATGGAAATTTGCCATTTTGGGAAAGTTTTTCAACCTCTTCTTTTTTATTCAAAAATTCTTCAAATGAGAAATCTTTGGTCATGAAAGTTGTAGATTGGATCCTCCCATTTTCAAAAAGTACAAGAACTTGATCTAATTCATTTTAGAACAAAAGTTATGGCCTTGCAAAGTTGGATAAAATCACTTATTTTTCACTTTTGTGCCAAAGAGGAAACTTGCAAAAACACTTGCAAAAACCAAATGTGACCTCAAATCAACTTCTAATCATCACACAAACATCATTCATGGTCCATAATTCAGATTTGCCCAAAGAATCTCTCACTTTCATGCCTTGGATTCCAAGTATCATAAGCCATTTATCATAAAAGTCACAAAGAGGGGAATCTTGCAAGAATGGTTCTTAGGGTTTTGTTTGATCTCTAATCAATCTCAAAGTGTCATAACAACATTTTATGGTAAATTTTGCTGCATATTGCCCAAGGTATGTCACATATTCATGACCAAAACTTCAAAATGCAACAAGTTGCAAAAAAGGCAAAACATATGACATCTCACCCTTCACCCATTTCAGATCACCTCAGAACATCCCATGGCTCTCCTTGAAGGCAGCTTAACTCAGAGCAGCCCTAAGATAGTTTCTGCCATGGCCCATGCTTGAAGTACACCTAACATTGACTTTTTGGCCAATTGCCCCATGCCATTCCCACAGTACATGTCACTTCCTCAGACCTCTTCCAATAGTTTAGGGATGTGTTATGGATGATAAAACAGGCTGTACATAAGCTGGAAGGACACACACAATCAGATTTCACAAACTTGAAAAAAACTTCTCCTCTTCGAAACTTCTCCCATAGCCATCAAACTTCCATTTTTCCTTCACCAATGAGTCACACATCCTCCATAGAACCAAAATCCACCATTGAAATAGCCTGAAACATCACATACTCAACTCTCCAAATCTGCTACACCAGAGCTGGAACTTCAAAACCAGCCATCCTCAAAGTTTTCTAAGCTTCGTATCATCTTCAGGAGGTTCATAGGAGTGGGTTTGCATCAAGGGAGGACCCAGAAAGCCCAGAACCAGAAGGTTCCATCTCAGGTATAGCTCAAGAACTTTTTTCTCAGAACTTTGTTTTTAAGTGCTTAATCGAATCCTTATGATGTGCTGATGATTCTGATATATTTACTTTTCAAAATGGTGGAATATTGAGTATGTATGGATTGTCTGAAAGTTTCTGACCTAAAATTTTTTTGTATCGATTTGCCTTGTTGATGAATGAAAAATGGTTTTTGTTTAGGGATTTTGATTCAGTGATGTGTGGGGTTCATTTCTGGCCAGAGAGATTTTGTTTTAGATGCTTAGGGAGAGAGATAGGGTTTTGACTCGTCGGAGAAGACGACCGGAACACTGTTCTTAAGTGTTTAAGCCCTAATCCTGTAATTAAGTAACTTTGAATGTCAGCCTTAGGATCTGCCTTGCGCGCGCGTTTTTAGTGGCCAGGATTGCTTTGATTAGCCCTAATTCTCATTTATTAGTTTAATTAAGATTAATTAAATTAATTTAATCAGGATAAATCCCAACCCTTGGATGACGCGCCAGTCAACCAATTTCACCCCAGTTCAAATCTAGGCCATTAGATCTGATTACTTCTCCTTTAATTTAATTTTATTTTCAATTTTATTCATTTTTCTTCTACATATTATTTAAAATAGCAAAATGCATCCAAAAAATCTCATTTTTTGCATCATACCATAAAATATTTTTCTCTTTCTGAAAATAATTTTTATTTTATTTTTTGCATAATTTTCGTATTTTAAAAATATTTAAATATTTATTTTAATTAGTTAATGAGAATTAATTAATTAAAATAGCATTTAGGTTTCTAAAAATCACAAAAAAATTCACATTGCATTTTAATACATTTAGAAACATTATCAAACTCTTCAAACAAATTTATTTTTGGTTCTTGACCTATGTTGACATTTTTCTTTGGAATTAAAGTTCTTAAAAGTCAATATTTTTGCCCTAACTTGAAAAATTCTTTTCTGCCTAACCATGAGGAGTTTGATGTTGGTTCTTTTTGCATTGAATTCTTCATACCATGTAGTTTCTAGGTTAAAATTGGTTTGAATTTATCTTCATTTTCAATTTGATGTGCATTTTTCCTTTTGAAGTACCTTAAAACCCTAGCTAACTTGAGAAAATCATAACTTCCATTAGGTTAAGAGTTAGGTCCCCTCCTTTGGGAAGTGAACTTATGTAGGGTTAGGGTTCCTTTGATTCCATTTTCAATTTTTTATCTTATCATTTGCTTCTGATTTTGGATTTTGGTATTGCATGTTGTGTATAAACCCTAATTTTTGCCTTCATTTGCATCCATCTCTCATTTTCTTGTATACATGAACTTGCCATGACATTTTGTGCATCAACATGACATATAAGACATATTAGGACATATTAGAATCATGTTTGACTATTGCATCTTTCATTTGCCATGTTTTTGCATTCATTCCATTTCATAAACTTTCATGAACTTTCATGGTTCAAAACATGCTTCATTTGCATCCTCATCCTTGTATGATCATCTACAACTCTTGACATGTGTTTGCATAATCTCTTAGCATCATTAACATCATGTTTATGCTTCTGACTTTGGTTTGCATCATTGCATTCATCTCATTTTCATTTCATTTCACCTCTTGTTACTAACTTTTCAGGTGGTAAGTCATTGAGAAGTAAATTTGCCTTCACTTCTCATAATCTCTTCTCATCTCTCTTATGAATTCATTGCTGCAATTTACTTTTGTATTAGAGTGAGCTTGCTCATTCATGTCTCCTTCTCACTTTCTTTCTTCAAGCAACTTATCTTCTTAAGTGAAGTAAGTTGACTTGCTTCTCCTGTTTCTTCCTTCCTCCATCTGCTTCTTTCTTGGTGGCTTTCCTCTTGAAGATCTTTTGCAAGCCTCATAAACCCTAGGAACACCCAAGCATGATCACAATTAGGGTTTGTTTAGTCCCCCATTAGTTTTACCTTTGTGTCATTTTTGAGTCTTCTCTTCTCACCTCATAATCAAGGACTAAACCTTAAAGGTTTTAAGGCTTTGTGATTAAGCTTATGCCTGCATCCTTCTATTAGGATGGAGTGTATAACTTTAATCCTAAGTGTTGAACCCTTAATGTGTTTAAATCCTTTAATCAATCCACTTAATAATCACTAAGACATCAAGCTTGAAACTTGGGCCTTGCATTAGGGTTCTAATTCTTCCTTAATTGGTTAAGAAGGACTAACCCTAGTGTTAATGGACAAGTCCCCCTCAAGTTGTCTTACAAACCATAAAAGTCCACTTCTTAACCTTATCATTAACTAAAATCCACTTTAATAAAGGCTTTGTTTTGTCATGAGGTTAATTCCTAATCATGGATTAAGTTGAGGAGCCTTCCTCAGCTTAAATGTTCTCATCTATTATCCTTCTATTAGGATGGTGTAATGGGTCCATTAAATCCTTGATTATGGCTTAAACTCATTACTTAACACTAAACAAAAACACCAAAAACACCTAAATAAATGCAAGTAGGTTAATGATCTTAATCTTACATCATGGTGATTAAGTGTGAGGTGTTTACTTCATACTTAAGGTATTCTCATTACCCCTAACCAGAGGGAGGATGTGATGAGTTTACTAACCCGTGGTTTAGGCTTAAGCTCATTTTCTTATGACAAACTCCAAAAAAAATGAAAATATTGAAAACACATAAACAAACAATAATCGTCTCCTCCGGGATTCTCTTCTCACCTCATTCACTCACAAACGAGAACTTGCTTCTTCCGTCTAATGCAAGACAGTTTGCACCTGAGCCAGACAGGTCATACACTTGAGTATAGACAAGTAAGCAGTTCACAAGTCAATTTATCTTCCAGTCTCTTTGAGTCGAACTACGGTGTTCTGACTTCCTCATTGCACGAGAGGATACGTAGGCATAACTTAACAGTTATCGAACAAAAGTCTCTGTATCCCCCCCCCCTCTTCCAACTTTATTCTTTTAAGCCTCATAGTCTTGAGCTTCACTCTTTCCTTACACTGACACTTCTCTTATTCACTTCACATTTCTCTTACACTGACACTTGCATTCTTTTCCAGCTTTTGCACACAGACAGCACTGACACTTACCCCTTTTAACACAAATCTTTCAAAGCATGGATCCCGTCGAGTACGGCGGACAATTTGGATGCTAATACCTTCCCAGGTTGTAACCAACCCCCTTTCTCAGTTTCTCTGGTTCGCGACCGTCTTATCCATCTTTTCTAGGTTTATGCAGCATTACCTTTCCTTCGGGATAAAAATGCCTAGCTGGCGACTCTTTTCAGTTCATCTTCATGTTCCCTTTTGCCGACCATTCGCGTCTGTACCCCTCCTGACCAGGTGTCATTTGGTGGGAGCGACAGCTTGGCGACTCTGCTGGGGACCCTTATATTGTAACCAGGGCTTCTGGTTCTTTTTGTGGGTTCCTCCTAGCGCTTGTTTGATTTGTGTTTACTGGGGTGTTATGTGCTAATTGTGTTTATTTATTTGCTTTATTTACTGCTTTATGTACAGCTTTATTTATTGCTTTCCTTTACAATTTTTCATATTTTATACTGTCATTATCATTGCTGGATCTGGCTTCTGTTTTGGTGGGTGGGGTTCCATTGAGAGTTTAAGGTCCTATACCTGGGACCTGAGTGACACCTAGGCTAGAGTGGTTCATGTTCTTTCCCATTCCATTTCGGTCTGGTGCGGGAATATGAAACACGGTTCAGATGTGGGTTTCTTCTTGAGAACTCTGTGCTACAGATTTCCTGTAGTGCTAGGGCTATTTGGGAAGCCTTCTAAGTCTGGATGACCTTTATTATGACCATCAAAAGCTGAGGTGAATTAGAGGAGGATCTTTTATGGTTATTGTGAACACTGTACCTCCGGGTTAGAAGTGTTTACACTTCTCATAATTGATCCAAGTCTGAGGATCCTTGTTCTAGAACATTACCTGTGAGGGGGTTGGGCTGTTTATAGGTTTGCAGGTACCCTTGGCCACATCATACCCTGTTTTTGTAGTGTTTAAGAGTACCTCACTTTGGACAGTTCTTGTGATTAACCCTGGACATGTGACTCTTTATTTGAGTCCCCCACCTTGGTTACTGGATTTCTAAACCTCCATCTGGACTTTGGAACATACATGGGCTTATATCAATACAATTAATCAGATCCAGCTTGATCACAAACCCTTGCATATCATTTGCATATATCACCATTGCATCATTTAACATTTGTTTATTTGTTTTTCAGGGTATCCACATCGTATCTGGTTTGGTTTTGACCCCTTCTTCTGCATAGACCTCTGCTTCAGTTATCTTCATCAGTTATCTGCTTCAGCTATTTTCATCTTCACCAGCACTTATCTTCATCTTCTTCAGCAGCATTCATGACTACTCCCAGGAAGAGCAACATATCCTACCATTTCTTTGAGGAGGACTTGTCCATTAAAATCTAGGGTTAGTCCCTCTTAACCATAAGGAAGAGTTAGAACCCTAATGTAAGGCCCAAGTTACAAGATAAAGTCTTGATGATTATTAAGTTATTTGATTAAGAGGTTTAAACAAATTAAAGGTTTAACACTTAGGATTAAAGTTATACACTCCATCCTAAGAGAAGGATGCAGGCATAACCCTAGTTCAAAAGTCCTAAAAATTTAAGAGTTTAGTCTCTGATTATTGAGATGAGGAATAAGACTCAAGGAGACTCAAAGATAAAAAGCTAAGGGGGACTAATCACAACCCTAATTATTATCATGCTTGGATATCCTATGGTTTGTGAGGCTTAAGAAAGATCTTTAAAGAAGCCACCAATGGAAGAAGCAGATGAAAGAAGGAGGAAGTAGAAGAATAAGTTACTTACTTTCTAAGAAGATAAGTAACTTAAAGGAAGAAAGTGAGAGAGATAGAACACAAGTGAATCAAATTCACTTCAAGGTCAAACAAAATGCAAAAGAAAGGGATAAGAAGATGTGAGAGGTGAAGGCAAATCCACCTCCCAAAATAACTTACCAAAACCTGAAAATGTTAGCATGAATGCATAAAGTGTAAAGCATGAAGAAATGAATTGACTTGAGATGAAATGATCAAAGTCAGAAGTGCTTATGCCATGTGAATGTCATCTGAGATGATGCAAAGTCATACAATATGCATATGTGAGATCATACAAGAATGAGATGTTATGAAAGCATGCTTAGAAGTTTGAAAACACATGAAAGTTCATGAAATAAAATGAATGCTAGACATGGTGTCGCTCCCACCAAATGACACCCGGTCAGATAGGATATAGACGCGAACGGTCGGCGAAAGAGAGAACATGAAGATGAACTGAAAAGAGTCGCCATCTAGGCATTTTTATCTCGAAGGAAAGGTAATGCTGCATAAACCTAAGAAAAGATGGATAAGACGGTTGCGAACTAGAGAAACTGAGAAAGGGGGTTGGTTACAACCTGGGAAGGTATTAGCACCCAGATTGTCCGCCGTACTCGACGGGATCCTCGCTTGAAAGATTATGTTTAAAGGGGTAGTGTCAGTGCTATTTTGTGTGCAAAAGCTGGAAAAGCATGCAAGTGTCAGTGCAAAAAGATATGTGAAGTGAAATAAGAGCGTGTTAGTGCAGGGAAAGAGTGAAAAGCTTAAGACTATGAGGCTCAAAGAATAATGCTGGAAGGAGGGGGAATATACAAAGACTTTTGTTCGATAACTGTTATGTTATGCCTACGTATCCTCTCGTGCAATGAGGAAGTCAGAACACCGTAGTTCGACTCAAAGAGACTGAAAGATAAATTGACTTGTGAACTGCTTACTTGTCTATGCTCAAGTGTATGACCTGTCTGGCTCAGGTGCAAACTGTCTTGCATTAGACGGAAGAAGCAAGTTCTCGTTCGTGAATGAGTGTGATGAGAAAAGAATCCCGAAGGAGACGATTATTGTTTGTTTTTGTGTTTTTCAATTTTTTATAGCTTTTGGAGTTTGTCATAAGAAAATGAGCTTAAGCCTAAACCAAGGGTTAGTAAACTCATCACATCCTCCCTCTGATTAGGGGTAATGAGAAAACCTTAAGTATGAAGTAAACACCTCACACTTAATCACCATGATGTAGGATTAAGATCTTTAACCTACTTGTGATTATTTAGATGTTTTTTGGAGTTTTCTATTTAGTGTTAAGTAATGAGCTTAAGCCATAATCAAAGATTTAATGGACCAATTACACCATCCTAATAGAAGGATAATAGATGAGAACATTTAAGCTGAGGAAGGCTCCTCAACTTAATCCATGATTAGGGATTAACCTCTTGATATAACAAAAGCCTTTATTAAATGGATTTTAGTTAATGATAAGATTAAGAAATGGATTTTATGGTTTGTAGGACAACTTGAGGGGGACTTGTCCATTAACACTAGGGTTAGTCCTTCTTAACCAATCAAGGAAGAATTAGAACCCTAATGCAAGGCCCAAGTTACAAGCTTGATGTCTTAGTGATTATTAAGTGAATTGATTAAAGGATTTAAACATATTAAGGGTTTAACACTTAGGATTAAAGTTATACACTCCATCCTAATAGAAGGATACAGTCATAACCCTAATCACAAAGCCTTAAAACCTTTAAGGTTTAGTCCTTGATTAAGAGATGAGAAGAGGAGACACAAAGATGACATAAAGGTAAAACTAATGGGGGGACTAATCAAACCCTAATTGTGATCATGCTTGTGTGTTCCTAGGGTTTATGAGGCTTTCAAGAAGATCTTCAAGAGAGCCACCAAGGAAGAAGCAGGATGAAAGGAAGAGAAGCAGCAAGAAGCCAGACAACTTACTTCACTTAAGAAGATAAGTTACTTGGAGAAAGAAAGAGAGAAAGGAGCATGAATGAGAAAGCTCACTCTAATTCACAAGTAAAATGCAGCAAAGAATGCATAAAAGAGATGAGAAGAGATTATGAGAAGTGAAGGCAAATTCACTTCTCAAACACTTACCACCTGAAAAGTTAGCAACAAGAAATGAAATGAAATGAAAATGAGATGAAATGCCAAGATGAAAGCCAAAGTCAGAAACATATTCATGATGCAAATGATGTTATGAGATGGGATGAAAGCATGCCAAGTGATATGAATGTTCATACAAGAGATGGGAATGCAAAGAAGTCATGAAAGGAGGCATGAAAGTTTATGAAAACATATGACATCAAATGAAAGCAAAAGCATGGAAAATGGATGATGCAATGATCAAACATGATTTCAATATGCCCTAAGATGTCTTATATGTCATGTGGATGCACAAAATGTCATGGCAAGTTCATGTATGCAAGCATATGAAGAATGAATGCAAATGAAGGCAAAGATTAGGGTTTATGAACAAGATGCAATGCAAAATCCAAAATCAGAAGCAAAACATGAGATAAAAAATTGAAAATGGAATCAAAGTTAACCTAAACCCATACAAGTTCACTGCCCAAAGGGGAAGGTCTAACTCTTAACCTAATGGAAGTTATGAATTTTCTAAGCTACCTAGGGTTTTAAGGGTGATCCTAAAGGAAAAATGCTAAACAAATTGGAAATGCAAGATAAAAATGAAACAAAAATGTTTTTAGAAGCTTGAAAGTATGCATAACACAATGCAAAAAGAACCATTCACAAACTCAACTTGGATCAAAAGTTATGAATTTTTGAAGTTAGGGTCAAAAATATTCAAATTAAAGAACCCTAATTCAAGTGAAAATTGGCAAAACATGATCAAAACCAAAAAGAAATTTGTCTCCTGAGTTTGTAAATGTTTGTAAATGTTTTAAAATGCTCTCTGAATTTTTTGTGATTTTTGGAAACCTAAATATTATTTTAATTAATTAATCTTCATTAATCAATTAAAATAACATTTAAATTATTTTTAAAATGTTTTTAAAATGCAAAAAATAAAATAAAAATTATTTTTATGTCAAGAAAATTAATTAAAGTCAGCATGCAAAAAATAAATTTTTTTGAGATTTTCTAGCTATTTTAAAATAAATATGCAAAACAAATAAGAAAAATATGAATTAAAATGAATTTAATGGGAAAGTCAGCAGATCCAATGGCAGGGATTTGAATAAAAAAGGAGGGAGTTGACGCGCGCGGATTTGGAGGGCTAGGATTCATTCTGATATTTGAATTTAATTAATCATAATTAATTAAGTTAATGATTGGATTAGGGTTTTAATGGAAATCTGGGACGTTGGTTGCGCGCGGGAAGGATGATCCAAGGGCTCTCATTCAAACTGGCCTAAACCCTAACCCTAACCTAATCACTTTCAGATGACCGGAACAGTGGTTCCGGTCATCTTCTGCGGCGAGTTCAAAAAGCTAACTTCTTCTCTAGGCAAAATAAAGAGCTCTAAAGCTCCAGATCGTATCTCCTAATCACCCTGAACATGAATCAATCATCAAAACAAATTTTCACAACCTAAAACTCAAGATATGGATCAAAACACAAAATCTGGAAAATTTTCAGAGCTTCGATACAGGCTTAATTCTCAACCATTTTCAAAAATTCCAAGTTCAGTGTGTTCAGGGAAGCAAGCTTAAGCATTTAGAAACTTAAAACAAGAGTTTTGGAAAAATAAATTCCATGGCTACCTGAAACGAAGCTTTCAACCCAAGAGCTTTCTGGCTGTCTCCTTGCTTCCAATCACCTCCAATGATCTTCCTCAAGAGTTTGCAATGCTTGGTTGGAGTTTATATGGCCTCTATGTGAAGTTTGCTGAAGCTCAGGTCAAGGATGGTGAAAATCGTATTTTTGATATGGGGTGTTTAAAGGAAAAATGAAGGGTGGGAAATGATCAGTGATGAATGTGGAGTTGAATGGTGGAAAAAGTCAACAAAGTTGTCCTTGGAGGTATGGGCTCATGGCAGGCCAAAGACAAGGGCATGTCCTGTGCAGTTGGCTTTAGGGAAATGCCAAAGGGGAAGTTTTGATGAATGTCGAGTTGTGGGAGGATTCAGGTTGTGTTGTTGTATGAAATGGCTTGCTTGAGGTCCACATAACATATTCTGATTGGGCAGAGAGTTGTTGTGGAGCAGTGTGATTGGTATGGCTCATTTTGCATAAAGTCAACAAAGTTGTCCTTGGAGGTATGGGCTCATGGCAGGCCAATGACAAGGGCATGTCCTGTGCAGCTGGCTTTAGGGAGGTCCATGGAATTCAGATTGAGGCAAAATATCAAGTGGAATGAAGTTTGTGGGTGGTTTTGCAATTTGTGAAGGTTTTGGCCCCTTTTGAAATACTTGATGATCAAGGAATGAAACTTGAGAATTCTTTGGGCAATTCTGAATTATAGGTCATGTATGATGTTTGTGTAATGGTTAGAAGTCACTTTGAGGTTACAAATTGGTTTGACATGAGTTTTTGCAAGTTTCCCTCTTTGGTACATAAGTGAAATTTTGTGATTTTTCCCAACTTTGCAAGGCCATAACTTGAGTTGTATGATGAATTAGATCAAGTTCTTGTACTTTTTGAAAAGGGAATGATCCAATCTACAACTTTCATGACCAATAATTTTTCATTTGAAGCATTTTTGAATCAAAAAGAGGAGGTTGAAACACTTTCCCAAAATGGCAAGTTTGCATTACAAGTCACTTTCCCAAAATGGCAACTTTGCAAATGGCTTGAAATTCTTCCATTTTGTGAACTTCTAACTTCTTATAAGACCAAATAAAGATCATATACACCCAAAATGATGGATAAGACCCTTTGGTTAGGTGATTGAGGGCCTCAGATGCCCTGATTTTGCATTGACTTGTTCAAGAAGTCATCTATTGATCAGATGCATTCCCCATTGAATTTCTTCATGAAAATTGGTATGTATAATCCTTATAACATATAGAGACCAATAGACTCAAGAATGACCAAAAAATTTGTAGTTATGGCCTCTGAAACCAAAACCCTAATTTTAGGTCATCTGTGCAGTTAAACCTGGCTCTGCTTCCATGCCTTTCTCAGTTCTTGTGATTTTATGACTTCCTTGATCTTGGGAGGCTATAATATGATGCTTGAACATACAAGGACCTTCTTGAGATGATTGGAGACTCTTGGAGTGGCTCAGATAGCTCAGGGATTGCTCAGATCACAAACCCTAGATGCAGATGATTGTGAACCAATACAGTGAAGCAAAAATGCAACATGATATGATATGATTGAACATATGAAAATGAAAAGATCATAAGACATGGTGTGAACTTAGTGAGTGCAAATTTGGGGTGTTTACAACTGCCCCTATTCAAACATGAGTTAGCTGTGCAGGTTGTAAGCGACGGGCTTAACAGGCAAACAAGATAACTTGTGGTTGAATACCAAAAGACAGTCCAAAATTTGCACTCACTGGTTGTGAAGAAGAAAAGGGATATAGATTGTAAAAGAAAATAAAGTATGATTATAAAGTGCGGGAGACGGAGGACGACCGTTGAGCAGAGGACGACTGTTGGGGATAAAGTAATGACGGGGATGACCGACATGCTGGGGAAATAGAGAGATTATGATGGGGACGGCCATCAAATATAGTAACAGGGTTCTCTGGGGTTTTAAGGATAAAGGTAATGATGGGACGACCATCAGGTTAATGAAATAAATGATCGAGGTACGATCATCAAAGGTGAAGGACGATCACCTAGCAGGGGACGGCTGCTCCGTTGGGGATAAGGATGAGGGACGATCATCTAAGGTTAAGGACGATCACCTGGCAAGGTTCGGTTGCCGAACGTATCCCGACATAGGACGAATGTCGGATAGAAAGAGTCGACGATGGGGACGGCCATCGGATAAGCATGATGAAGGACGATCATCAAGAGGTGAAGGACTATCACCTAGCAGGGTACGACTGCTCTCGGGGTTTATCGTGACATAGGACGAATGTCAGATAACAAGATCAACGATGGGGACGGCCATCGGATAAAAATGAGGAAGGACGATCATCAAGAGGTGAAGGACGATCACCTAGCAGGGGACGACTGCTAAAATATCACGACATAGGACGAATGTCGGATACGAAAGGGTTCCAATAAGGGAGACTCCGTTGGGGGAATGATGAAGGACGATCATCAAAAGGTGAAGGACGATCACCTGGCAGGGTACGGCTGCCGAAAGTATCATGTTATAGGACGAATGTTAGATAGAAAAGAAATTTTTGCTTTTTTACCGGGGATTTGCTGGGGAATGGTAGATACAGACGAGTGTCTACATTCAAGAAAGGAAAGGTATAAGTGTTTGACGCTGTGTATAGATTAAATATGCGGACGAGCATCCTTAAGACTATGATACGGACGAGTATCGATAGAAACAAACGCTGACGCATGTTCAGAGATGATGATACGGACGAGTACCAACTGGTTAACAAAGAACACGGACGAGTGTTGAATCTGGGAAAAGATAAGTGGTGTATACAAGATACAGACGAGTATCCGTATGAGTAAAGTAAGCATGAGTGAGACACAGACGAGTGTTCAACTTGCTGGGGAGAATATGACACAGACAAGTATCGTAAGAGAAAGTGTATAAGTTATGAACTTATAAATGTAAGAGATATTCCGACGCTCTATGGGGATAAGATGACACGGACGGGTGTCAGAGGAAGTGTGTTATAAACAATTGTTTGATTTACGATAAGTGTTTAGGCAACCATGCTGGGGAATGGTGACACGGACGAGTGTCCAAAGAGTGTATAGATATTTGTTTGTGGTTTATGTCTGCAGGGGAGTGATATGACAAAGACGAGTATCGGAAAAAGTATATATGTGTATTAGTGAGTGCAAAGGGGATGCTTCGGCTTTCCGCTGTGACTGTGGGTCTTTGTATATACACATATTGCTGATGGAATGTTGGTATAGACAGGTGTTTTATTCAAAACATGGCTTATGATTATGCAATATGTTTGATTTTTGCCGTAATGCTCCGTATTAGACGGAATGCTACACTCTGAGGGGAAATATGATGCGAATGATATGATTAAAAGATATCAATTCGGGATTCGGATCCCGTTGCTGTGAAGATCTCTGATTGATCTGCTTTGAAAGAATATCCCAGCTGGGCATGAGATCATTGGTAGATCTAACATATATGATTCTGGTCGGGGGAATAAGTCACTGATAGACCTATCTTGGTAATGAGAGGCCCAACTGGGGTTTGCAAAAGCGTCCGTCACTTTGTTGTGAGATTCTCATGCATTGCTCTTCTGGATAGAGGCTGGAGCTCTGCGGGGAGATGGTTCCCTGTCCTTGCACTTGGTTGGAGGGGAACGGTCATCGAACGACCTTCCTAGTGATTTCTGTGGGGATCCTGCTGAGGATGATGAATTCAGTCGGGGAATTGAGCCCATTCTGATGCTGCCTTTTGAGAAAGTGCTGGAGAAGTGGTGTCCAACAACTCTTGATGGGGAAAGAGCACCTCTGATAATGTTTTGACAGCTTGCTGGGGAGAAGCTTTCATGCCCCATGTTGCACTTTGACTACCTGCAATCCTGTTATGACAAAGAAACGTACAAGTATCCCGAGGTATCCCTTACTGGATTCCATCATAGGAATTTAGACACTCCTGGGAGCGAATCTATTTCCTATAAGCACGTAATTTAGAAAAGACGCATCTGTATTTATGCAATCAATATTATAAGGACATCGGACATTTTTGCAAATGAAAATAAAATGTAAGAGACGAAATGTGACTGAAAATCTGATTTCATTAATTTGTGTGCCCTGAATTGGCAAGATACAGTCAAGGAAACAGATCCCCTGAAATGAGGAGATTGTTACAAATTAAGAAACAAAAAGATGCTGGCAATGTTGATGACGCTTCAGTATGCTTTCCTTTTTCTATGATTCGTATGACATTGACGTTCTTTTCATCTTGCTTTTTGAAGAAGGCTGATTCTGACCGATGCTTGAACCTTTCGAAGCTTGCCACGTTGTAAGTGATACAGACGAATTCAGAATGCAGTTGTTCGCTTATTCCCTTATTTTGCATGGATCGCCCTTTTGGGTTTTCAATCCACCAGAATACCCATTTTTGCCTGAGTTGTCCAATGCGGCTTTTCAACTCAGCGGGTGTACATTTTTTTGATTTATTTTCCCTTATTTTTGCCCGAGTCTCTTATTCTGTTTTTGACTCGCCGAGATGCCCTATTTTTGCCTGGACTTACATTCTGTTTTTGTGTCCAGCGTGTCATTTTATGCGAAGTATTTTTTAACTGCATCTGAATTCACAGGGGACAGGAAGTCTTCACCATCCATAGTACTGAGCATCAGTGCTCCACCGGAGAAAACTTTCTTTACTATGAATGGACCATCATAATTCGGAGTCCACTTGCCCCTGTGGTCTGTATGAGGAGGGAGGAGTCTTTTCAGCACAAGATCCCCTACTTGGTATTCTCGAAGCCTGACTTTCTGATCGAAGGCTTTCTTCATTCTCTTGTGAATAACTGCCTATGACAGATTGCAGCTAATCTCTTCTCTTCGATCAGATTTAGTTGTTCGTATCGGGATAGGACCCATTCTGCTTCATTCAGTTTAACATCCATTAGTACCCGCAAGGAGGGTAATTCAACTTCAACAGGTAGGACTGCCTCCATACCATAAACAAGCTGAGATGGTGTTGCCCCAGTGGATGTTCTGATTGATGTACGGTACCCATGCAAGAAAAATAGTAGCATTTCATGCCAGTTTTTGTAGGTGACCACCATCTTCTGCACAATCTTCTTGATATTCTTGTTAGCTGCCTCAACAACGCCATTCATCTTTGACCTGTAAGGAGAAGAATTGTGGTGTTGGATCTTGAAGTCCCGACACAGTTCTGCCATCATTTTGTTGTTCAAGTTGGAACCATTATCAGTAATGATTCGCTCGGGTACTCCATACCGGCAGATGATATCTCTCTTCAGGAATCGGGCTACCACTTTCCTGGTTACATTTGCATAGGAAGCTGCTTCGACCCACTTTGTAAAATAATCAATGGCTACCAAGATGAATCTGTGGCCATTTGAAGGAGTCGGTTCAATCTTGCCAATCATATAAATGCCCCACATGGCAAAGGGCCAAGGTGAAGACATCACATTCAGAGGATTCGGAGGCACATGCACTATATCTGCATAAATCTGGCATTTGTGGCACTTTCTGGCATAGGCACAACAGTCTGCATCCATTGTGATCCAATAATAGCCTGATCTTAACAACGTTTTAGCCATTGCATGCCCTCCAGCATGGGTACCAAAAGATCCTTCGTGCACCTCGTGCATCAACAAGTCTGCTTCTGTCTTATCAACACATCTGAGAAGTACCATATCAAATTTTCTTTTGTACAAGGAACCATCAGCATTCAGGAAGAAGCTACCAGCCAGCCTTCTTAATGTCTTCTTATCATTGGATGATGCCCCAGGTGGGTATGTTTTATCCTCTAAGAAACATTTGATGTCGTGGAACCAAGGCTTATCATCTTTAGCAAGGTCTGCTGAGAACACATATGCTGGTCTATCAAGTCTGGATACCGAAATCAGAGGCACAAAGTTGACAGCTTGAACTTTGATCATGGATGAAATTGTGGCCAGAGCATCTGCAAACTAATTTTCGTCTCGAGGGATATACTCAAGCTTGACTGTTGTGAAGAATGTAAGTAACCTCCTTGTATAGTCCCGGTAAGGTATCAGATGCTCCCGGTGAGTGTACCATTTGCCGTTGGTTTGATTAATTACCAGAGCTGAATCTCCGAATACAGTTAAAGTCTTGATCCTGAGGTCAATGGCTTCCTCAAGACCCATAATACAAGCTTCGTATTCAGCTTCGTTGTTAGTGCAGTTAAAGGTGAGTTTTGCCGAGAAAGGCATGTGAACTCCCTTAGGTGTAATGAGTACTGCACCAACACCACGACCATTCATATTAACAGCCCCATCAAATATCATAGTCCATTCTTCTTCTGGGTCAGGCCCTTCAGTGTGAATAGGCTCTTCATGATCTTTTGCTTTTATGAACATGATGTCTTCATCAGGGAAGTCAAATCTCATAGGCTGGTAATCATCAATGGGTTGCTCAGCTAGATAATCAGACAATACGCTGCCTTTGATAGCTTTTTGAGATGTGTACTGAATGTCATATTCTGTGAGAATCATTTGCCATCTTGCAACCCGTCATGGTAAGAGCTGGCTTCTCGAATATGTACTTAACCGGACCCATCTTTGAGATCAATAAGGTAGTGTGGGTCAACATATACTACCTTAGTCGGCGAGCAGCCCACACTAAAGCACAACAAGTTTTCTCGAGCAGTGAATAACTTTGTTCACAGTCGGTAAACCTTTTGCTTAGGTAGTATATTGCATACTCTTTTCGACTATACTCGTCATGTTGGCCCAGCACACACCCTATTGACTCTTCTAATACTATCAAGTACATTATTAGAGGTCTTCCTTCAACTGGAGGCATAAGGATTGGAGGCTCTTGTAAGTATTCCTTGATTTTATCAAAAGCCCTTTGGCAGTCTTCATTCCACCTGACCGTTTGTTCTTTCCTTAACAACTTGAACAAGGGCTCACAGGTTGCTGTAAGGTGAAATATGAACCTTGAAATGTAGTTCAATCTACCTAGAAACCCCCGAACTTCTTTTTCAGTCTTTGGTGTAGGCATCTCTTGGATGGCTTTGACTTTGTCAGGGTCAACTTCAATCCCTTTCTCACTTACAATAAATCCCAGTAGCTTACCGGATCGCACCCCGAACGTGCACTTGTTGGGGTTTAACTTCAATTGGTACTTCCTCAGATGCTTGAATAGCTTCAACAGATTCACCAGGTGGTCTTCTTCTGTGTGGGACTTGGCAATCATGTCATCCACATAACATTCAATTTCTTTGTGGATCATGTCATGGAATAATGTTACCATAGCCCGTTGATAAGTAGCACCAGCATTCTTCAGTCCGAATGGCATTACCTTATAACAGAATATGCCCCAGGGTGTGATGAAAGTTGTCTTCTCCATGTCTTCAGGTGACATCTAGATCTGATTATATCCTGAAAATCCATCCATGAAGGAGAATACCGAGAACTGAGCCGTATTGTCGACCAACACATCAATGTGAGGTAATGGGAAGTCATCTTTCGGGCTGGCTTTGTTCAGATCCCAGTAATCCACATAGATCCTCACTTTGCCATCCTTCTTAGGCACAGGTACAATGTTAGCAACCCACGGCGGGTAACTAGTTACAGCAAGGAAACCGACATCCCACTGCTTTTGTACCTCTTCCTTTATCTTCATTGCCATATCTGGGCGAGTACAGCGCAACTTCTGTTTTACTGGCGGACAGTCTTCTTTCAGAGGCAGCTTATGCATAACAATGTCGGTGTCCAACCCTGGCATATCCTGATAAGACCAAGCAAAAACATCCACATACTCCCGAAGCATGTCAATAAGTTGCTCTTTTACTGAATCTTGCAGACAGGCCCCGATCTTAACTTCTTTCAAGTCTTCTTTTGTACCAAGATTAACCGTCTCAACTTCCTCCTGATGAGGAGTGATAACCTTCTCCTCTTGTCTCAACAACCTGGCTAGCTCCTCAGGTAGCTCATAATCTTCTTCAACCCCTTCATCGGCTTGATTAATCGGATTGTCAAAGTCATACAAAGTCATAGCGGTGTCGTTGTCGGTGCAGTCTGTAGGATATTCTCTGCAAGGGTTTAGATTTGTTCATTTTAGTGATCAATTTTATCTTGCTTAGAAAAAGTGAAAATGAAGTTATTATTTTGAAAAACATTGCCATTTTATTTTTGTTCAAAAAATGAAAAATGAAAAACAGTAAGCGGAAAAGAAAAGACTCATTTGCAAAAGATGTCATGATATTCATTAATTGTATCGTTTGCACAAAATATAAGATGGCCCGATTACAAAATGAGCCCTGACATCTTGGGCAAGATGCAGGACTTGATGCATGCTTAAAGACAGGAAATAATAATTACTCTGCAGGAGTAACTCTTATAATTTCCTGGGAAGACCAGTTTGAGACAAGGTTCCCCGGGATCCTTGGACGTATCCAGTTTTCCAGGTTGCGATCATCTTCTGACTCATCTTCCAAACTATTCATAGCATCCGGGGTGAGCATCCCCCCACTGACAAACTTGGGCTCCGTTGCAGCCTCTGGTTGATCTTGTCGAGTTGGTCTGTAACCCAACCCGAATCGGTCTTCTTTCTTTTCAACTGGCAGCAGCTTGCCCCAGCCTTGAGCGGTACCTTCCTCAACAACCTTTCGGGCTTGTTGATATGATGTGATGAAAGTCCCAGACACAACAGATGCTTCATTGATATTAAGGGCTTCAAACCCTTGACTCATGGTCTCATGGATCTCCCCATCCATTTCAATGTATTTGAAAGTAGCCAGCTGGCTAACGAAGATATCCTATTCCCCACAAATGGTAATGACTTGGCCCTCCCACTCAAATTTTAACTTCTGGTGAAGGGTTGACGTCACGGCGCCAGCGACGTGTATCCATGGTCTACCCAATAGACAGCTGTAGGCAGGCTGTATATCCATCACAAAGAAGGACGTTTTGAAAACCTGTGGGCCAATCATTATTGGCAACTCTATCTCTCCCAGAACTGATCGTTTAGAACCGTCAAAGGCTCTCACTACCAAGTTGCTTGGGCGTAGTGCCAATCCATCATGTTCCTACTTCACAAGGGCTTTCTTGGGTAGGACATTGAGTGATGACCCTGTGTCCACCAATACGTGAGAAAGAACTGCACCCTTATGTCGCTCCCACTAAATGAAGCTAAGTCAGATAGGGTACAGACGCGAACGGTCGGCGAGAGGGACAATGAGAACACACAGCCGTGAACTCACTGGAGATGAATAGAGTCGCCAGCTAGGCATTTTTATCCCGGAGGAAAGGCAATGCTGCATAGGCCTAGAAAAAGAATGGATAAGACGGTTGCGAACCAGAGAGACTGAGAAAGGGGGTTGGTTACAACCTGGGAAGGTATTAGCACCCAGATTGTCCGCCGTACTCGACGGGATCCACGCTTAAAAGATTTGTGTTTTAAAGGGGTAGTGTCAGTGCAATCTGTGTATAAAATAGCTGGAAAAGGATGTACAGGTGTCAGTGTAAAAGAAGTGAAGTGTGATATATACAGTGTCAGTGTAAGAACAAAGATGAAATGCTCATGATAATGAGGCTAAAAGAATGAGGATAGAAAGAGGGGGAATATACAGAGACTTTTTGTTCGATAACTGTTAAGTTATGCTTACGTATCCTCTCGTGCAATGAGGAAGTCAGAACACCGTAGTTCGACCCAAAGAGACTGAAAGATGAATTGACTTGTGAACTGCTTACTTGCCTATGCTCAAGTGTATGACCTGTCTGGCTCAAGTGCAAACTGTCTTGCATTAGACGGAAGAAGCAAGTTCTCGGTTATGAGTGAATGAGATGAGAAAAGAATCCCGAAGGAGACGATTATTGTTTGTTTTTGAATTTTCAGTCTTTTATTGCTTTTGAAAATTTGTCATAAATTAATGAGCTTAGGCCTAAACCAATGGGTTAGTAAACTCATCACATCTTCCCTCTGATTAGGGGTAATGAGAATACCTTAAGTGTGAAGTCAGATTCTCACACTTAATCACCTTTGGTATAGGATTAAGATCATTAACCTACTTGTGATTATTTAGGTGTTTTTTGATGTTTTTGTTTAGTGTTGAGTAATGAGGTTAAGCCATAATCAGGGATTAAACAGACTCATTACACCATCCTAATAGAAGGATAATAGATGAGAATGTTTAAGCTGAGGAAAGCTCCTCAACTTAATCCATGATTAGGGATTAAACTCATGACAAAACAAAGCCTTTATTAAGTGGATTTTATTTAATGGTATGAGGATGAAGTGCTTTTTAGGGTTTGTAAGACAACTTGAGGGGGACTTGTCCATTAACACTAGGGTTAGTCCTTCTTAACCAATTAAGGAAGAATTAGAACCCTAATGCAAGGCCCAAGTTACAAGTGTGATGTCTTGATGATTATTAAGTGGATTGATTAAGAGATTTAAACACATTAAGGGTTTAACACTTAGGATTAAAGTTATACACTCCATCCTAAGAGAAGGATGCAGGCATAAGCTTAATCACAAAGCCTTAAAGCCTTTAGGGTTTAGTCCCTGATTATGAGATAAGAAGAGATGACTCAAAAGAGACACAAAGGTAAAACTAAGAGGGGAGACTAATCAAAACCCTAATCATTGTCATGCTTGGTTGTTCCTAAGGTTTGTGAGGTTTTCAAGAGAAGTCTTCAATGGAACCACCAGGAAGCAGATGAAAGGATCAAGAGAAGCAAAGCAACTTGCTTCATTCAAGAAGTCAAGTCACTTGAAGAAAGAAAGTGGGAAGAGGAGGAATGAGCAAGCTCAATCTCAAACACATATCAAAATGCAGCATGGATGCAAGAGAGAGATGAAGAGAAGTTATGAGAAGTGAAGGCAAATTCACTTCTCAAAGCCACTTACCACCTGAAAAGTTAGAAAAGAAAGTGCAATGCAATGCAAAATGAGATGAAATGGTATAATGTAAATCAAAGCCAGAAACATGTTTATGATGTTAATGATGCTATGAGATGCTACAAACCAGAAACAAAACATGGGGATGATCATGCAAGCTTATGAATGCAAATGAAGCATGTTAAGACACATGAACACACATGAAAAGTTATGAGATGCATATGGCATACAACATGACAAATGCAAGGTGCAATGATCAAACATGCTTTCAATATGTCTTATGATGTTAAATGAATCACATGGATGCATAAAATATCATGTCAAGTCAAAGCATGGAGGCAAATGCAAGATGGATGCATATGAAAGCCCAAATTAGGGTTTATGAACAATGCAACAAACAAAAACCAAAACCAGAAGCAAACAACATTATAAAAAATTGAAAATGCACTCAAAGGACCCCTAATCCTATACTAACCCACTGCCCAAAGGAGAGGTCTCAACTCTTAACCAATTTCAAGCTATGGTTTTTCTAAGTTTCCTAGGGTTTTAGGGTTCCTAAACAAGAAAATTATCAAACAAATTGAAAATGAAAGATCAAATCATGGCCATTTAATCTCACAAACTACATGCTAAACACAATGCAATGCAAAAAGAATCAAGGTCCAACTCTTTAGGGTTAGGCAGAAATGATTTTTGGAAGTTTGGATCAAAATAATGCATCAAAAAGATTTTAATTCAATGAAAAATTCTCAAAATGCATCAAGATCAAAAAATAAATTTGGTTTGAAGGTTGGACAATGTTTCTAAATGTCTTAAAACATTTCATGAATTTTTTGGTGATTTTTAAATACCTAAAAGTATTTTTAATAAATTAATTTTCATTAATCAATTAAAAATAAACTTTTAAATATTTAAAAATACTTTTTTAATGCTAAAAATGAAAATAAAAATATTTTTGTGTTTTAAAAATTAATGAAACTCTTGGTAAAAAATTTCATAATTTTTAAAGCATTTTTGCTATTTTTAATAAATTGTATAAAACAAATGAAATATTATGAAAATAAAATGAATTTTTAATCAGATCCAACGCGTGAGATTCAAACTGGCAAACGCGCGCATTGACTTGGCGCCAGATCCTACGGCCAGAATTCAAAATCAGCTAATTAATGCTTATGCCCTAATCCTGCCGTTAATCACCCTCAGGTGACCGGAACAGTGTTCCGGTCATCTTCTCCGTTCACCCCCAAAAACCAATCTCACTCTAAACGCTTCTAAAATGAAATCTAAAAACACAGGAATGATCCCCACTCACTCACGAATCAAAACCCCCAATCAAAACAAATTTATCATTCCTAAAATGGCTGAATCGAATCAATCTATTTCTAGGGCAAAAAGTTTCAGAGACTGATTAAACTCTCATCTCTCCACCATTTTCAAAACTAAAGACATATTCATGATCAGGGAGGCATATAGAACAACTTAAGAACTTTAAAAATGATTTCTGGAAAAAATGTTCTTGAGCTACCTGAGTTTCGAAGCTTTCAATCTTGCAACTTTCTGCCCTCTTCCTTTGATGCAAACCACCCCCTTCGGTCCCTTGATGATGTCTGGATGCTCAGCAAGAGTTTATGTTGGCTGGTTTGGGAGTTTGAACAGCTTCTGCTCAAGCTCAGGTGAGAATGGTGTTTGTGATTCAGGCAGTTTCAGGCAAGGGTGAGGGGTTCTTTGTGATCAGGATGATGATTTGAGAAGGTTTGTGAAGTTTGTTCAAGTGTTTGTGGCCTGTGTAAAGAGTTTCGAAGGCTTTGGCTTTGAGAGTGAAAAATGGGGAAGCTGAGTTCTTGCTGGTTTCAAGCTTATGTCTTGTTGGTTTGAGTTCAGTGAGGCATGGTGAGAAGATTAGTGGAGTTTGTTTGAGTGTTTATGGCTTGTGGAATGAGATTCGAAGGCTTTTGCTTGAGGGAGTGAAAATGGAAAAATGATGTTAAGGCTTGCTTCAGGCTTGCTTGTTATGTGAAATGGCTGGCATTTGATCCACATAAACAAATCCCATTGGTCAGGTGATGTGACTTGGCCTGCTGTGATAGGTGAGCTAGCTTTTGCAAAAAGTCCACTCTTGTGTAAGAGAAAGCATGGGCAGCTTCTAGCCAAGTACAAGGGTGTGGGCTGGCGCAGCATGGTGAGGGGAAAGGCTAGGGCTGGTTCAGCATCCAAGGTAACAAGTGGATGGAAGTGTGATGATGGTTTTGCAACTTGATCACTTTTGGTTCACATGGAAATGTCTTGCTTCACAAACCATGAAACATGAGAAATTCTTAGTCCATTCTGAACTTTAGGGTACATGTGATGTTTGTGTGATGGTTAGAAATGAATTATAAGTCACAAATGCCTTGGTACAAAGTTTTTGCAAGTTTTCCATTTGGTGCATATTTTGAAAATTAGTGATTTTTGCCAACTTTGACACACCATAACTTTTGATCCAAAATGAATTAGGTCATGTTCTTGTACTTTTTGAAAAGGGAAAGATCTAATCTACAACTTTCATGACCAAAGTTTTTCCATTTGAAGCATTTTCGAATCAAAAAGTAAGGGTTGAAAAAGTTGCATAAAATGACATTTCATTAAAAGTCAACCATGCCCTAAAAAGTCAACTTTGCAAAAACTTGTAATTCTTGGATTATGTGAATTTCAACCTTCTTCCATGATCAAATAAAGATCAAATACACTCAAAATGATGAAGATCACCCCTTGGTTGGGTCATTGGGGGCCTCAGATGCCCTGATTTTGCACTGACTTGTCCAGAAAGTCAACTCTTGATCAGATGACTTCCCCATGGAATTTCTTCATGAAAATTGATATTCACACTCCCCATACCATATAGAGACCAATAGAAACAAGAATGACCAAAAAATTTGGAGTTATGGCTGTCGCTCCCGACAAATGAAACAGGGTCAGATGAAGGTACAGACGCGAACGGTCGGCGAAGGGAACAGTGAGAACACACAGCCGTGAACTCACTGGAGAATGAAAAGAGTCGCCAGCTAGGCATTTTTATCCCGGAGGAAAGGCAATGCTGCATAGGCCTAGAAAAAGATGGATAAGACGGTTTGCGAACCAGAGAGACTGAGAAAGGGGGTTGGTTACAACCTGGGAAGGTATTAGCACCCAGATTGTCCGCCGTACTCGACGGGATCCACGCTTGAAAGATTTGTGTTTTAAAGGGGTAGTGTCAGTGCAATCTGTGTGTAAACAGCTGGAAAAGAATGTACAGGTGTCAGTGGAAAGAAGTGTGAAGTGCATAAGTGAAGTGTCGGTGTAAGGAAAAGAGTATGCTCAAGATCATGAGGCTAAAAGAGTAGGGCTAGAAAGAGGGGGAATATACAGAGACTTTTGTTCGATAACCGTTAAGTTATGCCTACGTATCCTCTCGTGCAATGAGGAAGTCAGAACACCGTAGTTCGACCCAAAGAGACTGAAAGATGAATTGACCTGTGAACTGCTTACTTGTCTATGCTCAAGTGTATGACCTGTCTGGCTCAGGTGCAAACTGTCTTGCATTAGACGGAAGAAGCAAGTTCTCGATTGTGAGTGAAGATGATGAGAAAAGAATCCCGGAGGAGACGATTATTGTTTGTTTTTGAGTTTTCAGTCTTTTATTGCTTTTGAAAGTTTTTCGTAAGTTAATGAGCTTAAGTCTAAACCAATGGGTTAGTAAACTCATCACATCTTCCCTCTGTTTAGGGGTAATGAGAATACCTTAAGTGTGAAGTCAGATTCTCACACTTAATCACCTTTGATGTAGGATTAAGATCATTAACCTACTTGTGATTATTTAGATGTTTTTGTGATTTTTGTTTAGTGTTAAGTAATGAGGTTAAGCCATAATCAAGGATTAAACAGACCCATTACACCATCCTAAAAGAAGGATAATAGATGAGAATGTTTAAGCTGAGGAAGACTCCTCAACTTAATCCATGATTAGGGATTAAACCCATGACAAAACAAGCCTTTATTAAGTGGATTTTATTCAATGGTTATGATGATGAAGTGTTTTTTTATGATTTGTAAGACAACTTGAGGGGGACTTGTCCATTAACACTAGGGTTAGTCCTTCTTAACCACTTAAGGAAGAATTAGAACCCTAATGCAAGGCCCAAGTTACAAGTGTGATGTCTTGATAATTATTAGATGGATTGATTAAGAGATTTAAACACCTTAAGGGTTTAATACTTAGGATTAAAGTTATACACTCCATCCTAAGAGAAGGATGCAGGCATAAGCTTAATCACAAAGTCTTAAAGCCTTTAGGGTTTAGTCCCTGATTATGAGATGAGAAGAGAAGACTCAAAGAGAGACACAAAGGTAAAACTATGGGGAGACTAATCAAAACCCTAATTCATTGTCATGCTTGGTTGGTCCTAAGGTTTGTGAGGTTTCCAAGAACAATCTTCAGAAGAACCACCAGGAAGCAGATGAATAAGATCAAGAGAAGCAAAAGTGACTTGCTTCATTCAAGAAGTCAAGTCACTTGAAGAAAGAAAGTGGGAGGAAGAAGAATGAGCAAGCTCAAACTCAAACACATATAAGAGTGCAGCAATGGATGCAAGGAAGATGAAAAGAAAAGTTATGAGAAGTGAAGGCAAATCCACTTCCCAAGTTTACTTACCACCTGAAATGTTAGAAAGAAATGCAATGCAATGCAAGATGAGATGAAATGATATGATGCAAGGCAAAACCAGAAGCATGTTGATGATGATTATGATGGTATGAGGTGCTGCAAACATGAGGCAAGGCAATGGGGATGTTCATATAAGATCATGGATGCAAATGATGCAAGCTAAGGAGCATGAACAAGCATGAAAAGTTATGAAGCATACAAGACAAATGACATGGCAAATATGCAATGCAATGATCAATGATGCTTTCTACATGTCTTAAGATGTCAAATGAATCACAAGAATGCACAAAATGCAAAGACAAGTCATGTTATGCAAGGAAATGCAAGAGGGATGCAAATGAAAGCCCAAATTAGGGTTTATGGATCAAACATCAAACAAAAACCCAAAACAGAAGCAAACCTCATGATAAAAAATGGAAAATGGCACCCAAAGAAACCCTAGGCCTATGATGAACCACTGCCCAAAGGGGAGCTCTCAACTCTCAACCAATCTCAAGATATGAATTTTCTAAGTTATTAGGGTTTTTAGGGTTCTTAACAAAATAAATGCCAATCAATTAGAAAATGCAAGAACAATTCATGGCCTTTTTATCATAGGAACTACATGCAAAACAAAAGACAATGCAAGAAGAAACAATGTCTCAACCTTCACCAATTGGCAGAAATGAATTTTTGAATCCATGATCAAAATAATGCATAAAAAATGATTTAATTCAATGAAAAATTCTTAGAATGCATCAAGATCAAAAAAGAAATTTGGTTTGAAGGTTGGACAATGTCTCTAAATGTCTTAGAACATTTCATGAATTTTTTTGTAATTTTTAAATACCTAAAAGTATTTTTAATTAATTAATTCTCATTAATCAATTAAAAATAATCTTTTAAATATTTAAAAATATTTTTTTAATGATGAAAAATAAAATAAAAATATTTTTGGTTCATAAAAATTATTAAAACTCAGAGGAAAAAGTTTCATAATTTTTATGTATTTTTTGCTATTTTAAAATAAATGTGCAAGTTAAATGAAAGAAAATGAAATAAAAAATGAATTAATCTGATTTAATGAGAAGTCAAACAATCCAACGCTGGAGGTTCAAACTGGCCAGCGCGCGCATTGACTTGGCGCCTTATCTCACGGCTCAAATTCAAACTTGTTAATTAATGCTTAAAACCCTAACCCTGCCGTTAAACACATTCAGATGACCGGAACAGTGTTCCGGTCATCTTCTCCGTTCACCCCAAAATGCTAACTCTCCACATACGTATTTAAAATGAAATCTAAGAACACAGGAATGATCCCCACTCACTCACGAATCAAAACCCTAACTCAAAACAAATTTATCATCCCTACAATGGCTGAATCGAAGCAATCTATTTCTAGGGCAAAAAGTTTCAGAAGCATGGTAAACTCTCATCTCTCCACCATTTTCAAAACCAAAAGCACATTCATGATCAGGAAGACATATAGAACAGATTAGGAACTTAAAAAATGATTTCTGGAAAAATATTTCTTGAGCTACCTGAGATTCGAAGCTTTCAACTCAGCTACTTTCTGACCTCCTCTCTTGGTGAAATCCACTCTACTTGGCCTCCTGATGATCCTTGAATGCTTAGGAAGAGTTTATGTTGGCTGGATGAAAAGTTTGAGTAACTTCTGCTCAAGCTCAGTTGAACATGGCAATGGTGATTCAGGTTGTTTCTGGCAAGGGTGAAGGGTTGTTTGTGGTCCAGATGATGAGTAGAGAAGGCTTATGGAGTTTGTTTGGGTGTTTATGAGCTGTGGAGAGAGTTTCGAATGAAACTGCAAGTTGGAGTGAAAATGGTGAAGTGGTGTTATGGCTTGTTTCAGGCTTGGTTCTAGGTTGCTTTTGACTCAATGAGACATGGTGAGATGATTGGTGAAAATGGTTTGGATGTTTGAAGTCTGGACAGAGAGATTCGAAGAAGTTTGCAAAAGGGAGTGTGTTTGAGTATGTGATGAATGTGTGAGCTTCAGCCTTGCCTTGTACATGAAATGGCTTGCAAAATGATAATGTATTTTAATCCTATAGGTCAGATGATGTGACCTGGCCTATAGTGATTGGTAAGTTTGCTTTTGCTCAAAAGTCAAATTTGGTGTAAGAGAAGTATGGCTCATGATCTAGGCAAGTACAAGCATGGGGGCTGCGCAGCAAGGGTGAGGGGAAAGGCTAGCCAAAGTCAGCAGCCAATGTCATAAGTTGTAGGAAGTGATCATGATGATTTTGCAAGTTGTTGCTCTTTTGTTCACATGTGAGAAATCTTGTTATATGAACCATAAAACATGAGCAATACCTAGTCCAATCTGAACTTTATGACTTGTAGAATGTTGGCACATTGGTTAGAGGTGAACTTGAGGCTGCAAAAGTCATTGATCCATGATTTTGCAAAATTCTCACTTAGGGCATGCCTTGAAAATAAGTGATTTTAGCCAACTTTGCATTGCCATAACTTTTGATCCAAGAAGAGTTTGATCATGTTCTTGTACTTTTTGAAAAGGGAAAGATGAGATCTACAACTTTCATGACCAAAGTTTTTCCATTTGGAGCCTTTTTGGATCAAGAATCAAGGCTTGAAAAATGACATAAAATGATGCATTCTTGAAAAGTCAACTATGCCCAAAAAGTCAACATTTGCAAAAACCCTAAATTCTTGATTTCTATGAACTTCAATCTTCTTCCATGATCAAATAAAGACCATACACACTCAAAGTGATGAAGATCACCCATTGGTTGGGTCATTGGGGGCCTCAGATGCCCTGATTTTGCACTGACTTGTCTGAAAAGTCAACTCTTGATCAGATGACTTCCCCATGGAATTTCTTCATGAAAATTGATATGCATACTCCTTATACCATATAGAGATCAATGGAAACAAGAATGACCAAAAAATTTGGAGTTATGGCCTCTGAAACCAAAACCCTAATTTTCAGTCAACTGTGAAGTTCAAGCTGGCCCTGCATCCACTCAAACCCTAGTTCTTGTGATTCCTCTGCATTTTTGACTTTGAGGAGATGAAATATGATATAAGGACACACATGGACCCCTTTGAGTTGATTGATGTCCTTTGGAATGGCTCAAGAAGCTCTGGGATTGCTCAGATCACAAACCCTAGGTGCAGATGCCTTAGAAACTATCCAGTGAATCAAAAATGAGATGTGAGATGATATGATTGTACTTATGCATATGAGAATGATCACAAGCCATGGTGTGAATGGGTGAGGGCAAATTTGGGGTGCTTACAGCTGCCCCTATTCAAACATGAGTTAGCTGTGCAGGATGTAAGCAGCGGCTTAACAGGCAAACAAGATAACTTGTGGTTGAATACCAAAGACAGTCCAAAATTTGCACTCACAGAATGAAGAAGAAAAAGGATATAGATTGTAAAGGCAAAATAAAGTGTATTGTAAAGTGTGGGCGACGGAGGACGACCGTCGAGCAGAGGACGACTGCTGGGTAAGGTGGTATGTGAAGCAAAGCGATGACGGGGACGGCCGACATGCTGGTAAAGTGTATAAAGCAATGACGGGGATGGCCGACATGCTGGGGATAAAAGGTAAAGCTAAGACGGGGACGGCCGACTAGCTGGGGAAAATAAAATATCGTGATGGGGACGGCCATCAAGATAAAGCTGTAAAATTCTGAGGATTAATGAAACATGACGGGGACGGCCATCAAGTTCATAAAGGTAAAGTACCCAACGATGGGGACGGCCATCGGGCTAAAAAGGAAAAGGGACCACGACGGGGACGCCCATCGGGTTAAAGAATGAATGAAATAAACAGATGATGGGGTACGGCCATCAAAGGTGAAGGACGATCACCTAGCAGGGGACGGCTGCTCTGTTGGGGATAAAAGAAATATGATGGGGACGGCCATCAAAGGTGGAGGACGACCACCTGGCAGGGTACGGCTGCCGAAAATATCAACGATGGGGACGGCCATCGGATAGAAAAGGTCAACGATGGGGACGGCCATCGGACGAGCATGATGGAGGACGACCATCAAGAAGTGGAGGACGACCACTCAGCAGGGTACGGCTGCTCTCGAGGTTTATCGTAACACAGGACGAGTGTCAGATAACCAAAATCAACAATGGGGACGGCCATTGGATAAAGTTGATGAAGGACGATCATCAAGAGGTGGAGGACGACCACCTAGCAGGGGACGGCTGCTAAAATCAACGATGGGGACGGCCATCGGATGAGCATGATGGAGGACGACCATCAAGAAGTGGAGGACGACCACTCAGCAGGGTACGGCTGCTCTCGGGGTTATCATGACACAGGACGAGTGTCAGATAAAAGAAAAAGCTTTGTTGGTGATCTACTGGGGATATAGTGAACACGGACGAGCGTTCACAACCAAGAAAAGAAAGGTATAAGTGTTTGGTATTGTGTATAGATTAAAGATGCGGACGAGCATCCTTAAGACTATGATACGGACAAGTATCACGTAGAAACAAACTGACACATGTTCAGAGATGATGATACGGACGAGTATCAACTGGTTAACAAAGAAAAAGGACTACTGCCGAATCTGTGGGGATATGAGTGATGACGTATACAAGATATGGACGAGTATCTGTATAAGCGTACCATGAGTAGTGAGTATTGTATTGTATAGAAGAGTACTTAACTGCTGGGGAGAGTGACACGGACGAGTGTCAAGAGAGAAAAGTATAATATTAACAGGTGCCTGCTATACAAAGTCTAGGCGACTGCGCCGAGGATACGACACAGACGGGTGTCAAAAAGGGTGTATGTATAGGTATATGTGAGTGCAAAGAGGACCTCTTTGGCTTTCTGCTGGGATATGACACGGACGGGTGTCAGGACGTATCTGTAATGAGGGTGATTTATTTGTAAAGGGTGTATTCAGACGACCTGTTTGGGGAAAGATGACACGGACGGGTGCCAAAAGGTGTATATACCGGTGTTCGTGATTGTGGGGCAACTGCTTTTGCTGGGACTCTGGTGGGAACTCTTGGGGAAAGTAATCTGTATTCTGATGAATGGTTACTAATCACAAGCGTTCAATTCACAACATGACTTATGATTATGCTATGCATTTGATTTTTGCCGTAATGCTCCGTATTAGACGGAATGCTACGCTCTGGGGGGTGAATATGATGCGGATGCCATGATTATGCAAAGGGGTACAGATCCAGGATTCGGATCCCGTTGTTGCGAAGATCTCTGGTTGATCTGCTTGAAGTGAACATCCCAGCTGGGGATGAGATCATTGGTAGATCTAATGATATATCTGCTTGGGGATATAGGTCACTGGTTGACATATCCTTGTAATACGGGACCCAGCTGGGGTTTGTAGAAGCTTTCTTCACTCTGTTGTGATCTCTTCATGCGTTGCTCTTCTGGATAGAGGCTGGAACTCTGTGGGGAGATGATTCCCTGATTTCTGCATTCTGTTGAGGAAGAATGGCAACTCGGCTGGGGGATTGTGAGAGGCAATTCAGCTGGGGAGAGCAATGGGGAGCAACTCAGCTGGGGATAGAGCATCTTGAGTGTATGCTGATTTGGCAGCTCTGCTGGGGAAATGGGCACCTTCTAGTGCCATGTGGAAGATAGACCGAGTTGATAATGATTCGCCTACTTGCTGAGACGTAACCTGCATGCCCCAGGTTGTGTTCTGGATACCTGCAATCCTGCAAAGGTAAGGAAACATACAAAAGGTCCCGAGGTATCCCTTACTGGATTCCGTCGTAGGAGATAAGTACTTTCGAGAGTAATCATATTCCCTGCAAGCATGTGTTTTATTTTTTTTGAGAAAGGCATCTGTACTTATGCAATTGTATTTTTTAGAGATATCAGACAACTCTTTGCAAAACGTAAATGTAAAAACGAGACATGACTGAGAATCTGATTTTATTAATTCATGTGCCCTGAATTGGCAAGATACAGTCAAAGAAACATATCTCCCGAAATGAGGAGATTGCTACAAATTGAGAAATAAAGTGCTGGCGATGTTGACGACGCTTTCAAGGAGCTTCCTCTCCTGCTATGACTCGTATGACAATGACGTTCTTCTCGTCTTGCTTCCTGGAGGGAGTTGACTCTGATTGAAGCTTGATCCTTTGGAAGCTTACCAAGTTGTAGGTGATACAGACGAACTCAGAATGCAGTTGTTCGCTTATTCCCTTATTTTGCATGGATCGCCCTTTCGGGTTTTCAATCCATCGGGATACCCATTTTTGCCTGAGCTGTCCAATGCGGCTTTTCAACTCAGCGGGTGTACATTTTTTATTCATTTTCCCTTACTTTTGCCCGAGTCTTTTATTCTGTTTTTGACTCGCCGGGATGCCCTATTTTTGCCTGGACTTACATTCTGTTTTTATGTCCAGCGGGTCATTTTATGCGAAGTATTTTTTAACTGCATCTGAATTCACAGGGGACGGGAAATCTTCACCATCCATGGTGCTGAGCATCAGTGCTCCACCAGAGAAAACTTTCTTTACAACGAATGGTCCTTCATAATTTGGAGTCCATTTGCCCCTGTGGTCTGTATGAGGAGGGAAGATTCTTTTCAACACAAGATCCCCTACTTGGTACTCTCGGTGCCTGACTTTCTGATCGAAGGCCTTCTTCATTCTCTTCTGATATAACTGTCCATGGCAGATTGCCGCCAATCTCTTCTCTTCGATCAGACTCAGTTGTTCGTATCGGGACCGAACCCATTCTGCTTCACTCAGTGTAACATCCATCAAAACTCGTAGAGAGGGTAATTCAACTTCCACAGGTAGGACTGCTTCCATACCATATACAAGCTGATACGGTGTTGCCCCAGTGGATGTTCTGATTGATGTGCGGTACCCATGCAAGGCAAACGGTAGCATTTCATGCCAGTCTTTGTAGGTGATTACCATCTTCTGCACAATCTTCTTGATATTCTTATTTGCCGCCTCAACAGCGCCGTTCATCTTTGGTCTGTAAGGAGAAGAATTGTGATGTTGGATCTTGAAGTCCCGGCACAGTTCTGCCATCATTTTGTTGTTCAAGTTGGAACCATTATCAGTAATGATTCGCTCGGGCACTCCATACCGACAAATGATATCTCTCTTCAGAAATCTGGCTACCACTTGTCTTGTAACGTTTGCATATGAGGCTGCTTCAACCCACTTGGTGAAATAGTCAATGGCGACCAGGATGAATCTGTGGCCATTCGAAGCAGTTGGCTCAATCTTGCCGATCATATCAATGCCCCACATGGCAAAGGGCCATGGTGAAGACATGATATTCAAAGGATTGGGAGGCACATGCACCTTGTCTGCGTAAATCTGGCATTTATGACATTTCCTGGCATAGGCACAACAGTTTGCATCCATTGTGATCCAGTAATAGCCTGATCTTAACAACTTCTTAGCCATGGCATGTCCTCCTGCATGGGTACCAAAAGATCCTTCGTGCACTTCATGCATCAACAAATCTGCTTCCGTCTTGTCAACACATCTGAGGAGTACCATATCAAAGTTCCTCTTGTATAAAGACCCATCAGTGTTCAGAAAGAAACTACCAGCAAGCCTTCTCAAAGTCTTCTTATCATTGGAAGATGCCCCAGGTGGGTATGTTTGATCCTCCAAGAAGCACTTAATGTCATGGAACCAAGGCTTATCATCTTTTACAACATCTGCTGCAAATACATATGCTGGTCTATCAAGTCTAGACACTGAAATCTGAGGTACAAAGTTGCCCGCTTGAACTTTGATCATGGATGAAATGGTAGCAAGAGCATCTGCAAACTGATTCTCGTCTCGAGGGATATACTCAAGCTTGACTGTTGTGAAGAAAGTCAGTAACCTTCTTGTATAATCCCTGTAAGGTATCAGATGATCTTGGTGGGTGTACCATTTCCCGTTGGTTTGATTGACTACCAAAGCTGAATCTCCGAATACGGTCAATGTCTTGATCCTGAGGTCAATGGCTTCCTCAAGACCCATAATGCAAGCTTCGTATTCAGCTTCGTTGTTAGTGCAGTTGAAAGTGAGTTTTGCCGAGAAAGGCATGTGAACTCCTTTTGGTGTAATGAGTACCGCACCAACACCCCGGCCATTCATGTTAACAGCCCCATCAAACATCATAGTCCATTCTTCTTCTGGGTCAGGCCCTTCGGTGTGAATAGGCTCTTCGTGATCTTTCGCTTTAATGAACATGATGTCTTCATCAGGGAAGTCAAACCTCATTGGCTGGTAGTCATCAATGGGTTGCTCAGCAAGATATTCAGATAGTACACTGCCCTTGATGGCTTTCTGAGATGTGTACTGTATGTCGTATTCTGTGAGAATCATCTGCCATCTTGCAACCCGTCCGGTAAGAGCTGGCTTCTCGAAAATGTACTTAACTGGATCCATTTTTGAGATTAATAAGGTAGTGTGGGTCAACATATACTGTCTCAGTCGGCGAGCAGCCCACGCTAAAGCACAGCAAGTTTTCTCGAGCAGTGAATAACGCTGTTCACAGTCGGTAAACTTTTTGCTTAGGTAGTATATTGCATACTCTTTTCGACCAGACTCGTCATGCTGACCTAGTACACACCCCATTGACTCTTCTAATACTGTCAAGTACATAATCAGAGGTCTTCCTTCAACTGGCGGCATAAGGATTGGAGGTTCTTGCAGATATTCCTTGATCTTGTCAAAAGCCTTCTGGCAATCTTCGTTCCACCTGACCGTTTGTTCTTTTCTTAACAGTTTGAACAAGGGTTCACAGGTTGCCGTGAGGTGAGATATGAACCGGGAAATATAGTTCAATCGACCTAAGAACCCTCGAACTTCTTTCTCAGTTTTAGGTGCAGGCATTTCTTGAATAGCCTTGACTTTATCAGGGTCAACTTCAATCCCTTTCTCGCTTACAATAAAGCCCAGCAGCTTACCGGATCGCACCCCGAATGTGCATTTGTTGGGGTTCAGCTTCAATTGATACTTCCTCAGACGCTTGAATAACTTGAGCAGATTTACCAGGTGATCTTCCTCTGTAAGGGACTTGGCGATCATATCATCCACATAACACTCTATTTCCTTATGGATCATATCGTGGAATAATGTCACCATAGCCCGTTGATATGTTGCACCAGCATTCTTCAGTCCGAATGGCATCACTTTGTAACAGAACGTGCCCCAAGGTGTAATGAATGTTGTCTTCTCCATGTCTTCAGGTGACATCTTGATCTGATTATATCCTGAAAATCCATCCATGAAGGAGAATACCGAGAACTGAGCCGTGTTATCCACCAATACATCAATGTGAGGTAATGGGAAGTCATCTTTCGGGCTGGCTCCGTTCAGATCCCGGTAGTCAACACACATTCTTACTTTGCCGTCCTTCTTAGGCACAGGTACTATGTTAGCAACCCACGGCGGATAGCTAGTCACAGCAAGGAACCCGACGTCCCATTGCTTTTGTACCTCTTCCTTGATTTTCATAGCCATGTCTGGGCGAGTTCGGCGCAACTTCTGTTTGACTGGTGGACACTCTTCTCTCAAAGGCAGCTTGTGCACAACTATATCGGTATCCAACCCTGGCATATCTTGATACGACCAAGCAAACACATCAACATACTCTTGAAGCAGATCTGTCAGTTGTCTCTTTACCGAGTCTTGCAGGCGGGCCCCGATTTTAACCTCTTTCACGTCTTCGTCAGTACCAAGATTAATCACTTCAATCTCCTCCTGATGAGGGGTAATAACCTTATCCTCTTGCCTTAACAACCTGGCTAGCTCTTCAGGAAGCTCATATTCTTCATCAACCCCTTCATCAGCTTGATTGATTGGATTGTCAAAGTCATACGATGTCATAGCCGTGCTGTTGTCGGTGCAGTCTGGATGGCACTCTCTGCAAGGGTTAAGTTGTTCATTTTAGTGATTGATTTTAATCTTGCTTTAGAAAAAAGTGAAATGAAGTTATCATTTTGAAAACACCGCCATTTATTTTTTGTACAAAAAGAAAAAGTGGAAAAACAGTGAGCAGAAAAGAAAAAGACTCGTTTGCAAAAGATTGTTTGTTATTTCATTAATTTAATCTTGTTTGCACAAAAGTACGGATGGCCCTGGTTACAAAATGAGTCTTGTCATCTTGGGCAAGATGCAAGACTTTGATGCATGCTATAAAAAATACAGGAAATAATAATTACTCTGATCGAGTAACTCTTATAATTTCCTGGGAAGACCAGTTCGAGACACTGCTCCCCGGGATCTTTGGACGAATCCAATTCTCCAGATTGCGCTCCTCTTCCTGCTCGTCTTCCAGACAGTTGATAGCATCGGGGGTAAGCATCCCCCCACTGACAAAACCAGGCTCTGCAGCAGCCTTTGCTTGATGTTGAGTTGGTTTGTAACCCAACCCAAATTTGTCCTTCTTCTCCTCCACAGCTAATACCTTGCCCCAGCCTAGGGCAGTTCCTTCTTCAACAACCTTCCGGGCTTGTTGGTAAGATGACATTGGAGTACCAGATACAGCAGATGCTTCATTGACATTCAAGGCTTCAAAACCTTGGCTCATTGTTTCATGGATCTCTCCATCCATTTCAATGTACTTATAGGTTGCCAGGTGGCTGACAAAAATGTCCTCCTCTCCACAGATTGTGACAACTTGACCTTCCCACTCAAATTTTAACTTTTGGTGAAGGGTAGACGTTATTGCGCCGGCGGCGTGAATCCAGGGTCTACCCAACAAACAGCTGTAGGCGGGCTGAATGTCCATCACATAAAAGATAGTTTTAAAGGTCTGTGGGCCAATTGTCACAGGCAGCTCAATCTCTCCCAGAACCGATCTCTTAGAACCATCGAAGGCTCTTACCACCAGGTTGCTGGGCCTCAATGCCAATCCATCATATTCAAGCTTCACCAGAGCCTTCTTTGGTAAGACATTCAGGGAAGAACCTGTGTCCACCAGCACATGAGAAAGGACAGCTCCTTTGCATTCCAGGGTTATGTGCAAGGCTTTGTTGTGATTGCGGCCATCCGCTGTCAAGTCAGAATTGGTAAACCCTAGCCCATTGCTAGCAGTAACGTTTCCAACCACGGTTTCCAACTGGTTGACAGTTATCTCCTCAGGCACGTAAGCTGCGTGCAGGACTTTAAGTAGTGCATTCCGATGGGCTTCGGAGCACATAAGCAGTGAGAGGATAGAGATTTTGGATGGCGTCTGGTGAAGCTGATCCACAATTTTATAATCACTCTTCTTGATGATCCGCATAAACTCATCAACTTCCTGATCAAATGGAGTCTTTAGGGCTTCTTTGGCAGCTAGATCTTCCTGCACCGGGCCTTTACCCTTTGCCTTGGCAGCAGCTTCTGCTTCGGCTGTAGGTCTTTGAACTTGTGAAGCAAAGAGACGTCCGCTTCGAGTGAAGCCTCCGCCTCCCCCCACATTATCTACTTGTGGTGCAGGTGTTGATGTTTCCAGAGTGATTCTTTTTCCTTCGCAGTATACGTCAGAGCCATAGTGCCAAGGGATGGCCCTATTGCTTTCATATGGTACTGGTCCAGGCACCGTGACAGTGACTGGACTGATTGCTGCTGCTGAAGGGACTGTTATTGTGTGTGGATCATAAAAGATTGTAACTGGTGCTCTGGCGGGAGCAGCACCTTCTGAATGGTAGGCGGAGTTATTTTCAGGATCGTAGAATATGGTAACAGTGGAGACATCTTCATGATTGATTGCTGGTGTTGTAGGAGGTACTGTTGGAAGGACTGTTGTTGTTGCTGATGGAGAGTCGAAATGGAATGAAGCTGAAGTTGTAGCAGGAGAAACTGTTGTAAACTGATCATTTGGAAGGACAGATGAAGTACTTGCAGATGTTGCTGGTGAGTTGTCGGGAACAATAGTTGTTGCATTTGTAGGAGGATCTGAAACCGTTGTCGATGAAGTTGCCGGATTTGTCGGAAATGATGTAGTGATCTGTAGCAAGCCACTCTGAATAAGGCTGTCAATGCCATTTCTCAGGTCCTCACACCCATTCCATGAAATATTGCAATAGGGGCATCCTAGTTCACACCCCGGAAATATTTGGTTTTCACGGAGTTGAGCTTTGATTTCCACCAACGGTGTCCTGATCTGATCCACACTGGTTATTAAATAAGACGGTTGGTCTTCTTCAATAGCGTTAATTCGGGGACCACCATGGTTTGGCATTGGGTTTTTATTGACATTGGGCGGAGGTGCAAAATTCAGAGCCTTGGAGTCTACCAAGTCTTGTACCTTCATATGCAGAGCCCTGCATTTTTCTGTACTGTGACCAGGTGCGTTCGAGTGGAAAGCACACCTAGCATTGGAGTCATAGTTCCTTGGTAGACTGTTGGGATCCGGAGGTGCCAACGTTCTTAGCTCAACCAGGTTGAGTTTCAGAAGTTGTGGCAGCAAGGCAGCGTACGGCATTGGGATCGGGTCGATCACTCGGTTAGCTTGAGATGGCCTCTGTTGGAATGGCCTCTGTTGATTGTTGTTGTTGGAGTTGTTGTTGAAGTTCCTTGGAGGATACTGATTCTGATGATACTGAGGTTGTTGTTGGAAGTTTTGTTGAGGAGGTTGATAGACTGGCTGTGGATGAGCTAGAGCAGGGATAGTGACTGTTGCTATTGACCTCTGAGCATATTGGGGCCTACCCCTGTTGGTGTGAATGGCATTGGTCTCGCCAGTTCTTCTCGGGCCTGCAAAAGGCTTTCTTGTACTACTGGACGAGCTTGCACCGTTGTCTGAGATCTTTCCCATTTTTAACAGGCTTTCAATTCTCTCCCCAGCTATGACAACATCTGCGAAGCTGGTGGAAGAGAAAGCAGCCAACCTGTCAATATACGTTCCCTGGAGAGTGTTCATAAACATGTCTGCCATTTCTCTCTCAGACATTGGTGGTTGAACAGCAGCTGCCAGTTGCCTCCACCTTTGGGCATACTCTCGGAAACTCTCCCTCGAAGACTGTGACATTCCCATTAGGAGGGTCCTGTTGGGTGCCATATCTAGATTATACTGATACTGTCTGATGAAGGCCTCTGCCAGGTCCTTCCAGCATCTTATAGTTGCTCTTGTCAGATGGGAATACCATTCCCTTGATGCTCCAGTCAAGCTATCTTCAAAATAGAACATCCACAATTTCTCATCCATTGTATAGGCCTTCAGCCTTCCCAGAAATGATTGCAAATGAGTTCGGGGGCATGAAGTCCCATTATACTTTTCGAAACAAGGAGGCTTGAACTTGTGGGGAATCCTGACCCCTTCTACCAAACCCATGTCCATAACGTCGAAACCCAAAGAATTTTGAGATTCTAAGGACCTCAACTTCTCAGCTATCTCTTCCAACCGTCTATCATAAGTTTCCTCTCCGGCACCCATCACTGTATACTGGTCCTCCTGAGGATCTTCTTGAAGTACTCTGGCTGCTGTGGCTGTCCCTTGAATGTTGACTGGGACGTTAGCCTCTGGATGGAGATGTGGGCCAAACACAGGGGGGGTAACATGTGGTTGCACCCTTTCATTATTACTGGTGCCTGCAGTTCCTACATGAGGCTCCTCTTGATTTTGCCTCTCCACCATGGCCCTCAGTCTCTCCTGGCTCTGAGCCATGTTGTTCATAACTTCCATGAACTGCGTCATCTGCGTTCTCATCTCTAACCTTTCGTTTGCCATCTGTTTTCTGACCTCCGTAAGGTCTTGTTGCATCTGATCCATCTGAATTCCCGGAAGGTTGTTTCTAGTTGGGTACCTGTGAGGCCTGTTGAGAGGAAATACCCGGCGGCGAGCAATAATTCCTGAACATCACAACAGAGGTTAGCAACAATAAAACGAAACCCTACAAACAAAATGGTTAGCATGCAATGCAGTTATGCTTATTTGTTCTCAAGGTATCCGGTTTGGCCTTCAGTTTTGACCCTTCCAGACCCTTGAAGATGATGCTGTTGAAGTTGCTTTTGATGTGAACCCAGATAGAAACCAACACAGATATATTACAAAGGTGAAATAATACAATTTGTTCATTTTACAACACAAACCCTCAAAGGGGCCAAAATACATCACAAAAAAGCAAAAGTACATGGAAAAGGAACAACAACAAGCAAATGATCAAACTCCAAGGCCAAACTCATCCTCACGAACTTCCTTGAGAAGCGCTTCGGTCACAGGATCAGCCGGATGCTCCGCGAGACTTCTGATGAGAAGGTTTCTTGTTGCAACTGCTGCAGTCAACTTCTTATTCTGATTTTGGTCCTTTGACCTCTTCAATCCTGCTTTGATTTTCAGCTCTGATATTTCCTCCTGGGCTGCTGCCAGGGCTTTTTCCATCTGCTCCATCTTGTCTTGAGCTCTCTTGTCTTCTAGAGTACGGGCCTCAGTGATCCGGACCCACCTGGCCTGACTCTCTTTCAAGTACAAGTCTGTTCTTGCTCTTTGGAACTGGGCTTCCTTACAAGCATTCTTCAGAATCTGTTCACCCGCTTTAGACTTGTTGATATAATCTCCAGACTTCTCAATCTTAGTCAAGTGTTCCACTCTCAACTTCTCCAATCTCTCAATCTCCCTCACACCTTCACTCCTCTCCCGGAGGGTCTTCTGCAAGGCTTGAGTTAACTTCTCATTTCTTTCCTTCAGGCTTTCAAACTCCTCCAAACTGATAGTGGCAGGGGGTGGTGCTGAAGATGACTCAGGCATGTCTTCTATGGTAAAGGGCATTCCAGAGAATTGGGCCCTAGCATGGGACCACTCATAATATTGGACTGATGCCACATTATTGCACTTACCCAGAATGGTGATTCCCTTAGTCTGAACATGATCCCAGGCCCAGGCAGCCTGCCTAACAACAGTCAAACTAATCTTGTTCTCACAGTAGAGGGTCTCAACCAAATCCTGTACCCTAGGAGTGTGGACCAGTGCATAGCCCAATTGCCTCTTGAACAGCAGAGGGTTGTAGTTGATACTCCCCTTAACTCCTACCAAGGGCACATTGGGAAAGTGCCCACAGCTGGTGATCATATCTCTGCCCTTGGTGCTCTGAGTACACCATCTGATATCTGCTGAAGTGAGAGTAGTGAGCCTCTTAGCCCAGTTGCTTTGCTGATGAGGATTTAGAAATGCATCTGTCCTGGGTAGATGCCTGAGAAGCCAAACATGGAATAATGGAGCACAAATCCTCACTAATCTTCCCCTCTGCTTCTCATTTCTCTGATGTACTGAGTAATAAAGATCCCCCAATAAAGTTGGCACAGGGTTCTTCAGGATGAACAAGTGGATTGCATTCTTGCTGATGAATCGAGGCTCATCTGCAAACAACACAATTCCATATACACTTAAGGCCAACAGAGCACAAACAGCTTTCCACTCCCCCAAGGAGGCCTTCAAACTAGCTTGAGAAATCAGGAAGTCCAGATGAAATCCAGGGATCCCAGCTTTAGAGGTCATATGCTGTTCAATCAAAACAGGCTCCAGATACAAAGCTTTGGCTACCTCTCCATTGCTGGGAAAGACCATTTCAGGGTTGAATGGGATTTCTCTTTTGATGGGCAGACCAGTCAATGATGAGTATTCTTCCAGAAGAGGACCCAACTGAAAGTCTTGAAAGATGAAACATCTCAATGGGGGATCATAAAACTGAATGCAGGTGTGGATTAGGCTCCTCTGAGAAGGGTCCAGATCCATAACCATGTCCAGTATATCTCCATAACTCTCCCTGAACAAGGGTATGTGATCTGGAGTGATCAGGGTTTGGATCCTCCTGATGTCTGATAAGTCTGGTTGGAAGAAATGATAGGTGATGTTGCTTTTCTTTGGAGCCATGATGCTGAAGACTGAGTAGAATAAGTGATGAAGATGCTGAGGAGAGGGCCACTGACTGGCTAGTGCAAGTAACTGAAGTATGGCTGACAAACTGAAGCAAGCGCTGGTGGAGATAGGTCAATGATGCAGATGGGGTCAAAACCAAAACCAGATGAAAAATGGATACCCTGAAACACAAATAAGCACATGTTAATATGATGCAATGAGTATGTATGCAAATGAAATGCAAGGGTTTGTGACTGAGCTGGATCTGATTAACTGCCTTGGTATAGATCCATGTGTGTTCAAGAATTCCAGAAGGAGGTCTAAAAATCCAGTAACCAGGGTGGGGACTCAAATAAAGAGCCACAAGTCCAGGGTTTAGAATCACAAGAACTATCCAACATGGAGCATTCTTAACAAAGTCAAAGTAACAGGGTATTCTGAGGTCAAGGTACCTGCAAACCTGTAAACAGCCCAACCCCCTCACAGGTAGTGATCTAGAACAAGGATCCTCAGACTTGGATCAGTTATGAGAAGTGTAAACACTTCTAACCCGGAGGTACAGTGTTTACAATAACCATAACAATTCCTCCTCTAATTCACCTCAGTTTCTGAAGGTCAATACTAAAAGGTCATCCAGACTTAACAGGCTTCCCAGATAGCCCTAGCATTGCAGGAAATCTGCAACACAGAGTTCTCAAGAAGAAACCCATATCTGAACCGTGTTTCATATTCCCGCACCAGACCGAAATGGAATGGGAAAGAATATGATTCACTCTAGCCTAGGTGTCACTCAGGTCCCAGGTATAGGACCTTAACTCTCAATGAAATACCCACCCACCAAAGAAAAACCAGATCCAGCCAGCACAGTATGACAGTATGAAAAATATAAAGCTATAAAGAAAGCAATAAATCAACTGTACATAAAGCAATAAACAAAACAGATATACAAGCACAGATAGCACATAACACCCCAGTAAACACAAATCAAACAAGCGCTAGGAGGAACCCACAAAAAGAACCAGAAGCCCTGGTTGCAATATAAGATCCCCAGCAGAGTCGCCAAGCTGTCGCTCCCGACAAATGAAACAGGGTCAGATGAAGGTACAGACGCGAACGGTCGGCGAAGGGAACAGTGAGAACACACAGCCGTGAACTCACTGGAGAATGAAAAGAGTCGCCAGCTAGGCATTTTTATCCCGGAGGAAAGGCAATGCTGCATAGGCCTAGAAAAAGATGGATAAGACGGTTTGCGAACCAGAGAGACTGAGAAAGGGGGTTGGTTACAACCTGGGAAGGTATTAGCACCCAGATTGTCCGCCGTACTCGACGGGATCCACGCTTGAAAGATTTGTGTTTTAAAGGGGTAGTGTCAGTGCAATCTGTGTGTAAACAGCTGGAAAAGAATGTACAGGTGTCAGTGGAAAGAAGTGTGAAGTGCATAAGTGAAGTGTCAGTGTAAGGAAAAGAGTATGCTCAAGATCATGAGGCTAAAAGAGTAGGGCTAGAAAGAGGGGGAATATACAGAGACTTTTGTTCGATAACCGTTAAGTTATGCCTACGTATCCTCTCGTGCAATGAGGAAGTCAGAACACCGTAGTTCGACCCAAAGAGACTGAAAGATGAATTGACCTGTGAACTGCTTACTTGTCTATGCTCAAGTGTATGACCTGTCTGGCTCAGGTGCAAACTGTCTTGCATTAGACGGAAGAAGCAAGTTCTCGATTGTGAGTGAAGATGATGAGAAAAGAATCCCGGAGGAGACGATTATTATTTGTTTTTGAGTTTTCAGTCTTTTATTGCTTTTGAAAGTTTTTCGTAAGTTAATGAGCTTAAGTCTAAACCAATGGGTTAGTAAACTCATCACATCTTCCCTCTGTTTAGGGGTAATGAGAATACCTTAAGTGTGAAGTCAGATTCTCACACTTAATCACCTTTGATGTAGGATTAAGATCATTAACCTACTTGTGATTATTTAGATGTTTTTGTGATTTTTGTTTAGTGTTAAGTAATGAGGTTAAGCCATAATCAAGGATTAAACAGACCCATTACACCATCCTAAAAGAAGGATAATAGATGAGAATGTTTAAGCTGAGGAAGACTCCTCAACTTAATCCATGATTAGGGATTAAACCCATGACAAAACAAGCCTTTATTAAGTGGATTTTATTCAATGGTTATGATGATGAAGTGTTTTTTTATGATTTGTAAGACAACTTGAGGGGGACTTGTCCATTAACACTAGGGTTAGTCCTTCTTAACCACTTAAGGAAGAATTAGAACCCTAATGCAAGGCCCAAGTTACAAGTGTGATGTCTTGATAATTATTAGATGGATTGATTAAGAGATTTAAACACCTTAAGGGTTTAATACTTAGGATTAAAGTTATACACTCCATCCTAAGAGAAGGATGCAGGCATAAGCTTAATCACAAAGTCTTAAAGCCTTTAGGGTTTAGTCCCTGATTATGAGATGAGAAGAGAAGACTCAAAGAGAGACACAAAGGTAAAACTATGGGGAGACTAATCAAAACCCTAATTCATTGTCATGCTTGGTTGGTCCTAAGGTTTGTGAGGTTTCCAAGAACAATCTTCTGAAGAACCACCAGGAAGCAGATGAATAAGATCAAGAGAAGCAAAAGTGACTTGCTTCATTCAAGAAGTCAAGTCACTTGAAGAAAGAAAGTGGGAGGAAGAAGAATGAGCAAGCTCAAACTCAAACACATATAAGAGTGCAGCAATGGATGCAAGGAAGATGAAAAGAAAAGTTATGAGAAGTGAAGGCAAATCCACTTCCCAAGTTTACTTACCACCTGAAATGTTAGAAAGAAATGCAATGCAATGCAAGATGAGATGAAATGATATGATGCAAGGCAAAACCAGAAGCATGTTGATGATGATTATGATGGTATGAGGTGCTGCAAACATGAGGCAAGGCAATGGGGATGTTCATATAAGATCATGGATGCAAATGATGCAAGCTAAGGAGCATGAACAAGCATGAAAAGTTATGAAGCATACAAGACAAATGACATGGCAAATATGCAATGCAATGATCAATGATGCTTTCTACATGTCTTAAGATGTCAAATGAATCACAAGAATGCACAAAATGCAAAGACAAGTCATGTTATGCAAGGAAATGCAAGAGGGATGCAAATGAAAGCCCAAATTAGGGTTTATGGATCAAACATCAAACAAAAACCCAAAACAGAAGCAAACCTCATGATAAAAAATGGAAAATGGCACCCAAAGAAACCCTAGGCCTATGATGAACCACTGCCCAAAGGGGAGCTCTCAACTCTCAACCAATCTCAAGATATGAATTTTCTAAGTTATTAGGGTTTTTTAGGGTTCTTAACAAAATAAATGCCAATCAATTAGAAAATGCAAGAACAATTCATGGCCTTTTTATCATAGGAACTACATGCAAAACAAAAGACAATGCAAGAAGAAACAATGTCTCAACCTTCACCAATTGGTAGAAATGAATTTTTGAATCCATGATCAAAATAATGCATAAAAAATGATTTAATTCAATGAAAAATTCTTAGAATGCATCAAGATCAAAAAAGAAATTTGGTTTGAAGGTTGGACAATGTCTCTAAATGTCTTAGAACATTTCATGAATTTTTTTGTAATTTTTAAATACCTAAAAGTATTTTTAATTAATTAATTCTCATTAATCAATTAAAAATAATCTTTTAAATATTGAAAAATATTTTTTTAATGATGAAAAATAAAATAAAAATATTTTTGGTTCATAAAAATTATTAAAACTCAGAGGAAAAAGTTTCATAATTTTTATGTATTTTTTGCTATTTTAAAATAAATGTGCAAGTTAAATGAAAGAAAATGAAATAAAAAATGAATTAATCTGATTTAATGAGAAGTCAAACAATCCAACGCTGGAGGTTCAAACTGGCCAGCGCGCGCATTGACTTGGCGCCTTATCTCACGGCTCAAATTCAAACTTGTTAATTAATGCTTAAAACCCTAACCCTGCCGTTAAACACATTCAGATGACCGGAACAGTGTTCCGGTCATCTTCTCCGTTCACCCCAAAATGCTAACTCTCCACATACGTATTTAAAATGAAATCTAAGAACACAGGAATGATCCCCACTCACTCACGAATCAAAACCCTAACTCAAAACAAATTTATCATCCCTACAATGGCTGAATCGAAGCAATCTATTTCTAGGGCAAAAAGTTTCAGAAGCATGGTAAACTCTCATCTCTCCACCATTTTCAAAACCAAAAGCACATTCATGATTAGGAAGACATATAGAACAGATTAGGAACTTAAAAAATGATTTCTGGAAAAATATTTCTTGAGCTACCTGAGATTCGAAGCTTTCAACTCAGCTACTTTCTGACCTCCTCTCTTGGTGAAATCCACTCTACTTGGCCTCCTGATGATCCTTGAATGCTTAGGAAGAGTTTATGTTGGCTGGATGAAAAGTTTGAGTAACTTCTGCTCAAGCTCAGTTGAACATGGCAATGGTGATTCAGGTTGTTTCTGGCAAGGGTGAAGGGTTGTTTGTGGTCCAGATGATGAGTAGAGAAGGCTTATGGAGTTTGTTTGGGTGTTTATGAGCTGTGGAGAGAGTTTCGAATGAAACTGCAAGTTGGAGTGAAAATGGTGAAGTGGTGTTATGGCTTGTTTCAGGCTTGGTTCTAGGTTGCTTTTGACTCAATGAGACATGGTGAGATGATTGGTGAAAATGGTTTGGATGTTTGAAGTCTGGACAGAGAGATTCGAAGAAGTTTGCAAAAGGGAGTGTGTTTGAGTATGTGATGAATGTGTGAGCTTCAGCCTTGCCTTGTACATGAAATGGCTTGCAAAATGATAATGTATTTTAATCCTATAGGTCAGATGATGTGACCTGGCCTATAGTGATTGGTAAGTTTGCTTTTGCTCAAAAGTCAAATTTGGTGTAAGAGAAGTATGGCTCATGATCTAGGCAAGTACAAGCATGGGGGATGCGCAGCAAGGGTGAGGGGAAAGGCTAGCCAAAGTCAGCAGCCAATGTCATAAGTTGTAGGAAGTGATCATGATGATTTTGCAAGTTGTTGCTCTTTTGTTCACATGTGAGAAATCTTGTTATATGAACCATAAAACATGAGCAATACCTAGTCCAATCTGAACTTTATGACTTGTAGAATGATGGCACATTGGTTAGAGGTGAACTTGAGGCTGCAAAAGTCATTGATCCATGATTTTGCAAAATTCTCACTTAGGGCATGCCTTGAAAATAAGTGATTTTAGCCAACTTTGCATTGCCATAACTTTTGATCCAAGAAGAGTTTGATCATGTTCTTGTACTTTTTGAAAAGGGAAAGATGAGATCTACAACTTTCATGACCAAAGTTTTTCCATTTGGAGCCTTTTTGGATCAAGAATCAAGGCTTGAAAAATGACATAAAATGATGCATTCTTGAAAAGTCAACTATGCCCAAAAAGTCAACATTTGCAAAAACCCTAAATTCTTGATTTCTATGAACTTCAATCTTCTTCCATGATCAAATAAAGACCATACACACTCAAAGTGATGAAGATCACCCATTGGTTGGGTCATTGGGGGCCTCAGATGCCCTGATTTTGCACTGACTTGTCTGAAAAGTCAACTCTTGATCAGATGACTTCCCCATGGAATTTCTTCATGAAAATTGATATGCATACTCCTTATACCATATAGAGATCAATGGAAACAAGAATGACCAAAAAATTTGGAGTTATGGCCTCTGAAACCAAAACCCTAATTTTCAGTCAACTGTGAAGTTCAAGCTGGCCCTGCATCCACTCAAACCCTAGTTCTTGTGATTCCTCTGCATTTTTGACTTTGAGGAGATGAAATATGATATAAGGACACACATGGACCCCTTTGAGTTGATTGATGTCCTTTGGAATGGCTCAAGAAGCTCTGGGATTGCTCAGATCACAAACCCTAGGTGCAGATGCCTTAGAAACTATCCAGTGAATCAAAAATGAGATGTGAGATGATATGATTGTACTTATGCATATGAGAATGATCACAAGCCATGGTGTGAATGGGTGAGGGCAAATTTGGGGTGCTTACAATGGCCTCTGAAACCAAAATCCTAATTTTAGGTCATCTGTGCAGTCAAACCTGGCTCTGCCTCCATACCAATCCCAGTTCATGTGATTCTTTGGCATTCTTGACTTTGAGAAGTTGTAATATGATTCTTGAACACACATAGACCCCTTTGAAGTGATTGTTGAACTTTGGGATGGCTCAAGAAGCTCTTGGATTGCTCAGATCACAAACCCTAGGTGCAGATGGCTTAGAACCAATGCAATGAATCAAAAAATGTGATATGAGATGTTATGATTGTATTTATGCATATGAAATGATCACAAGCCATGGTGTGAATGAGTGAGGGCAAATTTGGGGTGTTTACACCTTACACTCCAAGGTAATGTGCAAAGCCTTGTTGTGATTGTGACCTTCCGTTGTCAGATCAGCGTTGGTAAATCCTAGTCCATGACTAGCATTGACATTTCCAACCACAACCTCTAACTGATTGACAGTAATCTCCTCCGGCATATAAGCTGCATGCAGGACTTTTAATAGTGCGTTCCGATGAGCCTCGGAGCACATTAGCAATGATAGTATGGAGATTTTGGAAGGGGTCTGGTGAAGCTGGTCCACCACCTTATAATCACTTTTCTTGATTATCCGCATGAATTCATCAACCTCTTGATCAAAAGGAGTCTTCAAAGTTTCTTTAGCAACTGGTTCTTCTTGCACCACGTTCTTCCCTTTTGCCTTAGCAGCAGCTTCTGCTTCAGTAATGGGTCTTGGTATTTGCGAGGCAAAGAGACGTCCGCTTCTAGTGAAGCCTCCGCCTCCCCCCATATTGTCTATCTGAGGTGAAGAAGTTGATGACTCTAAAGTGATTTTCTGCCCCTCGCAGTATAGATTTGAGCCATAATGCCAAGGGATTGCATTATTGCTTTCGTAAGGAACTGGCCCAGGCACTGTGATAGTGACCGGACTGATAGCAGCTGCAGAGGGGACCACAATGGTGTGTGGATCATAGCTCTGACAGGAATAGAATTTTGTTGTGAGTTGTTGGAAGGAACATTTGCGGGATGGTAGTATATCGTAACCGTTGAGACGCTTTCATTAACTGTTGCTGATGTTGTAGACGGTATTGTTGACTTGACGGGTGTTGAAGTTATAGAAGGAACTGATGGAGTAATGGGTGTTGTCGTTGTAGAAGGAATTGTGACTGAACTTGTATCCATTGAAGTGATTGATTGAGTAATTGTTGGAGTTGTAGCAGAATCTGTTGGAACAAGGGTTGCTGATGTTGTAGGAGTATCTGTGATTGTTGATGAAGGAATTGTTGGAGTTGTAGTCGTCGTTGTTGTAATCTGAAGAGTGCCATCTCTAATGAGGCCATCTATGTCGTTTCTCAGTCTCTCACATCCATTAACGGCAATATTGTAATATCCACAGCCGACCTCACACCCAGGGAACACTTGGCATTCTAACAACTGAGCTTTGATTTCAACCAAAGGTGTTCGGATATGTGCAACTCTACTAATTAATGTGGATGGTTTGCCCTCCTCAATAGCATTAATCCTAGGCCCGTTGTGACTAGGCATTGGATTTCTTGTGATGTTCGGAGGAGGCGCAAAATTGAGAGCTTTTGAGTCTACCAAATCCTGGACTTTCATCTGTAGGGCCCTACACTTTTCAGTACTATGCCCCGGTGTGTTTGAGTGGAATGCACACCTGGCATTTACATCATAGTTCTTTGGCAGATTGAGAGGATCTGGAGGATCCAACGTCCTTAACTCAACTAGGTTGAGCTTTAGGAGTTGTGGCAAGAGTGCAGCATACGGCATTGGGATTGGGTCAATTACCCAGTTTGCTTGTGATGGCCTCTGTTGGAAGGGACGCTGCTGTTGGTTGCTATTGCTGTTGTTGTACGACCTTTGTTGCGGATAATGAGCTTGTTGTTGATATTGTGGTTGTTGTTGTTGAGGATATGATGATTGTTGTGGAATTGGAGCTGGGATGGTAACAATTGCTACTGACCGGTGAGCATATTGAGGCCTGCCCTTGCTTTTATGAATAGAATTTGTTTCACCTGCCCTTCGGGGTCCCGCAAAAGGTTTTATGGGATTGCTGGAGGAACTTGCACCACAGTCGGAGATTTTGCCCATCTTCAAGAGACTTTTAATCCTCTCACCAGCTATGACCACATCAAGAAAACTGGTAGAGGAGAAAGCAGCCAGTCTATCAATATAAGTCCCTTGCAATGTGTTCATGAACATGTCAGCCATTTCCCTTTCTGACATGGGTGGTTGGACAACAACATCAAGTTGTCTCCATCTTTGAGCATAATCCCGGAAGCTCTCTCTGGAAGACTGAGACATGCCCATTAGAAGAGTTCTATTGGGAGCCATGTCCAAGTTGTATTGATATTGCCGGATGAAAGCTTCGGCCATTCTCTCGAAGCTCCAGTCAGACTGTCCTCAAAGTAGAACATCCATAGCTTTTCATCCATGGTATAAGCCTTGAGCCTTCCCAAGAAAGACTATAGATGAGTGCGAGGACAGGAAGTACCATTGTACTTTTCAAAGCATGGGGGTTTAAATTTGTGGGGAATTCTCACCCCATCTTCTAGTCCCATATCCATCACATCGAAGCCCAAAGAATTATGAGATTCCAACGATCTTAACTTTTCAGCAATCTCGTCCAATCTTCTGTCATATACCTCATCTCCTGCTCCTATAACAATAAACTGTTCTCCCTGGGGATCCTCCTGCAGGATTTGGCCCCCAGCAGTATTACCTTGACCATTCCTCGGGATGTTAACTTATGGATTCAGATGGGGCCTATACTCCGGTGGGTCAATACGAGGCTGTCCCCGTTCATTGTTGCTAGTTACTCCTGTTCCAAGATGAGGCTCCTCAGGAGTTTGTCTTTCCACCAGCTCTCTTAACCTTTCTTGACTCTGGGCTAAACCAGTCATTACTGCCATAAACTGAGACATCTGATTTCTCATCTCTACTCTCTCATTGGCCATCTGATTTCTAACCTTAGTCAGGTCCTGCTGTACTTGCTCCATTTGAATGCTGGGAAGGTTGTTACGAGTCGGGTACCGGTGCGTGCGGTTGACAGGGAACACTCGGCGACGAGAAATGTTTCCTGAGATCATAACAAAGTTAGAAACAATAATAATAACAAAACCTACAAAACAAAAACAAAGTTAGTATGCAATGCAGTATGCTTATTTGTTTTCCAAGGTATCCGGTTTGGTTCTTGGTTTTGACCTTTCCAAACCTCGAGGAAGATGCTTGATGTTGTTGAGAGAAAACCCAAATGAAAACAAACTAAAATATATTACAAATGATGAACAATACATAGTTTGTTTTACAATACATGCCCATGGAGGGTCAAAATACAACAAAAGGAAAAGTACATTAAACGAAAACAAACAATAAGCAAAGAATCAGACATCCAGTCCAAACTCATCTTCTCTAACCTCCTTCAGGAGTGCCTCAGTCACTGGACCAGCTGGGTGCTATGTAATGGTCCTAATGAGGAGGTTCCTAGTAGCAATGGCAGTAGTCAGTTTCTTATGCCTGTCCTGGTCTTTTGATCTCTTCAATCCTGCTCTGAGCTTCAACTCTGAAATCTCCTTCTGAACTGCCAACAAAGCTTCCTGCTGCTTCTTCTCATTGGCCTCTAACTATTCAATCTTGGCTTGAGTCTTCTGGTCTTCTTGTGTACGGGCTTAGGTGATCCTTACCCACCTAGCCTGACTCTCTTGCAGATAGTGCTCAGCCCTAGCTTTCTGAATCTTGGCCTCTTTACAGGCATTCTTCAATATCTGTTCCCCAACCCTTGCTTTCCTTATGTAGTCTGCTGTCTTTTCAATTTTGGCAAGATGCTCAACCCTGAGCTTTTCCAATCTCTAAATGTCCAGACGACCATCACTCCTTTCCCAAAGGGTCTTCTTCAAGGCTTGAGACAACTGCTCATTCCTTTCCTTCAACTTTTCAAATTCCTCCAGGGTAACTGTTGCTGCAGGCTGCACTGTAGATGGCCCAGGAATGTCTTTCAAGGTGAAAGGCATTCTGGTAATCTGAGCTCTAGTACGGGACCAGTCTGAGTACTGAGCTGAAGCAACATTATTACATCTTCCAAGAATAGCTATCCCTTTTGTCTGAATGTTGTCCCAAGCCCAGGATGCTTGTCTGAAAACAACTGAATTAGGTTGCACTTCGCAATACAGGGTCTCAGCTAAATCATGTCCTCTGGGAGGGTGAACTAAGGAATAGCCCAGTTGTCTCTTAAATAGTAAAATATTGTAGTTGATGCAACCCTTCACTCCTATCAGAGGCACATTTGGGTATTGTCCACAGCTGGTGATAATGTCCTTGCCCTTGGTGCTCTGGGTGCACCATTTGATATCATCTGAAGTCAAGGTAATGAACCTCTTGGCCCAATTCTTCTGCTGGTGGGGATTCAAGAAAGCATCTGATTTAGGCAGGTGCCTGAGCAGCCAGGTATAAAACAAAGGAGCACAACATCTTACCAACTTCCCCCTTTGTTTCTCATTCCTCTGATGAATGGAGTAGTAAAAATCTCCTAGCAATGTGGGTACTGGGTTCTTCAGAAGAAACAGATGAATGGCATTCTTGCTGACAAATTTAGGCTCATCTGCAAACAGTATAGCCCCATATATGCTGAGGGCTAACAGTGCACATACTTCCTTCCACTCTCCTAATGAAGCCTTTAGGATGGCCTGAGAAATCAAGAAGTCCAAATGCAAACCAGGGATCCCAGCTTTTGTTGTCATACTTTGCTCAATAAGGGCAGGTTCCAGGTGCAGTGCCCTTGCTATCTCTTCATTTAAGGGAGCAGTCATCTCTGGGTTGAAGGGGATTCCACCCTTGATAGGTACTCCAATCAATAAAGAAAACTCTTCCAGCAGAGGCCCTAACTGAAAGTCTAGAAAGGTGAAGCATCTCAGTGGTGGGTCATAAAACTGCAAGCATGTGTGGATCATGCTCCTCTGAGAAGGATCAAGGTCCATAACCATGTCCAAGATACCCCCATAGTGCTCTCTAAATAGTGGGATGTGGTCAGGTTTGATAAGTGACTGGACCTGCCTGATACCAGTCAAAACAGGCTCAAAAAAGTGGTATGATATGTTGCTTTTCCTGGGAGTAGCCATGAGTGCTGCTGAAGAAGCTGAAAATAAGTGCTGATGAAGATCACAGACTGAGATGCTGAAGGTGGATCACTGACAGACTGGTGCTGGTGAGGGTGGAAATAACTGAAGCAGGTAACTGATGAGGACAGCTGAAGCAGAGGTCTATGCAGAAGAAGGGGTCAAAACCAAAACCAAGATACAATGAAATGGATACCCTGAAAAGCAAATAAACAAATGTTAAATGATGCAATGATGATATATGCAAATGATATGCAAGGGTTTGTGATCAAGATGGATCTAATTATCTGTCTTGATATAAGGCCCATGTATGCTCAAAAGTCTAGATGAAGGCTCAGAAATCCAGTAACCAAGGGTGGGGGACTTAAATAAAGAGTCACATATCCAGGGTTAATCACAAGAACTGTCCAAAGTGGAGTACTCTTAAACAGAACAGTAACAGGGTATGATGTGGCCAAGGGTTCCTGCAAACCTGTAAACAGCCCAACCCCCTCACAGGTAATGTTCTAGAACAAGGATCCTCAGACTTGGATCAGTTATGAGAAGTGTAAACACTTCTAACCCGAAGGTACAATGTTTACAATAACCATAAAAGATCCTCCTCTAAATCACCTCAGCTTCTGAAGGTGTTGCACCCCAAAATTTGCCCTCACAAGACAAGACTTTGTGTACTAAGAGGTTCACAAGGTTCACAAGATTCATAAGACATCTCATGAGGTTCACAAGGTTCACAAAGTTCACAATTAGTAAGAAGATTTGACATTTCCCTCAGACAATGCATCCTCCTAAGCAATGCATCCTAAACTAGGGTTTTGACTTTAATCAGGCTAAATGGACTTACAAGACTTCAAGTGAGCTTCATAGTATCCTATATGTGTTTAAGAATCCCCATGACAAGTTTCAAGACTTTTCCCAAAGGTTTGCTCAATCAGATGATCAGATAGGTCAAAATCAGTCAAAGTAGTTAAAAAGTCAAACTGAGGTCAACTGTGGTCAAACCAAAGTCAAACTTCATGATTTTTTGTCAACATCAAGTACATGAAGTAAAATTCATCATTTTATCAAGGGTGGATCATGATTCATCAAAGAGATTTCAGATCATCAAGAATCAGGAGTTTCTAAATTAGGGTTTTCATAGGAAAAGTCAACTGAACTTTGACCAGCCATAACTTTCACATGCTTCATAAAATTTTTCCCATCCAAAGCTCATTTTGAAGGAAATTGAATTCTCTACAACTTTGTGTCTCACAAGCCAAGCCCAAAAATGCTTCATTTGGAAGGTATGAGCTAAGACATTATAGGTCCTTTTAAAAGTCAACAAAAAGTCAACAACTTCAAAAGAGCATAACTTGAGAATGGTAAATGATATGGACATGAAACCAATGGGGTTGGTTAGAGGACTCTTTAAGCTTTCCAAAATTTCCAAGAACACCCTCATAGCATTAAAATTGAAGGATTTGTGCCCTTGCAAAGTTGGGAAATTTTTGGGAGGTTTATGAAGCAAATAGGGCCTTAAAACCAAATTCTTCCAAATGGGCTTGCAATTTTGTGATCCAAACTTCAACATGACATCATGCACGACCCAATCCTCATTTATTCAGATTTTTACTATTTTTTATTTTATTTATTTTGATTTTATTCATTTAAAACCATTTTAAATCAAAATAAAATATGAAAATTGAATATTTAAAAGTGATTCTTCTTCTAGAAACTCTTAATGACCATTTAAATTGATTTGATGCTATCCAAATTCGTGCTAAGGCATTATAGCATGAAAATATTTGATTTTTTGACTAATTTGGCAAGGAGATTTTTTCACACTCAAGGTATCCATTAAGCCCACAAATCCACCACTTTTCTGACCTAATTCCACTCTTCTATAAGTATACAAACTACACATACACAAGGACACAAAATTGCAGCCTCCAAAAGCACTCTTGACATTCAAAGTTTTCATTGAAATTTCAATTTTCGGATTCTAACTTTTTGTGGTTTTTCAGGTGAAATAAAGACATCAATCTCTTCCTTGATCATCACTGATGCTTTCCCAATACTCATTTACATCCAAAGCATCCCAAATTGCATAAACCGAATCAAAATTGCTCTTGTTCTTATTTTTTTCGATTCTGATTGTTTGTGTAATAATAATGAATTCTAACCATATGTTTGTGTTGAGTATGATGCTTAGATGATTTCTGTGCAAGAAGATTGAAGAACCATGACTTAAACCGAAAGTTGCCATTGCTAGGGTTTTTGAACAAAATTTGGGATTCTTCGATTTAACCAATATAAATTAATTCTAAAGCTATAAATAAACTGTGTGATGTCTGGGGATCATGATAATGTGATCAATTTGATGAAACTTTACATATTTGTGATGATATGAGATTGGCAGGTTTTATTCGCAGGAAATTGCCCAAGAAAATTCGTAGGAAAATTTGCAGCAACCAAGGAAGAAGACGAAGTTCTTGGCGCGCATTTGAGATTTGAATTTTTGTTTTAATATTTTATGAAATTGTTTGCAATTTATTTCACAGATGGGTTGATAGCTCAGTTGGTTGAGGCGCATGTGTGATGGATGAGGAGTCCTGGGTTCGAATCGTCCCCAGCCCCTTTTATTTTTTGGTTATTTTCAACATATTTGCAAGATAAAGCACAAAACGAATGCAACCTGGATTACCAACACAAGCGCAGACTTGTCCCAGTGGTTGGCTTGTTGGTCTTGGGGGAGTGAAGCCTAGGGCCTGGGTTCGAATCCCAGCCCCAGGTATGTTTTCTTTTCTTTTTTTATTTTGTTTTATATTTTATAATTAAACTTAATTAATCCCTTAAAAAATGTTAAAATAAATATATATTATTTGTTATACCTAAAATTCATTTTTATAATCAAAACTTAATTTTCAAAATTTAATTATTTATATTTATATAGTATATGTTCATATTATTAAAATATATATATAATTTGTAAATAAATGAATTTATTTTGTAAATTAATTACTTAACCCTAATATTTTATAAAACTTAATTCTATTTTCTAAACTTATAAACCCTAATAATATTTTATAAATCCTAATTATTTTGTAAGTAATTAATTTATTCGTTTATTTTAATTTTATAATTTGTTCATATTATATGTAGTTTTCTAATTTAAATAGTTTAATTAAATAGTAAATCCTAATTTATTTTTTCTAAATAATTAAAAACCCTAATTTTATTGTATGAATTTAAGTTATTATTTTGTATGCTTATAGTCAAATATTTTTATAATATGTATATAAAAGTAAATAATTAGACTATTAATTATATTTTATTAGTATATAATATTTATTATTTATTTCTTTTATTAAAATTCTCTTAAAAAAATATATATATTTATTTATTTTGAACTTTTAAATTATTTCTATCTTATTATACTAACCCTCTTATATTTATTTATTTTTGTTTATTATTACTAACCCATTTAATTATTTATTTATTTGCTTATTTTAATTATTTTAATTATAATGTAATTGTATACAATATGTAATAGTTGTAGAATTATTCTTATTATTTATTTATAATTGCCATGGTTAGTAAGATAGGGAGTGTAAAACATGTTTGTATGTAAAATTGAATTTAGATAATTAATCTCAAGATAAATATCTGAATTTGTACACGCACACACGTAAGTCGATCTTTGATCGCCATCTCACTTCCTTAAGGGTTACCTCTCATGTTGCCTAAACAAAAAGGTCAAGTAAGGTGTAAAGCAAAGTCCCTTCTCTCATATCATCTAGTCCCTTAACAGATAAAAAGATCAAGTCCCTTCATGGTTGCCTTCGTAATGATCTTGTCCCTTTCGAATAAAGATGATAAGTCCCTTCGAATTGCTTATACACCTTACAGTTGCCTAAATAACAGTTGTCCCTTCACTTGTCCCTCATACATCCAAGGTAATGACTACCTATTCCTTAATAATAGGGATAGTCTTACCATTTAAAGGATATTTAAGAACAGAAAAGACTTAACTTAGGGTAGGTTCTCTTATGTACTTGCTCATTTTTCAAAAACATTTCAAACACTTCACATTTTTTAAGCAATTTTCAAAACAAAGGTTTTATATATATCCGTACATGGATCATTATAAAATACTTAAGAAAATTTCTAATCACACACTACACTTCTCAAAACAATTTAAAGTGAGCTAAGTAACTAAGAGCCCATGGATAACCATGGATGTAAAGGGTGCTAACACCTTCCCTTTACATAACCTACCCCCCGAACCCAAAAATCTTTTTAAGGTCTTTCCTGTTCTTTTATGCCCTTTCCTTTTGGATAAAATAAAAGTCGGTGGCGACTCTTGCTATCCGCAACATTTAACTAAAGTCAGTTCTCCCACCGTGTTACAGAAGGTCATAAAGGTCATCCAGACTTAGCAGGCTTCCTAGATAGCCCTAGCACTACAGGAAATCTGTAGCACAGAGTTCTCAAGAAGAAACCCACATCTGAACCGTGTTTCATATTCCCGCACCAGACCGAAATGGAATGGGAAAGAACATGAACCACTCTAGCCTAGGTGTCACTCAGGTCCCAGGTATAGGACCTTAAACTCTCAATGGAACCCCACCCACCAAAACAGCAAACCAGATCCAGCAAATAACAGTATCAAATATGCATAAGAATGTAAAGAAAGCAATAAATAAAGCTCTACATAAAGTAGTAAATAAAGCAAACTAAATAAACACACATAGCACATAACACCCCAATAAACACAAATCAAACAAGCGCTAGGAGGAACCCACAAAAAGTACCAGAAGCCCTGGTTGCAGTATAAGGTTCCCCAGCAGAGTCGCCAAGCTGTCGCTCCCACCAAATGACACCCGGTCAAATAGGGTACAGACTCGAACGGTCGGCGAAAGAGAGAACATGAAGATGAACTGAAAAGAGTTGCCAGCTAGGAATTTTTATCCCGAAGGAAAGGTAATGCTGCATAAACCTAAGAAAAGATGGATAAGACGGTTGCGAACCAGAGAAATTGAGAAAGGGGGTTGGTTACAACCTGGGAAGGTATTAGCACCCAGATTGTCCGCCGTACTCGACGCGATCCGCGCTTGAAAGATTGTGTTTAAAGGGGTAGTGTCAGTGCTATTTTGTGTGCAAAAGCTGGAAAAGCATGCAAGTGTCAGTGCAAAAAGAAATGTGAAGTGAAATAAGAGAGTGTTAGTGCAGGGAAAGAGTGAAAAGCTCAAGACTATGAGGCTCAAAGAATAATGCTGGAAGGAGGGGGAATATACATAGACTTTTGTTCGATAACTGTTATGTTATGCCTACGTATCCTCTCGTGCAATGAGGAAGTCAGAACACCGTAGTTCGACTCAAAGAGACTGAAAGATAAATTGACTTGTGAACTGCTTACTTGTCTATGCTCAAGTGTATGACCTGTCTGGCTCAGGTGCAAACTGTCTTGCATTAGACGGAAGAAGTAAGTTCTCGTTCGTGAATGAGTGTGATGAGAAAAGAATCTCGAAAGAGACGATTATTGTTTGTTTTTGTGTTTTTCAATCTTTTATAGCTTTTGGAGTTTGTCATAAGAAAATGAGCTTAAGCCTAAACCAAGGGTTAGTAAACTCATTACATCCTCCCTCTGATTAGGGGTAATGAGAAAACCTTAAGTATGAAGTAAACACCTCACACTTAATCACCATGATGTAGGATTAAGATCATTAACCTACTTGTGATTATTTAGATTTTTTTTAGAGTTTTCTATTTAGTGTTAAGTAATGAGCTTAAGCCATAATCAAAGATTTAATGGACCCATTACACCATCCTAATAGAAGGATAATAGATGAGAACATTTAAGCTGAGGAAGGCTCCTCAACTTAATCCATGATTAGGGATTAACCTCATGACAAAACAAAAGCCTTTATTAAATGGATTTTAGTTAATGATAAGATTAAGAAATGGATTTTATGGTTTGTAGGACAACTTGAGGGGGACTTGTCCATTAACACTAGGGTTAGTCCTTCTTAACCAATCAAGGAAGAATTAGAACCCTAATGCAAGGCCCAAGTTACAAGCTTGATGTCTTAGTGATTATTAAGTGAATTGATTAAAGGATTTAAACACATTAATGGTTTAACACTTAGGATTAAAGTTATACACTCCATCCTAATATAAGGATACATGCATAACCCTAATCACAAAGCCTTAAAACCTTTAAGGTTTAGTCCTTGATTAAGAGATGAGAAGAGGAGACACAAAGATGACACAAAGGTAAAACTAATGGGGGACTAATCAAACCCTAATTGTGATCATGCTTGGGTGTTCCTAGGGTTTATGAATCTTGCAAGAAGATCTTCAAGAGAGCCACCAAGGAAGAAGCAGGATGAAAGGAAGAGAAGCAGCAAGAAGCAAGACAACTTACTTCACTTAAGAAGATAAGTTACTTGGAGAAAGAAAGAGAGAAAGGAGCATGAATGAGAAAGCTCACTCTAATTCACAAGTAAAATGCAGCAAAGAATGCATAAAAGACATGAGAAGAGATTATGAGAAGTGAAGGCAAATTCACTTCTCAAACACTCACCACCTGAAAAGTTAGCAACAAGAAATGAAATGAAATGAAAATGAGATGAAATGCCAAGATGAAAGCCAAAGTCAGAAACATATTCATGATGCAAATGATGTTATGAGATGGGATGAAAGCATGCCAAGTGATATGAATGTTCATACAAGAGATGGGAATGCAAAGAAGACATGAAAGGAGGCATGAAAGTTTATGAAAACATATGACATCAAATGAAAGAAAAAGCATGGAAAATGGATGATGCAATGATCAAACATGATATCAATATGCCCTAAGATGTCTTATTTGTCATGTGGATGCACAAAATGTCATGGCAAGTTCATGTATGCAAGCATATGAAGAATGAATGCAAATGAAGGCAAAGATTAGGGTTTATGAACAAGATGCAATGCAAAATCCAAAATCAGAAGCAAAACATGAGATAAAAAATTGAAAATGGAATCAAAGGTACCCTAAACCCATACAAGTTCACTGCCCAAAGGGGAAGGTCTAACTCTTAACCTAATGGAAGTTATGAATTTTCTAAGCTACCTAGGGTTTTAAGGGTGATCCTAAAGGAAAAATGCTAAAAAAATTGGAAATGCAAGATAAAAATGAAACAAAAATGTTTTTAGAAGCTTGAAAGTATGCATAACACAATGCAAAAAGAACCATTCACAAACTCAACTTGGATAAAAAATTATGAATTTTTGAAGTTAGGGTTAAAAATATTCAAATTAAAGAACCCTAATTCAAGTGAAAATTGGCAAAACATGATCAAAACCAAAAAGAAATGTGTCTTGTGAGTTTGTAAATGTTTTAAAATGCTCTCTGAATTTTTTGTGATTTTTGGAAACCTAAATATTATTTTAATTAATTAATCTTCATTAATCAATTAAAATAACATTTAAATTATTTTTAAAATGTTTTTAAAATGCAAAAAATAAAATAAAAATTATTTTTATGTCAAGAAAATTAATTAAAGTCAGCATGCAAAAAATAAATTTTTTTGAGATTTTCTAGCTATTTTAAAATAAATATGCAAAACAAATAAGAAAAATATGAATTAAAATGAATTTAATGGGAAAGTCAGCAGATCCAATGGCAGAGATTTGAATAAAAAAGGAGGGAGTTGACGCGCGCGGATTTGGAGGGCTAGGATTCATTCTGAGATTTGAATTTAATTAATCATAATTAATTAAGTTAATGACTGGATTAGGGTTTTAATGTGAAATCTGGGACGTTGGTTGCGCGCGGGAAGGAGGATCCATTGGCTCTCATTCAAACTGGCTTAAACCCTAACCCTAATCTAATCACTTTCAGATGACCGGAACAGTGGTTTCGGTCATCTTCTCTGGCGAGTTCAAAAAGCTAACTTCTTCTCTAGGCAAAATCAAGAGCTCTAAAGCTCCAGATCGTATCTCCTAATCACCCTGAACATGAATCAATCATCAAAACAAATTTTCACAACCTAAAACTCAAGATATGGATCAAAACACAAAATTTGGAAAATTTTCAGAGCTTCGATACAGGCTTAATTCTCAACCATTTTCAAAAATTCCAAGTACAGTGTGTTCAGGGAAGCAAGCTTAAGCATTTAGAAACTTAAAACAAGAGTTCTGGAAAAATAAATTCCATGGCTACCTGAAATGAAGCTTTCAACCCAAGAGCTTTCTGGCTGTCTCCTTGCTTCTAATCACCTCCAATGATCTTCCTCAAGAGCTTGCAATGCTTGGTTGGAGTTTATATGGCCTCTATGTGAATTTTGCTGAAGCTCAGGTCAAGGATGGTGAAAATCGTATTTTTGATATGGGGTGTTTAAAGGCAAAATGAAGGGTGGGAAATGAACAGTGATGAATGTGGAGTTGAATGGTGGAAAAAGTTTGGAGTTTTGTTGGCTGAGCTATGAGTTTCGAAGAGAAATGCCAAAGGGGAAGTTTTGATGAATGCTGAGTTGTGGGAGGATTCAGGTTGTGTTGTTGTATGAAATGGCTTGCTTGAGGTCCACATAACATGTTCTGATTGGGCAGAGAGTTGTTGTGGATCAGTGTGATTGGTATGGCTCATTTTGCATAAAGTCAACAAAGTTGTCCTTGGAGGTATGGGCTAATGGCAGGCCAAGGACAAGGGCATGTCCTGCGCAGCTGGCTTTAGGGAGGTCCATGGAATTCATATTGAGGCAAAATATCAAGTGGAATGAAGTTTGTGGGTGGTTTTGCAATTTGTGAAGGTTTTGGCCCCTTTTGAAATACTTGATGATCAAGGCATGAAACTTGAGAATTCTTTGGGAAATTCTTAATTATAGGTCATGTATGATGTTCGTGTAATGGTTAGAAGTTACTTTGAGGTTACAAATTGGTTTGACATGAGTTTTTGCATGTTTCCCTCTTTGGTACATAAGTGAAATTTTGTGATTTTTCCCAACTTTGCAAGGCCATAACTTGAGTTGTATGATGAATTAGATCAAGTTCTTGTACTTTTTGAAAAGGGAATGATCCAATCTACAACTTTCATGACCAAGAATTTTTCATTTGAAGCATTTTTGAATCAAAAAGAGGAGGTTGAAACACTTTCCCAAAATGGCAAGTTTGCATTACAAGTCACTTTCCCAAAATTGCAAATGGCTTGAAATTCTTCCATTTTGTGAACTTATAACTTCATCTAAGACAAAATAAAGATCATATACACCCAAAATGATGGAGAAGACCCTTTGGTTGGGTAATTGAGGGCCTCAGATGCCCTGATTTTGCACTGACTTGTTCAAGAAGTCATCTATTGATCAGATGCCTTCCCCATTGAATTTCTTCATGAAAATTGGTATGTATGATCCTTATAACATATAGATACCAATAGAATCAAGAATGACCAAAAAATTTGTAGTTATGGCCTCTGAAACCAAAACCCTAATTTTAGGTCATTTGTGTAGTTAAACCTGGCTCTGCTTCCATGCCTTTCTCAGTTCTTGTGATTTTATGACTTCCTTGATCTTGGGAGGCTATAATATGATGCTTGAACATACAAGGACCTTCTTGAGATGATTGGAGACTCTTGGAGTGGCTCATATAGCTCAGGGATTGCTCAGATCACAAACCCTAGATGCAGATGACTGTGAACCAATGCAGTGAAGCAAAAATGCAACATGATATGATATGATTGAACTTATGCAAATGAAAAGATCATAAGCCATGGTGTGAACTTAATGAGGGAAAATTTGGGGTGTTTACACATGGAAAATGAATGAATAAATGATCAAGCAAGGTTCTAACATGTCCTAAGATGTCTAAGATGACATATGAATGCATGAAATGTCATGGCAAGTTCATGTGATGGTGAATGTGCAAGATGAATGCAAATGAACATGAGAAATTAGGGTTTTATGGATATGTGAGATGCAAATGACTAAAATAGAAGCAAACAACATGATAAAAATTTGAAATCAAACTCAAACAAACCCTAATCCCATACTAGGTCACACCCCAAAGGAGGAGGTCAGAAGCCTAACCTATCAAAAGTTATGATTTTCCTAAGTTTTCTAGGGGTTTTGGGTGATTCAAAAGGAAAAATGCAAATCAAATTGAAACTGCAAGATAAATTCATGACGAAAATGACTTATAAACTACATGCAATATGTAACAAAATGCAAAAAGAATCAAGTTCAAACTCTTCTTGGTTAGGCATAAATGAATTTTCAAAGTTAGGGTTCAAAAATGTGATTTTAATGACCATTAATTCAAAGAAAATTGGCAAACTATGATCAAACCTAAAACGAAATTTGTGTGAAGAGTTTGAAAATGTTTCTAAATGCAATGGAATGATTCATGATTTTTTTGGTGATTTTTAGAAACGTAAATGTATTTTTAATTAATTAAAATACTTTAATTAATTAAAAATAACATTTAAATATTTTAAAAATAATTTTTTAATGCAAAAAATAAAATCAAAATTATTTTTAGATTAAAAAAAATATTTAAAGTCAGAATGCAAAGTTTCATATTTTTGTGATGATTTTTGATATTTTAAAATAATTATGCAAAAGAAATGAGAATAAAATGAAAATAAATGAATAAAAATGATAAGTATGTGCATCCAAGGGCTGAGATTCAAATAAAAAGGGTGGGAATTGACCACGCGCGCATCTCAATGGTCCACATTCAAACTGGGTTAATTATCATTAATTAATTAATTAAATAATCAGAATTAATTTTAAGTGAACTAATTATGACCGTACGCTCGCTAACCCTAATCCTAATCCAAAGGCCAAGATTCAAACTGGGGATTTAAACATGGATTAGCCCTAATCACTTTCAGGTGGTCGGAGAAGACCTTCAGTCATCTTCTCCGGTCAGACTCCCTCCCTGAATCTCTCAAAACTCCACAGAAACTCACCACAAGCTCCAGAAATGATCTTTAACCATCAACAAACTCAAATCCAGCAACAAAAACAATTAATCATGCATGAATGAAGAGAATCGAAGAAGAACAAAAATTAGGCCAAAGTTTCAGAGATACGATTCATGCTTATTTCTTCATCATTTTCAAAACCAACAAGTGCAGTGTGATCAGGAGAGCATGGGGAACATTTCTATAACATATTATAAGACTTCTGGAAAAAATGTTCTAAGGAGCTACCTGAGATGATGAACTGCAAATGTGGACTTTCAGAGCTCCTCCTTTGTGCAATCCAACCCCTTTGAGTCCCCTGAGGTTATTGAGAAGCTTTCCAAGAGTTTAGATGGCCTCCTTTGTGAGTTTCAATTTTGATGAGTGAGAAATCGTGTTTGAGTTTGAGAGTGTTTCAGGCTATGGTGATGGGTGGGAAATGATCCTGAGGTGATGCTGAGTTGAATGGTGAAGAAAGTTTGAAGTTTTGAGTGGTTGTGCTATGAGTTTTGAAGAGGTGAAGGTTTCTTGAGGTTTTTGGAAATTTGAGTGTTGAGAAGCTTTCAGGCTTGTGTGTTGTGTGAAATGAGTTGCTTAATGTCCACATAAACAATGTTGATTGGCCAGAGAGTTGTTGTGGCACAGGTTGATTGGTAGGGGAGGTTTTGCAAAAAGTCAAGATTGTGTACTATGAGGTATGGGCACGGGTCAGAGATTTTTTCATGGGGTGTCTAGCCTCAGCTTGCATCAAGGATGGCCATGGGATTGAATTTGATGTGCTGGAAGGCTTGGATGAAGAGCTCTCATAGATTTTGCAACTTTCCCTCTTTGGTGTTTCTTGGATCACAAGCCATAAAAACCCTAGCTTCAAATCCCAATTCTGATCTTTTGGAGCTTCTTTGACATGCTATGACATATTTGTGCACATTAGAGGTCATTAGAAAGCTTGGCAAGTGAAATTGCAAAATCCCCTCTTTGGCATGAACTTGAAAATTATGTGATATTTGCTAACTTTGAAAGGCCATATCTTGAGTTCTAAGATGAATCAAGACATGTTCTTGTACTTTTTGAAAAGGGAAAGACCTAATCTACAACTTTCATGCCCAAGAATTTATCATTTGAAGCATTTTTGGTCATGAAAGAGGAGGTTGAAAATCTTTCCCAAAATGGAAAGTTTGCATTTCAAGTCATTTCCAAAAATGGCAAGTTTGCAATTGGCTCAAAATTCTTCAATATTGTGAACTTCCAACCACTTCTAAGACCAAATAAAGATCATTGAACTTCAATTTGATGAAAATACCCCTTTGGTTCCATTGTTGGGGGCCTCAAATGCCCTGATTTTGACTTAACTTGCTCAGGAAGTTATCTAGTGAACATATGACTTCCACAATGAATTTATTCATCAAACTTGGTACACATGATCCTTATAACATATTAAGACCATTAGAAAAAAGAATGACCCAAAAATTTGGAGTTAAGGCCTCTGAAACCAAAACCCTAATTTTGGTCATCTGTGTAGTGAAAACCCTAGCTCTGCTTCCATGCCTTTGCCAGTTCTTGTGATCTCTTGACTTTAATGAACTTTGAGGAGCATAATATGATGGTAGAACACACATGGACCCTCTTGGAAAGCTTTGAGACCTTTGGGATGGCTCAGATGGATTCTTGGATTGTCCAGATCACAAACCCTAGATGCAGATGAACTTAAACTATGCAGTGAAACAAAAATGCAATATGAGATGTAATGCTTCTGTTAAAACAAAAATGAAAGATCACAAGACATGGTGTGATAAAGAGTGAGGGCAAATTTGGGTTGTTTACAGCTGCCCCTATTCAAACATGAGTTAGCTATGCAGGATGTAAGCGCCTGACTTAACAGACAAACAAGATAACTTGTGGTTGAATATCAAAGACAGTCTGAAATTAGCACTCGCCGGGGAGAAGAAGAAAAGGGATATAAATTGTAAAAGATAGTATGGTATGATTATCAAATGAAAACGATGGAGGACGACCATCTAGCAGAGAACAACTGTTGGGGATAAAGTGGTAAGTTTAGCAATGACGGGGACGACCGACAAGCTGGGGAAATAAAGAGTTCACGATGGGGACGACCATCGAGTAAAGAAATAAGATTCTCTGGGGGTTAAAGTAAACAACGACGGGGAAGGCCATCGGTTTAAAGAATAAATAAATGGTGAGGGACAGTCATCAAAGGTGAAGGACGATCACCTAGCAGGGGTCAGCTGCTGAAAATATCACGACATAGGACGAATGTCGGATAGAAAAGGTCAACGATGGGGACGACCATCGGGTAAGCATGATGAAGGACGATCATCAAGAGGTGAAGGACGATCACCTAGCAGGGTACGGTTTCTCTCGGGGTTTATCACGACATAGGACGAATGTCGGATAATAAGATCAACGATGGGGACGGCCATCGGATAAATGATGAGGGACGGTCATCAAAAGGTGAATGAAGATCACCTAGTAGGGGACGACTGCTACAAATATCACGACATAGGACGAATGTCAGATAAAAGGTTCTAATGATGGAGATTCCACTGGGGAAAGGATGAGGGACGATCATCCAAAGGTGAAAGACGATCACCTGGCAAGGGACGGCTGCTGAAAGTATCACAACATAGGACGAATGTTGGATAGGAGGAAGTTGTTTTATTGGTGACTTATTGGGGAATCGTAAACACAGACGAGTGCTCTCGCTTTCAAGAAATAAAGGATATAAGTGTTTGACGATGTGTATAGATTAAAGATGCGGACGAGCATCCTTAGGACCATGATACAGACGAGTATTGGTAGAAACAAACATCGACGCGTGTTCAAAGATGATGATACGGACGAGTATCAACTGGTTAACAAGGAACACAGACGAGTGTTGAATCTGTTGATGAGTGATATAAACAAGATACGGATGAGTATCGAAGACTTCTATGTAAGTATGTATAAGTATGATCTGCTGGTGAGGTATGTGCAAGATATGAACGAGTGTTTGACTTGCTGGGGAAGAATGACATGGAGGAGTGTTAAACATAAACAGGAATTTGTTTTGAGAGTGCAAAGGAAATGCTTTGGCTTTCTGTGGTGAGATTAAGATGACACGGACGAGTGTCGAGAAGAACATGTTATGGACAAGTATCTGCTTGCAGAAGGTGTTCGGGCGACCTGTGGGGATAGGATGACACAGACGGGTGTCAAAAAGAGTATGTTATGAACAAGTATTTGTACTTGAGAGTGCAAACGGGACGCTTTGGCTTTTATGTGCAAGGGATGTATTTTGTATATTGCTGATGAAATATTGATGGTAATTGCAGGTGACTGGCTCGAACCTGGCTTGTGATCATGCAAATGTTTGATTTTTGCCGTAATGCTCCGTATTAGACGGAATGCTACGCTTATTTGGTGAATATGATGAAAAATCTATGTTTAGGCAAAAGAGAAATTGATCCGAGACTCGGAACCCGCTGGGATGAAGCTCTCTGGCTGATCCGCTTGGAGGGATAACCCGGCTGGGGAAGAGATCATTGGTAAATCTGTCAGGAGGGAGAACTCTGCTTGGGGAAATAGATCATTGGTAGATCTATCCGTAAGGAGAACTCGGCTGGGGAGAAGGAAACCTCAGCCACTCTGTTGGGGATGGCTTTCAGGTATTGCTCTCCTGGGGAAAGAATGGAAACTCTGTAAGGAGGCAGTTCCATTAACTTTGCTGAGGATGAGAGAGGTCTGACATTCTAGTGGGGAATAGGAAATTATTTTCCCATCTTGCTGTGAAATAGCTGTCAGGTACTTCTCGGGGAGGTGATAACTTCTGGAAAGTAGCATGTTAGGGATTCAATGCTTGATACGCCCCATGCTGTGTATTGAATACCTGCAACCTGTTTAAGACAAAAGTAAACGCACAAGTACCCCGAGGCATCCCTTACCGGATTCCATCATAGGAGTTAGACTTTCCTGAAAGTAATATATTTCCTGCAAGCATTTATTAAAAATGGCTCATTTGTTTTATGCAAGTGTTGTATTATGAATATTGGACATTTTGCAAACGAAAAAAAATGTACAAAATGAGGTGTGACTGAAAACTCTGATTTTATTAATTTGGGTGCCCTGAATCGGCAAATACAGTTAAACAAAAAAATCCCCTGAAATGAGGAGATTCCTGTAAATTTGAGAAAATAAAGGTGTTGGCAATGTCGACGACGACACTCCTTTGAACTTTCTTTGCTATGACCTGTATGACCTTGACGTTCTTCTTATCTTGCTTTCTGAATGAGGTTGATTCTGACTGATGCTTTGTCCTTTCGAAGCTTGCCAGGTTGTGAATGATACAGATGAATTCAGAATGCAGCTGTTCGCTTATTCCCTGATTTTGCGTGGATCGCCCTTTAGGGTTTTCAATCCACCGGGATACCTATTTTTTCCTGAGCTGTCCAATGCGGCTTTTCAACTTAGCGGGTGTACATTTTTTTTTAATTTTCCCCTTATTTTTACCCGAGTGTTTTATTCTGTTATTGACTCGCCGGGATGCCCTATTTTTGCCTGGATGTACATTCTGTTTTTATGTCCAGCGGGTCATTTTATGTGTTGCACCCCAAAATTTGCCCTCACAATACAAGACTTTGTGTTCTAAGAAGGTTCATAAGGTTCACAAATTCTCCAACACTTGCATAACCTTTCATGAGGTTCATGAAGTGTACAAGTTACTTTATGAAGATTCACAAGGTTCACAAGTTTCTCAACATCTTCAAGACCTTTCATGAAGTTCATGAAGTCTATGAGTCACTTCTTGAAGGTTCACAAGGCTCACAAGATTCATAATGATTACAAAGCTCCCCTGAGGTTCATGAGGTCTACAAAGCCACTTCATGAGGTTCACAAGGTTCACAAGCTTCACAATACCTCCCATGAGGTTCACAAGACATTTTATGATGGTTCACAAGGTTCACAAAGTTCACAATTGGTCAAAAGAGTTGACAATTCCCTCAGACAATGCAACTCCTAAGTAGTGCATCCAAAACTAGGGTTTTGACTTTAATCAGGCTAAATGAACTTCCAAGACTTCAAGTGAGTTTCATAACATCTTATATGTGTGTAAGAACCCCCATGACAAGTTTCAAGACTTTTCTCAGAAGATTGCTCAGTCAGATGATCAGATAAGTTAAAATCAGTCAATGCAGTTAAAAAGTCAAACTGAGGTCAACTGTGGTCAAACCAAAGTCAAACTTCATGATTTTTTGCCAACATCAAGTATATGAAGTAAAATTCATCATTTGATCAAGGGTTGATCATGATTCATCAAGGAGATTCCAGATCATCAATAATCAGGAGCTTCTAAATTAGGGTTTCCTCAGTAAAAGTCAACTGAACTTTGACGAGACATAACTTTCACATACTTCATCACCAAGTCTCCATCCAAAGCTCATTTTGAAGGAAATTGAATTCTCTACAACTTTGATGTTGTAAGTTAAGCCCAAAAATGCTTCATTTGAAAGATATGATCTAAGACATTATAGGTCATTTCAAAAGTCAACAAAAAGTCAACAACTTCAAAAGGGCATAACTTGAGATTGGTAAATGATATGGACCTGAAACCAATGGGGTTGTTTAGAGGACTCTTCAAGCTTTCCAAAAAGTCCAAGAACACCCTCATACCTTTAAAATTGAGGGAGATGTGCCCTTGCAAAGTTGGGAAAATTTGTGATGGTTTATGATGAAAATGAGGGCCTAAAAGCAATTTTCTCCAAATGGGCTGGCCAAATTATGACCCAACCCATACAATAATATCATGCACGAAATTTCCATAATATTTTCATAATTTTTATTTTATTTAATTAATTTATTATGATTTTTTATACTTAAAATCATTTTAAATTTAAATAAAATATTAAAAATGAAGATTTATTTTTGTGATTGATTCTAGAAAGTCTTAATTGGTGATTAGAATCAAAGAGGAATGGAATCATGTGATTGATACAAAAATAGCAAGTCTTCATGAGCCAATATTTGAAATTCAAAGCACCATCTTTCTCAATCTTTTTAAATCAATTCTTCCACATGATCCATCAATTTTTTAACCTAGAATCATTCACCTATATATGCTGATCATAACCCTAGCCTCATACACGAATTCCAGCAGCCAAAAGTGTAAGTTCATTGTTCAAAAATTCATCAAAAAAGTGAGATTCAGATTTTGAGTTACAGGGCATTAGAAGGTAAACTATGATCATAGAGATGTTCCTTGATCTTCCATGATGCAAAACCAATGCCCATACGCATCTATAGCATGCATATATGAACAACCCGAAGCCAATTTGTTCTTGAATAAATTTTTTTCGATTCTAATGATTCATTGCATTTAAATGGATTTTGTTTGGCTAATGTTGTTTGTTGTATGTTGTAGAACGTTTCTGGGTAGGAAAACTCAAGAACCCGTACCTAATTCACAAGATGCCATTATTAGGGTTTGGACTTAGGTTTAGGGACTTTTGATTTAGTGAATATAAATTGATTCTAAAGACATAGAATGAATCGTGTGGATGCCAGGAACATGTTGCTGTGCTTAATTTTTAAAAATTGTATGGTTTTGTTGCTTGTTGATATTCGTAGGTTTTGCTGGAAGTTGGTTTTCGCAGGAAAAATTGCAACAATATTCGCAGGTGATTTCGAAGGTCTCAAGGAAGAAGAAGACCAGTTCCCGCGCGCTGGAAAATTCAAATACTGGTGAAAATATGTTTTGAATTATTGTTGTTTGTTTATCACAGGTGTGCTTGTGGCCCAGTGGAAGGAGGCGTATGCATGCTGGCCGTATGACTTGTGTTCGAATCCTGGCCATGACAAAATTTTGGTTATTTTCCTTATTTACGTATTGATTATTACATATTATGAATTGGCGTTGGTTTATAAGCAGATTGGCTCTTCCAGCCGGGTGGTGATGCGCGTGTGTGAGTGTATAAAGGTCCTGGGATCAAATCCTACCCCAGGCCTTTTTATTTCTTCATTTTTTCTGGATTTCTCAAACAAGACACAAAACAAATTCTTGCCCCTTTCTTGTTGCCTGCGTGTGGGCTAACCTGGTGGTTATTGTTGTTGCTGGTAAACATGAGGACATGGGATCAAATCCTGATCAGGTAAGTTCCTCTCTTTTTGCAGTTTTTTCCTATTTTCTATTTTTTGTTTAATTATTAAAAGTATATGTATATAAATATAATTAAAATAATGTTAAATATAATTTAAACTCTATATATCTTTTTCTTATGAAAATTATTTTTATAATTATGTAAATAAATTATAGTATGTATATTAATTAAAATAACTTTATTCTAAAATATTTTCTAAAACAAAACCTAATCTTATATTTTTCTAAATAATTTTATGTACATTTATTTAGTATAATTCTTGTAAATTTGTTTGTAAATATGAATATAATATTTTAAGCTTATTTTCTCCTTATAATATGTAAATATTGTTTTAATAAATAAATGTTAATATATGTTTAAAATAATTTGTAAATAGGATAATTAATAAAAATTAAAATTTTATAAATAAGATTAATTTTGTAAATATGATTATTTTTATAAACATGACATTTAAAATTTATTTTCTCATAATATCTTTTAATAATTGTTGATAAGTAATTGAATTGTTGTAAATGATTTATATTATGCTTAGAAATTTTTCTTATTATATATTTAAAATTAAACTTTGTGCTTATTATTCTAATTATATCATTTATAATATTTTTCTATTGTGATTTACTATTATATTATATCTTTACTATTATGTCTCTAATATTGTGTATTTTTTCTCATTATTTATTTTCACTAATTTTATTCTTATTATTTCTCTAACCTTGTTTATTTTTCTAATTACTATTATTATTATTTTATTATCACTAATCCATTTATATTTTAATTATGCTTATTGTCATTATTTTGCTAACCTTACTTATTATTATTATTTACTAACCCCTAATTATTATTTATTTATTATTTTAGCTTGTTAATTATTTTTGCTATTTATTTATTTATTTATTTTTTGCTTATTATAATTATTATGTAAATGCTTCTGGATGTAAATTTTGTAATTTTGTAATTATTTTTGCTATGGTTAGTAATTAGGGAGTGCAAAAACATGTATGTTATCTAAAATAAACTAGATCACTTTAATAATAAGATAATTAAATTAAACACTCACACACGTAAGTCGATTTTAATCGCTGTTTCACTTTCTAAGGTTATCCCTCAAGTTGCCTACTAATAAGGTCAAGTGGGGTGTATAAAGCAAGTCCCTCAAGTAAAAAATCATCAAGTCCCTAATGGTTGCCTTTACGAATCAAGTCCCTTCGAATAATGATGATAGTCCCTCCTATATGCTTATTACACCCCACAGTTGCCTTCATAAAACAGAATGTCCCTCTCATGTCCCTTACATCCAAGGTAATGACTACCTACTCCTTAATAGTAGGGATAGTCTTACCAATGAAAGGATAAAGAATAAGAAAGACTTAAAACATTAGGGTAGGTTCCTCTTATGTACTTGCTCACTTCAAAAACTTTTCACACTTAACAAATTTCAAAACAAATTTTCAAAAACAAGTTTTTACACATCCGTACATGGATTATTATTAACTATTCTGAAAATTTTTCTATTCACACACTACACTTTTAAAAACAATTTAAAGTGAGCTAAGTAACTAAGAGCCCATGGATAACCATGGATGTAAAGGGTGCTAACACCTTCCCTTTACATAACCTACCCCCCGGACCCAAAAATATCTCTTAAGGTCTTTCCTGTTCTTTTATACCCTTTCCTTTTGGATAAAATAAAAGTCGGTGGCGACTCTTGCTATCCGCAACATAACTAAAGTCAGTTCTCCCACCGTGTTACAGAACTGGCGACTCTGCTGGGGATCTATTTTAAGAGGGGTACCCTTAGGAATTAAGATCACTTTGAATTGCTTTCCTTGTTTGATTTATGTTATCTTGTTGGGGTGCTCTTATGTGTGAAAGGTCCTAACCCGGATCTAGTGTACCTTAGGTAAATGGCAATAGACCAAGGAAACTGTACGACGTATATCGATACGGTTGATCTGGTGGCCATAGTTAGTGCGACTTCTTGGTTGGTGCTTATGTTCCTTAAGTCAAGTTGAGGATAATATTGAGGCTGCCATATGTTGTCAATGCACTAACTAACTTCTAGAACCCTAGTTAACTCATCTTGGCCTTTAGAAAGTAGTGAGGTAACCGGCTTTGGTGCAGACTGAAGTTGGTTGACACTCGATGCTACGCTCATTGAGATCTTAAACTTGGAGGGTTTTGGTTGGCAAGTAAGTTGCCTACTGAACAACCACCCTTGTGAAGGATCAATGATATTGAGATCCCTTAGAACATGGTTACTATTGTAGGAAAGGATGAACCATCTAACTTCAGGGGAGGGTACTTACCTTTGAACCTCATGCAAGCCTTTAAACCTAGGGCTATGGTGTGACTTGTTTGTGTGTGCCACATGTTTGTGATTGAACATAACATCATGACATCATCATGCATCATAAGCATAGCATTTTCACTAACCATTTTCAAGGACCAAAGGATTCATCTTTGTTCTTTGTTGCAGGTCATGGCTTCTGCTCGTAGAAACACCATCAGGACCAACTTTGTAAGAGACTCATTACAAAGTAAGTCGGGAAAGAATTCTGGAGCTAACAAAGCAACTTCACGAGGAACGAAACCTCAACTCATACCTCAATACAAAGAGGAAACGTCCATGGGAGATTTAAAACCCCATCTTTTGTACTTATTTCATTTTCATTTTTGTAAGCCTAAAAGGCAAAACAAAGTTATTACTAATAAAAGTTTACTTTCATGTTTGTCTAAGCAAATTTAAATTCTGCGGTCTTTGAAAACATTGCATTACATTACCATATCATTTCATTGCATCACAGGTTTATAATTGTACACAGGTTTCTCATCTTCTCGCTGTTTATTTCAGCAATGGCTCTTGAACAATCAGTTAAGGATCTTCAGGCACAAAATGCACAGTTCCAAGAGCTGATCTTGAACCTGTCTAAGGGGCAGGATGAATTGAAGGCACTGCTGGCCAAGAAAACTAAGAAGACTAGAAGGTCTGCTGGGTTGATCAACATGGGAAGAAGGTTCAAAGGTCTGGCCAAGACCAAAGAACCAGCTGAAGACTATGAATCTGAGGAATCTGAGCAAGAGGTAGGCAGTCTCCACCATACAATGGGGGACTCTGATTCTGAGGCTAATTACTACCATGAGCCTAATGAAGACAAATTCAAGATGCTGGTGGATAGGATGGATGCCATGGAATTACAGAAGTCATCTGGGCTGGATTTTGAAGATTTGAGTTTGATATCTGGGGTAGTCATACCCATTGGTTTCAAGGTTCCTACATTTGTTGTTTATGATGGGGTCTCTTGTCCCAAATTGCATCTGAGGTCATATGTCAGAAGAATTCAACCCCACACTGCTGATAAGAAGTTGTGGATCCATTTCTTTCAAGAGAGTTTATCTGGAGCTCAGTTGGAGTGGTATTATCAGTTGGAGAGTGTCAACATCAGAGACTGGAATGATCTTGCTGAAGCTTTCTATAAGAAGTATCAATACAATGCTGACTTAGCCCCCACTCGCATGCAGCTTCAGAGCATGTCTATGGGTGCCAAAGAAAGTTTTAAGGAGTATGCTCAGAAATGGAGAGATTTAGCTGGAAGAGTTCAACCCCCTTTAACTGACAGGGAATTGGTTGACATGTTCATGTGTACACTGAATGGTCCGTTCTACAGTCATCTCATTGGAAGCTCATCATCTGGCTTCACTGAGTTGATCATGACAGGAGAGCGAGTAGAAAATGGTATAAAGAGTGGTAAGATCCAGGTGGGCACTTCTTCATCAGGTACTGCAAAGAAGCCTCCCACTGGGAAGAAGGAATCCAATGCTGTTTATGGTCAACCTGATCGTAACAGAAGGCATCAGTCTGTTAGTGCAGTTCACATTTCAAATCCAACTCCTGCAACAACAGAGCAGCCTCAGGGCAACCAACAGAGGGCTAGAAGACAGTTCACGAAGATCAACATGTCAATGGCTCAGGCATTGCAACATTTGTTGAAGGCTGAACTTATTACTTTGAAAGAGGCTCCTCAGAATCCTAATGTTACCTCTCCCAGGTACAATCCCAATGCACGATGTGCATATCAATCAAACTGTCAGGGACATGATACTAATAACTGCTGGATCTTGAAGAACAAAATTCAAGATATGATTGATGCTGGAGAAATTGAGTTTGATCCTCCAGGTACCCCAAATGTGATTACTGCTCCAATGCCAAATCACGAGAAGACTGTCAATGCCATTGATGAAGATCTCCATGTCTATTCAGTAATGGAGTTGAACACACCATTGTCTGTTATCAAAAAGAGGTTAGTACAAGCTGGGATCTTTCCAGGTTGTCGTGAAGATTGTTTGTATTGTACCTATAAGCCGGATAGTTGCTTCATATTGAGAGATGGAATTCAACGTCTCATGGATAAGTATACTATAGTGTTTGAGAGGACTCCGTCGTCTGTAGAAAGTATGGTGGATCATCTGACTCAAGGTAGGAAGATTGAAGAGGTTGATATGGTTGACAAAGTACCGGTAAGAATCACTTCAAAGAGACCTATTAAAATCTCTCATCAGGGTCCCATCAAGATTACTGCTGAAGGTCCTGTGAAAGTTGTTGCTGAAGCCAGAGTGGCTCCTCTGATCATTACTATTCCTGGTCCTATTCCATATACATCTGATAAAGTTGTGCCTTGGCACTATGGGTCTGATGTTTACATCCATGGTGTTAAGCAGGAGCCTTTACCTGATGTACCTGTCGACATTGACAATATTGCTGGATCTAGCAAAATCACTCGTAGTGGAAGGGTCTTCTCTCCTCCAGTTGCTTCTAAGAATGCAGTTACTCCTGCTGCTACTTCCACCACTGATGCTCGGGGCAAAGGTCCTGTTATTGAGCCTGTATCTACTGATGTGCCAGCTGCTGATGATCTCTCTAAGCAGATGGAAGAAGTATTGAAAATCATTCGCAAGAGTGATTATGACATTGTTGATCAGTTGGGGCATACTCCCTCGAAGATTTCTATGCTCTCCCTGTTATTATGTTCTGAGGCTCATGCCAAGTCATTGATCAAGTTTCTGAAGATGGCTCATGTACCCAGTGCAATTTCTGTTGACCAATTTGAAAACTGTGTTGCCCACCTGACCTATGACAATGGGTTAGGATTTTCTGATGCTGACTTGACCCCTGCCAAGAGGGATCATAACAGGGCCTTGCATATTTCAATTGAATGCAGGGGCACTACCCTGTCTCATGTGCTGATAGACAATGGTTCCTCTCTGAATGTGTTGCCTAAGGAAGTCCTGAACAAGCTGAGTCCTGAAGATGCTGTACTGAAGCCCAGTAATATTGTGGTAAAGGCTTTTGATGGTTCTAGAAGAGTAGTGCATGGGGAAATTGATCTTCCAATTCAAGTTGGTTCTCAGGTGTTTACTGCTACATTTTATGTGATGGATATTCGTCCTTCATACTCTTGTCTGCTTGGTCGTCCCTGGATCCATGGGGCAGGTGCTGTGACCTCTACATTGCACCAAAAGTTGAGATATCCGGTGAATGGAAAAGTTGTTACTGTCTTTGGAGAGGAAGAATACTTTGTCAGCCATGTAAACACTTTCAAGTATCTGGAAGTGGAAGGTGAATACATTGAGACTCCGTGTCAGTCATTTGAAGTGGTTCCCTGGGTTGTTAATGATTGTGTAGCTCCTCCTGTTGCAAAGAAAGTTCCTGTGGTCACCAGAAAGCCTCCAACAATGGCAATGGCCTCCCTTAATGATGCTAGAGCTGTGGTAGATGAAGGTGGTTGTACTATTTGGGGTCAGCTTCCTGATATTCCATACAAGTCTGACAAGTTTGGTTTGGGTTTCACTGCAGAGTCCCAGAAGGCTGTTCGTCCTGCTCGTGCTGTTCATATCACTAATCAAGGGGTTATGAAAGATCAGATCAATGCTGTGGGAGACTATGATGACGACTACAATCTGGATGCTTGGATTTTTCCTACTGTGGGTGCTGGGCTCAATAATTGGAAAGCTGAAGATGTTATCCCTATCTCCTTTAGTCAGGAGTAAATACTATTACTGTGTTGTTGCTTTTTTAAGTTTGTAATTTCTGAACAATTAAAACTTTCAAGCCTTGTGCCTTACCCGGGGCATAATGGTGTGCTTGTTACGGGCTGTCATTTCATTTGCATACTTCATTCAATAAAATCAGTGGACGTTTCGTTTTCGTAAATATTGTGTTCCTTGTCTTTCTTTTCTTTTATTTTTACTTTATCAGCTATGTGTTCTTACACACACCCACATCACTAAATGCAGATCCTCATCCACTCTGGATCCTGTTGATAACAGTTCTACTATTGCCAATTATAATTTCGAGAATCCGATCTATCAAACTGAAGACGGAAATGAGGACGATTGTGAAATACCTATAGAGCTTGCTAGGTTGTTACAACAAGAAGAGAAAGCTATACAACCACATGAAGAGCCAGTCGAAGTTGTGAATCTGGGAACTGAAGAAAACAGAAAAGAGGTCAAGATAGGGGCTGATTTAAATGACAGTGTCAAGAGCAGGTTGATTCAGATGTTACGTGACTATGTGGAGATCTTTGCTTGGTCTTATGAAGATATGCCAGGGTTGGATACAAACATTGTGGTTCACCGTTTGCCAGTGAAGGAAGATTGTCGTCCGAAGAAGCAGAAGGTTCGTCGTATGCGTCCTGAAATGTCAGAAAAGATCAAGGCAGAGGTAATGAAACAGTTCAATGCAGGATTCTTAGCAGTGACTTCTTATCCTCAGTGGGTTGCAAATGTGGTACCAGTTCCTAAGAAAGATGGTAAGGTACGTATGTGTGTAGACTACAGAGATTTGAACAAGGCTAGCCCTAAGGATGACTTTCCACTTCCTCATATTGATATTCTGGTAGACAACACTGCTCAGCATAAGGTATTCTCTTTTATGGATGGTTTCTCTGGTTACAATCAAATCAAGATGGCACCTGAAGATATGGAGAAGACAACATTTGTGACACAGTGGGGCACCTTTTGCTATAAGGTAATGCCATTTGGTTTGAAGAATGCAGGGGCAACATATCAGCGTGCTATGGTGGCTTTGTTTCATGATATGATTCATCATGAGATAGAGGTATATGTAGATGATATGATAGCCAGGTCTCAGAACGAAGAGCAACATCTTGATCATCTGCACAAATTGTTTGAGAGGTTGAAAAAATACAAGTTGAGGTTGAACCCAAACAAGTGTACTTTTGGAGTTAGATCTGGAAAGCTCCTGGGTTTCATAGTCAGTGGAAAAGGTATTGAAGTGGATCCAGCAAAAGTGAAAGCTATACGAGAGATGCCAACTCCCTGTACTGAGAAGGAGGTTAGAGGTTTCTTGGGACGATTGAATTACATTGCAAGATTTATTTCCCAATTGACTGCCATCTGTGAGCCAATCTTCAAGTTGTTGAAGAAAGATCAGGTGATGGAATGGAATGATGAGTGCCAGACTGCCTTTGATGAAATCAAGAGATACCTGCTAGAACCACCAATTTTGATGCCACCAGTTGATGGAAGACCCTTGATTATGTACTTAACAGTGTTAGACAATTCAATGGGGTGTGTGTTGGGGCAACATGACGAGTCTGGTCGAAAAGAGCAGGCAATATACTACCTTAGCAAAAAGTTTACCGACTGTGAAACAAGATACTCACTGCTCGAGAAAACTTGCTGCGCTTTGGCATGGGCTGCTCGCCGACTAAGACAGTATATGTTGACCCATACTACCTTGTTGATTTCGAAGATGGATCCAATCAAGTACATATTTGAGAAGCCTGCTCTCTCCGGAAGAATTGCAAGATGGCAAATGATCTTGACGGAATATGACATACAGTATACTACTCAGAAGGCCATTAAAGGAAGTGTTGTTGCTGATCATTTGGCTCATCAAGCAGTGGATGATTACCAGTCAATGAGTTTTGATTTCCCTGATGAAGACATTATGATTATTACCAAAGAACCTGGACAATATGACGGACCTGAACAAGGATCCCGATGGACTATGGTTTTTGATGGTGCCTCTAATGCACTTGGTAATGGTGTTGGTGTTGTGATTATTTCCCCTGAAGGTTGTCATACCCCGATTACTGCCAGACTTTGTTTCTATTGTACCAATAACATGGCTGAGTATGAGGCATGTATCCTGGGTATTAAAACTGCTATTGATATGAAGATTCAGTTTCTTGATGTGTATGGAGATTCAGCCCTGGTAGTAAGTCAGATCAAAGGAGATTGGGATACCAAGCATGATAACCTCATTCCTTACAGAGAGCATGTGTTGTCTTTGATCCCACATTTCAAAGAGATTACCTTCGAGCACATTCCACAGAGAGAAAATCAGTTGGCAGATGCTTTGGCCACCATGGCATCTATGTTTGAGATTAGCTGGGATGATGAAGCTCCCAAGATCACTATTGATAGATTTGAAAAGCCTGCATACTGCAATGAGATTGACACAGAAGGGGTAGAGGAGAAGCCCTGGTTCTATGAAGTAAAAAGATATCTTGAAGCTCAGGAATTCCCTGAAGGGGCATCTGTCAAAGATAGGAAGTTTCTGAGAAGGTTTTCTGCTAAGTTCTTTTTGAGTAATGGCATTTTGTATAAGCGCAATCATGATTCAACTTTGCTTCGTTGTGTGGATAAGAAGGAAGCAACTGAGATTATGGAAGATATGCATGATGGGATCTTTGGCACTCATTCTAGTGGTCATACTACGACAAAGAAGATTTTGAGAGCAGGTTACTATTGGTCTACCATGGAAGCTGACTGCTATCAACACTCCAGAACATGTCACAAGTGTCAAATCTATGCTGATAAAGTCCATGTACCTCCATCACCATTGAATGTGTTGACTGCTCCTTGGCCCTTTGCCATGTGGGGCATTGATATGATTGGTGAGATCAAGCCTACTGCTTCTAATGGGCATCGTTTCATCCTGGTTGCTATTGATTACTTCACGAAGTGGGTAGAGGCAGCTTCATTTGCATCTGTTACCAAGAATGTTGTGGCTAGATTCATTAAGAGTAATCTCATATGTAGGTATGGCATCCCTGAAAGGATTATCACTGACAATGGCTCTAATCTGAACAACACTATGATTACTGATCTCTGCACGCAGTTCAAGATTAAGCATCACAATTCTTCTCCGTATCGTCCAAAGATGAATGGGGCAGTTGAAGCTGCTAATAAGAACATCAAGAAAATTGTACAGAAGATGACTGTTACTTATAAGGATTGGCATGAGATGTTACCATTTGCTCTTCATGGTTATCGTACTACAATACGAACTTCAACAGGGGCAACCCCATTCTCCTTAGTCTATGCTATGGATGCAGTTCTGCCCATTGAAGTTCAGATTCCCTCCTTAAGAATTATGAAGGATGCAGGTTTGGATGAAGATGAGTGGATTCAGACTCGACTTGACCAGATAAACTTGATTGATGAGAAGAGGCTAGCAGCAGTTTGTCATGGCCAGATGTACCAGAAACGAATGATCAAAACTTTTAACAAGAAGGTTAAGCCAAAGGTATATCAGGCTGGTGACTTGGTAATCAAACGTATCATATTACCACAAGGTGATCCTAGGGGCAAGTGGACTCCAACATATGAAGGACCATTTGTAGTCAAGACAGTATTCTCAGGAGGTGCCATGATATTGACTACAATGGATGGTGAAGACTTCCCACAGCCCGTGAACGCAGACATAGTTAAAAAATACTACGCATAAAAAGAGACCCGCTAGGTTGACAGGCCTAGGCAAAAATAAGGGCATCCCGGCAAACCAAAAGGGTTTGGGCAAAAATTAGGGATATATATAAAAAGATGTACACCCGGCAAGTCAAAAACCTGAAAAGGCGGCTTGGGCAAAAAAGGGTATCCCGGTGGATTGAAAACCTGAAAGGGCAATCCAGGCAAAAGTTAGGGATTAAAGCGTATGACTATGTCTCGTTTGGATCACCCATGAAACTGCAACCAGTTGTACTACTTACTCAAGCTCGAACAGATAAAGCTCAATCCAATCGTTTCCGTCCCAACAGCAGAAGATGAGATACTTGAAGATAATGGCAATAGTAGAATTGAAACTCAATAGGACTGTTTTCCACATAGCTGATTTTCTTTACTTTGTAAAAACTTTATGACAAAATCCTCTTACTAGGGTTTATGTCTCTTTGTACAAACTTACCCGCGTATGGGTCACTTTTTGATATAAATAAATTCCATCTTTTGAATCCAGATTTACTTTTACCCTATTTACATAAGCGAAACGTCCATTGGTTGTGTTTGAATGTATGTATGCTTTTGAATATGATTAATGTTTACTAGAAATACATGTATGCTTAATATGATTAATGTTTACCAGAAATGCATGAAAATGCAGTAATAGTATTTACTAAGGATGAACGAGGGAAGGATTTCAACGAAGCTTCGCCGGTTCATCTTTACAAGACAGTTACAAACCCTCAGTAGGGCAAATTCATCTTCATAAAGTCTCATCTCCCCTGGAATTTATATCAATCTCTTTTATCCTCATACGGGTATTCGGGAAATTACTTTCCAATAAGGGTACGACGAACGAAGACGGGATGTTATACTTATCCTACTACCAAACGAAGACGAAGGTTATATATACCTTACTATCCCAGCATACGGGAGGTTATATATACCTTACTATCCCAGCATACGGGAGGTTCTATACCCTGTTATCCCCAGCATACGGGAAGTTATCTATACCCTGTTATCCCCAGCAGACAGAGGGTTATATATTCTTCAGCAACGAATCGGGATTTATTTTCCCTGGCCAGCAGTTGTTGTACGAAGATATCCAGACGCTTCTGGCAGTATCATATCATACATACATCATTTACATCATACCATAGCACATATATCCATAAACATATAGTACATTACTTGAGTACATCATATCATACATGCATACATAAAGCATAAACTATGTTATCATACAGAATGCTACCTTGTTTTCAGGTTAATTATCCAACAAACAAACTTATGATCGTCGGGACTGCTTTATTGTCACCTCAGGGTTACTTTATCCTCCTGATAAGCTTCTTGTTACTTTGGGACTGCTTTATCGTCACCTCAGGGTTACTTTATCCTCCTGATAACTTCTCACGACTTCAAGACTGCTTTAGAGTTATCATTATTGATTGCTCTATCCTCCTGAAATCACATTATTATTTCAAGACTGCTTTAGAATTATCATTATTGATTGCTCTATCCTCCTGAAATCACATCATTACTTCAAGACTGCTTTAGAGTTATCATTATTGATTGCTCTATCCTCCTGAAATCACATTACTTCAAGACTGCTTTAGAGTTATCATTATTGATGGCTCTATCCTCCTGAAATCATTACTTCAAGACTGCTTTAGAGTTATCATTATTGATGGCTCTATCCTCCTGAAATCATTACTTCAAGACTGCTTTAGAGTTATCATTATTGATTGCTCTATCCTCCTGAAATCACATTATTATTTCAAGACTGCTTTAGAGTTATCATTATTGTTGGCTCTATCCTCCTGAAATCATGACTTCAAGACTGCTTTAGAGTTATCATTATTGATTGCTCTATCCTCCTGAAATCACATTATTATTTCAAGACTGCTTTAGAGTTATCATTATTGATGGCTCTATCCTCCTGAAATCATTACTTCAAGACTGCTTTAGAGCTATTGATTGCTCTATCCTCCTGAAGCCATCTTATTATTTCAAGACTGCTTTAGAGCTACTGATTTCTCTATCCTCCTGAAATCATATTACTATTTCAAGACTGCTTTAGAGCTATTGATTGCTCTATCCTCCTGAAATCATATTACTATTTCAAGACTGCTTTAGAGCTATTGATTGCTCTATCCTCCTGAAGCCATCTTATTATTTCAAGACTGCTTTAGAGCTACTGATTGCTCTATCCTCCTGAAATCATTACTTCAAGACTGCTTTAGAGCTATTGATTGCTCTATCCTCCTGAAGCCATCTTATTATTTCAAGACTGCTTTAGAGCTACTGATTGCTCTATCCTCCTGAAATCATATTACTATTTCAAGACTGCTTTAGAGCTATTGATTGCTCTATCCTCCTGAAATCATATTACTATTTCAAGACTGCTTTAGAGCTATTGATTGCTCTATCCTCCTGAAGCCATATTATTACTTCAAGACTGCTCTAGGGTTATCATTATTGATTGCTCTATCCTCATGAAGACATGCTGTTACATCAGTATTACTCCAGTATCCTGAAAGCATATCATCAATACCTCAGGACTGCTCCAGACTCCTGACAGCTTTCATTATACTTCCATATTTTGGACTGCCTTATCTTCCAAGAAATATATCTGAAGAACTTTCCCCTAGTGGCATCTTTAAGCCCACTCAATCATATTCAACTAGCCATCTGTACCACTCTAATGCACTGGTGAGTGCAAATTTTTGGGCTTTTGTGTTCAATCCCCTTCAACCCTCTAGGTCACGACTGGCAAATATACCTATCTAACCCCTCAGGTTTCAGAAAATTGAACAGGGGCAGCTGTTGCACCCCAAAATTTGCCCTCACAATACAAGACTTTGTGTTCTAAGAAGGTTCACAAGGTTCACAAATTCTCCAACACTTGCATAACCTTTCATGAGGTTCATGAAGTCTACAAGTTACTTTATGAAGATTCACAAGGTTCACAAGTTTCTCAACATCTTCAAGACCTTTCATGAAGTTCATGAAGTCTATGAGTCACTTCTTGAAGGTTCACAAGGCTCACAAGATTCATAATGATTACAAAGCTCCCCTGAGGTTCATGAGGTATACAAAGCCACTTCATGAGGTTCACAAGGTTCACAAGCTTCACAATACCTCCCATGAGGTTCACAAGACATTTTATGATGGTTCACAAGGTTCACAAAGTTCACAATTGGTCAAAAGAGTTGACAATTCCCTCAGACAATGCAACTCCTAAGCAGTGCATCCAAAACTAGGGTTTTGACTTTAATCAGGCTAAATGAACTTCCATGACTTCAAGTGAGTTTCATAACATCTTATATGTGTGTAAGAACCCCCATGACAAGTTTCAAGACTTTTCTCAGAAGATTGCTCAGTCAGATGATCAGATAAGTTAAAATCAGTCAATGCAGTTAAAAAGTCAAACTGAGGTCAACTGTGGTCAAACCAAAGTCAAACTTCATGATTTTTTTCCAACATCAAGTATATGAAGTAAAATTCATCATTTGATCAAGGGTTGATCATGATTCATCAAGGAGATTCCAGATCATCAATAATCAGGAGCTTCTAAATTAGGGTTTCCTCAGTAAAAGTCAACTGAACTTTGACCAGACATAACTTTCACATACTTCATCAACAAGTCTCCATCCAAAGATCATTTTGAAGGAAATTGAATTCTCTACAACTTTGATGTTGAAAGTTAAGCCCAAAAATGCTTCATTTGAAAGATATGATCTAAGACATTATAGGTCATTTCAAAAGTCAACAAAAAGTCAACAACTTCAAAAGGGCATAACTTGAGATTGGTAAATGATATGGACCTGAAACCAATGGGGTTGTTTAGAGGACTCTTCAAGCTTTCCAAAAAGTCCAAGAACACCCTCATACCTTTAAAATTGAGGGAGATGTGCCCTTGCAAAGTTGGGAAAATTTGTGATGGTTTATGATGAAAATGAGGGCCTAAAAGCAATTTTCTCCAAATGGGCTGGCCAAATTATGACCCAACCCATACAATAATATCATGCACGAAATTTCCATAATATTTTCATAATTTTTATTTTATTTAATTAATTTATTATGATTTTTTATACTTAAAATCATTTTAAATTTAAATAAAATATTAAAAATGAAGATTTATTTTTGTGATTGATTCTAGAAAGTCTTAATTGGTGATTAGAATCAAAGAGGAATGGAATCATGTGATTGATACAAAAATAGAAAGTCTTCATGAGCCAATATTTGAAATTCAAAGCACCATCTTTCTCAATCTTTTTAAATCAATTCTTCCACATGATCCATCAATTTTTTAACCTAGAATCATTCACCTATATATGCTGATCATAACCCTAGCCTCATACACGAATTCCAGCAGCCAAAAGTGTAAGTTCATTGTTCAAAAATTCATCAAAAAAGTGAGATTCGGATTTTGAGTTACAGGGCATTAGAAGGTAAACTATGATCATAGAGATGTTCCTTGATCTTCCATGATGCAAAACCAATGCCCATACGCATCTATAGCATGCATATATGAACAACCCGAAGCCAATTTGTTCTTGAATAAATTTTTTTCGATTCTAATGATTCATTGCATTTAAATGGATTTTGTTTGGCTAATGTTGTTTGTTGTATGTTGTAGAACGTTTCTGGGCAGGAAAACTCAAGAACCCGTACCTAATTCACAAGATGCCATTATTAGGGTTTGGACTTAGGTTTAGGGACTTTTGATTTAGTGAATATAAATTGATTCTAAAGACATAGAATGAATCGTGTGGATGCCAGGAACATGTTGCTGTGCTTAATTTTTAAAAATTGTATGGTTTTGTTGCTTGTTGATATTCGTAGGTTTTGCTGGAAGTTGGTTTTCGCAGGAAAAATTGCAACAATATTCGCAGGTGATTTCGAAGGTCTCAAGGAAGAAGAAGACCAGTTCCCGCGCGCTGGAAAATTCAAATACTGGTGAAAATATGTTTTGAATTATTGTTGTTTGTTTATCACAGGTGTGCTTGTGGCCCAGTGGAAGGAGGCGTATGCATGCTGGCCGTATGACTTGTGTTCGAATCCTGGCCATGACAAAATTTTGGTTATTTTCCTTATTTACGTATTGATTATTACATATTATGAATTGGCGTTGGTTTATAAGCAGATTGGCTCTTCCAGCCGGGTGGTGATGCGCGTGTGTGAGTGTATAAAGGTCCTCGGATCAAATCCTACCCCAGGCCTTTTTATTTCTTCATTTTTTCTGGATTTCTCAAACAAGACACAACAAATTCTTGCCCCTTTCTTGTTGCCTGCGTGTGGGCTAACCTGGTGGTTATTGTTGTTGCTGGTAAACATGAGGACATGGGATCAAATCCTGATCAGGTAAGTTCCTCTCTTTTTGCAGTTTTTTCCTATTTTCTATTTTTTGTTTAATTATTAAAAGTATATGTATATAAATATAATTAAAATAATGTTAAATATAATTTAAACTCTATATATCTTTTTCTTATGAAAATTATTTTTATAATTATGTAAATAAATTATAGTATGTATATTAATTAAAATAACTTTATTCTAAAATATTTTCTAAAACAAAACCTAATCTTATATTTTTCTAAATAATTTTATGTACATTTATTTAGTATAATTCTTGTAAATTTGTTTGTAAATATGAATATAATATTTTAAGCTTATTTTCTCCTTATAATATGTAAATATTGTTTTAATAAATAAATGTTAATATATGTTTAAAATAATTTGTAAATAGGATAATTAATAAAAATTAAAATTTTATAAATAAGATTAATTTTGTAAATATGATTATTTTTATAAACATGACATTTAAAATTTATTTTCTCATAATATCTTTTAATAATTGTTGATAAGTAATTGAATTGTTGTAAATGATTTATATTATGCTTAGAAATTTTTCTTATTATATATTTAAAATTAAACTTTGTGCTTATTATTCTAATTATATCATTTATAATATTTTTCTATTGTGATTTACTATTATATTATATCTTTACTATTATGTCTCTAATATTGTGTATTTTTTCTCATTATTTATTTTCACTAATTTTATTCTTATTATTTCTCTAACCTTGTTTATTTTTCTAATTACTATTATTATTATTTTATTATCACTAATCCATTTATATTTTAATTATGCTTATTGTCATTATTTTGCTAACCTTACTTATTATTATTATTTACTAACCCCTAATTATTATTTATTTATTATTTTAGCTTGTTAATTATTTTTGCTATTTATTTATTTATTTATTTTTTGCTTATTATAATTATTATGTAAATGCTTCTGGATGTAAATTTTGTAATTTTGTAATTATTTTTGCTATGGTTAGTAATTAGGGAGTGCAAAAACATGTATGTTATCTAAAATAAACTAGATCACTTTAATAATAAGATAATTAAATTAAACACTCACACACGTAAGTCGATTTTAATCGCTGTTTCACTTTCTAAGGTTATCCCTCAAGTTGCCTACTAATAAGGTCAAGTGGGGTGTATAAAGCAAGTCCCTCAAGTAAAAAATCATCAAGTCCCTAATGGTTGCCTTTACGAATCAAGTCCCTTCGAATAATGATGATAGTCCCTCCTATATGCTTATTACACCCCACAGTTGCCTTCATAAAACAGAATGTCCCTCTCATGTCCCTTACATCCAAGGTAATGACTACCTACTCCTTAATAGTAGGGATAGTCTTACCAATGAAAGGATAAAGAATAAGAAAGACTTAAAACATTAGGGTAGGTTCCTCTTATGTACTTGCTCACTTCAAAAACTTTTCACACTTAACAAATTTCAAAACAAATTTTCAAAAACAAGTTTTTACACATCCGTACATGGATTATTATTAACTATTCTGAAAATTTTTCTATTCACACACTACACTTTTAAAAACAATTTAAAGTGAGCTAAGTAACTAAGAGCCCATGGATAACCATGGATGTAAAGGGTGCTAACACCTTCCCTTTACATAACCTACCCCCCGGACCCAAAAATATCTCTTAAGGTCTTTCCTGTTCTTTTATACCCTTTCCTTTTGGATAAAATAAAAGTCGGTGGCGACTCTTGCTATCCGCAACATAACTAAAGTCAGTTCTCCCACCGTGTTACAGAACTGGCGACTCTGCTGGGGATCTATTTTAAGAGGGGTACCCTTAGGAATTAAGATCACTTTGAATTGCTTGCCTTGTTTGATTTATGTTATCTTGTTGGGGTGCTCTTATGTGTGAAAGGTCCTAACCCGGATCTAGTGTACCTTAGGTAAATGGCAATAGACCAAGGAAACTGTACGACGTATATCGATACGGTTGATCTGGTGGCCATAGTTAGTGCGACTTCTTGGTTGGTGCTTATGTTCCTTAAGTCAAGTTGAGGATAATATTGAGGCTGCCATATGTTGTCAATGCACTAACTAACTTCTAGAACCCTAGTTAACTCATCTTGGCCTTTAGAAAGTAGTGAGGTAACCGGCTTTGGTGCAGACTGAAGTTGGTTGACACTCGATGCTACGCTCATTGAGATCTTAAACTTGGAGGGTTTTGGTTGGCAAGTAAGTTGCCTACTGAACAACCACCCTTGTGAAGGATCAATGATATTGAGATCCCTTAGAACATGGTTACTATTGTAGGACAGGATGAACCATCTAACTTCAGGGGAGGGTACTTACCTTTGAACCTCATGCAAGCCTTTAAACCTAGGGCTATGGTGTGACTTGTTTGTGTGTGCCACATGTTTGTGATTGAACATAACATCATGACATCATCATGCATCATAAGCATAGCATTTTCACTAACCATTTTCAAGGACCAAAGGATTCATCTTTGTTCTTTGTTGCAGGTCATGGCTTCTGCTCGTAGAAACACCATCAGGACCAACTTTGTAAGAGACTCATTACAAAGTAAGTCGGGAAAGAATTCTGGAGCTAACAAAGCAACTTCACGAGGAACGAAACCTCAACTCATACCTCAATACAAAGAGGAAACGTCCATGGGAGATTTAAAACCCCATCTTTTGTACTTATTTCATTTTCATTTTTGTAAGCCTAAAAGGCAAAACAAAGTTATTACTAATAAAAGTTTACTTTCATGTTTGTCTAAGCAAATTTAAATTCTGCGGTCCTTGAAAACATTGCATTACATTACCATATCATTTCATTGCATCACAGGTTTATAATTGTACACAGGTTTCTCATCTTCTCGCTGTTTATTTCAGCAATGGCTCTTGAACAATCAGTTAAGGATCTTCAGGCACAAAATGCACAGTTCCAGGAGCTGATCTTGAACCTGTCTAAGGGGCAGGATGAATTGAAGGCACTGCTGGCCAAGAAAACTAAGAAGACTAGAAGGTCTGCTGGGTTGATCAACATGGGAAGAAGGTTCAAAGGTCTGGCCAAGACCAAAGAACCAGCTGAAGACTATGAATCTGAGGAATCTGAGCAAGAGGTAGGCAGTCTCCACCATACAATGGGGGACTCTGATTCTGAGGCTAATTACTACCATGAGCCTAATGAAGACAAATTCAAGATGCTGGTGGATAGGATAGATGCCATGGAATTACAGAAGTCATCTGGGCTGGATTTTGAAGATTTGAGTTTGATATCTGGGGTAGTCATACCCATTGGTTTCAAGGTTCCTACATTTGTTGTTTATGATGGGGTCTCTTGTCCCAAATTGCATCTGAGGTCATATGTCAGAAGAATTCAACCCCACACTGCTGATAAGAAGTTGTGGATCCATTTCTTTCAAGAGAGTTTATCTGGAGCTCAGTTGGAGTGGTATTATCAGTTGGAGAGTGTCAACATCAGAGACTGGAATGATCTTGCTGAAGCTTTCTATAAGCAGTATCAATACAATGCTGACATAGCCCCCACTCGCATGCAGCTTCAGAGCATGTCTATGGGTGCCAAAGAAAGTTTTAAGGAGTATGCTCAGAAATGGAGAGATTTAGCTGGAAGAGTTCAACCCCCTTTAACTGACAGGGAATTGGTTGACATGTTCATGTGTACACTGAATGGTCCGTTCTACAGTCATCTCATTGGAAGCTCATCATCTGGCTTCACTGAGTTGATCATGACAGGAGAGCGAGTAGAAAATGGTATAAAGAGTGGTAAGATCCAGGTGGGCACTTCTTCATCAGGTACTGCAAAGAAGCCTCCCACTGGGAAGAAGGAATCCAATGCTGTTTATGGTCAACCTGATCGTAACAGAAGGCATCAGTCTGTTAGTGCAGTTCACATTTCAAATCCAACTCCTGCAACAACAGAGCAGCCTCAGGGCAACCAACAGAGGGCTAGAAGACAGTTCACGAAGATCAACATGTCAATGGCTCAGGCATTGCAACATTTGTTGAAGGCTGAACTTATTACTTTGAAAGAGGCTCCTCAGAATCCTAATGTTACCTCTTCCAGGTACAATCCCAATGCACGATGTGCATATCATTCAAACTGTCAGGGACATGATACTAATAACTGCTGGATCTTGAAGAACAAAATTCAAGATATGATTGATGCTGGAGAAATTGAGTTTGATCCTCCAGGTACCCCAAATGTGATTACTGCTCCAATGCCAAATCACGAGAAGACTGTCAATGCCATTGATGAAGATCTCCATGTCTATTCAGTAATGGAGTTGAACACACCATTGTCTGTTATCAAAAAGAGGTTAGTACAAGCTGGGATCTTTCCAGGTTGTCGTGAAGATTGTTTGTATTGTACCTATAAGCCGGATAGTTGCTTCATATTGAGAGATGGAATTCAACGTCTCATGGATAAGTATACTATAGTGTTTGAGAGGACTCCGTCGTCTGTAGAAAGTATGGTGGATCATCTGACTCAAGGTAGGAAGATTGAAGAGGTTGATATGGTTGACAAAGTACCGGTAAGAATCACTTCAAAGAGACCTATTAAAATCTCTCATCAGGGTCCCATCAAGATTACTGCTGAAGGTCCTGTGAAAGTTGTTGCTGAAGCCAGAGTGGCTCCTCTGATCATTACTATTCCTGGTCCTATTCCATATACATCTGATAAAGTTGTGCCTTGGCACTATGGGTCTGATGTTTACATCCATGGTGTTAAGCAGGAGCCTTTACCTGATGTACCTGTCGACATTGACAATATTGCTGGATCTAGCAAGATCACTCGTAGTGGAAGGGTCTTCTCTCCTCCAGTTGCTTCTAAGAATGCAGTTACTCCTGCTGCTACTTCCACCACTGATGCTCGGGGCAAAGGTCCTGTTATTGAGCCTGTATCTACTGATGTGCCAGCTGCTGATGATCTCTCTAAGCAGATGGAAGAAGTATTGAAAATCATTCGCAAGAGTGATTATGACATTGTTGATCAGTTGGGGCATACTCCCTCGAAGATTTCTATGCTCTCCCTGTTATTATGTTCTGAGGCTCATGCCAAGTCATTGATCAAGTTTCTGAAGATGGCTCATGTACCCAGTGCAATTTCTGTTGACCAATTTGAAAACTGTGTTGCCCACCTGACCTATGACAATGGGTTAGGATTTTCTGATGCTGACTTGACCCCTGCCAAGAGGGATCATAACAGGGCCTTGCATATTTCAATTGAATGCAGGGGCACTACCCTGTCTCATGTGCTGATAGACAATGGTTCCTCTCTGAATGTGTTGCCTAAGGAAGTCCTGAACAAGCTGAGTCCTGAAGATGCTGTACTGAAGCCCAGTAATATTGTGGTAAAGGCTTTTGATGGTTCTAGAAGAGTAGTGCATGGGGAAATTGATCTTCCAATTCAAGTTGGTTCTCAGGTGTTTACTGCTACATTTTATGTGATGGATATTCGTCCTTCATACTCTTGTCTGCTTGGTCGTCCCTGGATCCATGGGGCAGGTGCTGTGACCTCTACATTGCACCAAAAGTTGAGATATCCGGTGAATGGAAAAGTTGTTACTGTCTTTGGAGAGGAAGAATACTTTGTCAGCCATGTAAACACTTTCAAGTATCTGGAAGTGGAAGGTGAATACATTGAGACTCCGTGTCAGTCATTTGAAGTGGTTCCCTGGGTTGTTAATGATTGTGTAGCTCCTCCTGTTGCAAAGAAAGTTCCTGTGGTCACCAGAAAGCCTCCAACAATGGCAATGGCCTCCCTTAATGATGCTAGAGCTGTGGTAGATGAAGGTGGTTGTACTATTTGGGGTCAGCTTCCTGATATTCCATACAAGTCTGACAAGTTTGGTTTGGGTTTCACTGCAGAGTCCCAGAAGGCTGTTCGTCGTGCTCGTGCTGTTCATATCACTAATCAAGGGGTTATGAAAGATCAGATCAATGCTGTGGGAGACTATGATGACGACTACAATCTGGATGCTTGGATTTTTCCTACTGTGGGTGCTGGGCTCAATAATTGGAAAGCTGAAGATGTTATCCCTATCTCCTTTAGTCAGGAGTAAATACTATTACTGTGTTGTTGCTTTTTTAAGTTTGTAATTTCTGAACAATTAAAACTTTCAAGCCTTGTGCCTTACCCGGGGCATAATGGTGTGCTTGTTACGGGCTGTCATTTCATTTGCATACTTCATTCAATAAAATCAGTGGACGTTTCGTTTTCGTAAATATTGTGTTCCTTGTCTTTCTTTTCTTTTATTTTTACTTTATCAGCTATGTGTTCTTACACACACCCACATCACTAAATGAAGATCCTCATCCACTCTGGATCCTGTTGATAACAGTTCTACTATTGCCAATTATAATTTCGAGAATCCGATCTATCAAACTGAAGACGGAAATGAGGACGATTGTGAAATACCTGTAGAGCTTGCTAGGTTGTTACAACAAGAAGAGAAAGCTATACAGCCACATGAAGAGCCAGTCGAAGTTGTGAATCTGGGAACTGAAGAAAACAGAAAAGAGGTCAAGATAGGGGCTGATTTAAATGACAGTGTCAAGAGCAGGTTGATTCAGATGTTACGTGACTATGTGGAGATCTTTGCTTGGTCTTATGAAGATATGCCAGGGTTGGATACAGACATTGTGGTTCACCGTTTGCCAGTGAAGGAAGATTGTCGTCCGAAGAAGCAGAAGGTTCGTCGTATGCATCCTGAAATGTCAGAAAAGATCAAGGCAGAGGTAATGAAACAGTTCAATGCAGGATTCTTAGCAGTGACTTCTTATCCTCAGTGGGTTGCAAATGTGGTACCAGTTCCTAAGAAAGATGGTAAGGTACGTATGTGTGTAGACTACAGAGATTTGAACAAGGCTAGCCCTAAGGATGACTTTCCACTTCCTCATATTGATATTCTGGTAGACAACACTGCTCAGCATAAGGTATTCTCTTTTATGGATGGTTTCTCTGGTTACAATCAAATCAAGATGGCACCTGAAGATATGGAGAAGACAACATTTGTGACACAGTGGGGCACCTTTTGCTATAAGGTAATGCCATTTGGTTTGAAGAATGCAGGGGCAACATATCAGCGTGCTATGGTGGCTTTGTTTCATGATATGATTCATCATGAGATAGAGGTATATGTAGATGATATGATAGCCAGGTCTCAGAACGAAGAGCAACATCTTGATCATCTGCACAAATTGTTTGAGAGGTTGAAAAAATACAAGTTGAGGTTGAACCCAAACAAGTGTACTTTTGGAGTTAGATCTGGAAAGCTCCTGGGTTTCATAGTCAGTGGAAAAGGTATTGAAGTGGATCCAACAAAAGTGAAAGCTATACGAGAGATGCCAACTCCCTGTACTGAGAAGGAGGTTAGAGGTTTCTTGGGACGATTGAATTACATTGCAAGATTTATTTCCCAATTGACTGCCATCTGTGAGCCAATCTTCAAGTTGTTGAAGAAAGATCAGGTGATGGAATGGAATGATGAGTGCCAGACTGCCTTTGATGAAATCAAGAGATACCTGCTAGAACCACCAATTTTGATGCCACCAGTTGATGGAAGACCCTTGATTATGTACTTAACAGTGTTAGACAATTCAATGGGGTGTGTGTTGGGGCAACATGACGAGTCTGGTCGAAAAGAGCAGGCAATATACTACCTTAGCAAAAAGTTTACCGACTGTGAAACAAGATACTCACTGCTCGAGAAAACTTGCTGCGCTTTGGCATGGGCTGCTCGCCGACTAAGACAGTATATGTTGACCCATACTACCTTGTTGATTTCGAAGATGGATCCAATCAAGTACATATTTGAGAAGCCTGCTCTCTCCGGAAGAATTGCAAGATGGCAAATGATCTTGACGGAATATGACATACAGTATACTACTCAGAAGGCCATTAAAGGAAGTGTTGTTGCTGATCATTTGGCTCATCAAGCAGTGGATGATTACCAGTCAATGAGTTTTGATTTCCCTGATGAAGACATTATGATTATTACCAAAGAACCTGGACAATATGACGGACCTGAACAAGGATCCCGATGGACTATGGTTTTTGATGGTGCCTCTAATGCACTTGGTAATGGTGTTGGTGTTGTGATTATTTCCCCTGAAGGTTGTCATACCCCGATTACTGCCAGACTTTGTTTCTATTGTACCAATAACATGGCTGAGTATGAGGCATGTATCCTGGGTATTAAAACTGCTATTGATATGAAGATTCAGTTTCTTGATGTGTATGGAGATTCAGCCCTGGTAGTAAGTCAGATCAAAGGAGATTGGGATACCAAGCATGATAACCTCATTCCTTACAGAGAGCATGTGTTGTCTTTGATCCCACATTTCAAAGAGATTACCTTCGAGCACATTCCACGGAGAGAAAATCAGTTGGCAGATGCTTTGGCCACCATGGCATCTATGTTTGAGATTAGCTGGGATGATGAAGCTCCCAAGATCACTATTGATAGATTTGAAAAGCCTGCATACTGCAATGAGATTGACACAGAAGGGGTAGAGGAGAAGCCCTGGTTCTATGAAGTAAAAAGATATCTTGAAGCTCAGGAATTCCCTGAAGGGGCATCTGTCAAAGATAGGAAGTTTCTGAGAAGGTTTTCTGCTAAGTTCTTTTTGAGTAATGGCATTTTGTATAAGCGCAATCATGATTCAACTTTGCTTCGTTGTGTGGATAAGAAGGAAGCAACTGAGATTATGGAAGATATGCATGATGGGATCTTTGGCACTCATTCTAGTGGTCATACTACGACAAAGAAGATTTTGAGAGCAGGTTACTATTGGTCTACCATGGAAGCTGACTGCTATCAACACTCCAGAACATGTCACAAGTGTCAAATCTATGCTGATAAAGTCCATGTACCTCCATCACCATTGAATGTGTTGACTGCTCCTTGGCCCTTTGCCATGTGGGGCATTGATATGATTGGTGAGATCAAGCCTACTGCTTCTAATGGGCATCGTTTCATCCTGGTTGCTATTGATTACTTCACGAAGTGGGTAGAGGCAGCTTCATTTGCATCTGTTACCAAGAATGTTGTGGCTAGATTCATTAAGAGTAATCTCATATGTAGGTATGGCATCCCTGAAAGGATTATCACTGACAATGGCTCTAATCTGAACAACACTATGATTACTGATCTCTGCACGCAGTTCAAGATTAAGCATCACAATTCTTCTCCGTATCGTCCAAAGATGAATGGGGCAGTTGAAGCTGCTAATAAGAACATCAAGAAAATTGTACAGAAGATGACTGTTACTTATAAGGATTGGCATGAGATGTTACCATTTGCTCTTCATGGTTATCGTACTACAATACGAACTTCAACAGGGGCAACCCCATTCTCCTTAGTCTATGCTATGGATGCAGTTCTGCCCATTGAAGTTCAGATTCCCTCCTTAAGAATTATGAAGGATGCAGGTTTGGATGAAGATGAGTGGATTCAGACTCGACTTGACCAGATAAACTTGATTGATGAGAAGAGGCTAGCAGCAGTTTGTCATGGCCAGATGTACCAGAAACGAATGATCAAAACTTTTAACAAGAAGGTTAAGCCAAAGGTATATCAGGCTGGTGACTTGGTAATCAAACGTATCATATTACCACAAGGTGATCCTAGGGGCAAGTGGACTCCAACATATGAAGGACCATTTGTAGTCAAGACAGTATTCTCAGGAGGTGCCATGATATTGACTACAATGGATGGTGAAGACTTCCCACAGCCCGTGAACGCAGACATAGTTAAAAAATACTACGCATAAAAAGAGACCCGCTAGGTTGACAGGCCTAGGAAAAAATAAGGGCATCCCGGCAAACCAAAAGGGTTTGGGCAAAAATTAGGGATATATATAAAAAGATGTACACCCGGCAAGTCGAAAACCTGAAAAGGCGGCTTGGGCAAAAAAGGGTATCCCGGTGGATTGAAAACCTGAAAGGGCAATCCAGGCAAAAGTTAGGGATTAAAGCGTATGACTATGTCTCGTTTGGATCACCCATGAAACTGCAACCAGTTGTACTACTTACTCAAGCTCGAACAGATAAAGCTCAATCCAATCGTTTCCGTCCCAACAGCAGAAGATGAGATACTTGAAGATAATGGCAATAGTAGAATTGAAACTCAATAGGACTGTTTTCCACATAGCTGATTTTCTTTACTTTGTAAAAACTTTATGACAAAATCCTCTTACTAGGGTTTATGTCTCTTTGTACAAACTTACCCGCGTATGGGTCACTTTTTGATATAAATAAATTCCATCTTTTGAATCCAGATTTACTTTTACCCTATTTACATAAGCGAAACGTCCATTGGTTGTGTTTGAATGTATGTATGCTTTTGAATATGATTAATGTTTACCAGAAATACATGTATGCTTAATATGATTAATGTTTACCAGAAATGCATGAAAATGCAGTAATAGTATTTACTAAGGATGAACGAGGGAAGGATTTCAACGAAGCTTCGCCGGTTCATCTTTACAAGACAGTTACAAACCCTCAGTAGGGCAAATTCATCTTCATAAAGTCTCATCTCCCCTGGAATTTATATCCATCTCTTTTATCCTCATACGGGTATTCGGGAAATTACTTTCCAATAAGGGTACGACGAACGAAGACGGGATGTTATACTTATCCTACTACCAAACGAAGACGAAGGTTATATATACCTTACTATCCCAGCATACGGGAGGTTATATATACCTTACTATCCCAGCATACGGGAGGTTCTATACCCTGTTATCCCCAGCATACGGGAAGTTATCTATACCCTGTTATCCCCAGCAGACAGAGGGTTATATATTCTTCAGCAACGAATCGGGATTTATTTTCCCTGGCCAGCAGTTGTTGTACGAAGATATCCAGACGCTTCTGGCAGTATCATATCATACATACATCATTTACATCATACCATAGCACATATATCCATAAACATATAGTACATTACTTGAGTACATCATATCATACATGCATACATAAAGCATAAACTATGTTATCATACAGAATGCTACCTTGTTTTCAGGTTAATTATCCAACAAACAAACTTATGATCGTCGGGACTGCTTTATTGTCACCTCAGGGTTACTTTATCCTCCTGATAAGCTTCTTGTTACTTTGGGACTGCTTTATCGTCACCTCAGGGTTACTTTATCCTCCTGATAACTTCTCACGACTTCAAGACTGCTTTAGAGTTATCATTATTGATTGCTCTATCCTCCTGAAATCACATTATTATTTCAAGACTGCTTTAGAATTATCATTATTGATTGCTCTATCCTCCTGAAATCACATCATTACTTCAAGACTGCTTTAGAGTTATCATTATTGATTGCTCTATCCTCCTGAAATCACATTACTTCAAGACTGCTTTAGAGTTATCATTATTGATGGCTCTATCCTCCTGAAATCATTACTTCAAGACTGCTTTAGAGTTATCATTATTGATGGCTCTATCCTCCTGAAATCATTACTTCAAGACTGCTTTAGAGTTATCATTATTGATTGCTCTATCCTCCTGAAATCACATTATTATTTCAAGACTGCTTTAGAGTTATCATTATTGTTGGCTCTATCCTCCTGAAATCATGACTTCAAGACTGCTTTAGAGTTATCATTATTGATTGCTCTATCCTCCTGAAATCACATTATTATTTCAAGACTGCTTTAGAGTTATCATTATTGATGGCTCTATCCTCCTGAAATCATTACTTCAAGACTGCTTTAGAGCTATTGATTGCTCTATCCTCCTGAAGCCATCTTATTATTTCAAGACTGCTTTAGAGCTACTGATTGCTCTATCCTCCTGAAATCATATTACTATTTCAAGACTGCTTTAGAGCTATTGATTGCTCTATCCTCCTGAAATCATATTACTATTTCAAGACTGCTTTAGAGCTATTGATTGCTCTATCCTCCTGAAGCCATCTTATTATTTCAAGACTGCTTTAGAGCTACTGATTGCTCTATCCTCCTGAAATCATTACTTCAAGACTGCTTTAGAGCTATTGATTGCTCTATCCTCCTGAAGCCATCTTATTATTTCAAGACTGCTTTAGAGCTACTGATTGCTCTATCCTCCTGAAATCATATTACTATTTCAAGACTGCTTTAGAGCTATTGATTGTTCTATCCTCCTGAAATCATATTACTATTTCAAGACTGCTTTAGAGCTATTGATTGCTCTATCCTCCTGAAGCCATATTATTACTTCAAGACTGCTCTAGGGTTATCATTATTGATTGCTCTATCCTCATGAAGACATGCTGTTACATCAGTATTACTCCAGTATCCTGAAAGCATATCATCAATACCTCAGGACTGCTCCAGACTCCTGACAGCTTTCATTATACTTCCATATTTTGGACTGCCTTATCTTCCAAGAAATATATCTGAAGAACTTTCCCCTAGTGGCATCTTTAAGCCCACTCAATCATATTCAACTAGCCATCTGTACCACTCTAATGCACTGGTGAGTGCAAATTTTTGGGCTTTTGTGTTCAATCCCCTTCAACCTTCTAGGTCACGACTGGCAAATATACCAATCTAACCCCTCAGGTTTCAGAAAATTGAACAGGGTCCATCAATTCTTCCACATGATCCATCAATTTTTTAACCTAGAATCATTCACCTATATATGCTAATCATAACCCTAGCCTCATACACGAATTCCAGCAGCCAAAAGTGTAAGTTCATTGTTCAAAAATTCATCAAAAAAGTGAGATTCGGATTTTGAGTTACAGGGCATTAGAAGGTAAACTATGATCATAGAGATGTTCCTTGATCTTCCATGATGCAAAACCAATGCCCATACGCATCTATAGCATGCATATATGAACAACCCGAAGCCAATTTGTTCTTGAATAAATTTTTTTCGATTCTAATGATTCATTGCATTTAAATGGATTTTGTTTGGCTAATGTTGTTTGTTGTATGTTGTAGAACGTTTCTGGGCAGGAAAACTCAAGAACCCGTACCTAATTCACAAGATGCCATTATTAGGGTTTGGACTTAGGTTTAGGGACTTTTGATTTAGTGAATATAAATTGATTCTAAAGACATAGAATGAATCGTGTGGATGCCAGGAACATGTTGCTGTGCTTAATTTTTAAAAATTGTATGGTTTTGTTGCTTGTTGATATTCGTAGGTTTTGCTGGAAGTTGGTTTTCGCAGGAAAAATTGCAACAATATTCGCAGGTGATTTCGAAGGTCTCAAGGAAGAAGAAGACCAGTTCCCGCGCGCTGGAAAATTCAAATACTGGTGAAAATATGTTTTGAATTATTGTTGTTTGTTTATCACAGGTGTGCTTGTGGCCCAGTGGAAGGAGGCGTATGCATGCTGGCCGTATGACTTGTGTTCGAATCCTGGCCATGACAAAATTTTGGTTATTTTCCTTATTTACGTATTGATTATTACATATTATGAATTGGCGTTGGTTTATAAGCAGATTGGCTCTTCCAGCCGGGTGGTGATGCGCGTGTGTGAGTGTATAAAGGTCCTGGGATCAAATCCTACCCAGGCCTTTTTATTTCTTCATTTTTTCTGGATTTCTCAAACAAGACACAAAACAAATTCTTGCCCCTTTCTTGTTGCCTGCGTGTGGGCTAACCTGGTGGTTATTGTTGTTGCTGGTAAACATGAGGACATGGGATCAAATCCTGATCAGGTAAGTTCCTCTCTTTTTGCAGTTTTTTCCTATTTTCTATTTTTTGTTTAATTATTAAAAGTATATGTATATAAATATAATTAAAATAATGTTAAATATAATTTAAACTCTATATATCTTTTTCTTATGAAAATTATTTTTATAATTATGTAAATAAATTATAGTATGTATATTAATTAAAATAACTTTATTCTAAAATATTTTCTAAAACAAAACCTAATCTTATATTTTTCTAAATAATTTTATGTACATTTATTTAGTATAATTCTTGTAAATTTGTTTGTAAATATGAATATAATATTTTAAGCTTATTTTCTCCTTATAATATGTAAATATTGTTTTAATAAATAAATGTTAATATATGTTTAAAATAATTTGTAAATAGGATAATTAATAAAAATTAAAATTTTATAAATAAGATTAATTTTGTAAATATGATTATTTTTATAAACATGACATTTAAAATTTATTTTCTCATAATATCTTTTAATAATTGTTGATAAGTAATTGAATTGTTGTAAATGATTTATATTATGCTTAGAAATTTTTCTTATTATATATTTAAAATTAAACTTTGTGCTTATTATTCTAATTATATCATTTATAATATTTTTCTATTGTGATTTACTATTATATTATATCTTTACTATTATGTCTCTAATATTGTGTATTTTTTCTCATTATTTATTTTCACTAATTTTATTCTTATTATTTCTCTAACCTTGTTTATTTTTCTAATTACTATTATTATTATTTTATTATCACTAATCCATTTATATTTTAATTATGCTTATTGTCATTATTTTGCTAACCTTACTTATTATTATTATTTACTAACCCCTAATTATTATTTATTTATTATTTTAGCTTGTTAATTATTTTTGCTATTTATTTATTTATTTATTTTTTGCTTATTATAATTATTATGTAAATGCTTCTGGATGTAAATTTTGTAATTTTGTAATTATTTTTGCTATGGTTAGTAATTAGGGAGTGCAAAAACATGTATGTTATCTAAAATAAACTAGATCACTTTAATAATAAGATAATTAAATTAAACACTCACACACGTAAGTCGATTTTAATCGCCGTTTCACTTTCTAAGGTTATCCCTCAAGTTGCCTACTAATAAGGTCAAGTGGGGTGTATAAAGCAAGTCCCTCAAGTAAAAAATCATCAAGTCCCTAATGGTTGCCTTTACGAATCAAGTCCCTTCGAATAATGATGATAGTCCCTCCTATATGCTTATTACACCCCACAGTTGCCTTCATAAAACAGAATGTCCCTCTCATGTCCCTTACATCCAAGGTAATGACTACCTACTCCTTAATAGTAGGGATAGTCTTACCAATGAAAGGATAAAGAATAAGAAAGACTTAAAACATTAGGGTAGGTTCCTCTTATGTACTTGCTCACTTCAAAAACTTTTCACACTTAACAAATTTCAAAACAAATTTTCAAAAACAAGTTTTTACACATCCGTACATGGATTATTATTAACTATTCTGAAAATTTTTCTATTCACACACTACACTTTTAAAAACAATTTAAAGTGAGCTAAGTAACTAAGAGCCCATGGATAACCATGGATGTAAAGGGTGCTAACACCTTCCCTTTACATAACCTACCCCCCGGACCCAAAAATATCTCTTAAGGTCTTTCCTGTTCTTTTATACCCTTTCCTTTTGGATAAAATAAAAGTCGGTGGCGACTCTTGCTATCCGCAACATAACTAAAGTCAGTTCTCCCACCGTGTTACATTATGCAAAGTATTTTTTAATTGCATATGAATTCACAAGGGAGAAGAAATCCTCGCCGTCCATAGTAGTGACATCAGTGCTCCGCCAGAGAAAAATTTCTTTACTATGAATGGACCATCGTAGTTTGGCGTCCATTTGCCCCTGTGGTCTGTATGAGGAGGAAGAAGTCTTTTCAAAACAAGATCTCCCACTTGGTATTCCCGAAGTATGACTTTCTGATCGAAGGCTTTCTTCATCCGCTTTTGATATAACTGCCCATGACAGATGGCAGCTAGCCTCTTCTCTTCGATCAAATTCAGCTGATTGTACCGAGACTGAACCCATTCTACTTCATCCAGCTTCACATCCATCATTACTCGTAAGGAGGGTAGCTCAACTTCAACAGGTAGGACTGCCTCCATACTATACACAAGCTAATAAGGTGTTTCCCTAGTGGACGTTCTGATTGAGGTTCGATACCCATGCAAGGAAAATGGTAGCATTTCATGCCAGTCTTTGTAAGTAACCACCATCTTCTGCACAATCTTCTTGATGTTTTTGTTAGCTGCCTCAACAATGCCATTCATTTTTGGCTTGTATGGAGAAGAGTTGTGATGTTGGATTTTGAAGTCCCAGCACAGTTGTGCCATCATTTTGTTGTTCAAATTGGAACCATTATCAATAATGATTCGCTCGGGAACTCCATATCGACAGATGATATCCCTTTTCAGAAATCTAGCTACCACTTGTCTGGTGACGTTTGCATACGAAGCTGCTTCGACCCATTTGGTGAAGTAATCAATGGCTACCAGGATTAATCTATGACCATTTGAAGCATTCGGTTCAATCTTTCCAATCAGGTCAATGCCCCACATGGCAAAGGGCAAAGGTGAAGACATCACGTTCAAAGGATTTGGAGGCACATGCACTTTATCTGCGTAGATCTAGAACTTGTGACATTTTCTGGCATAGGCACAACAGTCTGCATCCATTGTGATCCAGTAGTAACCTGATCTTAACAATTTCTTTTCCATTGCATGTCCTCCGGCATGGGTACCGAAAGAACCTTCGTGCACCTCGTGCATCAGCAGGTTTGCTTCCTTCTTGTCAACACATCTGAGCAGGACCATGTCGAAGTTTCGCTTGTATAATGAACCATCAGCATTGAGGAAGAAGTTACTGGCCAGCCTTCTTAATGTCTTCTTATCATTAGATGATGCCCCAGGTGGGTAGGTCTGATTCTCTAAGAAGCATTTAATGTCATGGTACCAAGGCCTGTCATCACAAGCAATGTCCACAGAGAACACATATGCCGGTCGGTCTAGTCTGGATACCAAAATCCGAGGCACATAATTGGCAGTTTGAACTTTGATCATGGAGGAAATGGTAGCTAAAGCGTCTGCAAACTGATTCTCATCTCGAGGGATGTATTCAAGTTTGACTGTTGTGAAGAAGGTCAATAATCTCCTTGTATAATCACGGTATGGAATCAGATGCTCTTGGTGAGTGTACCATTTGTCGTTGGTCTGATTGATTACCAAAGCCGAATCTCCGAAGACATTCAATGTTTTGATCCTGAGGCTCAATGGCTTCCTCAAGACCCATGATACAGGCTTCGTATTCAGCTTCGTTGTTAGTGCAGGCAAAGGTGAGTTTTGCTGAGAAAGGCATATGAACTCCTTTAGGTGTAATGAGCACTGCACCAACTCCACGACCATTCATATTGACAGCCCCGTCAAACATCATAGTCCATTCTTCTTCGGGATCAGGCCCTTCGGTGTGAACAGGCTCTTCATGATCTTTCGCCTTTAAGTACATGATGTCTTCATCAAGGAAGTCAAATCTCATGGGCTGGTAATCATCAATGGGTTGCTCATCCAAATAATCAGACAATACACTGCCTTTGATGGCTTTTTGAGATGTCTACTGAATGTCATACTCTGTCAGAATCATTTGCCATCTTGCAACCCTTCCGGTAAGTGCTGGCTTCTCAAATATGTACTTGACGGGGTCCATTTTTGAGATCAACAAGGTAGTGTGAGTCAGCATATATTGTCTTAGTCGGCGAGCAGCCCACGCTAAAGCACAAAAAGTTTTCTCGAGCAGTGAATAACGTTGTTCACAGTCGGTAAACGTTTTGCTTAGGTAGTATATTGTATACTATTTTCGACCAGACTCGTCATGCTGGCCCAACACACACCCCATTGATCCTTCTAATACTGTCAGTTACATTATCAGAGGTCTTCCTTCAACTGGAGGCATGAGAATCGGAGGTTCTTTCAGGTAATCCTTGATCTTGTCAAAATCCTTTTGACAATCTTCGTTCCACTTGACTGTTTGTTCTTTTCTTAACAGTTTGAACAGGGGTTCACATGTTGCAGTGAGGTGAGATATGAACCGTGAGATGTAGTTCAATCTACCTAAGAATCCTCGAACTTCGTTTTTAGTCCTAGGTGCAGGCATTTCTTGAATAGCTTTGACTTTATCGGGATCAACCTCAATTCCCTTTTCACTTACGATGAATCCCAACAACTTACCAGAACGTACCCCGAATGTACATTTTTTGGGGTTAAACTTCAACTGATATTTCCTCAGACGCTTGAACAACTTCAGTAGATTTACCAGGTATCTTCTTCAGTAAGGGACTTGGCAATCATGTCATCCACGTAGCATTCAATTTCCTTGTGGATCATATCGTGGAATAATGTTACCATAGCCCGTTGATAAGTGGCACCGGCGTTCTTCAGTCCAAAAGGCATTACCTTGTAACAAAATGTGCCCCAAGGTGTGATGAAGGTTGTTTTCTCCATGTCTTCGGGTGACATCTTGATATGATTATACCCAAAAAATCCATCCATGAAAGAAAATACCAAGAACTAAGCTGTGTTGTCGACCAATACATCAATGTGAGGTAATGGGAAGTCATCCTTCGGGATAGCTCTGTTCAGATCCCGGTAATCCACACACATATGCACCTTGCCATCCTTCTTAGGCACTGGTACAATGTTAGCAACCCACGGCAGGTAACTAGTTACAGCAAGGAAACTGGCATCCCACTATTTTTGTACTTCTTCCTTAATCTTCATGGCCATATCTGGGCGAGTACGACGTAGCTTCTGCTTGACTGGAGGGCAATCTTCTTTCAATGGCAGCTTATGCATGACAATATCCGTATCTAGACCTGGCATGTCTTGATAGGACCAAGCAAAGACGTCGACATATTCTTGAAGCATGTTGATAAGTTGTTCTTTTACTGAAGCTTGCAGGCTGGCCCCAATCTTCACTTCTTTCAAATCTTCCTCGATACCAAGATTAACAGTTTCAACTTCCTCCTGATGAGGAGTAATCACTTTCTCTTCTTTCCTCAATAACCTGGCTAACACTTCAGGCAACTCATAGTCTTCTTCAACCCCTTCATCAGCTTGATTAATTGGATTGTTGAAGTCATACAAGGTCATATCACTGCTGTTGTCGGTGCAATCTGGAGGATTATTTCTGCAAGGGTTGAGATTTGTTCTTTTTAGTGATCAATTTTAATCTTATTCAGAAAATGAAGTTATTTATTTTGAAAACATTGCCATTTTATTGTTTTGTGCGAAAAAATAAAAAAAATGAAAAGACAGTGAGCGAAAGAGAAAATTGTTTGCAAAAGATGTCCGATATTCATTGATATTCCATTTGCACAAAATTACAAATATGGCCCTATTACAAAATGAGTCCTGACACCTTGGGCAAGATGCAGGACTTGATGCATGCTGAAAAAGGTAGGAAATAATAATTACTCTGCAGGAGTAACCCTTATAATTTCTCGGGAAGACCAGTTAAGGACTTGGTGACCCGAGATCCTTGGACAAATCCAGCTCTCCAGGTTGAGGTCGCTTTCCACCTCGTCTTCCATGTTATTGACAGCATCTGGGGTGAGTATCCCCCCACTTATGAACTTGGGCTCCTTAGCAGCCTTTGCTTGATCTTGTCGGAATGGTTTGTAACCCAAACTGAATCTGTCCTCCTTCTTCTCCACCGGTAGCAGCTTGCCCCAACCTTGGGCGTTTCCATCTTCAACAACCTTCCAAGCTTGTTGATAGGAGACAATTGAAGTACTCATCCTATCCTCTTGGGATGCAGCAAATACTTTAGTCGTCGCCTCGTTAACGTTGAGTGATTCGAAACCTTGGCTCATGGTTTCGTGGATTTCACCATCCATCTCAATGTATTTGTAGGTGGCCAGATGGCTAACAAAAATATCCTCTTCACCACAGATTGTGATAATCTGCCCTTCCCACTCATATTTCAATTTCTGGTGAAGGGTCGACGTAACTGCGCCAATGGCGTTAATCCATGGTCGACCCAACAAAGAGTTGTAGGCCGACTGAATGTCCATCACGTAGAAAGTAGTTTGAAAAACCTGCGAGAAGATTATCACAGGAAGCTCCACCTCTCCAAGAACAGACCTCTTGGAACCATCAAAAGCTCTAACCACCAGATTGCTTGGTCGGAGAGCTATATCATCATATTCAAGCTTGACAAGGGCTTTCTTTGGCAAGACATTGAGTGAAGACCCATTGTCAACAAGAACATGTGAAAGTACAGCCCCTTTACACTCCAGAGTGATGTGTAAAGCTTTGTTGTGGTGACGACCTTCCGTTGTCAAATCAGCGTTGGTGAAGCCTAGCCCATGGCTAGTATTAACATTAGACACCACTGTCTCAAGCTGATTTACCGTGATCTCCTCAGGCACGTAGGCTGCGTGCAAGACTTTAAGCAGTGCATCCCGATGGGCTTTGGAACACAACAGTAAGGATAAGATGGAGATCTTGGAAGGAGTCTGGTGGAGCTGATCCACAACCTTGTAGTCACTTCTCTTGATTATCCTCATAAATTCATCCACATCTTGATCAAAGGATATTTTATGGGCTTGTTTTGATACAGGTTCTTCTGACACCACATTTTTACCTTTGGCTTTGGCAGCAGCCTCTGCCTCAGTACTAGCTCTTGGAATTTGTGACACAAAGAGGTGTCCGCTTCGGGTGAAGCCTCCACCTCCCCCGACATTATCCACTTGTGGTGTATGAACTGAAGAATCAAGAAGGACTCTCTCTCCATTGCAGTAAAGGTCTGAACCATAGTGCCATGGTACATCATTATCTTTTTCGTATGGAATGGGCCCCGACACTGTGATGGTGACTGGACTGACTGCAACAGAGGTAGGAACCGTTATTGTTTGTGGATCATAAAATATGGTAACAGGACTTCTGGTTGATGGTGGTGGTGATTGACTGAAGCTTTGTTGCTGAAACTGTTGTTGAGATTGTTGCTGAAAATTGTTGGAATCAGGGACCGTTGCAGGGTCATAATATATGGTGACTATGGAGACGTCGTTGTTAATGGTTGTTGTAGTTGTAGAAGCGGATGCGATTGAACTAGTGTTTGTTGAAGTGAAGGAAGAGGTGGTTGTTGATTTTGTAGTCGAGTCTGTAGGAACAATTGTCTTTGCAGTTGTAGGAGGAGTACTGGTTGTTGCTGAAAAAGGAGTTGCTGATGTCGTAGAAACCGTTGTTGTTATTTGCAGGATACCTTCTCTGATCAGGCCATTGATGCCACTTCTCAAGCTTGCACACCCATTGACGGAAACCTTGCAAGATTCACAGCAGGCCTCACAACCTGGAAACACCTGGCATTTTAAAAGCTGAGCTTTAACCTCTGCCAGAGGTGTTTGAATGCTTGCAGTATCTTCAACTAAATTCATGGGTTGGCCCTCCTCGATTGCATTTATCCTACGCCCACCATGGATGGGCATAGGATTCTTCGTGACATTAGGAGGTGGTGCAAAATTTAGGGCCTTTGAATCAACCAGATCCTGGACCTTCATATGCAATGCTCTGCACTTTTCCATTGTGTGACCAGGTGCATTAGAATGAAAAGCACACCTGGCATTGACGTCGTAATATATCAGAAGGTTCTGAGGATCTGGTGGAGCCAAAGTCCTTAACTCGACAAGATTAAGCTTCAGGAGTTGTGGCAATAAGGTGGCATATGGCATTGGTATAGGGTCAATCACCCTGTGAACTTGAGATGGCCTTTGCTGGAAAGGGCGTTATTGTTGGTTGTTGTTATTGTTGTAGGATCTTTGTTGAGGAAATTGTTGCTGTTGAGGAAAATGTTGTGGTTGTTGGGTGTATTGAGGAGGTGGAGTAGGAATAGTGACAGCGGCAATTGATCTTGGCAGATACTAGGGTCTTCCTCTGCCCATGTGTACAGAATTTGTTTCACCGGATCTGCGGGGTCCTGTAAATGGTTTCCTTGCACCGCTTGAACTGGTGCCGTTATCAGAAATCTTTCCCATTTTCAATAAGCTCTCAATTCTTTCCCCAGCCATGACCACGTCTGCAAAGCTAGTGGAAGAGAAAGCAACCAACCTATCAATATAAGTCCCCAAGAGGGTGTTCATGAACATATCTGCCATTTCTCTTTCCGACATTGGAGGTTGAACGACAGCAGCTAATTGCCTCCATCTTTGAGCGTACTCTCTAAATCTTTCCCGGGAAGATTGTGACATTCCCATTAGAAGTGTTCTGTTAGGAGCCATGTCCAGATTATATTGATATTGGCGAATGAAAGCCTCAGCCAAATCTTTCCAATTTCTTATTGTGGCCCTGGTCAAATGAGAGTACCACTCACGGGATGCCCCTGTCAAGCTATCCTCAAAATAGAACATCCATAGCTTTTCATCCATGGTGTAGGCTTTTAATCTTCCCAGGAAAGATTGGAGATGGGTGCGAGGGCAGGATGTACCATTGTATCTTTCAAAGCAGGGAGGTTTGAATTTGTGAGGAATTCTAACCCCCTCCACCAGCCCCATATCCATGACATCAAAACCTAGGGAGTTTTGAGACTCCAGGGACCTCAGCTTTTCTGTTATCTCATCTAGCTGACGATCATAGACTTCATCTCCTACCCCAACCACAGTAAATTGTTCTTCCTGAGGGTCCTCCTGTAAGACACGCCCTATAGTGTTGCCCTGGGTATTTCTTATAGCATTAATGTCTGGGTTAAGATGAGGTCCAAACTCTGGGGACTCAGTACGAGGCTGTACATTATTGTTGTTGCTGGTACCCCCTATACCTGGGTGGTTTTCTTCAAGAGTTTGCCGCTCTAACAACTCTCTCAGTCTTTCTTGGCTTTGGGCCAACCCAGTCATCACTGCCATGAACTGGTTCATCTGGGCCCTCATCTCAGTCCTTTCATTGGCCATATGGGTTCTCACATCAGTCAGATCTTGCTGAACCTGGTCCATTTGTAAGCCCGAAAGGTTGTTTCTTGTCGGATACCGGTGAACTCGGTTGATGGGGAAGACTCTTCTACGAGCAATGTTTCCTGAAACCACAACAAAGTGAGAAACAACAAAAAAACAAAAACCTACAAAACAAAGAAAAGATGTTAGTATGCAATGCAGGATGTCTATTTGTCTTCCAAGGGTATCCGGTTTGGTTCTTTGGTTTTGACCTTCCAGACTTCGAGGAATGATGATGTTGAAGAGAGATAAAGCCCACAAAATAACACAAACCATATATTACGAAGTGTAAAGATACATAGTTTGACTACAACAAAGTTCCCATGGTGGGTCAAAATACAACAACAACAAAAATACAATTAAAATGAAGTACAAGTGCAAAGAAATCAAACATCCAATCCATAATCATCCTCTCTGACTTCCTTCAGGAGAGCATCAGTCACTGGGCCAACTGGATGCTCTTTGATGGTCCTGATAAGAAGGTTCCTGGTGGCAATGGCACTTGTCAACTTCTTATGCTTGTCTTGGTCCTTTGATCTCTTCAACCCCGCTCGGAGCTTCAACTTGGAGATTTCTTTCTGTGGTGCTAACAAGGCCTCCTGGTTCTTCTTCTCATTGGCTTCCAGCTGCTCTATCCTAGCCTGGGTCCTCTGACCTTCCTGTGAACGAGCCTCAGTGATCCTGATCCACCTAGCCTGAATCTCGTCTAAGTAATGCTCAGCTCTGGCCTTCTGAATCTTGGCTTACTTTCAAGCATTTTTCAATATCAACTCCCCTGCTCTAGCCCTTCTGATGTAATCATATGTCTTCTCAATCTTGGTCATATGCTCGATCCAGATCTTCTCCAACCTTTCATTGTCCAGACTACTATCATTCCTCTCCCAGAGGGTCTTCTTCAAAGCTTCAGAAAGCTGAGTATTCCTTTCCTTCAACTTCTCAAACTCCTCTAAACTAACTGTAGCTGCAGGCTCTACTGCTGATGCTATGTTGTTGCACTTGCCAAGAATAGCAGTCCCTTTTGTCTGAATGTTGTCCCAAGCCCAGGCTGCTTGTCTGGCAATTGAAAGGTTGTGCTGAATGTCATAGTAAAGGGTTTCTGAAAAGTCTTGCTCTCTTGGTGGATGTACCAAGGCATACCCTAATTGCCTTTTGAAAACAGAGGATTGTAGTTGATGCATCCCTTTACTCCAATCAGAGGTACATTGGGATACTGCCCACAACTGGTGATTATATCTCTGCCCTTGGTGCTCTGAGTGCACCACCTGATGTCTTCTGAAGTAAGGAAAATCATTCTCTTAGCCTAGTTTCTTGACTGATGAGGGTTCAGGAAAGCTTCTGACTTTGGCAAGTGCCTCAATAACCAACAATAGAAGAGAGGTGCACAACATCTGACCAATATTCCCCTCTACTTCTCATTCCTTTGATGCACTGAGTAGTAAAAGTCTCCAAGCAAGGTAGGGACTGGATTCTTCAATAAGAAAAGGTGGATAGCACTCTTGCTTAAAAACTTAAGCTCGTCTGCAAATAAGATGATACCATATGAATGGTGGCCTGAGTAACCAAGAAGTCCAAATGAATGCCTGGGATTCCAGCCTTGGTGGTCATATTATGGTCAATGAGGGTGGACTCCAAGTGCAAAGCCTTAGCTATATCTTCATTCCTGGGAGCAGTCATCTCAGGGTTGAAAGGAATCCCTCTCCTGATGGGGATACCCAACAACATGGAAAATTCTTCTAGCAAAGGGCCCAACTGAAAGTCTGGAAAGGTAAGACATCTGAGTGGAGGGTCATAGAAATGAAGGAAAGTGTGGATCATACTCCTCTGTGATGCATCCAAGTCCATGATCATGTCCATAATGCCACCATAATGTTCCCTGAATAAAGGGACATGATCAGGAGTGATGAGTGTCTGAATCTGCCTGATACCTGCCAGAGTGGGCTCAAAGAAATGATATGTGATGTTGCTCTTCTTGGATGGGTCCATGCTGACAATGGATGCTGGTAAAGAAGACTGAGGAGAAGTATTGGAGAAAGCTGCTGAAAATAACTGGAGAAGATACTGAAGATGAATCTCTGATGAAAAGAGCTGATGAAGATGGATGATGCAGATAGCTGAAGGAGTCTGAGCAGTAGAACAGGTCAAAACCAAACCAACGATAAGATGTGGATACCCTGTAAAACAAATAGACAAATGTTAAATGATGCAAAATGATGTATGCAGAATGATATGCAAAGGGTTTGTGATCAAGTGATGGATCTGTTATCTGCCTTGATAAGGTCCATGTGTGTTCATAAGTCCGAATGGAGGCTTAGAGAACCAGTAACCAGGTGGGGGACTCAAATAAAGAGTCACAAGTCCAGGGTTTCACAAGAATAGTCCAAAATGATGTAACCTTATCAATATTAGTAACAAGGTATGATGAGGCCAAGGTTTCCTGCAAACCTGTAAACATCCCAACCCCCTCACAGGTTTTGTTCTAGAACAAGGATCCTCAGATTTGGATCAGTTATGAGAAGTGTAAACACTTCTAACCTGTAGGTACAGTGTTTACAATAATTATAAAGGATCCTCCTCTAATTCACCTCAGATGCTGAAGGTCATAAAAAGGTCATCCATACTTAGCAGGCTTCCCAGATAGCCCTAGTACTACAGGAAATCCGTAGCACAAAGTTCTCAAGAAGAAACCCATGTTTGAACCGTGTTTCATATTCCCGCACCAGACCGAAATGGAATGGGAAAGAATATGAAGCCACTCTATCCTATGTGTCACTCAGGCTCCCGGTATTGAACCTTTACTCACTCAAAGTCCCTCCCATCAAAATAGACAGAGGTTCCAGCACAATGATATGATGATAATATGAAATGCATAAAAACAGTAAATGAAGGAAGTAAATAAAGGTGTACAGAAAGCAATAAATAAAGCAATAAACAACAAGCACAAGTAGCACATAACACCCCCATAAACACAAATAAAACAAGCGCTAGGAGAAACCCACAAAAAGAACCAGAAACCCTGGTTGCAAGAATTCTCCCCAGCAGAGTCACTAAGCTGTCGCTCCCGAAGATTTGCATCCCGGTGCAGACGCGAACGATCGGCGAAAGGAGAAAAAGGAATGAACTGAATAGAGTCGCCAGCTAGGCATTGTTATCCCGAAGGAAAGGTAATGCTGCATAAACCTGGAAAAAGTTGGATAAGATGGTTGCGAACCAGAGAAACTGAGAAAGGGGGTTGGTTACAACCTGGGAAGGTATTAGAACCCAGATTGTCCGTCGTACTCGACGGGATACACGCTTAAAAGATTGTGCTTAAAGGGGGTAAGGTATGTGCTGTATGTGCGCAAAAGCTAAGGAAAAGAAATATACAAGTGTCAGTGAAAAAGGGTGAATGCTCAGGAATTGAGGCTTTTAAAGGATGCTGAAAGAGGGGGGGGGGGAGACACAGAGACTTTTGTTCGATAACTGTTAAGTTATGCCTAAGTATCCTCTCGTGCATTGAGGAAGTCAGAACATCGTAGTTTGACTCAAAGATACTGAAGATAAAATTGACTGTGAACTGCTTACTTGTCTATGCTCAAGTGTGTGACTCGTCTGGCTCGAGTGCTAACTGTCTTGCATTAGACGGAAGAAGCATATTCTCGTTTACAAAATGAGTGTGATGAGAAAAGAATCCCGAAGGAGACGATTATTGTTTGTTTTTGTGTCTTTAGTTTTGTTATTGTTTTTTGGTGTTTTGCATAAGTTAATGAGCTTAAGCCTAAATCAAAGGCTTGTAAACTCATTATATCCTCCCTGATTAGGGATAATGAGCCTACTTAAGTATGAGATAAGCATCTCAACTTAATTTCCATGATGATGTAGGATTAAGATCATTAACCTACTTATGAATAATTAGATGTTTTTGGGTTTTTGTTTAGTGTTAAGTAATGAGTTTAATCTCTAATCACAGATTAGTTAACTTATTACACCATCCTAATAGAAGGATGATAAATGAGAACATTTAAGCTGAGGAAGATACCTCAACTTAATCCATGGTTAGGGATTAAATTCATTATATGTCAAACCTTTATTAAATGGATTTTAATTAAAGGGTGAGATTAAGAAATGGATTTTAAGTTTGTAAGACAACTTGAGGAGGACTTGTCCATTAAACTCTAGGGTTAGTCCCTCTTAACCATAAGGAAGAGTTAGAACCCTAATGTAAGGCCCAAGTTACATGATAAAGTCTTGATGATTTTTAAGTGATTTGATTAAGAGGTTTAAGCAAATTAAAGGTTTAACACTTAGGATTAAAGTTATGCACTCCATCCTAAGAGAAGGATGCAGGCATAACCCTAGTTCCAAAGTCCTAAAACTTTAAGAGTTTAGTCTCTGATAATTGAGATGAGGAAAGAGACTCAAGGAGACTAAAAGGTAAAAAGCTAAGGGGGACTAATCACAACCCTAATTATTATCATGCTTGGATATCCTATGGTTTGTGAGGCTTAAGAAAGATCTTTAAAGAAGCCACCAATGGTAGAAGCCGATGAAAGGAGCAGGAAGCAGAAGAATAAGTTACTTACTTCCTAAGAAGATAAGTAACTTAAAGGAAGAAAGTGAGAGAGATAGAACACAAGTGAATCAAATTCACTTCAAGGGAAAAGAAAATGCAAAAGAAAGGGATAAGAAGATGTGAGAGGTGAAGGCAATTCCACCTCCCAAAATAACTTACCAAAACCTGAAAATGTTAGCATGAATGCATAAAGTATAAAGCATGAAGAAATGAATTGAAATGAGATGCAATGATCAAAGTCAGAAGTGCTTATGCCATGTGAATGTCATGTGAGATGATGCAAAGTCATACAATATGCATATGTGTGATCATACAAGAATGAGATGTTATGAAAGCATGCTTAGATGTTTGAAAACACATGAAAGTTCATGAAATAAAATGAATGCTAGACATGGAAAATGAATGAATAAATGATCAAGCAAGGTTCTAACATGTCCTAAGATGTCTAAGATGACATATGAATGCATGAAATGTCATGGCAAGTTCATGTGATGGTGAATGTGCAAGATGAATGCAAATGAACATGAGAAATTAGGGTTTTATGGATATGTGAGATGCAAATGACTAAAACAGAAGCAAACAACATGATAAAAATTTGAAATCAAACTCAAACAAACCCTAAAGGAGGAGGTCAGAAGCCTAACCTATCAAAAGTTATGATTTTCCTAAGTTTTCTAGGGTTTTTGGGTGATTCAAAAGGAAAAATGCAAATCAAATTGAAAATGCAAGATAAATTCATGAGGAAAATGAACTATAAACTACATGCAATATGTAACACAATGTAAAAAGAATCAAGTTCAAACTCTTCTTGGTTAGGCAGAAATGATTTTTCAAAGTTAGGGTTCAAAAATGTGATTTTAATGACCCTTAATTCAAAGAAAATTGGCAAACTCTGATCAAACCTAAAAAGAAATACTTTAATTAATTAAAACTAACATCTAAATATTTTAAAAATACTTTTTAATGCAAAAAATAAAATAAAAATTATTTTTGGATTAGGAAAAATATTTAAAGTCGGAATGCAAAGTTTCATATTTTTGTGATGATTTTTGATATTTTAAAATAATTATGCAAAAGAAATGAGAATAAAATGAAAATAAATGAATAAAAATGATAAGTATGCGCATCCAAGGGCTGATATTCAAATAAAAAGGGTGGGAATTGACCACGCGCGCATCTCAATGGTCCACATTCAAACTGGGTTAATTATCATTAATTAATTAAATAATCAGAATTAATCTTAAGTGAACTAATCCTGACTGTACGCTCGCTAACCCTAATCCTAATCCAAAGGCCAAGATTCAAACTAGGGATTTAAACGTGGATTAGCCCTAATCACTTTCAGGTGGCCGGAGAAGACCTCCGGTCATCTTCTTTGGCCAAACTCCCTCCCTGAATCTCTCAAAACTCCACAGAAACTCACCACAAGCTCCAGAAATGATCTTTAACCATCAACAAACTCAAATCCAGCAACAAAAACAATTAATCATGCATGAATGAAGAGAACAGAAGAAGAACAAAAATTAGGTCAAAGTTTCAGAGATACGGTTCATGCTTATTTCTTCATCATTTTCAAAACCAACAAGTGCAGTGTGATCAGGAGAGCATGGGGAACATTTCTATAACATAAAATAAGACTTCTGGAAAAAATATTCTAAGGAGCTAGTTGAGATGATGAACTACAAATGTGGACTTTCAGAGCTCCTCCTTTGTGCAATCCAACCCCTTTGAGTCCCCTGAGGTTATTGAGAAGATTTGCAAGAGTTTAGATGGCCTCCTTTGTGAGTTTCAGTTCTGAGGAGTGAGAAATCGTGTTTGTGTTTGAAAGTGTTTCAGGCTATGGTGATGGGTGGGAAATGATCCTGAGGTGATGCTGAGTTGAATGGTGAAGAAAGTTTGAAGTTTTGAGTGGTTGTGCTATGAGTTTCGAAGAGGTGAAGGTTTCTTGAGGTTTTTCGAAATCTGATTGTTTAGAGGCTTTTAGGCTTGTGTGTTGTGTGAAAGGAGTTGCTTAATGTCCACATAAACAATGTTGATTGGCCAGAGAGTTGTTGTGGCATAGGCTGATTGGTATAGGAGGTTTTTCAAAAAGTCAAGATTGTGTACTATGAGGTATGGGCACGGGTCAGAGATTTTTTCATGGGGTGTTTGGCCTCAGCTTGTATCAAGGATGGCCATGGGATTGAATTGATGTGCTGGAAGGCTTGGATGAAGAGTTCTCATAGATTTTGCAACTTTCCCTCTTTGGTGTTTCTTGGATCACAAGCCATTAAAACCCTAGCTTCAAAGCCCAATTCTGATCTTTTGGAGCTTCTTGGACATGATATGACATATTTGTGCACATTAGAGATCATTAAAAAGCTTGGCAAGTGAAATTGCAAAATTCCCTCTTTGGCATGAACTTGAAAATTATGTGATTTTTGCCAACTTTGAAAGGCCATATCTTGAGTTCTAAGATGAATCAAGACATGTCTTGTACGTTTTGAAAAGGGAAAGACCCAATCTACAACTTTCATGTCCAAGAATTTTTCATTTGAAGCATTTTTGGTCATGAAAGAGGAGGTTGAAAATCTTTCCCAAAATGGAAAGTTTGCATTTCAAGTCATTTCCAAAAATGGTAAGTTTGCAATTGGCTCAAAATTCTGCAATCTTGTGAACTTACAACCACTTCTAAGATCAAATAAAGATCATTGAACTTCAATTTGATGAAAATACCCCTTTGGTTCCATTGTTGGGGGCCTCAGATGCCCTGATTTTGACTTAACTTGCTCAGGAAGTTATCCAGGGAACATATGACTTCCACAATGAATCTCTTTATCAAACTTGGTACATATGATCCTTATAACATATTAAGACCATTAGAAACAAGAATGACCCCAAAATTTGGAGTTAATGCCTCTGAAACCAAAACCCTAATTTTGGTCATCTGTGTAGTGAAAATCCTAGCTCTGCTTCCATGCCTTTGCCAGTTCTTGTGATCTCTTGACTTTAATGAACTTTGAGGAGCATAATATGATGGTAGAACACACATGGACCCTCTTGGAAAGCTTTGAGACCTTTGGGAAGGCTCAGATGGATTCTTGGATTGTCCAGATCACAAACCCTAGATGCAGATGAACTTAAACTATGCAGTGAAACAAAAATGCAATATGAGATGTAATGCTTCTGTTAAAACAAAAATCAAAGATCACAAGCCATGGTGTGATAAAGAGTGAGGGCAAATTTGGGGTTTTTACAGGTGGGAGAAATAAAATGTACAAGATGAAGTGTTCATGAATGAAATCAATATAAAACTAATTAAATGGAAAATCGAAATTAAATTGAAAAATACCAAAATTCAGAAAGTAAAAATGTAGGAAATATATAAAATGAGTTAAAAGGATACTATAATTTTTGTAGAATTTTATTATGAATTTTAGTATTTTTTATGAATTTAAATCGAAAAGGTATAAAAATAGAAAATTAAAAAAGAAAAGAAATATAGGAGGGGGTGAGAAAGTAGAAACATTTTCTAGTTAAAATACTACATGGGCCTGAATAGGGGGGGCGCAGATAGCATCTGGACTAGGTCCAATTTGTTGGAGTCCAAGGGACTATAATATGAACCGCAGTCAACTCAATTTGACCAATCCTTGTCCGCTTGATTATGAGTTTTGTGATGATGATGAAATGAGTGGATTATGATGAGGGGTACACGGTTATTACGGTAGGGAAACATGCATAGGACTGAAATCTGGTGGTCCTACCGGACGGTGACATGTGTCACCGCCGGAGTGGACCACCTAGTGAGAATCTTATCTCTAATTTGAAAAGGACGGTGGTTATAACTGAGATTTAAATGGCTTTTTAATTCCCCAAACAGTACATTATGATTCTTAATGAGCATTAGTGAGTTTTTATAAATATTATCTTTAATTATCACAAATTACACTTACAACTTAAACTCAGACTAAAAAGAAAATTCAAACCCTCAACCTCTCTTCTTCTTCACACGTTCATACCCTTCTCTACCAAACCCTAGTGGCGGCGGCCTCCTACGACGCCCCCCGAAACCGCAAACCTTCCACATGAACACCTTCTTATTTTCTCTCCTGATTCCAAATATCTGTCTACTTTCTCCAATATCATACTCAGACTACGTGATCAAACGAATACTAACTAAGAATCCTAATCCAGTATCCACAAAATCTAGCAATAATAACGAAGATAGTTCGAACCTATGAATCGTTAAACGTCGAAAGGTGAGGGCTCCGATTGATCTTGGATCGATTCTCCTTCTCCTCTCTGCTACCGTGCGATTGTGTTGTGCGAGTCAATTGATTCTGTTTTGCCACCGTTTCTGCAGGTTCTTGTGATGCGGAGTTCGAAGGTAAATGTTCATTGACGTCAACCTCACAATGCAATGTTATGCTATGATGAAGTGCAAATTTGATGGAGATGAAGGCGGAAATTGTCAGAGAACAAAGGTGACATTAATGAAGTCGTGCTTAAGCCTTTGAAGGTAATGTTTGAAGATTAGGTGTTCTTTGTAGATTCTCGATGAACTGATGGTGAAGAGTAATTTTATTGAAGCTTGATTCTGATACGTTTTTTATGGTTTTGCAGGTGTGTTATGGATGAAAATCGATGATACAGGTTGAGACACCATTGAGTGGATTGTGACATTGAAGATGAAGATTGATGCAGAGAGATTGAGGAGGGCGAAGAAGAAAACAAAATTGAAGAGGAGAAGTAGTGGAAGTGGAGAAGATTAAGAATATGAAGATCAATGGAGAAGTGAAGATGAGGTTGAGTGAGTGAGGGTGAATATGAAACTGAGGATTTTGGATGTAGCAAGTGCAGGATAAACTTTGAAGGATGAGATATGAAGAGGAGATTGAGGAAGATGATGAAGAGTGCCTCCAGAACATGGGAAGATTGAAGAGTTTTATGTGAAGAAATTCAGGTGAAGTTTCTTGAATAATTCTGTTGTGAGAGTTTGTTAGAGATTCAACTTATTTTCAGTTGGAGTTTGTAAGTGTTTTCAACTTGTGGAACTTTCCTAAGTTTTGCTTAAAATTATATCTGAAGTTCGATTTTTTTCTCTCCTCTCTTTTTGCCTATGAGATTTCTTCTATGAAGTTCTTATGAATATTTTTTGTTTCTGTTGTGATTCTTCTTCTGAGTTTTGTGTAACTTGTTATGTTGATGTATTTTCAGTTTGTGGTTGAGAAGCTGTTGGAGATTGAAGAGTTTCTTCTGATTTCTTCTATGAAGCTGTTGTGATTTTTTTCTCCCTTCTTCTGAAATTTCTTATTGTATTTCTGTCATATTGATTGAAGGATTTTCCCCCCTTTTTTTTTTGAACTTTTTTGGTGTATTAAAAGTTAGAACTATTGTAATTGACTTGTTATGAAACTTTCCCTTTCCATTCAAACTTTTAAAATTGCAAACGAATCACCTTGTTTGGCATTGTGTTTTTTATCCTTGATAAAGAGCTTACTTCCCAAATAAGAGGCTCATGTCCATGGCCGCCGAAAAACTCTTGTCAAATTCTAAAAAAAATGGTTTTAGGCCTTAAAGAAAAAGTAGCAGACCAATGAGAGACTCGACTGTGAGCTCAAACTTCTTGTCGTGTATTCATAAAATAACTCATAATAGGTGGTCCAAAAAAAGAATGAGTAATTCGTAGTAAAGTTCATGAAATTCGGATAACTTTATAGATATTGGTGAATGGACTTTTACACAAAAAAATGGTTATTAGTAAAAATGACTTATGGAATAGAAACTTAAATGGACAATTAATATTGGTGAGATTTGGATTTGGGACCTTGACAATGGGTAATGATAAATTAATTAATTATTGAATAAGTTTTTGGAAACAAAATGTTTTTTTTTCTTCTTAAAAGTCGGGTGTAACAAATAGATAAAATAGGGAATTGAGTAGTAAGAGTTGAGGGAATCAGGCTTGCCAACTATATCTTATATGTCTCTTAAGGTTTTTGGACCCAAACTTGTATGTTTTGAACTCATGGTATTAAGTAATCTTGGATGAATATTTCATAGAATGCGTCCAAATAAACGTGCACCAATACTTCTCAACCTCACGCTTTGAACCCCGATTCATACTTGATACAAAATCTTAATTGGCCATGTATATGCCATAATCCTCGATAACATATGCCTCAATTAACGATGGAATTTCAGAATAAAAGGACTCCCTGATGAATAGACTTTGTAAGGAAATTCCCTTCAATACCAGATGACTAGAGAAATAAATCCTAACTGATGATTTGGAGTACAAATATGCCAGTAGACATTGAGAATCGACAACACCACAATTCATAGCGGAACTCAGTCATAAACCTGATTAGTCCCCAACAATTGGGATGTTTTGTGATGATATGAGTTCAACCTTTGTTCAAATCTTGCGAATAATAGCCAGATAAATCACCTCTTAGTATGAGAATTCAAATCACAGGGAGACTCTTTGATCCCCTATCTCAGAAGCTCCATGCAAATGATGAATGCAAAATTATGACCTAGTGAGAAACGTAGATGAATATGAAACAAAAAGCCACCTAGATGGTTATAAATTAAGAGGGCAAATTTTGGGGTGTTACAGCTGCCCCTATTCAATCACTGTGGACGTGAATGGATGATAGCAACCAAAACATTAGCACTTTGTGGAAGGTGAACAAGGAAATAAACTCAACCGAATGAACTCTTCTTGGATATAATTATGATGGGAAGAATAATAAATAGGGGATGCCTTTTGAGTGATGTCAGATGGCTACTTCCTTGCCACGCTGCGGGTGGATTTTGATTGGCTGTAACAATTCCTTAAAGATATCTTTCGGATGGAATCAAACGACTATGACTTGCCACACTGCGGGTGGACTTTTACCAATTTGCGATCGAATTTTAAGATACTTTGCCATCCTGAGGATGGAATTTCGCTAATCTGCGGTTGGACTTCACGATACTTCGCCATACTGCGGGTGAACTTTGGATAACTTGCCACACTACGGGTGGACATTCGCTCACTGCGGAGACTTTTAGATAACTTTCCACACTGCGGGTGGACTTTGGAAATCTTTCCACACTACGGGGGTTGCTGCTCACTACAGGAGACTTTTGCTCACTACGTGAGGCTTCTGCTCACTACGGGAGACTTTTGAATTTGCCACCCAAAGATGGACTTTGAACAGTCTGCGGCTGGACTTTTGCTCACTGCGGGAGACTTTTGAAATTTGCCACCCGAAGATGGACTTTGGCCAGTCTATGGCTGGACTTTTGCTCACTGCGGGAGACTTTTGCCCACTGCGGGGGACTTCAGAAATTTGCCACCCGAAGATAGACTTTGGCCAGTCTGTGGCTGGACTTTTGCTCACTGCGGGAGACTTTTGCCCACTGCGGGGGACTTTTGAAATTTGCCACCCGAAGATTGACTTTGGACAGTCTGTGGCTGGACTTTTGCAAGATATCAAACTCTGATTATGTTGAGTATGCATATGTTGCACTGCATGACGTGATGCCCCATGAAACTTGGGATATTATGTCTTGAGTATCGTCAATGAAATGATGTGAGTGTAAAGGGAATTCCTGATGCGGAAGTAATAAGTCCCTGCTGACTCTGCTGAGAATGCAATGATTGCGGATTTGATATGGAGAAGCCCTGCATGGATAACATATCTGCTGGAGAAGAGCGTGAGTAATTCATCTGCCTCGGACTATCACCTTTGCCAAAAATAAATTGGACTTTAGATTTGAGGACCATGCTAGGGAATACCTCGACTATCGGGGATTGAAATCTCACCTATAATACTCAGTTGGGGGGAATTCACAACTTTTCGACTTAGCTGGGAAAAGTCTCGTCAAGGCTCTGCTGAGAAGAACTCTCTTGTGTACCTGAATTCTCCAAAACCTCTATGGGGAAGGGAACCGTTCATCTAGTTGTCGAGGATACGTGAACTCTTGTAAGGAATACTTCACCGTGGGAAGAGAACTCTCTGTTTGAGGATTATGAATCCTTATTTCTCTGTTGGAGCAAGGAAATCTTCCGAGATCTATTGGGGAAGAGAAATTTGTATGTGATCTTCTAGGGAATAGGATCCACCTTAGATCTACTGCGGAATATGATCCAGGAAAATTGTTGAAGAGAACAAGCTTGGCGACTTTACTGGGGATAACTTCCATCCGTCTGCTGGGGAAAGAAAAATCGAAACACGTCCTGCTGAGGAGGAAGGATTTCAAGTCGTCTCGTAGTGATTTCCTGAATTGGTGTAATAACCTTGCTGAGGAGGTAACCATTGTCAACACAAATGAGCTTGGAACCTTTGGAGGCGTTGAACGAGATAATCGGCTTGACGAGCGACCGCGGTCCCGATACTCTGAACTCCGGGTAGATGCTTCCGATTATATGTCTTTGGGAAAGAATGAATTCTCGTACTATTGGGGTGGCCTGCCCCAGTACGAGTATTTGAATAGTTTTGCACTTGACCGACTAACCTTCGCTCTTTGGTGAGATTTGAATCTCGAGGCGATTGCCCCAGTTTGACTGAATTTTGAAGAGATTGCTTGACGTAACTTCCCCGGATTGGCTAGCTCTTACCACGACTGGTTGGGAAAGTCCTTACTCAATGGAGCTTTTGCGGAAAAGTGTACCTTGACGTGACCATCTTTCAGAAGTTTTAAACTTCTCAACTTGGCAAGCTTAAGCTTCTGGACTGAATTTCCGCACGTGAACCAAATATGATGCCAAACAAATGTATGCAAGCAAAAAATGTTTATTCTTAGAATGAAAATTCTAATTCAACACACGTGCTAATCTTGAAGTCTTTATTGAAAAATGTGTCGCAAACCTTTGTGAGTGAATCACTGGTTAAGATACGACATTATTTTTGAATGAAAGTATGTACATGCAATACCAACAAGGATCTTTTAGCATAACTCATAGGAGTCAGGAACGCGGCCTCGTGGTAGTGCGCTCTCAAATTAACCCTGTTTCAGTTAGGACTTTTGAGGGTTGTATCGTGGCCTGGTTCACGGTTACAGAAACAAAGGATATAGGCTCAAAGTTTATATGTGCCCACCCCTCTTCGTGATGTTCTCCATTCCTATATTCAGCTAATTTTCACAAGCGTTCACCTTGCATAAGGGTTTCGTGTCGGTTGAGGAACCACTGCTGCTATCAGTTCAAGCACCAATCAGGTTATTGTTGGGAGTCAGTCACCCCTTTGTCTTTCGTGTCCATGCCACACGACTTTGTTCTTGCTTAAGGTTCTTTCTTGTGCAATCCTCTTTTCATTTTTAGCCTTTCATTCTTTTACTTATCCCTAACTTTGCCTGGACTGATTCTTGTGAATCCTTGATTGTGAAGTCCAGCGGGATGCCCTAACTTTTGCCTAAGTCGCTTGTTTTCAAGTGTCTACTTAGCGGGCCTTTCATTTCTCTTTTCTTTTTTTCTTTTTTTTTTGAACAAATCTTGTGACACTGTTTGTCTTGATCGCTTTGCGAGGGTTGTGACTGCCTCATTCTTTGGTTGATGAAGGATAACCATTATGACCTCCAGTTTTTTGGACCTCTTAATTTGGATAACCATTGTGGTTTCTGGTCTTTGGACCTTTCGATTAGCATAGTGGAATGTAATGGATCCTCAAATACACTCCTTCATGAAAGCCTGAATGCTTGGTCCGACTAGCTGACATCTATCCTGCCCCTAGGTTACATGTGAGGGTTTTTTGTGCGAAAAGAAACTCATACTTCAAGGATATGAAACAAAGCATGTACATCGTTAACAGGGCCTTACTCGAGAGCACACAATTAGAGATTCTTGCGTTTTTGTTTCGTCATTCTCCTTCATAGAGTTTAAGCACGACAATTGGTATTGCGATGTACACATGCAAAATTATATAAGTGAATGCGAATGAATTACTTCAAGAAAAACATGTGAGTTTTATTATTACTAACATTCAAAAGCAAACAAATTTCATATGTGTACACAAATGTTTAGCACATAAAAAAAACTACAAATGGAAATGCAGTAAAGAAACTGAATATTGCTGTAGTTGAGGAGGCTTGACTCCGTCTGGACCTGTCAGTCTTGGATACTTTCACTGATCGATAGCTCTTTCATAGACTTGAAATCTTCAAGTTGCAGCCGTATACCCAACCATGGCAATCATACCTCTTCTTCTAGTTATTCTGACTCTGACACGAGACGTCTGAAGGAAAAAAGTGAAGTTGGGGAGTAAAGTTGTCCCATAAGGTTGCTCGGAAAGACCTGATGATCTTCTGCCTACGTATCTCCATTGACCAAAGACCAATGAAGAATCAGAGCGACGAAGTTCCCCTCAATAGGGATGAAAACAAACAATGAAGAAAGGCAAACACATAAATTCCATCACTGAGAGTATTTGAATACTGCTGGCTTTATTCCTTCTGCGAATACCCTTGCAATCTGGGTGATTAATCTGAAGGCTTCAGCTTAACGCGGACCATCTGGTAAAACAACCGTGACATCCTTATTCGTTCCGGCTCCTCCGTGATTAGGCATTGTATTTTGGAGTACATTTGGGCGAGGAGCGAAATTGATCGCTTTGGAGTCAATTAGGTCTTGTACCTTGTTCTGAAAAGCCCAACACTTCTCAATATTGTGCCCCTGGGCACCCGAATGGAACTCGCATCTGGCATTTGCATCAAAATTTGGAGGTAGATTGTCAGGAGAAGGATCTCTCATGGTACGAAGCTCGACCATGTTCAACTTCAGCAACTCTGGATGCAATACCGCATATGGACATGGGATATGATCAAGTCTGCGGTTTCTCGCTCTTGTTCTTTCCTGAAATGATCTCTGTGCCTGTTGTTGCTGACCTTGAGGATATTGTTGAACCTGTGGTGTAATAGTCACTGCAGCTGCTTGGTAGTAACCTTGAGAATGACCTCTGTCTCGGCCTCTATATACAACATTTGTCTCGCCTTCTCTCCGTCTTTGACCATAGATAAAAGGATTTTTCACACCAGAAGAACTAGCACTACTTGCATCCTGAATCTTTCCTAATCTTAGGAAGTTTTCTATCCTTTCTCCGGCGATGACGATATTAGCAAAACCGATGGACGTGCAAGCGGCCAGACGATCTAAGTAAACACCTTGCAAGGTGCCCATAAACATGTCGGCCATTTTCCGATCCAGCAACGGGGGTTGAACCTGTGCAGCCAGCTCATGCCACCTATGGGCATACTGTTTAAAACTTTCCTTAGGTCCTTGAGACAAGTTCTGCAACTGAGTGCAGTTCGGAGCCATATCAATATTATATTGATACTGCTTGAGTAAAGCTTCGGCTAAATCTTTCCAGCTTCGAATAGAGACCCGACTTAGCTTCATGTACCAGCTCAATGAAGCTCCAGATAAGCTATCTTGAAAGAAATGCATCCAAAGCTTCTCGTCATCAGTGTGAGCCGAGATTCTTCCAAAGTACGCATGAATGTAAGTTCTATGGCACGTGCTGCTGTTGTACTTGTCGAATAATGGCGCCTTGAACTTAGGAGGGATTCTGACTCCTGGCACTAACCCAAGACTGGTTACATCGATGCCCATGGAATTCTGACATTCCATGGCCTTGATCTTCTCTTCCAGCTCTTCATACCTGCGATCGTTGATCTCATTCATATTACCCATATCAGCATCCAGTAGTGTGAACTAGTCCCCTTGAGTATCTTCTAAACCCGCATTACGTGTTGCAGTCCTATTTAGATTTGGCCCTCTATTACGGGCAGCGTTAGGATCCACATTCTCAGTCGGTGTTCCAGTATTAGCATTCCCATGGGGTTGCTCAACCACAGCCTGAGACGCTCCTGGTTCTGGGCCATGCCAGTCATTATTTCAATGAATTGATCCATCCTCTGTTGGAGCTCATTTAGATCAGTCTGCATTCGTTCAGCCATCCTTACTCAGTTTCTTTTTGTCGGATATCGATGAATGCATTGACCAGCTATATTGCCTGCGGTTGAATAAGTTAGAAAGGCTGGATAACCTGCAAAAACACAAGAATATGATATGTAGGAAATGAATGCTTATGGCATGTCTATTCATTCTTTAGGGCATTCCACCCCCTGATTCCAGTTTTGTGGGTTTGATGAAGACAGAATCTCCTTTTGCTGCAAATAACAAACAATGTTGATAATACAAGATGATTGTGTGTAGCAGACATGCCAAACAATTCCAAGAATATGAAGACCAAGGTGTTTTGCAAACGTGCCAGATGTGTCGGTGATCACAAAGCGAGAGCACACGGAATGATAGTAAAGAGATCTTTTAATGATAAGCACTTGTTGATATAGTCAAAACACATAAAGCATGGACCTTAAACAAAAGTTGAATGATAAAGAGATTCCATCAACAGTCCTGATGGTAATCCCACAACATACAAGCAAACAAAAAGGTGTCCTTGTCAATGTGATCCTCTATCTAAGTCTGAGTCAATGATCGGTCCTGCCTTTGGAACTTCTACCAATTCCTTCGTCTGCACCTGGCTGTCCTCAACCCTCTTCAGCTTCTTCTGATAGTAGATCATCATCCGCTTGTAATAAGTAGCTTCCTCTCGGTCCCTAGCAAGTTTTGCATCCTTTTATCTCAACTTACCGGCCATCTCTTCTTCTTTCTCCTTTAGCTTACTCACAATCTCTTCAGCTTGAACTCTATCTTGTTCCTCTCTTTTGATCCTATAAGCAGCATGCCTCTTTTTCATGTTCTCAAACATCTAGGTCTTTTGATCCAGTTGCCTTCTAGTGTCAATATGTTCCTTGGAAGAACTCCTAGTAGCAAACTCGAACCTCGCATACCAAGCTAACTCAACTTCACACTGTTTCCTTGCAATAGCATGCTTCTCAGCATCTTCTTGAGCTTTCCACTCAATCTCAAGTCTGGCGTGATTAGCCTTAGCAAGCTCTTGACTCAACTGTGCATTCTCCTTTAACAACCTGTCTTTTTCTGTCTTCACCTTGTTGAACTCTTCAATGCTAACTGTGGTAGGTTGTTCAATGAAGGTGGGATATAGAAGAGGCGCAAGCCCAAATGGTAACAGTAACACTTCAACCCATTCTCTTAGCCATTCTGTAAACAGTGGATACATTCGACAATCCCCTACTCCCAAAGTCTTCTTCCCTCTTGTCTTTCGACTATGCCAAGCATTAGAAGCTTTCTGAGCAATCTCGAATCTGTCTGTTAATTGGAAGATTTCTGAGCAAAGTCTTCTTCCCTCTTGTCTTTGTGATGTCCATAGCGGCTGGTGGTTCCTTTAAGGCGTACCCAAACTATCTAACCATGAGGGAAGGGTTATAATTAATTCCCCCTTTCCTCCCGATCAATGGAACATTAGGAAATCCTCCGCAACTATGAAGAATGTCAATGCACCGCAATCCCTGATTAACCCAGACAATTTCCTTTGCTTGCAAGCCCATCAGTCTTTCCGACCATTCAAGTGAGTTCTTTGTTCTCTCAAAAGCCCCTGATTGTGGAAGAAAACGTGTGAGCCACTTATAGAATACAGTCGCGCAACAATTCAACATTCCACCCCTTCACTTCTCATTCTTATAATGCACGGAGTGGTAGAGATCTCCTAAGAGAGTAGGAACATGATTTTTTGCTATGAAAATGCAAATATCTTCGACATCCACGAAGTTCGGCATGTTCGGGAACAAAGTGATTCCATAGATGTAAACACCCCAAATTTGCCCTCACCCATTCACACCATGGCTTGTGATATCCTCATATGCATAAGTTCAATCATAGCATTTCATATTGCATATTTGCTTCACTGCATTGGTTCAAAGTCATCTGCATCTAGGGTTTGTGATCTGAGCTATCCAAGAGCCACTTGAGCCACTCCAAAGGTCATCAATCTTTTCAAAGGGGTCCATGTATGTTCAAGCATCATATTATATCCTCTCAAAGTCAAGAATGTCAAAAAATCACAAGAACTGAGATTGGCATGGAAGCAGAGCCAGGTTTAACTGCACAGATAACCTAAAATTAGGGTTTTGGTTTCAGAGGCCATAACTCCAAATTTTTTGGTCATTCTTGTTTCTATTGGTCTCTATATGGTATAGGGATCATGCATATCAATTTTTATGAATAAATTCAATGGGGAAGGCATCTGATTAAGAGTTGACTTTTTGAGAAAGTCAGTGCAAAATCAGGGCATCTGAGGCCCTCAATGACCCAACCAAAGGGTGTTCTTCATTATTTTGATTATGTATGATCTTTATTTGATCATAGAAGATGTTATAAGTTCACAAAATTGAAGAATTTCAAGCCATTTGCAAAGTTGACTTTTTGGGAAAATGACTTGTAATGAAAACTTGCCATTTTGGGAAACATTTTCAACCCTTGCTTTTTGATTCAAAAATGCCTCAAATGGGAAAACTTTGGTCATGAAAGTTGTAGAATGGATCATTCCCTTTTAAAAAAGTACAAGAACTTGCTCTAATTCATTTTGGATCAAAAGTTATGGCTTGTCAAAGTTGGGAAAAATCACATAATTTCAAGTTTTCCACCAAAGAGGCAAAGTTGCAAAATCCCTTGCCAAGGCAAATTAAGTTTTCAAATGGACTTCTAATCTTCACACAAACATAAACCAATGTCTAAAAATCAGTTTAGCCCAAAGAATTTTCCATGTCTATGCCTTGATTGTCACATAACCATAAGTCATTTTTCATGAAAGTGCAAAGAGGGATTTCTTGCAAATTGATTCTCAAAGGTTTTGTTTGACCCCTAGCTGGTTTTAATACATTGTCATGACCTAATGAGGCATCCCACATCAGAAATTCAGCAAGACTTCTCACACATACATAGCCAAAAACCATGAGATTTAACAAGTGGGCAAGTTGCAAAAACCCTTCTAGCTCATGATCCAAATGCAGCAGCCTCTCATGAACCATCCAAGGGTCATCCTTGACTCAAGCTGAGGCAGGACAAGCCTCTAGATTGTCTCTGACCCGAGCCATGCCTAAGGTACACCAACTATTGACTTTTTGGCCAATTGCTCCATAGCATTCCCACAGTACATGTCAAGTCTTCTGACTCATTCCAATAGTTTAGGACTTGGATAAGGATCATAAAACACAACATACACAAGCCTGAAACACACACATGGCAGCACACTCCAAAAACTGTCAAAAACTTTCCTCTCTTCGAATCTCCTTCCACAGCCATCAAACATTCATTTTCTCTTCACCAATGAATCACACATCTTCCATGGAACCAAAATCCACCATTGAAACAGCTTGAAACCCCATGTATCTCAACTGTGAAACCTGCTACACCAGAACTCATCTTCACAAATCATCCATCAACAAAAGTTTTGAAGCATTCCATTGAGCTCAGAAGGTTCAGGAGAGGCAGTTTGCATAAGAGAAAGGCCAGGAAAGCTCATCTTCACAGTTCTTCTTCTCAGGTAGCTTCAAACCTCAAACTTTTCAGAGCTTGTATTTTTTGTTACAAAATGAAAGTATATGTCATGCTGATCATGTTGGTATCTTTAGAATCAAAAATGGTGAAGAAATGAGCATTTGGTTGCTCTCTGAAATTTCACCCGTGAAATTTGTTTGCTTCGATTCCCTCTGTTCTTGGGTTATAAATGTTGTTTGAGGGGTGATTTGAATGGGGTTTGGGTAGAGGATCATTTCCCTGTGTTCAATTTGATGAATGGTGGCCTGTAGCATGTTTTAGGGTTTTTGACCCGTCGAAGAAGATGACCGGAGCTTCCCTCCGGTCACCTGAAAGTCATTAAGCCCTAACCCTAATTAGTTTGCCAGATGCGTTCGTAGCCATTGGATGCAGATTAGCTTAAGTTTTGAGTGGTCCAGATTAAGTCATTAAACCCTAACCTGTTTTTATTAATTTAATAAATCATAATTAAATTAATTAAGCCAGAATCAATCCTGACCATCAATTCGCGCACGCAGTCAAACATCCTCCACCAAGTTTGAATATCAGCCTTAGGATGAGATTACTTTTCCTTTTTATTAATTTTAATTCATTTGTTTTGTATTTAATTTGTACGAATTATTAAAAATAGCAAAAAATGTTTAAAAATTATGAAAATTTTTATCAAGGTTTTCATTATTTTTCAGAACACAAAAATATTTTTATTTTTATTTTTTGCATTAAAATTATTTTAAATCATTTAAAAGATTATTTTTAATTAATTAATGAAAATCAATTAATTAAAAATACTTTTAGGTATTTAAAAATCACAAAAAAAAATTCATATAGCATTTAGAAACATTTAGAAACATTGTCCAACTCTCAAACCAAATTTATTGTTTGTTCTTGTTGCCTTTTGATAATTTTCAATGGAATTAATTTCATTTCAAGGCATTATTTTGGTTCAAACTTCAAAAATTCATTTCTGCCTAACCATTGAGAGTTGGACAATGATTCTATTTGCATTGCATCTTGCATAGCATGTAGTTCATAGGATAAAATTGGCATGAATTGATCTTGCATTTTCATTTTTTTTTGCATTTTTCTTGTCAAGGTACCTTAAAACCCTAGCAATCTTAGAAAATTCATAACTTTCACTAGGTTAAGAGTTGGATCCCCTCCTTTGGGCAGTGAGTTTGGGTAGGTTTAGGGTTCCTTTGATTGCACTTTCAAATTTTTATCATATCATTTGCTTCTGGTTTTGGATTTTTGCTTTGTATGTTGCATATAACCCTAATTCATGCCTTCCTTTGCATCCATCTTCCATTTGCTTGCATACCATGACTTGCCATGACATTTTGTGCATCCATTTGATTCATAACACATCTTAGGACATATTAGAATCATGTTTGATCATTGCATCTTTCATTTTCCATGTTGTATGTCATTTGCATTTCATAACTTTTCATGTATGTTCATGGTTCTAAGCATGCTTCTCTTGCATCCATATGTTTGTATGACCATTATAATGCCTTGCCTCATGTTTGCATCATCTCTTAGCATCATTAACATCATACTCATGCTTCTGGTTTTGGTTTGCATCATCACATTTCATCTCATTTTGCATTGCATTTCTTTTCTTTACTAACTTTTCAGGTGGTAAGTTGTTTGGGAAGTGAATTTGCCTTCGCTTCTCACAATCTCTTTTCATCTCTCTTTCACTTCCCTTGCTGCATTTTGTATGTGTTTGGATTGAGCTTGCTCATTCTTGTTCATCTTACCTTCTTTCCTCAAGCAACTTGTCTTCTTAAGTGAAGCAAGTTGTTTTGCTTCTCTTTGCTCCTCTCATCTGCTTCTCTCCTTGGTGGTTCCTTGAAGATTTCTCCTCTTAAACCTCACAAACCCTAGGAATGACCAAGCATGATAACAATTAGGGTTTGATTAGTCCCCCACTTAGCTTTTACCTTTGTGTCTCTTTGAGTCTTCTCTTCTCATCTCATAATCAGGGACTAAACCCTAAAGGCTTTAAGGCTTTGTGATTAAGCTTATGCCTGCATCCTTCTATTAGGATGGAGTGTATAACTTTAATCCTAAGTGTTAAACCCTTAATGTGTTTAAATCCTTCAATCAATTCATTTAATAATCATCAAGACATCAAGCTTGTAACTTGGGCCTTGCATTAGGGTTCTAATTCTTCCTTAACTGGTTAAGAAGGACTAACCCTAGTGTTAATGGACAAGTCCCCCTCAAGTTGTCTTACAAACCATAAAACTCATTTCTTCATCTTATCATTAACTAAAATCCATTTAATAAAGGCTTTTTTTTGTCATGAAGTTAATCCCTAATCATGGATTAAGTTGAGGAGCTTTCCTCAGCTTAAACATTCTCATCTATTATCCTTCTATTAGGATGGTGTAATGAGTCTATTTAATCCCTGATTATGGCTTAATCTCATTACTCAACACTAAACAAAACAACAAAAACATTTAACTAATCACAAGTAGGTTAATGATCTTAATCCTACATCAAAAGGTGATTAAGTGTGAGATGCTGACTTCACACTTAAGGTGCCCTCATTACCCCTAATCAGAGGGAAGATGTGATGAGTTTACTAACCCATTGGTTTAGGCTTAAGCTCATTAACTTATGACAAACTTCAAAAAGCAATAAAAGACTGAAAATACACAAACAAACAATAATCGTCTCCTCCGAGATTCTTTTCTCACCTCATTCACTCACAAACGAGAACTTGCTTCTTCCATCTAATGCAAGACAGTTTGCACCTGAGCCAGACAGGTCATACACTTGATCATAGACAAGCAAGCAGTTCATCAGTCAATTCATCTTTCAGTCTCTTTGGGTCGAACTACGGTGTTCTGACTTCCTCATTGCACGAGAGGATACGTAGGCATAACTTAACAGTTATCGAACAAAAGTCTATGTATATTCCCCCTCTCCCAGCCTTATTCTCTAAGCCTCATAGTCATGAGCATTTCACTCTTTCTTTACACTGACACTTTCTTATACACTTCACTTCTCCTACACTGACACATGTACATCCTTTTCCAGCTCTTTTGATACACAAATTGCACTGACACTACCCCTTTAAAACACAAATCTTTTAAGCGTGGATCCCGTCGAGTACGACGGACAATCTGGGTGCTAATACCTTCCCAGGTTGTAACCAACCCCCTTTCTCAGTCTCTCTGGTTCGCAACCATCTTATCCATATCTTTCTAGGTCTATGCAGCATTGCCTTTCCTCCGGGATAAAAATTCCTAGCTGGCGACTCTTTTCTTTCTGAGTTCACTTCTGTGTGTTCTCATTCTTTTCGCCGACCGTTCGCGCTTGTACCGGGATGCAAATCTTTGGGAGCGACAGCTTGGCGACTCTGCTGGGGACTCTTATACTGTAACCAGGGCTTCTGGTTCTTTTTGTGGGTTCCTCCTAGCACTTGTTTGATTTGTGTTTACTGGGGTATTATGTGCTAATTGTGTTTGTATATTTACTTTGTTTACTGCTTTATGTACAGTTATTTATTGCTTTCTTTACAGCTTTATATAAATCATACTGTCATATTGCTATTCTGGCTGGATCTGGCTTTTGTCTTGGTGGGTGGGGTTCATTGAGAGTTTAAGGTCCTATACCTGGGACCTGAGTGACACCTAGGCTAGAGTGGTTCATGTTCTTTCCCATTCCATTTCGGTCTGGTACGGGAATATGAAACACGGTTCAGATGTGGGTTTCTTCTTGAGAACTCTGTGCTACAGATTTCCTGTAGTGCTAGGGTTATCTGGGAAGCCTGCTAAGTCTGGATGACCTTTATTATGACCTTCAGAAACCGAGGTGAATTAGAGGAGGATTTTTTTTATGGTTATTGTAAACACTGTACCTCCGGGTTAGAAGTGTTTACACTTCTCATAACTGATCCAAGTCTGAGGATCCTTGTTTTAGAACATCACCTGTGAGGGGGTTGGGCTGTTTACAGGTTTGCAGGAACCCTTTGCCACATAATACCCTGTTACCTATTGTGTTTAAGAATGCTTCACTTTGGACAGTTCTTGTGATTTAACCCAGGACGTGTGACTCTTTATTTGGGTCCCCCACCTTGGTTACTGGATTTCTGAACCTCCATCTGGACTTCTTAGACATACATGGGCTCTATATCAAGACAGTTAATCAGATCCAGCTTGATCACAAACCCTTGCATATCATTTGCATACATCATCATTGCATCATTTGACATTTGCTTATTTATTTTTCAGGGTATCCATATTACATTTGGCTTGGTTTTGACCCCTTCATCCGCATAGACCCCTGTTCATCAGCTATCTGCTTCAACTACCTTCATCAGTTGCTTGCTTCAGCTACCTCCAGCATCATCCTCATCCTATCAGTGGCTCATCTCCAGTATCAGTCTTCATCATCAGCATCTGTTTTCAGCTCTTCATCAGCAGTCATGGCACCCAAGAAGAGCAACATTTCATACCACTTCTTTGAGCCTGTGCTGGCTGGCATCAGGCAGGTCCAGGCACTTATTACTCCAGACCATATCCCTTTATTCAGAGATCATTATGGAGGCATCCTTGATATGGTTATGGACTTAGACCCTTCTCAGAGGAGTTTGATTCACACTTGCCTACAGTTCTATGATCCTCCTTTGAGATGCTTCACTTTCCAGAATTTTCAGTTGGGACCTCTGCTGGAGGAGTTCTCATCTTTGATTGGAGTACCTGTCAGGGGTGGTATCCCCTATAACCCAGAGATGGCCTCTCCCAGCAATGAAGAAGTGGCAAAGGCACTGTACCTGGAGCCTGTTTTGATAGAGCAGAACATGACTACAAAAGCTGGGATCCCTGGTCTGCACTTGGACTTCCTGACCTCTCAAGCCATCCTGAAGGCCTCCTTGGGAGAATGGAAGGCAGTTTGTGCATTGTTAGCCCTCAGTATATATGGGGTAATACTTTTTGCAGATGAGCCCAAGTTTATCAGCAAGAATTCTATTCATCTCTTCCTTTTGAGGAACCCAGTGCCCACCTTGCTGGGAGATTTCTATTATTCTGTTCACCAAAGGAATGAGAAGCAGAGAGGGAGGTTGGTGAGATGCTGTGCTCCTCTATTTCACACTTGGCTGCTTAAACACTTACCCAAGACTGATGCTTTCCTAAATCCTCACCAACAGAAGAATTGGGCTAGAAGACTCATTGCTTTGACTGCAGATGACATCAGATGGTGCACCCAGAGCACCAAAGGAAGGGACATAATTACTAGCTGTGGGAAGTTCCCCAATGTACCTCTGGTAGGAGTGAAGGGTTGCATCAATTACAATCCTTTGCTGTTCAAAAGACAATTGGGCTATGCTTTGGTTCACCCTCCTAGAGTGCAGGACTTGGCTGAAACCCTTTATTGTGAGATAAAGCCTAATCTAGCTGTTGTCAGGCAAGCATCCTGGGCTTGGGACAACATCCAGACCAAAGGATGGCCATTCTTAGGAGATGCAATAATGTGGCTTCAGCTCAGTATTATGAATGGTCTCATGCTAGGGCTCAGATTTCTGGAATGCCCTTCACCATTGAGGATGCACCTGGACCATCCACATCACCATCTCCAGCCACTGTCAGCCTGGAGGAATTTGAGAAACTGAAGGAGAGGAATGAAAATCTGTCTCAAGCTCTGAAGAAGACCCTCTGGGAGAGGAGTGATGGTCGTCTAGACATTGAGAGGTTAGAAAATCTTAGAGTGGAGCATCTAGCCAGGATTGAGAAAGCAAGAGACTACATCAAGAAATCGAGAGCTGGAGAGCAGATTTTGAAGAATTCCTGTAAAGAGGCCCAGTTTCAGAAGGCTAGGACTGATATATATCTGAAAGAAAGTCAAGCTAGGTGGGTCAGAATCACTGAAGCTCGCACCCAAGAGGATAAGAGAACTCAGGCCAGGATTGAGCAGTTAGAGGCCATTGAGAAGAAACAACAAGAGGCTCTGCTAGCAGCCCAGAAGGAAATTTCAGAATTGAAGCTTAGGGATGGTGTGAAAAGGTCAAAGGACCAAGAGAGGAACAAGAAGCTGACTGCTGCTATTGCCACCAGAAACCTTCTTATCAGGAACATTACAGAGCATCCGGCTGGTCCTGTAACTGAAGCACTTTTGAAGGAGGTTAAGGAGGATGAGTTTGGCTTAGATGTTTGACTTATTTGCTTGTTGTTATTTCCATTTCATGTACTTTTCTTTTGTGTTGTATTTTAATCCCTCAGGGGCATGCGTTGTAAAAACAAACTATGTATGATCCACCATTTGTAATATATTTGTTAGTTTGTTTTATTAGGCTTTCTTTCTCTCAAGCAGCATCAAAGTATCTTCCTCAGGGTATGGAAAGGTCAAAACCAAGTACCAAGCCGGATACCTTGGAAACAAATAAGCATACTGCATTGCATACTAACTTTTGTTTTGTTTTGTAGGTTTTTGTTTTGTTTGTTACTAACTCTGTTGTGGTTCAGGAATTATTGCTCGCCGTCGAGTGTTCCCTCTCAACCGTCCACACAGATATCCTACTCGCAACAACCTTCCTGGTATCCAGATGGACCAAGTACAGCAAGAGCTGATAGAGGTCAGAACCCAGATGGTTAATGAAAGGCTGGAGATGAGAAACCAAATGACCCAGTTCATGGAAGTAATGAATGGCTTGGCTCAAAGTCAAGAAAGATTGAGGGCATTGGTGGAAAGACAAACCCCAGAAGAACCTCCCCTGGGAACTGGAGGAACAAGCAACAATGAGAGGGGTCAGCCTCATGTTAATCCACCAGTATATGGGCCTCATCTGCATCCGGAAGTCAACATCCCGGGTATTGTGCAAGGAAATACTACTGGAGGAAGGGTTTTACAAGAAGACCCCCAAGAAGAGCAGTTTACTGTGATGGGAGCTGGGGATGAAGTTTATGATAGAAGGCTTGATGAAATTGCTGAGAAATTGAGATCTCTGGAGTCTCAAAATTCCCTAGGTTTTGATGTTATGGACATGGGGTTAGTGGACGGAGTAAGAATTCCCCACAAGTTTAAACCCCCGTGCTTCGAGAAGTACAATGGAACTTCCTGTCCACGAACTCACTTGCAGTCTTTTCTGGGGAGACTCAAAGCATACACCATGGATGAAAAACTGTGGATGTTTTACTTTGAAGATAGTTTGACCGGAGCTTCAAGGGAGTGGTACTCTCACTTGACTAGAGCTACTATCAGATGCTGGAAAGACCTAGCTGAGGCCTTCATCAGGCTGTACCAATACAATCTGGACATGGCTCCTAACAGAACCCTTCTGATGGGAATGTCTCAATCCTCCAGAAAAAGCTTCAGGGAATATGTCCAGAGGTGGAGACAGCTTGCTGCTGCTGTCCAGCCACCCATGTCGGAAAGAGAAATGGCTGACATGTTTATGAACACTCTACAGGGAACATATATTGATAGGCTAGCTGCCTTTTCTTCCACCAGCTTCGCTGACGTAGTCATAGCTGGAGAAAGAATTGAAAGCCTTCTGAAGATGGGTAAAATTTCTGATAATGGTGCAAGCTCGTCAAGTAATCCCAGGAAGCCTTTTGTGGGACCAAGAAGAACCAGTGAGACAAATGCCATTCATGCCAATAGGGGCAGACCTCAGTTTGTTCATAGGTCAGTAGCAGCTGTCACTATTCCAGCTCCAATTCCTCAGCAACCAGCATATCAACCACAACAACAACCACATTATCAACAGCAAGTTCAGTATCCGCCACAAAGAACCAACAACAACAACAGAAATCAACAACAAAGACCTTTTCAACAAAGACCATCACAGGCAAATAGGGTGATTGACCCTATCCCTATGCCTTACGCCGCTTTATTGCCACAGCTCCTGAAACTAAACTTGGTTGAATTAAGGACATTGGCACCACCAGATCCCTCCAGTCTTCCAAGAAACTATGATGTCAACGCCAGATGTGCTTTTCATTCCAATGCACCTGGCCACAGTAATGAGAATTGCAGGGCTTTACAAATGAAAGTGCAAGATCTGGTGGATTCCAAAGCCCTCAACTTCGCACCCCCGCCAAATGTCAACAAGAATCCCATGCCCAATCATGGAGGACTGTAGAACCTCAAATTTGCCCTCTTCATTTTAAGCATCATAATACACCATTTTCATCATAAGCATATCATATATATAGCATTATAGCATAGGAAAATAAAGCATGACAAGCATCAAGCCCTAGCATGAGGCATATGGCCATCTGGGGAGGTGTTGAAGGCCATCTAAGCCAAGGCAAGGGTTCCAATGGATTTGTGGGAGGCCTATGATGAGTCTAGACTCCTTTGGCAAGGCCAAGTTCACTTGCAAAAGCTCAGAAGATTGCTTAATCATCACAAGTTTTAAGACAATGCAAGGCTCCTAAGCAGTGCAACCAAATTAGGGTTTTGGCTTCAAGAGCCTTAACCTCATAATTTTGGCCAAATCTTTTGGGCAATGTTTTCTATATGATATGAGGTTCTTACATGTCAATTTTCATGGAAAAATTCCAAGTGGAAGTCAGTCATTGCCTCAGTTACTTGCAGATGAAGCAAAAAGTCAACTGGGCCCAGAAAAAGTCAACTGTGCCATTCCAAGGGGTCTAACCCAATTTTTTTTGGCCAAATGAGGTATATTCAATGTTATAAGATGTTGGGTGATCTTAAAGTACAAGAATTTTGGTGGTTTGAGGGGTTTTGGCAAAAGTGCACAAAGTTGGTCATGGAAAAGTTAATATTTTTGGCTATTTTGACCTAAAACTTCACAAGGCCTTAACTTGATCAAAAAATCTTCAAATGGACCCAACCCAAACATGAAAGTTGGATAGTAAGGGCTGCCATTTTTAAAAAGTACAAGTACATTTTCATGGGATTTATGGTTTGAGAGATATGGCCCCCGAAAATTTAGGTATTTTAGGGCAAATTTCCAAGTTTCAAGGCCAAGCCATTTGCACAAAGGCTCAAAAATGGATAGTTTGCTATGCTATGGCCAAAGTAAGTTGACACAACCAAAATGCATCCCATTTAGGTCATTTGGCTCAAAGAAAAGTGGAAAAATTCATGCACATGAAAAAGTTCCATAAAACTTGCATTTTACACTTGAATTTGCATAAGGCATGACCATTGTGTGATAGCTTGCATCCAAGGGCTGAAGTTGTTTGCTGGGAATCATTGGTGGGATGGTGAATGCACATGCAAGAGAGGCCAGCAAATCATGAGCTTGGCATGCTTATGGCACACTTGGGCCAAAATTGCATTTTCACAAAAATCAGCCCTCTCTCACGTGCATTTGTTCTAACCCTTTTGCATTGCCATATATATTCTATAACAATCAGAATTAGGGTTAGAGGCAGCCAGAACACACACTCATTCTCTCATTCTCATATTTTATGCAAAATTGCTTATTCTCCACAAACTCTTGCTACAAGAATCCATTCACAAAACTCTTGCTGGATTCTTAATCCTCATCACTCATAGATCATTTCCATACCATTTGTTTGGATTATTCTTCAAGAATCATCCATTTCTCATTTCTTGTGCACATTTGCATTTTGTGCCATAACTTTTGATCTAGGCAAGCTTTCTTCAATCCAAGACCACATTCATACTCCTCTCATCTCAAGGATCATTAAGCACCCATGGATCTAGATTTATAGTGAAGTTTGTTCAAGTGGCCATTTGAGAAGCTTTGAAGCACAAGGAAGCACATTGCTGGATTTACAAGTTTGCAAAGCCTTAGATGCATTTATTTTGCATCTAAGGGGATAAGGAGATCATTTGCCATCACTTTATACCATTCTTGACTTCAAATTTGGAACACCACCTTAGGTATGCTCAAATTTCGAATCTCATAGAAATGTATTTGGTTGTGTGTTTTAGAATCCTCATGTTGTGGTGGTTACAATGCTCTTTGTAGTTTGTGAAATGGTTGAGTATTCACAAAGTTATGGTGATTTAAAGTTTCATGGACAATTTTATTTTCATTCATATCTTGAGTTTCTTTGAGTTTTAATCCAATCCAAGCATGTATTTGTGTTTAGTGATGTTAGATTATGTATTCTGGAGAGTTTCATGGCCGGCCGTGGCTTGGTTTGAGATTTCATGAAGTTAGGGTTAGGGTTTGGTTCATTAATGGTGGTTAGAGTTTAGGGTTTCTTCATGAAGAAGAAGGTTCAGCCCCCCAGCGCTATCCACACCCCCCACGCAAGGCCCATGCTGTTTTTTGAACTAACGTGTTTACTTCTTGCACCCCCTTGGCCCATTTGCTTTATTTTTATTCTTTTTCTTTACCAATTTTATTCCATTTGCTTTTGATCCATTTTAAATATTTCCTTAACTCTAAAAAATCCAAAAAAATTCATATGCACTCCTTGATTCATCTAGTTTTTTATCATAATTTTTCCAGATTTTTATTTTCATCCCACGTGGCCAAATAAATTCAACATTGAGCATTGCTTTCTTGTGGACTCTCATAGACCAATCTGCCTTGTCCAATTTCTATTTTTCTCATCCTTTAAGCTATGAACCCCATTCTTTTTGCATTCAAATCCTAAGACACTAGAATATCTTCATGATTTATCTTGCATTTTTCACAAATTTCCTTGCTGGACTTTGCTTGAGTTACTTGTGCCTTAATTTTCAAAACCCTAAATGGTGATACCTTGCATCCTTGAGCTTCATTGACCTAGTTTGGTGCTGTATTTTTGCAAACCCTTTTGGATTCTCATTTCTTTGTGTTTGGAGAGTACTTTTCTGGTTGGGTAGATTTTTTAGGTGCTTGGATCTTTTTCTTGGGTATTTTCTTCCTCACCTTGCCTTGTTTTGCATACTTTGAGTCTTATAGTCTCTTTTAAGTTTAGAAGGGCACTTGTGCCAACTTCTCCTCATCTTTTGGGGTCCTTTAGAGGTCTAGGGTTGTTCCTGGTCTTAGGATAGGGTTTGAGTCTCCTTGAGTCTTGGTGTTGGGTCTCTTTTATGTGCTTTATTTCTTTAAGTGTTATGCATGCCTTCTTTGCACTTGTTTCACTTCCAATCATCTCAATATGATCTTGTGTTGCTTTGCTTATCATCTTGTGAACTCTTTGCCATGCCTATATGCTTGTGTAGCTTCTGACTTGTTGGTTCATGCCTTGGTTTTATGTTGTTACACTAACCTTGCAGGGGCTATGGTAAGTTTGAGATGTGGGAATTGAGTTCCACATCTCCATTTCTCATCTCTTCTCATTTTGTTTATATGGACTAACATCTTCTTGTTGGGATTAGGCCTTTCTCATCTCTCCTTTTATCTTCTTCTTCTTCTCTTGAGATCATTTTTAGGTTAGAAAGACCTCACAAACCCTAGGAACTCCATGCATGCTAACTTAGGATAGAAACTTCCCCCTAGTTTTTCCTTTTGCTCCTTTGGTTCTCTTTCTCTTCTCATCTTCAAACTTAAGTCTAATTCACTTAATAAAGGTTGGGTGCTTTCATGTGACATGAGACTTTGCTATGAGATGCTTGCACGCGTTCCATTTCGGGGCGAGGTGTGAGTCATCACTCGTGGTAGATAGGTCTTAGCATGAGTACCTCACAAAGAAAGCGTTAAAAGACACTTCTTAACCAAAAACCACAAAAACACTTAATAATGGTAATAGGCCAGTGTGCTTAAGCCTTCACTTGTGGGACTAGCTTTGGGGATTTCCCCCATAGATAGGTGTGCCTCTTGCGCATTCCATTTCGGGATGATGTGAGATGTACACATCCCATTGAGTAAGACTTAGGTACACTTTCCTATGCAAACTCCACTCATAAAAGCTTCTAAAAAAAACAAACAAATAATAAGCGTCTTTCCTTCGGGAATTCTTTTCTCACCTCATTCGCTCCATCCGCGAACTTTCTCCTACTTGTCACTTTGCAAGACGGTAACGCACTCGTCGTCCGAGCCTGCAACACCTGAGCATTGACTTAGGTGTCGCTCCCACCAAATGAAGCCGGGTCAAATGGGGTACAGACGCGAACGGTCGGCGAAGGGAACAGTGAGAACACACAGCCGTGAACTCACTGGAGAATGAATAGAGTCGCCAGCTAGGCATTTTTATCCCGGAGGAAAGGCAATGCTGCATAGACCTAGAAAGAGATGGATAAGACGGTTGCGAACCAGAGAGACTGAGAAAGGGGGTTGGTTACAACCTGGGAAGGTATTAGCACCCAGATTGTCCGTCGTACTCGACGGGATCCACGCTTAAAAGATTTGTGTTTTAAAGGGGTAGTGTCAGTGCAATCTGTGTATAAAGAGCTGGAAAAGAATGTACAGGTGTCAGTGTAAAAGAAGTGTGAGGTGTAATATATACAGTGTCAGTGTAGGAATAAGAATGAACTGCTCAAGATCATGAGGCTAAAAGATGATGCTAGAAAGAGGGGGAATATACAGAGACTTTTGTTCGATAACTGTTAAGTTATGCCTACGTATCCTCTCGTGCAATGAGGAAGTCAGAACACCGTAGTTCGACCCAAAGAGACTGAAAGATGAATTGACTTGTGAACTGCTTACTTGTCTATGCTCAAGTGTATGACCTGTCTGGCTCAGGTGCAAACTGTCTTGCATTAGACGGAAGAAGCGAGCTCTCGTTTGTGAGTGAATGAGATGAGAAAAGAATCCCGGAGGAGACGATTATTGTTTGTTTTTGTGTTTTCAGTCTTTTATTGTTTTTGGATTTTGTCATAAGTTAATGAGCTTAAGTCTAAACCAATGGATTTAGTAAACTCATCACATCTTCCCTCTGATTAGGGGTAATGAGAATACCTTAAGTGTGAAGTCAGATTCTCACACTTAATCACCTATGGTGTAGGATTAAGATCATTAACCTACTTGTGATTAATTAGATGTTTTTGGTGTTTTTGTTTAGTGTTAAGTAATGAGGTTAAGCCATAATCAGGGATTAAACAGACTCATTACACCATCCTAATAGAAGGATAATAGATGAGAATGTTTAAGCTGAGGAAAGCTCCTCAACTTAATTCATGATTAGGGATTAAACTCATGACAAAACAAGCCTTTGATTAAGTGGATTTTATTAAATGATGTGATGATGAAGTGATTTTTAGGGTTTGTAAGACAACTTGAGGAGGACTTGTCCATTAACACTAGGGTTAGTCCTTCTTAACCAATTAAGGAAGAATTAGAACCCTAATGCAAGGCCCAAGTTACAAGTGTGATGTATTGATACTTATTAAGTGGATTGATTAAGAGATTTAAACACATTAAGGGTTTAACACTTAGGATTAAAGTTATACACTCCATCCTAAGAGAAGGATGCAGGCATAAGCTTAATCACAAAGCCTTAAAGCCTTTAGGGTTTAGTCCCTGATTGTGAGGTGAGAAGAGAAGACTCAAAGGAGACACAAAGGTAAAACTAAGAGGGGAAACTAATCAAAACCCTAATTATTGTCATGCTTGGTTGTTCCTAAGGTTTGTGAGGTTTTCAAAAGAAGTCTTCAATGGAACCACCAGGAAGCAGATGAAAGGATCAAGAGAAGCAAAGTGACTTGCTTCATTCAAGAAGTCAAGTCACTTGAAGAAAGAAAGTAAGAAGAAGAGGAATGAGCAAGCTCAAACCTAAACACATATAAAAATGCAGCAATGGATGCAAGAGAGATGAAAAGAAGTTATGAGAAGTGAAGGCAAATTCACTTCTCAAAGCCACTTACCACCTGAAAGGTTAGAAAAGGAATGCAATGCAATGCAAAATGGGATGAGATGACATGATGAGAAACAAAACCAGAAGCATATACATGATGCTAATGATGCTATGAGATGTTACAAACATGAGGCAGCACATGGAAATGATCATACAAGTTCATGAATGCAAATGAAGCAAGTTAGGAACCATGAACATACATGAGAAGTTATGAAGTGCACATGGCATACAACATGGCAAATACATGATGCAATGACCAAACATGCTTTCAATATGTCTTATGATGTCAAATGGATCAAATGGATGCTTGAAATGTCATGGCAAGTCATGTTATGCAAGAAGATGCAAGATGGATGCATATGGAAGCCCAAATTAGGGTTTATGATCAATGCAACAAACAAAAACCAAAATCAGAAGCAAACAACATTGTAAAAAATTGAAAATGCCACTCAAAGGACCCCTAATACTATACTAAACCAATGCCCAAAGGAGAGGTCTCAACTCCTAACCAATCTCAAGTTATGATTTTTACAAGATTTCTAGGGTTTTAGGGTTCCTAAACAAAAGAAATGCCAAACAAAATAAAAATGAAAGATCAAATCATGGCCATTTAGCCTCACAAACTACATGCTAAACACAATGCAATGCAAAAAGAATCAATGTCCAACTCTTCATGGATAGGCAGAAATGATTTTTTTGAACTTTGGATCAAATTAATGCATAAAAATGATTTTAATTCAATGAGAAATTCTTAAAATGCATCAAGATCAAAAAATAAATTTGTTTTGAAGGTTGGACAATGTTTCTAAATGTCTTAGAACATTTCATGAATTTTTTTGGTGATTTTTAAATACCTAAAAGTATTTTTAATAAATTAATTTTCATTAATCAATTAAAAATAATCTTTTAAATATTTAAAAATACTTTTTAAATGCTAAAAATGAAAATAAAAATATTTTTGTGTCTTAAAAATTAATGAAACTCTTGAGAAAAAGTTTCATAATTTTTAAACAATTTTTACTATTTTAAATAAATTATGGAAGTTAAATGACAAAAAAATGAAATAAAAATAAGATAAATGGAAAGTATTCTGATCCAACGCATGAGATTTAAAGCTGGGGAAAGACCATTGACTTGGCGCGTGAATCAAAGGACAGGATGCAATCTGACTTAATTATGTTTTACGAATTAATTAAGTGGATTAGGGCTAATGAGGACACATCTGGGCCACACAAACGCGTGGCAGGTCAACAAGTCAACTGATCCTACGCGTGAAATTCAAACTGCACTTAATGACCTGATTAAAACCCTAATGATTTTCAGGTGGCCGGAGAAGACCTCCGGTCGTCTTCTCCGGTGGGAACCCCACCTGAAAATCTCCAAAACTCTCAAAACCTAACTAAAATGAAATCCAAAAATATGGAAATGATCCCCACCACTTACTGAATCAAAACCCCATGCCCAAACTCATTTATTTTTCACCAAACTCATGAATCGAACAGAATTATTTTTTAGGTCACAGAGTTTCAGAACACGATTACATTCTCATTTCATCACCATTTTCAAAACTAAAGACATATTTATGATCAGGGAAGCATGAATAACAATTTAAGAACTCAAAAAATGATTTCTGGAAAAAATGTTCTTGAGCTACCTGAGTTTCGAAGCTCTCAAACCAGCAACTTTCTGACCTCCCCTCTTGATGCAATCCACTCTACTTGATCCCCTGATGATGCTTGAATGCTTAGAAGGAGTTTAAGTTAGCTGGTTAGGGAGCTTGCACAGCTTCTGCTCAAGCTCAGTTGAAAATGGTGATGATGATCCAAGCTGTTTCAGGCCAATGTAAGTGGTTCTTTGTGACCAGTGTGGTGAGTGGAGAAGGTTTATGAGATTTGTTTGAGTGTTTATAGCCTGTGGAAGATGTTTCGAAGGAAGATGCAGGTTGGAGTGAAAAATGGAAATGAGGTGTTCTTGCTTGATTCAGGCTTGAGTCTTGTTGGTTTGGGACCAATGAAGCATGGTGAATTGATGTGTGGGAATGGTTTGAATGTTTGTGTGTTGTGCAGAGAGTTTTCAAGAGAAATGCTTGAAGGGGTGATTTTGTGTATATGATGCTAGGGTGTGTTTCAGCTTGGCTTCTTGTATGAATTGGCTAGCATTTGATTTGCATAAAGGACTCCTATTGGTCAGATGATGTGACCTGACCTGCTGTGATTGGGATGTTTACTTTTGCAAAAAGTCCACTTTGTTGTAAGAGAGGCATGGCTTGAGTTCTAGCTTGGTACAAGGGGCATGGGCTGCACAGCAAGATGAGGTGAGAGGCTATGGCTGGTTCAAAGGCCAATGCAGCAAGTTGGTGAAGTGTGATCATGAGTTTTGCAAGTTGGTTCTTTTCTAGTTCACATGAAACTTTCTTGCTACATAAGCCATGAAACATGAGAAAATCTTGGTTCAATCTGAACTTTGTGACTTACATGATGCTTGCATATTAGTTTGATGTCAATTAGAAGTCACAAGAATGCTTGACACATGAAATTGCAAGTTTTCCAATTGGTGCATGACTTGAAAATTAATGATTTTTGCCAACTTTGTCACACCATAACTTTTGATCCAAAATGAATTAGGTCATGTTCTTGTACTTTTTGAAAAGGGAAAAATGTATTCTACAACTTTCATGACCAAAGTTTTTCCATTTGAAGCATTTTTGGATCAAAAAGTAAGGTTTGAAAAGTGACCTAAAATGACATATTCTTTAAAAGTCAACTATGCCCAAAAAAGTCAACTTTGCAAAAACTTGTAATTCTTGATTTTTGTGAACTTCAACCTTCTTCCATGATCAAATAAAGATCATATACACTCAAAATGATGAAGATCACCCCTTGGTTGGGTCATTGGGGGCCTCAGATGCCCTGATTTTGCATTGACTTGTCTGAAAAGTCAACCCTTGATCAGATGGCTTCCTCATGGAATTTCTTCATGAAAATTGATATGCACACTCCCTATACCATATAGAGACCAATGGAAACAAGAATGACCAAAAAAATTGGAGTTATGGCCTCTGAAACCAAAACCCTAATTTTAGGTCAACTGTGTAGTCAAACTTGGCTCTGCATCCACACCAATCCCAGTTCTTGTGATTCTTTGGCATTTTTGACTTTGAGAGGATGTTATATGATATAAGAACACACATGGACCCCTTTGAAGTGATTGGTGGCTTTTGGAGTGGCTCAAGAAAATCTTGGATTGCTCAGATCACAAACCCTAGATGCAGATGACTTTGAATCTATGCAGTGACTCAAAAATGAGATATGAGGTGATATGATTGTGTTTATGCATATGAAATGATCACAAGCCATGGTGTGAATGGGTGAGGGCAAATTTGGGGTGTTTACAATAGGCAGTTCAAGCCTTTAATTCACAAGCAATTTCCTTTTAGTACCCCTAGTTAGGGGAACTACGGCGTCTCTGATCCTCATTATCCTGATGTGGTACGTAGGCAGCGGGGTAGGGCCCGTTCGAGCACAATCTTTATTTTCCCTACATTTTTTTCCTTTTCATTTCTTATTTCAGTTCTTTTCTCAGATTCCTTCCCAGTTCATTTTCATTTCTTGTGCTGCAGCTTTCATACCCTCACCCTTTGAAACAGTTTCTTTTGCAAGCGTGGATCCCGTCGGGTACGGCGGACGATCTGGGTGCTAATACCTTCCCAGGTCGTAACCGACTCCCGAACTCAGTCTCTTTGGTTTGCAGGACCTGTGTCCTTCCTCTTTCTTTCTTCTGGTTTGTGCAGCATTACCATTCCCTTTCTTCGGGATAAAAATGCCTGGCTGGCGACTCTATTCTTTTTCCGCGCCACTTTCGCGTTTGTACCAGGATGGAAATCCCAGGAGCGACAGCTGGCGACTCTGCTGGGGACTCGAACCCAGAATCTCTGGTTCCCCTGTGAGTCTCTCCTAGCGCTTGTGTGTTTCTATTTCATTGGGTGATGTTTGTTTTTTGTGGCTTGTTGTATTTTATTGTTGTTTACAGCTTCATTTACAGCTTTATTTACAGTTTTCAGTATTTATTTTCCGCATCATATATATCATACTGGACTGTCTGGACTGGTTTTCTGTTTGGTGGGCTCGGGTGATACTATTTCTGAGAGATAAGCCAAGTACCCGGCTTGAGTGCACCCTAGGATTAGAGTGGACATATTGTACTCACATGTGGCATGATGAGTGGCGATGTGTTTCACGCCCAGATTGCGACCGTCTTGGAAATATCTTGTGTGGGGATTTCCTCCACTTCGGGATAGGACCTTGATAGTTATGTGCATCTGGGGACCTATCATTGAGAACCTTTGTGGAAACAACCCTCTCCAGTGGTGGCAGTGGCAGACCACATTTTGTGGCAAACCCATTCGCACCCGAGGGTCCACTGGGGACTCGCATAGGATGGCCTGGTTCTCTTATAGGAACTCAGTCAAAGCATCTGGTCGTATGACATTAGTACTGTATCCTACGGGCTGAATGTACTATTGTTTCTCGATTTCAGCGCTCGAAGCTGGGGACTTATAAGGGATGCTTGTTTTCCCGGACTCAGCTGAGGCCTCCCTGCGTAGTACATAATGCCTAACCGTTTCCCTGATTTGGTCATGAGCCATTTCTCGGAAATGGTGAAAGTATTATTGCTATTCGGCTTTGAGAGTCCGTGATGTTTGACCCGGAGCACACCTGTGAGATTGGGGATGGGTTTACAGGTTTGCAGGAACCCTTGACCTCATCATACCCTTGTTACCAGTGTAGTTCATATTATGATACAGTTCCGGAGATCTAGTTTTCTTGTTCTGGTATTCTTGATACTGTGGTCTTGAGATCTTCTTCAGAGAGTTGTGATTATCAGAGAGTGTGACTCAGTGGACTTTTAGTTTGTCAAGTTATTCAGAGGGGCCTTTGTCAGTGTCCAGATTCCAGACAGTCTAAGATGGCCATGTGTCTTTGCATTTGCATCTGCATTGCATCATTGCATCATTAATCATTGTTTTTGTTTTCATTCAGGTTCATTTCTCTGCTTCCGGTTCCGGTATTCTCTTCAAAGATGGAAGATCCTCGCAAGCAGAATATTCATTTCAAGTTCTTTGATATCAAGGTTGGCTTTTTGAAAAAGATGGTAAAGCTGATTACACCCAACCAGGTAGAGAGATTCAGAAAAGCTTACGGGAGTATTCTTGATGTGGTAATAGAGCTAGATCCTTCCGAGAGGAGTGCCATTCATACATTGCTTCAGTATTATGACCCTCAGCTCTGTTGCTTCACCTTCCCTGATTTTCAGTTGGGCCCTATGCTGGAGGAATATGCTCTGATCCTGGGTGTGCCGGTTCGAGACCAAGTTCCTTTCAATTCTGAGATGAGTAGACCGGCACCTGAGGCTATTGCTAAGGCTCTTTATTTGAGCCCTTCTGCTGTGAAGTCTTTGACCATTATTAAAGGAGGTGTGTCTGGGTTTTCTTTGGAGGCTCTGGTGAAGAAGGCGGAGGAATTGGCTGTTGAAGGGGAATGGGATGCTGTCTGTGCTATCTTGGCTCTTTCTATCTATGGCATTATTTTGTTTGCTGATATGGAGAAGTGCATAGATATAAACGCCATACGTCTCTTTTTGCTGAAGAATCCTGTGCCTACCTTACTCGGGGACTTGTATTACTCAGTTCATTACAAAACTGAGAAGAAGAGGGGAGGTTTGGTTCGTTGCTGTGCTCCTTTATTTCACATGTGGTTCATGAGACATTTGCCTAGTACGGGAGTGTTTAGTGACCACACTCTGGTATGGGCTCAAAAGCTGGAAAAGTTGCTGGCCAAAGATGTTAGATGGTTCACTCAAAGGCTGCAAGGTGCACGTTTCATCACCAGCTGCGGGAGTTACCATAGTGTGCCTTTGTTGGGAATAACTGGAGGGATTAATTACAATCCAATCCTGTTAAGAAGACAATTGGGATACGCTTTGAGAGAGGTGCCTGAAGATTTGAAACTGACCCCTATTTTCTACTTCTCAGTGAAAGATAATATGCCCTTAGTGAGGAAGGTTGCGGGAGCTTGGAAGTGCATTAAGGGAGAAGGGATAGCTAGCTTTGGGAAGTGTAACAATCAGACATTCCCAGAGTACGAAGCTTGGTTGAAAGACAGAGCTAGAAGAGTTTTGTTACCATTTTCAACACCAGTTCCCCCAGTTGCTGAGTCCATTGATACTGTGCCTCTAGAGGAATTCAAGAAGTTGGAAGCCCAGCTACATGCAGTTAGAGTTGAAAATACTGAGATGGTAAGCCTGTATCACCAAGCCAATAGGACCAGGATTGAAGCTGAAGAGAAGTTGCTGAAGATACAGACGACTTTGGAGGCTAAGGAGAAGGACTTTGCAGGTAGAGAAGCACATTTCCGCAGATTGGGGATGATGGAAGCCCAGAGAGAAGATGAGCGCAAAAAGAAGTCAAAGACCCTCAGAGATGCTCGTCAGTCTATTGTCTGGTTGAAGGGACAAAGAGAGCAAGAGCTGAAACAATATAAAGAAAAAGAAGAGTTCTTTGAAGTTCAGATGGCTTACAAAAAAGAAGAGGTGGAGCAAGTCCACAAAATTCGCAGAGAGAAGACCCAACAACTCGCAGACAGTCAACAAGCCCTCGAAGCAGCACTTAAAGAAATTGAAGACTTAAAGTTGATGGCAGGAGTCAAGAAGGTCAGATTTGATGGGGGGCTTAGTGATGGAGCTTCAGGGTCCTTAGGCGTTGGTTCTGCTTCTTAGTTTACTTTTCTTGTATCTGGATTACCTACAGGCATGTTGTAGGAGTCCTAGTTGGTTGTTTCTCCTTTGTAAAGACTTGTACCCTACGGGGAATTCTGTGTTATTTGCCTGATAGGTTGATTTATGTTATGGTTTTTTCCATTATTTCTTGGTTCACTTGCTGTTGTGGTTTGAATGTGGTCTCTCGCGAAGGTTCCTGGAAGTCGAGGATCAGTGCCCATCTGGTTTTCTTTGCTGAAATACCGGGACCGGGGCATAAATGACTTGTGATTGGAAACATAAACAACTGCATTGCATCCATATAACTTGTTTGTTGTTTTGCAGGTAGTGTCTCGGTTACTAACGTGTTTTGTGTTTCAGGCACTATAGCTCCTCGAAAAGTTCGGGGGCAACCAACAGTACACAGATATCCAACCAAGATTAACAGAGAGCGAGTCATGGACCAGTTACAAGCAGACTTGACAGATTTGAGACAAAGGATGGATAATTTTATGACACTAATGGTCGGCATGGGGCAGACCCAAGAGCGTCTTCGGGAGATGGTTGAGAATCAGAATAGGAACACTGCGGCTGCTGCTACTGCTGACAATCGTACCGGTGCGGGCGCACGTCAGGTCGAACCTCCTGTTACACAGCCAGGAGTGACAATAATCAACGATGGGTTGCACAACATTCAGGTAGACCATCAAGACGACCAGTTCACTCTGCTTGATGAGGCTGAAGGTCAAGGAGCAGAGATGAACAAGAGGTTTGAAGAGATGGCTGAGCAAATCAAGGCTATTCAGTCCCAAAGTTCTTTGGGATTCGACATAACAGACTTGGGCTTGGTTCCGGGAGTCAAGATTCCGTATAAGTTCAAAGTTCCTACCTTCGAGAAGTATGACGGCACTACTTGCCCGAAGACCCATCTGCAATCGTTTGTCGGGAGGATTGCCGCTCATACAGATGATGAGAAACTTTGGATGTATTATTTTCAGGATAGCTTGGTGGGAGCTTCTCTTGAATGGTACATGAAGCTCAATAGGGTCAATATCAAGAGCTGGAAGGGTTTAGCCGAGGCCTTTGTGAGGCAGTATCAATATAACATGGACATGGCTCTGAAGCGCACGCAGTTGCAACACATGACCCAGGCGGCAAAAGAAAGTTTCAAAGAATATGCCCAGAGGTGGCGCCAGTTAGCTGCCAGGGTGAAACCACCTCTCTTAGAGGATGAAATGGCTGACATGTTTATGGGCACTCTCCAAGGTGTTTTTCTAGAGAGGTTGGCATCTAGCTCGGCCACCAAGTTCAATGATATAGTGATTGCTGGAGAGAGAGTTGAGACTCTATTAAAGACAGGGAAGATTCAAGACCCTAATACTGCTGGTAGCTCTGGGGGAGCGAGGAAAGCCTTTGGCGGACCTCCTAGAAGAAGATAAGGGGAAGCTAACGCAGTATATGGCCGAGGCAGAGGCAGAGGTTATAGACGAGAATACAATCAGATAGTTGCAGTCACAATTCCCACTACACCAATTCAACCAGCTCAACAGGCTCTACAACAGCCTCAGCAACAACAGCAGTGCAACTATCAACAGAGACCGTATCAACAGAGGCAGTCACGCCAAGCTGATAGGGTTTTTGATGTGATCCCCATGAAATACACAGCTTTACTCCAGAGATTGTTGGAATTGAACTTAATTCAACTGAGGACCTTGGCTCCACCTACTGGAACTCTTCCTCCAGGTTACGACGCCAATGTTCGGTGCGCTTTCCATTCTGGGGCACCCGGGCACTCAACAGAGAAGTGCAGGGCTTTGCACTATAAAGTTCAGGATTTGATCGACTCCAAAGCAATCAATTTCGCGCCGCCTCCGAATGTCACGAATAACCCTATCCCTAATCATGGGGGAGCTAGGGTTAATGCTATTGAGATGGAGGAGAGGTTGAACTTGGTGGAGAAGGTTGAAGAAGTGAAGACCTCCTTGTTGCTGGTCAAAGAGAGGTTGGTGAAGGGTCAGGTTTTCCCGGGTTGTGGGTTTGATTGCGAAGACTGTGTTGAGTCGAAGAATGGTTGTGACAGATTGAAGACTGGTTTACAGAGACTGATGGATGATGGGCTGTTACAGTTCAACAGGGTCGATAAGAGGACTGATGAAGTGTCAACAGTGACCATATACTATGATCCTGCTGAAATGCCAGCGCAAAGAGAGCCGGTTACTATTTATGTCCCGGAAGTAAGTCCCGTCACCATCACGGTGCCTGGACCTATTCCGTATTCAGATGAGAAGGCTATTCCGTGGCATTACGGATCAGAAGTGTATGTCGGAGGACAAAAAGTGGAAAATAAGACAGTAACCATGGACCCAGCTGTGGTGAATGTTGGGGGAAGTGGAGGTTTCACGAGGAGTGGTCGCTTATTCGCTCCCCAGAATTTGAGAGGAGACACTGATGCTGAGGCTTCTGCTAAAGCCAAAGGGAAACAAATAACAACTGACGATAATGCCACTCCCGCTACTGGTCAAAGTACTTTCGAGAAGGAAATGGAGGAGTTCATGAGGATTATTAAGAGGAGCGACTACAAGGTAGTCGAGCAGCTAAATCAAACTCCCTCCAAAATCTCTATCTTGTCACTGCTGATGTGCTCACCAGCTCATAGAGAAGCCCTTCTGAAGGTGTTGCAGATGGCGTATGTTCCTCAGGAGATTACCGTGAATCAGTTAGAAGCTGTGGTGGGAAGCGTAAATGCGAGCCATGGTTTGGGCTTTACTGATAGGGACCTTACTACTGAAGGGAGGAATCATAACAAGGCTCTCCACATCACAATTGAATGCAAAGGGGCTGTGCTGTCTCATGTCCTGGTTGATACTGGGTCATCTCTTAATGTCTTTCCGAAGAAGGCGTTAATGAAACTCAATGTGGAAGGGGTTGTTTTGAGGCCGAGTGATTTGGTGGTGAAGTCTTTTGACGGTTCTCGGAGGTCTGTCTTTGGAGAGGTTGAGTTGCCAATCAAGGTTGGGTCGCAAGTGTTTAAAAGCACGTTCTACGTGATGGACATCCAACCTGCTTATAGCTGTCTGCTTGGTCGACCCTGGATTCATGCTGCAGGGGCTGTGACGTCAACCTTGCACCAGAAGCTCAAGTACGTAGCGGATGGTCAAGTTGTGACTGTGTGCGGTGAAGAGGACATATTTGTGAGCCATCTATCTACATTCAAATACGTGGAGATGGATGGTGAAATTCATGAAACCCTGTGTCAGGCATTCGAAGCAGTGAATGTTAGTTCCCTGTCTCCTCTGAGTAAAGCTGAAGATAAAGAAAGTACGTCCATTACCTCCTACAAGCAGGCCAAGGAGGTTGTGCGATCAGGTAGTGCCCAGGGCTGGGGCAGATTGCTGGAACTGGAAAAGAAGGAAGACAAGTTCGGGCTTGGGTATCAGCCTGATGGGCTCGTCCGTTCATTAGACAACAAGACCATTACCTTTACTAGTGCTGGGTTATTGGACCGCAATCATATCTGTGCTACCAGTGAAGACGGAGATAGCGAGTTCGATCTAGATAATTGGATCCGCCCGTGTGCACCAGGAGAGGAGCTGCCCAATTGGTCTACTGAAGACATCGTCGAAGTCACCTGGATCACAAAGTAATTGTTATTTGTCTTTTTTTTTTCTACATACTGCATGTCAAATCCTGTACTCTGCCCAAGGTACAAGGATCCATTGTATGGGCCTCCATGTTTTGAAAGCATTTATTTGTCATAAATAAAGGACATTTTTCAATCAAAATCGTTCCTTTTCTTTCAATTTTATTTTTTTGCACAAATAAAGAAAATGGCAATGTGTTTTTCTTTCTTGCTTTTGGTGTGTGTTTTCTCTAAACAGATTCTGAATGAGCACATCACTTGTGCAGTGTCGATCAACCGGATTCCATTGACAACTCTCCTGCTATGACTGAGCATAACTTCGACAATCCAATCTACCAAGCTGATGAAGAGGTTGAGGAAGATTACGAACTCCCTGAAGAACTGGTCAGGTTGTTGAAGCAAGAGGAAAGAGTTATTCAGCCTCATCAAGAGGAAATCGAGGTTATCAACATCGGCACAGAAGAGTTTAAGAAGGAAATCAAGATAGGTGCCAGCTTGCAGACTGAAGTTAAGAAGGGGTTGATTGAAATGTTGCGTGAATACGTTGACATCTTTGCCTGGTCATATCAGGACATGCCAGGGTTGGATACAGACATAGTTGTGCATCGACTACCGTTAAAAGAAAACTGTCCTCCTGTTAAGCAAAAACTGAGAAGAACTCGCCCTGACATGGCGATGAAGATCAAAGAGGAGGTACAGAAACAGTGGGACGCCGGATTCCTTGCCGTGACTAGCTACCCACCGTGGGTAGCTAATATTGTTCCAGTGCCAAAGAAAGATGGCAAGGTGAGGATGTGTATGGATTACCGGGACTTGAACAGAGCCAGCCCGAAAGATGATTTCCCTTTACCTCACATTGATGTATTGGTGGATAATACGGCTCAGTTCTCGGTATTCTCCTTCATGGACTGATTTTCAGGATACAATCAGATCAAAATGTCACCTGAAGACATGGAGAAGACAACTTTCATCACACCCTGGGGCATATTCTGTTATAAGGTGATGCCATTCGGACTGAAGAATGCTGGTGCCACTTATCAACGGGCTATGGTAACATTATTCCATGACATGATCCATAAAGAAATTGAATGTTATGTGGATGACATGATTGCCAAGTCCCTCACAGAAGAAGACCACCTGGTAAATCTGTTGAAGTTATTCAAGCGTCTGAGGAAATACCAATTGAAGCTAAACCCCAACAAATGCACATTCGGGGTACGATCTGGTAAGCTGCTGGGATTTATTGTAAGTGAGAAAGGGATTGAAGATACCCTGACAAAGTCAAAGCCATTCAAGAAATGCCTGCACCAAAAACTGAGAAAGAGGTTCGAGGGTTCCTAGGAAGATTGAACTACATTTCAAGGTTCATATCTCATCTTACAGCAACCTGCGAGCCCTTGTTCAAGCTATTAAGAAAAGAACAAACGGTCAGGTGGAATGAAGACTGCCAGAGGGCTTTTGACAAAATCAAGGAATACTTACAGGAGCCTCCGATCCTTATGCCTCCAGTTGAAGGAAGACCTCTGATCATGTACTTGACAGTATTAGAAAAGTCAATGGGGTGTGTGTTGGGCCAGCATGACGAGTCTGGTCGAAAAGAGTATGCAATATACTACCTAAGCAAAAAGTTTACCGACTGTGAACAACGTTATTCACTGCTCGAGAAAACTTGCTGTGCTTTAGCGTGGGCTGCTCGCCGACTAAGGCAGTACATGTTGACCCACACTACTTTGTTGATCTCCAAGATGGATCCAGTCAAGTATATATTTGAGAAACCAGCACTTACCGGACGGGTTGCAAGATGGCAAATGATTCTCACAGAGTATGATATTCAATACACATCCCAAAAAGCTATCAAAGGCAGTGTATTGTCAGATTATCTAGCTGAGCAACCCATTGATGATTACCAGCCTATGAGATTCGACTTCCCTGATGAAGACATCATGTTCATAAAAGCAAAAGATCATGAAGAGCCTGTTCACACTGAAGGGCCTGACCCAGAAAAAGAATGGACTATGATGTTTGATGGGGCTGTTAACATGAATGGTCGTAGCGTTGGTGCGGTACTCATTACACCTAAGGGAGTTCACATGCCTTTCTCGGCAAAACTCACCTTCAACTGCACTAACAACGAAGCTGAATACGAAGCTTGTATTATGGGTCTTGAGGAAGCCATTGACCTCAGGATCAAGACTTTGACTGTGTTCGGAGATTCAGCTCTGGTAATTAATCAAACCAATGGCAAATGGTACACGCACCAAGATCATCTGATACCTTCTCGGGACTACACAAGGAGGTTGTTGACTTTCTTCACAACAGTCAAGCTTGAGTACATCCCTCGAGACGAAAATCAGTTTGCAGATGCTCTAGCTACTATTTCATCCATGATCAAAGTGCAAGCTGCCAATTTTGTGCCTCAAATTGCAGTATCCAGGCTTGACAGGCCAGCATATGTGTGCTCAGCAGACATTGTCAAAGATGATAAGCCCTGGTACCATGACATCAAATGCTTCTTGGAGGATCAAACATACCCACCTGGGGCATCTTCCAATGATAAGAAGACATTAAGAAGGCTAGCTGGTAGTTTCTTCCTAAACACTGATGGCTCCCTGTATAAGAGAAACTTTGATATGATACTTCTCAGATGCGTTGATAAGGCGGAAGCAGACTTGCTGATGCACGAGGTGCATGAAGGATCCTTTGGTACCCATGCTGGAGGGCATGCAATGGCTAAAAAGTTGCTAAGATCAGGCTATTACTGGATTACCATGGATGCAGATTGTTGTGCCTATGCCAGAAAATGTCATAAATGCCAGATTTATGCGGATAAAGTGCATGTGCCTCCAAATCCTCTGAATGTGATGTCTTCACCCTGGCCCTTTGCCATGTGGGGCATTGATATGATTGGCAAGATTGAACCAACGGCGTCAAACGGACATCGCTTCATCTTGGTCGCGATTGATTACTTCACCAAATGGGTAGAAGCTGCGTCTTATGCCAATGTTACTCGCCAGGTGGTAGCAAAATTCCTGAAAAGAGATATCATATGCAGATATGGAGTGCCCGAGCGAATCATTACTGATAATGGTTCTAATCTGAACAATAAGATGATGGCAGAACTGTGTCGGGACTTCAAAATCCAGCATCACAATTCCTCTCCTTACCGACCAAAGATGAATGGTGCGGTAGAGGCAGCTAACAAGAATATCAAGAGGATTGTACAAAACATGGTTATCACCTACAAAGATTGGCATGAGATGCTACCGTTTGCGTTGCATGGGTACCGAACGTCAGTCAGGACGTCGACTGGGGCAACCCCTTTCTCTTTAGTCTACGGCATGGAGGCGGTCTTGCCTGTTGAAGTGGAAATCCCTTCACTACGGGTGCTGATGGATGTCAAGCTTGATGAGGCTGAGTGGGTATGTGCTCGATACGATCAACTATGCCTGATTGAGGAAAAGAGATTAGCAGCTATCTGTCATAGCCAGCTATATCAAAGGAGAATGAAGCGAGCCTTCGATCAGCGAGTACGTACTCGGGAGTACCAAGTAGGCGAGCTTGTACTCAAGAGGATCATTCCTCCCAGTTCAGATCACAGGGGCAAGTGGACCCCAAATTATGAAGGACCATTCATAGTGAAGAAAGTATTCTCAGGCGGAGCACTAATGCTCGCCACTATGGATGGCGAAGACTTCCAATACCCTGTTAACTCGGACGCAGTTAAAAAATACTTCGCATAAGAGACCCGCTGGACACAAAAACAGAATTATGGTCCAGGCAAAAAAAGGGGCATCCCGGCGAGCTAAAAACAGAATAAAAGCTCGGGCAAAAATTACGGAAAAAAATTTAAAAAATGTACACCCGCTGAGTTGAAAAGCCACATCGGACAACTCAGGCAAAAAAGGGTAACCCGGTGGATTGAAAACCCGAAAGGGCGATCCACGCAAAATCAGGGAATAAGCGAACAACTGCGCTCCGGTTTATCTGAACCACGTCACCACTTCAAACAGCTTGACCATATCAGAAGGGTAGAGATCAGCTCCCCTCATTCTCTTCAGAAGGCCGAAGATGGAACGGAAAGTCTTGAGGATATGCCAGTCATAGCAGGAAGGAAACTCTTTGGAATGTCGTGCCATTGCCATTAGGATAGTTTCTTTTCTCAATTTTTACAGTATCTACCTCTTTCCAGGTGGTTACTTCCTAATGTAAAATTTTGCCTATTCAGAGGTCAATCAATAAAAAGAATATTCAGTCAAACACCGTGTTATGTTTATTTTGTTTACAAAAATGTCCTGAATTTTTTACAAATAACATTGCATGCGAAACATGTTGCTTTTCAAACTGATAAAAATGACATTGCAGAGACACTTAACATCGCTTTGAGTGTCAGGTGACAACAGATGAATAGATCAGGCCGTACCAATCTTGGTACATATGTGTGTATTCTGTTATTGCAGGATTTGCAGGTTATCACCGTATCCCCAAGCAGCAGAGGGTTATTCTCCAAGCAGAGGTATTTCCCCGACAGAGCGCCTATTTACAAGTGACTTATTCTCAACAGGTATCTGAACACCTGCACTCCCCAGAAGTCGGGTCAATCCCCAGCAGGAGTTAGTAGAAGTCTCCCATCCACAGTGGAGTTGTCAGAAGTTTATTATCCGCAACGGAATCGCTAGAAGTTCTCCTTACCCAACAGAGTTGCAGGTAACTTCATTTCCTCACAGAGTCATCGGGATTATCATTCCCAAGGGATTTCCCTAGCAGAGCAAGAAGAAATTCTCCCCAGTGGAGTCAGAGCAGGATGATCAGATCCTCAGCAGATGTTCAAAGCAGTTAAACGAAGTATACCTCACGCAGAGTCGTCTTTCTTCTAGTGAAAGCTTCTCCGGCAAGCATCAGGTTGCCAACATTTCGTTTCCATCAGAGTTAAAAGCTTTGAGTCCCCAGCAGGTTGCCGGAATCTTCTCCCACAGGTCGCCAGGACTTCATTCCCCAGCCAAAGTGGAATTGTCTACTTCCCCAACACAATCAGCCTTTGTCTGTGTTAATACTTATTCAGTGTTTATTCGCACTCTTAGACACTTATTTGATGATTCAGTTTGCTCATCCGTAGTCTCCAGAAGAATTAGCACCTTGTGGTACTCGCCTGGGCACTTTCCCCAGTAGAGTCTATGTCTACTAGCACTCGCCTGTGCTCGCATCTTTATTTGATGCTCGTCCTCTTTCGGCACTCGTCCGTGCCTTTTCCTCAGCAGATTCCTCTTTATTTGAGGTACTCCTTAGCACTCGTCCGTGCTAGCATCTTTATTTGATGCTCATCCTCTTTCGGCACTCGTCCGTGCCTTTTCCTCAGCAGATCCCTCTTTATTTGAGGTATTCCTCAGCACTCGTCCGTGCTAACATCTTTATTTGATGACCGTCCGCAGATCTCGGCACTCGTCCGTGCCTATTAGTTCTTTGAAGTTTTTCCCTAGTGAAGTTGCCAGTACTCGTCCGTACTCGCATCTTTATTTGATGCTCGACCGCATCCCTGCCGCACTCGTCCGTGCATTTTATTTTCGATTCCTCTTTATTTGAGGCATATTCTCGAGAAAGTCGCCGGTACTCGTCCGTACTCGCATCTTTATTTGATGCTCGATCGCATCTCTTAGCACTCGCACGTGTTTGTTACTCCTTTGAAGATTGCTCGTCCGCATCCTTCGACACTCGCCCGTGTCTATTACTTATCTAGTGCTCGTCTGCATGCCCTGACACTCGTCCGTGTTTGGTATTTTCTTTTGAAGATCGTCTGGAATAAGCTGATACTCGTCCGTATCAATATCAGAAGCACTCGTCTGTGTTTCTTGGATCATCGTCCGGTACTCGTTCGTATCGTCGACTTATGACACTCGTCTGTGTTTCTTTGATGATCATTCCAATGCTCGTCCGCATTGAAGAGGTTGAAAATCCTGATGGTGGGATCAAAGCGTCAAAACAATTACCGGAACCTGCGTAAGGGTTATCCGAAGAAGACTCGTCCGTCTTATTCCACTTATCTGCGTAAGGATTCGTGAAGAGGTTGAAAATCCTGACGGTGGGATCAAAGCATCAAAACAATTACCGGAACCTGCGTAAGGGTTATCCGAAGAAGACTCGTCCGTCTTATTCCACTTATCTGCGTAAGGATTCGTGAAGAGGTTGAAAATCCTGACGGTGGGATCAAAGCGTCAAAACAATTACCGGAACCTGCGTAAGGGTTATCCGAAGAAGACTCGTCCGTCTTATTCCACTTATCTGCGTAAGGATTCGTGAAGAGGTTGAAAATCCTGACGGTGGGATTAAAACGTCAAAACCATTTCCGGAGCCTGCGTAAGGGTTATCCGAAGAAGACTCGTCCGTCTTATTCCACTTATCTGCGTAAGGATTCGTGAAGAGGATTCGTCCATCCTAGTTGCATGTCTATCCCACAGACTTATATGCATTCCCGGAGCCTGCGTAAGGGTTATCCGAAGAAGACTCGTCCGTCTTATTCCGCTTATCTGCGTAAGGATTCGCGAAGAGGATTCGTCCATCCTAGCTGCATGTCTATCCCGCAGACTTATATGCATTCCCGGAACCTGCGTAAGGGTTATCCGAAGAAGGCTCGTCCGTCTTATTCCGCTTATCTGCGTAAGGATTAGTGAAGGAGATTCGTCTATCTCATGTTACTTTGAAGATTCCTAAGGACTCGTCCGCTTTCTGCACCTGGCGTCACAGGTCACAAGAAGACTCGTCCGTTTCATGTTTCATCAGAACCTTTGGTTTCATTGGAAGGAGCTCGTCTGCTCATCTCTCAGCTCATTTGTAACATCGCTGGATTGGGTTTATTTCCCATTTCTTGTTTTCTGCATCAGAGCGCAAATTTCCGTTTTCTTGGGTATTCAACCACAGTTTATCTTGAACGGTCGAAAGCGGAAGCAATCGTCCTTTTCAGATCAACAGTTGCTTGAATAGGGGCAGCTGTAGAACCTCAAATTTGCCCTCTTCATTTTAAGCATCATAATACACCATTTGCATCATAAGCATATCATATATATAGCATTATAGCATAGGAAAATAAAGCATGACAAGCATCAAGCCCTAGCATGAGGCATATGGCCATCTGGGGAGGTGTTGAAGGCCATCTAAGCCAAGGCAAGGGTTCCAATGGATTTGTGGGAGGCCTATGATGAGTCTAGACTCCTTTGGCAAGGCCAAGTTCACTTGCAAAAGCTCAGAAGATTGCTTAATCATCACAAGTTTTAAGACAATGCAAGGCTCCTAAGCAGTGCAACCAAATTAGGGTTTTGGCTTCAAGAGCCTTAACCTCATAATTTTGGCCAACTCTTTTGGGCAATGTTTTCTATATGATATGAGGTTCTTACATGTCAATTTTCATGGAAAAATTCCAAGTGGAAGTCAGTCATTGCCTCAGTTACTTGCAGATGAAGCAGAAAGTCAACTAGGCCCAGAAAAAGTCAACTGTGCCATTCCAAGGGGTCTAACCCAATTGGTCATGGAAAAGTTGGTCATGGAAAAGTTAATATTTTTGGTCAGAAAAAGTCAACTGTGCACAAAGTTGGTCATGGAAAAGTTAATATTTTTGGCTATTTTGACCTAAAACTTCACAAGGCCTTAACTTGATCAAAAAATCTTCAAATGGACCCAACCCAAACATGAAAGTTGGATAGTAAGGGCTGCCATTTTTAAAAAGTACAAGTACATTTTCATGGGATTTATGGTTTGAGAGATATGGCCCCCGAAAATTTAGGTATTTTAGGGCAAATTTCCAAGTTTCAAGGCCAAGCCATTTGCACAAAGGCTCAAAAATGGATAGTTTGCTATGCTATGGCCAAAGTAAGTTTACACAACCAAAATGCATCCCATTTAGGTCATTTGGCTCAAAGAAAAGTGGAAAAATTCATGCACATGAAAAAGTTCCATAAAACTTGCATTTTACACTTGAATTTGCATAAGGCATGACCATTGTGTGATAGCTTGCATCCAAGGGCTGAAGTTGTTTGCTGGGAATCATTGGTGGGATGGTGAATGCACATGCAAGAGAGGCCAGCAAATCATGAGCTTGGCATGCTTATGGCACACTTGGGCCAAAATTGCATTTTCACAAAAATCAGCCCTCTCTCACGTGCATTTGTTCTAACCCTTTTGCATTGCCATATATATTCTATAACAATCAGAATTAGGGTTAGAGGCAGCCAGAACACACACTCATTCTCTCATTCTCATCTTTTATGCAAAATTGCTTATTATCCACAAATTCTTGCTACAAGAATCCATTCACAAAACTCTTGCTGGATTCTTAATCCTCATCACTCATAGATCATTTCCATACCATTTGTTTGGATTATTCTTCAAGAATCATCCATTTCTAATTTCTTGTGCACATTTGCATTTTGTGCCATAACTTTTGATCTAGGCAAGCTTTCTTCAATCCAAGACCACATCCATACTCCTCTCATCTCAAGGATCATTAAGCACCCATGGATCTAGATTTATAGTGAAGTTTGTTCAAGTGGCCATTTGAGAAGCTTTGAAGCACAAGGAAGCACATTGCTGGATTTACAAGTTTGCAAAGCCTTAGATGCATTTATTTTGCATCTAAGGGGATAAGGAGATCATTTGCCATCACTTTATACCATTCTTGACTTCAAATTTGGAACACCACCTTAGGTATGCTCAAATTTCGAATCTCATAGAAATGTATTTGGTTGTGTGTTTTAGAATCCTCATGTTGTGGTGGTTACAATGCTCTTTGTAGTTTGTGAAATGGTTGAGTATTCACAAAGTTATGGTGATTTAAAGTTTCATGGACAATTTTATTTTCATTCATATCTTGAGTTTCTTTGAGTTTTAATCCAATCCAAGCATGTATTTGTGTTTAGTGATGTTAGATTATGTATTCTGGAGAGTTTCATGGCCGGCCGTGGCTTGGTTTGAGATTTCATGAAGTTAGGGTTAGGGTTTGGTTCATTAATGGTGGTTAGAGTTTAGGGTTTCTTCATGAAGAAGAAGGTTCATCCCCCCAGTGCTATCCACACCCCCCACGCAAGGCCCATGCTGTTTTTTGAACTAACGTGTTTACTTCTTGCACCCCCTTGGCCCATTTGCTTTATTTTTATTCTTTTTCTTTACCAATTTTATTCCATTTGCTTTTGATCCATTTTAAATATTTGATTAACTCTAAAAAATCCAAAAAAATTCATATGCACTCCTTGATTCATCTAGTTTTTTATCATAATTTTTCCAGATTTTTATTTTCATCCCACGTGGCCAAATAAATTCAACATTGAGCATTGCTTTCTTGTGGACTCTCATAGACCAATCTGCCTTGTCCAATTTCTATTTTTCTCATCCTTTAAGCTATGAACCCCATTCTTTTTGAATTCAAATCCTAAGACACTATACTATCTTCATGATTTATCTTGCATTTTTCACAAATTTCCTTGCTGGACTTTGCTTGAGTTACTTGTGCCTTAATTTTCAAAACCCTAAATGGTGATACCTTGCATCCTTGAGCTTCATTGACCTAGTTTGGTGCTGTATTTTTGCAAACCCTTTTGGATTCTCATTTCTTTGTGTTTGGAGAGTACTTTTCTGGTTGGGTAGATTTTTTAGGTGCTTGGATCTTTTTCTTGGGTATTTTCTTCCTCACCTTGCCTTGTTTTGCATACTTTGAGTCTTATAGTCTCTTTTAAGTTTAGAAGGGCACTTGTGCCAACTTCTCCTCATCTTTTGGGGTCCTTTAGAGGTCTAGGGTTGTTCCTGGTCTTAGGATAGGGTTTGAGTCTCCTTGAGTCTTGGTGTTGGGTCTCTTTTATGTCCTTTATTTCTTTAAGTGTTATGCATGCCTTCTTTGCACTTGTTTCACTTCCAATCATCTCAATATGATCTTGTGTTGCTTTGCTTATCATCTTGTGATCTCTTTGCCATGCCTATATGCTTGTGTAGCTTCTGACTTGTTGGTTCATGCCTTGGTTTTATGTTGTTACACTAACCTTGCAGGGGCTATGGTAAGTTTGAGATGTGGGAATTGAGTTCCACATCTCCATTTCTCATCTCTTCTCATTTTGTTTATATGGACTAACATCTTCTTGTTGGGCTTAGGCCTTTCTCATCTCTCCTTTTATCTTCTTCTTCTTCTCTTGAGATCATTTTTAGGTTAGAAAGACCTCACAAACCCTAGGAACTCCATGCATGCTAACTTAGGATAGAAACTTCCCCCTAGTTTTTCCTTTTGCTCCTTTGGTTCTCTTTCTCTTCTCATCTTCAAACTTAAGTCTAATTCACTTAATAAAGGTTGGGTGCTTTCATGTGACATGAGACTTTGCTATGAGATGCTTGCACGCGTTCCATTTCGGGGCGAGGTGTGAGTCATCACTCGTGGTAGATAGGTCTTAGCATGAGTACCTCACAAAGAAAGCGTTAAAAGACACTTCTTAACCAAAAACCACAAAAACACTTAATAATGGTAATAGGCCAGTGTGCTTAAGCCTTCACTTGTGGGACTAGCTTTGGGGATTTCCCCCATAGATAGGTGTGCCTCTTGCGCATTCCATTTCGGGATGATGTGAGATGTACACATCCCATTGAGTAAGACTTAGGTACACTTTCCTATGCAAACTCCACTCATAAAAGCTTCTAAAAAAAAACAAACAAATAATAAGCGTCTTTCCTTCGGGAATTCTTTTCTCACCTCATTCGCTCCATCCGCGAACTTGCTCCTACTTGTCACTTTGCAAGACGGTAACGCACTCGTCGTCCGAGCCTGCAACACCTGAGCATTGACATAGGCAGTTCAAGCCTTTAATTCACAAGCAATTTCCTTTTAGTACCCCTAGTTAGGGGAACTACGGCGTCTCTGATCCTCATTATCCTGATGAGGTACGTAGGCAGCGGGGTAGGGCCCGTTCGAGCACAATCTTTATTTTCCCTACATTTTTTTCCTTTTCATTTCTTATTTCAGTTCTTTTCTCAGATTCCTTCCCAGTTCATTTTCATTTCTTGTGCTGCAGCTTTCATACCCTCACCCTTTGAAACAGTTTCTTTTGCAAGCGTGGATCCCGTCGGGTACGGCGGACGATCTGGGTGCTAATACCTTCCCAGGTCGTAACCGACTCCCGAACTCAGTCTCTTTGGTTCGCAGGACCTGTGTCCTTCCTCTTTCTTTCTTCTGGTTTGTGCAGCATTACCATTCCCTTTCTTCGGGATAAAAATGCCTGGCTGGCGACTCTATTCTTTTTCCGCGCCACTTTCGCGTTTGTACCAGGATGGAAATCCCGGGAGCAACAAGGACCAAGAATTAATGCCATTGAGGAAGACAAGCCATCTTTCTTAATCACCAGTGTTGGGCAGATTCGGACACCTCTTGTAGAAATTAAAGCTCAGCTTCTAGAGTTCCAGATGTTCCCCGGGTGTGAGCTCGGTTGTGGTTACTGCAACATTTCAGTCAACGAGTGTGATAACTTGAGAAGCGGCATAGATGGTCTTATCAAAAGTGGTATACTCCAGATCACAACATCGGCGCCTACAAATCCAGCAATCCCTCTGACAACAATTCCTGACTCTTCTACAACTACAACAACAATCATTCCGACCAATTCATCAATATCATCAACAATGGCTCCGTCCATCACTTCAACAAATCAGATATCAACAACCATCTCTTCTACAACATCAGCACCCATTTATTCAGCAGGATCTTCTACAACGCCAACAGAAATTAATGAAGATATCTCAGCAGTCACCATTTACTATGATCCAGCATATGTTCCTCCAAACAACAATTTTCAACAACAAACAGTGGCATCTCCTGCCAGATCACCAGTCACCATCTACTACAATCCGCACACCATCTTAGTACCCTCCTCTGCAGCAGTCAGTCCAGTTACCATCACGGTACCTGGACCCGTTCTATATGAAAGCAGTAATGCCATCCCTTGGCATTATGGCTCTGACCTCTACTGCAACGGGGAGAAAATCACTTTGGATTCTTCAACCTCTTCTCCACAGATTGATAATGTTGGGGGAGGCGGAGGCTTCACCAGAAGCGGACGCCTTTTTGCCTCACAATTACAAACACCTAATGCAGAAGCAGAAGCTGCTGCCAAAGCAAAGGGGAAGAGTGTGGTATTTGAAGAGTCGGCTGTCAAAGAAACTCAGAAGACATCTTTTGAGCAAGATGTAGACGAGTTTATGAGAATTATAAAGAGAAGTGATTACAAGGTGGTGGATCAGCTTCACCAAACTCCCTCAAAGATCTCCATATTATCCCTGCTGATGTGTTCTGAAGCTCACAGGAATGCATTACTGAAAGTCTTGCACGCAATATACGTACCAGAATAGATCTCTGTTAATCAGCTAGAAACCGTGGTAGCAAATGTCAACACCAGTCATGGACTGGGCTTTACCAATGTTGACTTGACAACTGAGGGGCGTAACCACAACAAGGCTTTATACATCACTCTGGAATGCAAGGGTGTTGTTCTATCTCATGTACTGGTGGACATTGGGTCTTCACTCAATGTTCTACCAAAGAAAGCCTTAGTGAAGTTGGAGTACGATGGCTTGACATTACGTCCGAGTAATCTGGTGGTAAGAGCATTTGATGGCTCTAAAAGATCAGTGCTTGGAGAGATTGATCTGCCCGTGATGATTGGCCCGCAGACCTTCAAAATTACCTTCTATGTGATGGACCTTCAGCCGGCCTACAGCTGTTTGTTGGGTAGACCTTGGATCCATGCCGCTGGCGCAGTTACGTCTACCCTTCACCAGAAACTGAAATTCGAGTGGGAAGGCCAGATCATTACCATCTATGGTGAAGAGGACATCTTTGTTAGCGATCTGGCTACGTACAAGTATATTGAGATGGATGGAGAAATCCATGAAACCATGAGCCAGGGATTTGAGGCCCTGAACATAAATGAAGCATCTACTGTACTGGGAACCTCCATGACGTCTTATCAGCAAGCCAGGAAGGTTATTGAAGAGGGTATTGCCCAAGGCTGGGGCAAGCTACTACCTGTGGAGAAGAAGGAGGACAGATTTGGGTTGGGTTACAAACCAACTCAACAAGATCAATCAGAGGCTGCTCAGAAGCCCAATTTTGTCAGCGGGGGAATGCTCACCCCGGATGCAGTGAACAACTTGGAAGATGAGTCGGAAGATGAGCGCAACCTGGAGAGCTGGATACGTCCAAGGATCCCGGGGAGCCGTATCTCAAACTGGTCTTCCCAGGAAATTATAAGGGTTACTCCTGCAGAGTAATTATTATTTCCTGTATATTTTAAGCATGCATCAAGTCTTGCATCTTTCCCAAGATGTCAAGACTCATTTTGTAATTGGGCCATCTTTTAATTTTGTGCAAACAGATCAATCAATGAATATCGGACATCTTTTGCAAATGAGTCTTTTTCTTTTCCGCTCACTGTTTTTCATTTTTTCTTTTTGTACAAAAATAAAAATGGCAATGTTTTCAAAATGATAACTTTACTTCACTTTTTTCTAAACAAGATTAAAATCGATCACTAAAATGAACAATCTAAACCCTTGCAGAGAGTGCCTTTCAGACTGCACCGACAACAGCACAGCTATGGCTTCGTATGACTTTGACAATCCAATCAATCAAGCTGATGAAGGGGTCGAAGAAGATTATGAGCTTCCTGAAGAGCTAGCCAGGTTGTTAAGGCAAGAGGAGAAGGTTATCACTCCTCATCAGGAGGAGGTCGAAACGATTAATCTTGGTACGGATGAAGATGTGAAAGAGGTTAAGATCGGGGCCTGCTTACAAGACTCAGTGAAAAAACAACTGATTAACCTGCTTCGGGAATATGTGGATGTGTTTGCTTGGTCCTATCAGGATATTCCAGGGTTGGACACCGATATTGTAATGCACAAGCTGCCTTTAAGAGAAGATTGCCCACCGGTTAAACAGAAACTGCGCCGTACTCGCCCAAATATGGCAATGAAGATTAAAGAAGAGGTACAAAAGCAGTGGGACGCCGGGTTCCTTGCTGTGACTAGCTATCCGCCGTGGGTTGCTAATATTGTACCTGTGCCTAAGAAAGACGGCAAAGTGAGAATGTGTATGGATTACAGGGACCTGAATAGAGCCAGCCCGAAGGATGACTTCCCTTTACCTCACATTGATGTTAGAACAAATATGGTTCTGAACCTCTAAGTGTTTTGATGATAACAAAGCCTTTCATATTATAAGTTCTAATGAATATATTTATTCTTGTGTAGAAGTAAATCTTATCTAAGTAATCCGTACAAGCTAAGGAGAACCATTATAGAAGATACGCTCAAAGAAGAATCCAGCATTATATTACATATTTATTGGCTGCGCATATCTTATTTATTATCTCTGATTTCCGCTTAGAAGATGCTGGTATCCTTATTGAAAGACTTTAATTAAAGAATGTTTTCTTTAATATACAAAGACAAGTATCTCTTCTTATGGAAAGAAATTAAGGTATTAAAGTATATCCTAATTTGATTCAAGATGTCTCCAACGGCTACTTTATCAAGAACTATATAAAGGACATCATTTGAAGAAATCATATGCAACGCTATATAACGTACATCATATATTCAAGCAAATCATTTTATCTTGTGCTTATTATTGTAACTATCACTTAGTGATACCTGCTTATCTAGAAGCATTCTAAGTTACGTCTTTCTTATTATTCTTGTAATAATTATCTTTTTCCTTGAGTGACTAAGTTTAGTCAGAAGACTCAAAAAGACATTGACTATAGGTCTTTGTGTGTATTCTTATTGAATAGTGGATTAAGACCTCAGTAGAGGCAAAATCACCTTGGCGGGTGGACTGGATGTAGTTTGAGTTCAAACGAACCAGGATAAATTAAACGTGTCATTAGAAGTTAATTTTATTTATTCCAGAAAACCCAATTCCAACCCCCCTTCCTTGTGTTTTGCGCACCTTCAATTGGCATCAGAGCGCTAGGTTCTGAGTATTACACTTAACCGTGTCAGTAAAAGATCCAGAAGATAAACACATGGCAGGAACTGGAATTAACAATGACTATCAGAATGACAAGATCAATGCTAAACCACCAATGTTCAATGGTGACAATTTTGACTACTGGAAGGATGTTCTAGAGAGTTTCTTTCTAGCTCTAGATGGAGATCTCTGGGACATGGTGACAGATGGATATATTCATCCTGTTGGAGAAGATGGTCAGAAGATTGAAAGAAAAAATATGACAGTTCAACAGAAGAAGGAATTCAGAAATCATCACAAAGCTAGGACCATACTTCTAAGTGCCATCTCGTACACAGAATATGAGAAGATCACAAATAGGGATTCAGCCAAACACATGTTTGATTCTCTAAGGATGACACATGAAGGCAACTCTCAAGTCAAGGAGACCAAAGCTCTAGCTCTCATCCAGAAGTATGAAGCTTTCAAGATGGAAGAAGATGAAACCATTGAAAAAATGTTTTCAAGGTTCCAAATTCTGGTTGCTGGACTAAAAGTTCTGGACAAAGGCTACTCAACAGCAGATCATGTGAAGAAAATCATCAGAAGTTTACCAAAAGCCTGGAGACCCATGGTCACTGCTTTAAAATTATCAAAAAATCTGAATGAAATTTCCTTAGAAGAACTGATCAGCTCCTTGAGAAGTCATGAGATTAAATTAGAAGAAGATGAGCCCCAGAAGAAAGGTAAGTCTGTAGCTCTTAAATCTAACAAACATGTTTCTAAAGCTTTACAGGCAGAAGAAGAAGAAAGCTCTGGATGCTCATCAGAAGAAGATGAATTATCTCTCCTGTCAAGAAGAGTTCAACAACTCTGGAAGCATCGTCAGAAGAAGTTCAGAAATACCAGAAGATCAAACAATTATTCTGAATCAACATCCAGTCACAAGAAACCCAGAAGCAAAGAAGTTGTGTGCTACGAATGCAAAGAACCAGGACACTATAAAAGTGAATGTCCAAAACTTCAGAAAGACAAACCCAGAAACAAATTCAGCAGAGAAAAGAAAAAGAGTCTCATGGCAACATGGGATGATTCTGAATCATCTGAAGCAGAGTCAGATTCTGAAGATGAACAAGCTAATATTGCATTAACGGCAAATATACCAGAAGATGATCACTCATCAGAATCAGAGTTAGAATCAGATTCAGAAGAGGTATTTTCTAAATTCTCTAGATCTCAGTTAGAAGCTAGTCTTTCAGAAATTCTTGAAAAATATCAGAAGCTTCAATTCAAATACAAAGACGTTAAACAAAGTCTAGTATCTGAATTAGAAGATGTTAGAAAACTGAAAACAGAAAACTCTGAGCTGAAAGAAAACCTCTTTGAATGTAAAAACTCTTTTGAGAAGCTCAAAGCTCAGAAGAAATCTGAATTAGAAGATCTAATCAATTCTGATAATATCATAAAACAATATGATTATAGTTTTCAACAATTTCTTACTAAAAGCTTAGATAGAAGTAAGATTGCTTCTATGATCTATGGTGTTAGCAGAAATGAAAGAAGAGGCATAGGCTATGTGAAAAATAAAGAAACTCTGAAGTTAAAAAATATTGATGACATTGTCATAAATACTAATACTCCTCTAAGTTCTCATTTCACCTATGGTCATAATCATGATCTTATATACACTAGTGAGTCATCTTGCTCTACAAGTTCTGATTTAAAACCTAAAATAAATCAGAAGTTTATAAAATCTAACAAACAAGGACCCAAAAGAATATGGGTACCCAAGGATAAAATTGTGTATGTTGCAGATGTCTTTAACAGCAAAACTGAAACACCAATCATGGTACCTGGACTCTGGATGCTCACGTCACATGACGGGAAGAAAGCATATGTTCCAAAGTCTTGAATTAAAAGATGGAGGCCACGTAGGTTTTGGAGGCAATCAAAAAGGAAGAATTATTGGCTCCGGAACTATTGGTAATGGAAATCTTCCTTCTATATCTAATGTTCTACTTGTAGAAGGATTAATGCATAATTTATTATCCATAAGTCAATTAAGTGATAATGGCTATGACATAATCTTTAATCAAAAGTTCTGTAAAGCTGTTAGTCAGAAAGATGGAACAATCCTCTTTAGTGGAAAGAGAAAGAACAACATTTATAAAATAAAGCTTTCAGAATTAAAAATTCAAAATGTAAAATGTCTAATGTCTGTGGAAACTGAGCAATGGGTCTGGCACAGAAGATTGGGACATGTTAATATGAGAAGATTATCTCAACTTAACAAACTCAATCTAGTCAGAGGACTTCCAAATTTGAAGTTCAACTCAGAAGCTCTATGTGAAGCATGTCAGAAAGGCAAATTTTCAAAAACTGGATTCAAAGCTAAAAATGTTGTATCTTCCTCTAGACCATTAGAACTTCTGCACATTGACTTATTTGGACCAGTGAAAACTGCTTCTGTCAGTGGCAAGAAGTATGGATTGGTGATCGTAGATGACTTCAGCAGATGGACATGGGTAAAGTTTCTTAGACACAAGGATGAGTCAATTGCTGTATTTTCTAACTTCTGCAAACAAGTTCAAAATGAAAAAGAATTTAAAATCATTAAAGTCAGAAGTGATCATGGTGGAGAATTTGAAAATAAACAATTAGAATCATTTTTTAATGAAAATGGCATATCTCATGATTTTTCTTGTCCTAGAACTCCACAACAGAATGGGGTTGTAGAACGTAAAAATAGAACCTTACAAGAGATGGCCAGAACCATGATCAATGAGACTAATATGGCTAAACATTTTTGGGCAGAAGCAGTAAATACAGCATGTTATATTCAGAATAGAATCTCTATAAGACCTATTCTTGAAAAGACTCCTTATGAATTGTGGAAGAACAGAAAGCCCAACATTTCTTATTTTCATCCTTTTGGATGTATTTGTTTTATGTTAAACACTCTTGATACTCTGAATAAGTTTGATTCTAAGGCACAAAAGTGTTATATGTTAGGATACTCTGAACTCTCTAAGGGATACAAAGTATACAATACAGAAACACGTATTGTGATAGAATCTATTCATGTCAGATTTGATGATAAGCTTGGTTCTGAAAAACCAAAGCAGAATGAATTTACTGCAGGTATAGAAGTAGAAATCTCTACAAACAGAACTTCTAAAGATCAATCCTCTAAAGTTCAAAACAATACAACTGCTCCATCAACACCTGAAGAACCCATCCAGAAGAAGCTATCCAGAAGCAATATTAATCACCCAGAAGATAAAATCTTGGGGAAGAAAGATGAACCAATCAGAACAAGATCCTCATTCAAAAACTCTGAAGAGACGCTACTAGGACTTGTCTCTCTGATTGAACCATCGTCTGTAGAAGAAGCTCTATCAAAAAATGATTGGATTCTGGCTATGCAAGAAGAACTTAATCAATTCACCAGAAATGATGTGTGGGATCTAGTTCCTAGACCCAGAGGTTTCAACATCATTGGCACCAAATGGGTATTCAGAAACAAACTCAATGAGCAAGGAGAAGTTGTCAGAAACAAAGCAAGACTGGTTGCACAAGGTTTTAGTCAACAAGAAGGGATTGACTACACAGAAACCTATGCACCAGTCGCCAGGTTAGAATCAATAAGACTTCTAATATCATTTGCTGTAAATCATAATATCATTCTATATCAAATGGATGTCAAAAGTGCATTTTTAAATGGTTATATTGATGAAGAAGTGTATGTACACCAACCCCCTGGTTTTGAAAATACAAAATTTCCAGAACATGTTTACAAACTCAAAAAATCATTATATGGTTTAAAACAAGCTCCCAGAGCTTGGTATGAAAGATTAAGTAATTTTCTTCTGGAAAATAAATTCATCAGAGGGAAAGTGGATACAACTCTTTTCAGTAAAAACATTAAAAATGATCTTCTGATATGTCAAATTTATGTAGATGATATAATTTTTGGTTCTACTAAAAGTGCCCTGGGAAAGGAATTTGCTAAATCTATGCTGGCAGAATTTGAAATGAGCATGATGGGAGAATTAAAGTTCTTTCTGGGAATTCAAATAAATCAAACATCAGAAGGAACATATATCCATCAAAGCAAATATGTAAAAGAACTTCTGAATAAATTTGATTTATCAGAAAGTTCAATATCCAAAACTCCTATGCATCCTACTTGTATCCTGGAGAAAGAAGAGGTAAGTAAGAAAGTAGATCAGAAGCTCTACAGAGGTATGATTGGATCTCTTCTTTATCTAACTGCTTCTAGACCAGACATTCTATACAGTGTATGTTTATGTGCTAGATTCCAATCAGATCCTAGAGAAACTCACTTAACAGCAGTTAAGAGAATCTTTAGATATCTGAAAGGTACTACTAATCTTGGTCTGTATTACAGAAGATCAGATAAGTATAAACTTGTAGGATATTGTGACGCTAACTTTGCTGGAGATAGAACAGAAAGAAAAAGTACTTCTGGAAGTTGTCAATTTCTAGGAGACAATCTAATCTCTTGGTCTAGCAAAAGACAACCAACCATAGCATTATCAACTGCAGAAGCTGAATACATTGCAGCAGCTGGATGCAGTACTCAGATGCTCTGGATGAAAAATCAGCTTGAGGATTTCAATATCTATGAGAGTAACATTCCAATCCTCTGTGACAATACTTCTGCTATTTGTCTCTCTAAAAATCCAATTTTACATTCTAGAGCTAAACACATAGAAGTTAAACATCACTTCATTAGGGACTATACTCAGAAGGGAATTTTAATGTTAAAATTTATAGACACAAATCACCAATGGGCTGATATTTTTACTAAACCCCTTTCTGAAGATAGATTTAATTTCATTCTAACTAACCTTAGCATGAAGTTATGTCCAGAATGAAAATGCTTTAATCATATGTTTTATCTCTAGAAGTTCTGATATTTATCTTCTATATGATTATCTCAGAAGATTCTATGCTCTAATTATTTTACTCTTAGAACTTCTGTTCAAAGGATTAACTTGCAGATCTTCATATCAAACAACTGTCAACAAAGCTCTAAGGACTTCCATCAGAATCAAAACACGTGTCCAAATTCTAAAGAGTGACAGAACGTGCCTTGGCAACTGTTCGCTCAGAAGGATAACTGTTGAGATTCTGGAATCTGATACGGCTAGGTTTGACACCAAAAAGGCAAGAAAATCTCTTGGGTAACTGTTCCAGAATCGTTTACGCTTTACCCCATGTCAGCGCATTTAATGTTGCTAATCATTATGTTTTCAAACTTAATTTTTTTCCCACTAATTTCTCAATTAATTAAATGCTTTAATTTTTTCTATAAATGTCAAGTGTCTTTCTCATTTTCAAATTTTACCCGCATCTTACTCTCTCTGAATTTTCTCAGTCTCTTGTTTTCTCTCATTTTTTAAAACCCTAAACCCTAACAGTTCATCTTAGTAACTAAATGGCTTCATCATCTCAACGCAAAGATTTCTCTGATGATTACTATGTTGAACCCTCAAAGACTCTTTCCATTCCTTCTGAGAAATTGGAAGTACTGTGTGAGTTGTTCGTGGATTTCGCAAGCTTAAAGGAAAATGGTTTTGACCTCCTCCCACATGTTGAAGCTCAGGGCTGGGAAAAGTATTTTGACAGGTTAATGGGACCAGTCTTCCCTAAACTGGTTAAAGAATTTTGGGTGTATGCCTATTCAAATGACGCACAGGTTACCTCTTATGTGCTTGGTAAACAGATTGTTATCTCTGAAGAACACATTGCCAAACTCTTTGAAACTGATGGCAATGGTATCAAATGTAGTGATATGGACAAAGTATCTGACACTGCTGTGATTGCTAAAGAAATTTTCACCGCTGGAAAACCATCAAATAAGATCAAAGACCTAAAGACTCCTCTGCGTATTTGGGCAAAAATTATTTTTGGGACAATCTGTCACAGGAAACCTACCAATTCTCCAGACTACATCAATCTGGATCAACAATTCCTCCTCTACTTTATTTCCAAACGAAAGAAAATCAACCTTGCACACACTCTCTTTCAGAATCTTAGAGTGGCTGTGAAAGAAACAAGGGATGGTGAGAAGACCAAAAGGGATTGGATTCCCTTTGGACGATTAGTTTCTGATATACTTTGCCAGAACAAGCTAGTGGACTTCCTAGCAGAATTAAAACAAACTGAACTGTTAGAAACAGATGTTGGAAAACCCTTGAATGCTAAAAACCTGAAAAAGATGAAGTTCATCACATCTATTCAGCAAGAACCCACTCTTCACTCTAGAGAAGTTATCAGCACCAGAAGGATCCCTTTGGAAGGCTTTCCTCTCTTTTCTTCTGATACCCCAGCAAATGTTGTCATCAACTATCTGGATATATGCAAGCGTCAAGGTTCGGTCCCTGATTTCAATCCAATAGAACTCCAACAAAAAGCTCCAGACGTTGCTTCTCTCAGACTAAAGAAAAGAAAGACTGCTGAAGACCCTTCTCAGAAGATGCCAAAATCCTCTAGAACAACAGGTAAGTCTTCTGCTTCTAATCCTGATTCCATTACTGTAGTAGAAGCTGTAAATGTAGAAGTGTCTGAACAACCTTCTAACACCTTACCTTCTAGCAAACCATCTTCTGCTGATATTCCATCTAAACAAATTCCTGATTCTGAACAACCACAAAATTTTACTCCCATTCAAACTGAAGTTCCTGCAACTTCTGCTGTTGCATCCATCCTATCCTCACTATATCCACCAGAAACAGAAACAGAAACCCATCAACCTCAAAATATTTCTGACTTTGACATACCAATTGATGACACCCCTCTTTCTGATGTTGATTGTTCCCCTACAATAGAAACACAAACTGCCTTGCAAGATGTTCTTGATCTTGATCTTGAACATTTTCAAGATTCAGACGCTGTCCAACCTCCATCATCTGAACACACACCACAAAATTCACCTGCTATTATAAACATCCCTGATTCACCTGAAGAAACTGTGACTGAAAATGAAAATCCCCTTAGAACTACAATTGATTTTGAAGCACTCCAAAAACTTTCCTCTGTATCCAACAAAAGAGCAATACCCATCCCAAAACCTAAACCATCTAGATCAGACATTTCTACTTTACTTCTAGCTTTCGAAACAGTTTTGAAATTAAAATTAGAAGATCTGAAGACTGCTTGTGCAGAGCTTACTGATCCTGCTGCATCTGATTTTCTATGGGCTGACCTCAGAAAATGGTTTAATGCTGAGTCCAGAAGACTCAAGGACATCTGCTATGATGTGGCTCATCAGAACTTCTGTGAGTACCTTCAAGCAGTAGTCTCAAATGTTAAACAGGCTAAACCACTTCTGCTGGATAATAAGCCCTGGAAAGAATCAGAACCTTTGGATGAGCACTCAGCACTTCAGATGGTTTTGGTATCTTCTGTAGAAGAAAATGCTGATGGTCCTGATAATCAAGCTGCTCCACTAACTGAAGAACCTCTGGAAACAAATTTTGTCTTACAAACTCTACAAGAATTGAAGAAGGAAAATCAACTAGTGAAAGAACGTCTAGACAAGCAAGAAGAAACAACTGCTGAAATGAAGACTCTACTCACCAAGCAAGTGGAATCTTCATCAGACATCAAATCTTTGCTGGAGACTTTAGTCACTAAGATGAACTCCTGATTTTCTTATCTTCTGCATTGGCTGTCTTGTTATTTCGCTATTTTGTTGTTTTCTCTTCTAATTTTGCAAAACTGCTTGAACTTCTATTTTTGTTGCGTCTGCTTATAATCTTTATCTCATTTTGTTTTATGATCTTTTTCTCTTGCTCTGAATCTTTTTGATTATGACAAAAAGGGGGAGAAACGTAATGATTCTGATTCATAGCAGTTTACCATTATCTGCCTCTTACATATTCTAACAAAATTATTTGAGTTGATACTATGAAAAGAAACAGGTCAAGTAATCAACTCAGGGGGAGCTAAGAATCATAGAAAATCTGAAAGAAGTTTTCTTCTAATCAAAGGGAGTTCACTTAAATTCATTAAACTCTATTCTCTTAAATTAAAATGTTTTGTCATCATCAAAAAGGGGGAGATTGTTAGAACAAATATGGTTCTGAACCTCTAAGTGTTTTGATGATAACAAAGCCTTTCATATTAGAAGTTCTAATGAATATATTTATTCTTGTGTAGAAGTAAATCTTATCTAAGTAATCCGTACAAGCTAAGGAGAACCATTATAGAAGATACGCTCAAAGAAGAATCCAGCATTATATTACATATTTATTGGCTGCGCATATCTTATTTATTATCTCTGATTTCCGCTTAGAAGATGCTGGTATCCTTATTGAAAGACTTTAATTAAAGAATGTTTTCTTTAATATACAAAGACAAGTATCTCTTCTTATGGAAAGAAATTAAGGTATTAAAGTATATCCTAATTTGATTCAAGATGTCTCCAACGGCTACTTTATCAAGAACTATATAAAGGACATCATTTGAAGAAATCATATGCAACGCTATATAACGTACATCATATATTCAAGCAAATCATTTTATCTTGTGCTTATTATTGTAACTATCACTTAGTGATACCTGCTTATCTAGAAGCATTCTAAGTTACGTCTTTCTTATTATTCTTGTAATAATTATCTTTTTCCTTGAGTGACTAAGTTTAGTCAGAAGACTCAAGAAGACATTGACTATAGGTCTTTGTGTGTATTCTTATTGAATAGTGGATTAAGACCTCAGTAGAGGCAAAATCACCTTGGCGGGTGGACTGGATGTAGTTTGAGTTCAAACGAACCAGGATAAATTAAACGTGTCATTAGAAGTTAATTTTATTTATTCCAGAAAACCCAATTCCAACCCCCCTTCCTTGTGTTTTGCGCACCTTCAATTGATGTATTGGTGGATAATAAGGCTCAGTTCTCGGTGTTCTCCTTCATGGACGGATTTTCAGGATACAATCAGATCAAAATGTCACCTGAAGACATGGAGAAGACAACTTTCATCACACCCTGGGGCACGTTCTATTACAAGGTGATGCCATTCGGACTGAAGAATGCTGGTGCTACTTATCAACGGGCTATGGTAACATTATTCCATGACATGATCCACAAAGAAATTGAATGTTATGTGGATGACATGATTGCCAAGTCCCTCACAGAAGAAGACCACCTGGTAAATCTATTGAAATTATTCAAGCATCTGAGGAAGTACCAACTGAAGCTGAACCCCAACAAATGCACATTCAGGGTGCGTTCTGGTAAGCTGCTGGGATTTATTGTAAGTGAGAAAGGGATTGAGGTTGACCCTGATAAAGCCAAAGCCATTCAAGAAATGCCTGCACCAAAGTCAGAAAAAGAAGTTCAGGGGTTCTTGGGTAGATTGAACTACATTTCACGGTTCATATCTCACCTTACAGCAACCTGTGAGCCTTTGTTCAAGCTGTTAAGAAAAGAACAAACGGTCAGGTGGAACGAAGACTGCCAGAGGGCTTTTGACAAAATCAAGGAGTACTTGCAAGAACCTCCAATCCTCATGCCTCCAGTTGAAGGAAGACCTCTAATCATGTACTTGACAGTATTAGAAGAGTCAATGGGGTGTGTGTTGGGCCAGCATGACGAGTCTGGTCGAAAAGAGTATGCAATATACTACCTAATCAAAAAGTTTACCGACTGTGAACAACGTTATTCACTGCTCGAGAAAACTTGTTGTGCTTTAGCGTGGGCTGCTCGCCGACTAAGGCAGTATATGTTGACCCACACTACTTTATTGATCTCCAAGATGGACCCAGTTAAGTACATTTTTGAGAAGCCAGCACTTACCGGACGGGTTGCAAGATGGCAAATGATTCTCACAAAATATGACATTCAATACACATCTCAAAAAGTCATCAAGGGCAGTGTATTGTCTGATTATCTTGCTGAGCAACCCATCGATGATTACCGGCCTATGAGATTTGACTTCCCTGATGAAGACATCATGTTCATAAAAACAAAAGATCATGAAGAGCCTGTTCACACTGAAGGGCCTGACCCAGAAGAAGAATGGACTATGATGTTTGACAGGGCTGTTAATATGAATGGTCGTGGTGTTGGTGCAGTACTCATTACACCTAAGGGAGTTCACATGCCTTTCTCGGCAAAACTCACCTTTAACTGCACTAACAACGAAGCTGAATACGAAGCTTGCATTATGGGTCTCGAGGAAGCCATTGACCTCAGGATCAAGACTTTGACTGTGTTCGGAGATTCAGCTTTGGTAATCAATCAAACCAACGGCAAATGGTACACACACCAGGATCATCTGATACCTTACAGGGATTATACAAGGAGGTTATTGACTTTCTTCACAACGGTCAAGCTTGAGTATATCCCTCGGGACGAGAATCAATTTGCAGATGCTCTTGCCACCATTTCATCCATGATCAAAGTTCAAGCTGCCAACTTTGTACCTCGGATTTCAGTGTCCAGACTTGACAGACCAGCATATGTATTTGCAGCAGACATTGCCAAAGATGATAAGCCTTGGTTCCATGACATTAAGTGCTTCTTGGAGGATCAGACATACCCACCTGGGGCATCTTCCAACGACAAGAAGACATTAAGAAGGCTTGCTGGTAGTTTCTTCTTTAATGCTGATGGTTCCCTGTACAAGAGAAACTTTGATATGGTACTCCTCAGATGCGTTGATAGAACAGAAGCATGCTTGTTGATGCACGAGGTGCACGAAGGATCCTTTGGTACCCATGCAGGAGGGCATGCCATGGCTAAAAAGTTGTTAAGATCAGGCTATTACTGGATCACAATGGATGCCGACTGTTGTGCCTATGCCAGAAAATGCCATAAATGCCAGATTTATGCGGATAAGGTGCATGTGCCTCCCAATCCTCTGAATGTGATGTCTTCACCCTGGCCTTTTGCCATGTGGGGCATTGATATGATCAGAAAGATTGAACCAACTGCTTCAAACGGCCACAGATTCATCCTGGTTGCTATTGATTATTTTACCAAATGGGTCGAAGCAGCTTCCTATGCAAATGTTACAAGGCAAGTGGTAGCCCGATTTCTGAAGAGAGATATCATTTGTCGGTATGGAGTGCCCGAGCGAATCATTACTGATAATGGTTCCAATTTGAACAATAAAATGATGGCAGAACTATGCCAGAACTTCAAGATCCAACACCACAATTCTTCTCCTTACAGGCCAAAGATGAATGGCGCTGTTGAAGCAGCAAATAAGAATATCAAGAAGATTGTGCAGAAAATGGTGGTCACCTATAGAGACTGGCATGAGATGTTACCATTTGCCTTGCATGGGTACCGAACGTCAATCAGAACATCCACTAGGGCAACACCGTTTCAGCTTGTGTATGGTATGGAGGCAGTCCTACCTGTTGAAGTTGAATTACCCTCCCTGCGGGTACTGATGGATGTTAAGCTGAACGAAGTAGAATGGGTCCGATACCGATACGAACAACTGAATCTGATTGAAGAGAAGAGATTAGCTGCAATCTGTCATGGGCAGCTGTATCAGAAAAGAATGAAGAAAGCCTTCGATCAGAAAGTCAGGCTTCGAGAGTACCAAGTAGGGGATCTTGTGCTGAAAAGACTCCTCCCTCCTCATACAGACCACAGGGGCAAGTGGACTCCAAACTATGAAGGACCATTTGTGGTAAAGAAAGTTTTCTCCGGTGGAGCACTGATGCTCAGCACTATGGATGGTGAAAACTTCCCGTCCCCTGTGAATTCAGATGCAGTTAAAAAATACTTCGCATAAAATGACCCGCTGGACATAAAAACAGAATGTAAGTCCAGGCAAAAATAGGGCATCCCGGCGAGTCAAAAATAGAATAAAAGACTCGGGAAAAAATAAGGGAAAATAAACAAAAAAAATGTGTGCACCCGCTGAGTTGAAAAGCCGCATTGGACAACTCAGGCAAAAATGGGTATCCCGATGGATTGAAAACCCGAAAGGGCGATCCATGCAAAAATAAGAGAATAAGCGAACAACTGCATTCTGAATTCGTCTGTATCACTCGCAACTTGGTAAGCTTCAAAAGGATCAAGCTTCTTTCAGAATCAGCCTTCTTCAGAAAGCAAGACGAGAAGAGCGTCAAAAGTCATACGAGTCATAGCAAAGGGAAGCTCCCTGAAGCGTCATCAACATTGCCAACATTTTTGTTCCTCAGTTTATAACAATCTCCTCGTTTTAGGAGATTTGTTTCTTTGACTGTATCTTTCCAATTCAGGGCACATGAATTAATAAAATCAGATTTTCAGTCATGTTTCGTCTCGTACATTTTATTTTCATTTGCAAAATGTCCGATGTCTCTAAGATATTGATTGCATAAATACAGATGCTTCTCTTCTAAAAAAATACGTGCTTGCAGGAAATATACTTACTCCCGGGAGTGTCTGAACCCCTATGATGGAATCCGGTAAGGGATACCTCGGGATTACTTGTGCGCTTCTCTATCTTTTCAGGATTGCAGGCATTCAGAGCACAACACGGGGCATGAAAACTTCACCCCAGCAAGCTGGCAAATCATTATCTACTCATTCTATCTCCCAATTAGCACCGGAGATGGTTTCTCCCCAGCTGAGTTGTCAAGTATCATCCTCAGCAGGACCCTACAGAAATTTCCAGGAAGACCTTCTCATGGTCTTTCTTCTTCCCCAGCCGAGTTGTCAGTCATCATTCCTCCTCAGCCAAGTGCAAAAGCCGGGAAACCATCTCCCTACAGAGCTTCAGCCTCCATCCAGAAGAGCAATGCCCGAAGAATTCACAACAGAGTGAAGAAAGCTTCTACAAACCCCAGCTGGGTCCCTCATTACCAAGGATGGGTCTATCAGTGACCTATTTCCCCAAGCAGAGTCCCATATGTCAGATCTACCAGTAACTTCATCCCCAGCTGGGATGTTCACTTCAAGCAGATCAACCAGAGATCTTCGTAACAACGGGACCTGGATCCCGGATCGGTATCTTTGCATAATCATAGCATTCGCATCATATTTCCCACAAAGCGTAGCATTCCGTCTAATACGGAGCATTACGGCAAAAAAATCGATCATATTGCATAATCATAAGCCATGTTCTGAATCAAACACTTGAGAATACTGACAATCTGTCGAAGATATACAAAAAACTCTCCAGATTCCCCGGCTTGTAAATACAAATACACACTCCTTTTGGCACCCGTCCGTGTCATGATTCCCCCAGTAAAGTCACCAGAGCTTTCTTTCCAAACAGAAACTCATGTATTACAGATACTTCTTGACACCCGTCCGTGTCATATCCCCAGTAGAAAGCCAAAGCGTCCCCTTTGCACTCACAGATACATCTTTATACAAATCCCCTGACATCCGTCCGTGTCGCTTTCCCCAGCACAGTTGCCTAAACATTCTGTAAACCATACACTTGTTTATATTATACTTTCCTCTTTTTGACACTCGTCCGTGTCACTCTCCCCAGCAAGTTAAACACTCATCTGTACACCACTCATACTCATTACTCTTGTTTTACTCATACAGATACTCGTCCGTATCTTGTATACACCACTTACATCCCCTCAGATTCGACACTCGTCCGTGTTCTTTGTTAACCAATTGATACTCGTCCGTATCATCATCTCAGAACATGCGTCAAGCGTTTGTTTCTAACTGATACTCGTCCGTATCACAGTCTTAAGGATGCTCGTCCGCATCTTTAATCCATACACGTGTCAAACACTCATGTCTTCTTGAATTTAGACACTCGTCTGTGTCTACTATTCCCCAGAAGAGTCCCCTCAGATTCGACACTCGTCCGTGTTCTTTGTTAACTAGTTGGTACTCATCCGTATCATAATCTCTGAACGTGCGTCAGCGTTTGTTTCTACCTGATACTCGTCCGTATCACGGTCTTAGGGATGCTCGCCCCCATCTTTAATCTATACACAACGTCAAAACATTTATACCTTTTATTTCTTGGATGTAACCACTCGTCCGTGTTTACTATTCCCCAGTAGGTCGCCAGCAAAGCACAACTACCTTCTATCTGACATTCGTCCTATGTCATGATACCTTTTCGGCAGCCGTACCCTGCCAGGTGATCGTCCTTCACCTTTGGATGACCGTCCCTCATCCTTTCCCCAGCGGAGTCTCTATTCATTAGAACCCCTTTTCTATCCAGCATTCGTCCTATGTCGTGATTTTTAGCAGCCGTACCCTGCTAGGTGATCGTCCTTCACCTCTTGATGATCGTCCTTCATCATGCTCATCCGATGGCCGTCCCCATCGTTGATCTTGTTATCTAACATTCGTCCTATATCATGATAAACCTTGAGAGCAGCCGTCCCCTGCTAGGTGATCGTCCTTCACCTCTTGATGATCGTCCTTCATCATGCTCATCCGATGGCCGTCCCCATCGTCGACCTTTTATCCGGCATTCGTCCTATGTCGCGATATTTTCGGCAGCCGTACCCTGCCAGGTGATCGTCCTTCACCATTAGATGACCGTCCCTCATCTTATCCCCAACAGAGCAGCCGTCCCCTGCTAGGTGATCGTCCTTCACCTTTGATGACCGTCCCTCATCATTATTTCATTTATTCTTTAACCCGATGGCCGTCCCCGTCGTGGTCCCTTTTCCTTTTCCTGTTGATCGTCCTTCACCTTTGATGACCGTCCCTCATCATTATTTCATTTATTATTTAACCCGATGGCCGTCCCCGTCGTGGTCCCTTTTCCTTTTCCTGATGATCGTCCTTCATCAGTTTAGCCCGATGGTCGTCCCCATCGTTGTTTACATTACTTTATGAACCTGATGGCCGTCCCCATCATTTATTATTAATCCCCAGAGAATCTTTGTTGTTTTATCTTGATGGCCGTCCCCATCATAATCTCTCATATCCCCAGCATGTCAGCCGTCCCCGTCATTGCTTTATTTCCCGCATTTTCCCCAGCATGTCGGTCGTCCCCGTCATTGCTCTTTCTCCAGTAGTCGTCCTCTGCTCGACGGTCGCCCTCCATCGCCCGCACTTTATAAATATACTTTATTTTCTTTTACAATCTATATCCCTTTTCTTCTTCATTCTGTGAGTGCAAATTTTGGATTATCTTTGGTATTCAACCACAAGTTATCTTGTTTGACTGTTAAGCCGTTGCTTACATCCTGCACAGCTAACTCATGCTTGAATAGGGGCAGCTGTAAACACCCCAAATTTTCCCTCACCCATTCACACCATGGCTTGTGATATCCTCATATGCATAAGTTCAATCATAACATTTCATATTGCATATTTGCTTCACTGCATTGGTTCAAAGTCATCTGCATCTAGGGTTTGTGATCTGAGCTATCCAAGAGCCACTTGAGCCACTCCAAAGGTCATCAATCTTTTCAAAGGGGTCCATGTATGTTCAAGCATCATATTATATCCTCTCAAAGTCAAGAATGTCAAAAAATCACAAGAACTGAGATTGGCATGGAAGCAGAGCCAGGTTTAACTACACAGATAACCTAAAATTAGGGTTTTGGTTTCAGAGGCCATAACTCCAAATTTTTTGGTCATTCTTGTTTCTATTGGTCTCTATATGGTATAGGGATCATGCATATCAATTTTCATGAAGAAATTCAATGGGGAAGGCATCTGATCAAGAGTTGACTTTTTGAGCAAGTCAGTGCAAAATCAGGGCATCTGAGGCCCTCAATGACACAACCAAAGGGTGTTCTTCATTATTTTGATTATGTATGATCTTTATTTGATCATAGAAGATGTTAGAAGTTCACAAAATTGAAGAATTTCAAGCCATTTGCAAAGTTGACTTTTTGAGAAAATGACTTGTAATGAAAACTTGCCATTTTGGGAAACTTTTTCAACCCTTGCTTTTTGATTCAAAAATGCCTCAAATGGGAAAACTTTGGTCATGAAAGTTGTATAATGGATCATTCCCTTTTCAAAAAGTACAATAACTTGCTCTAATTCATTTTGGATCAAAAGTTATGGCTTGTCAAAGTTGGGAAAAATCACATAATTACAAGTTTTCCACCAAAGAGGCAAAGTTGCAAAATCCCTTGCCAAGGCAAATTAAGTTTTCAAATGGACTTCTAATCTTCACACAAACATAAACCAATTTCTAAAAATCAGTTTGGCCCAAAGAATTTTCCATGTCTATGCCTTGATTGTCACATAACCATAAGTCATTTTTCATGAAAGTGCAAAGAGGGATTTCTTGCAAATTGATTCTCAAAGGTTTTGTTTGACCCCTAGCTAGTTTTAATACATTGTCATGACCTAATGAGGCATCCCACATCAGAAATTCAGCAAGACTTCTCACACATACATAGCCAAAAACCATGAGATTTAACAAGTGGGCAAGTTGCAAAAACCCTTCTAGCTCATGATCCAAATGCAGCAGCCTCTCATGAACCATCCAAGGGTCATCCTTGACTCAAGCTGAGGCAGGACAAGCCTCTAGATTGTCTCTGACCCGAGCCATGCCTAAGGTACACCAACTATTGACTTTTTGGCCAATTGCTCCATACCATTCCCACAGTACATGTCAAGTCTTATGACTCAATCCAATAGTTTAGGACTTGGATAAGGATCATAAAACACAACATACACAAGCCTGAAACACACACATGGCAGCACACTCCAAAAACTGTCAAAAATTTTCCTCTCTTCGAATCTCCTTCCACAGCCATCAAACATTCATTTTCTCTTCACCAATGAATCACACATCTTCCATGGAACCAAAATCCACCATTGAAACAGCTTGAAACCCCATGTATCTCAACTGTGAAACCTGCTACACCAGAACTCATCTTCACAAATCAGCCATCAACAAAAGTTTTGAAGCATTCCATTGAGCTCAGAAGGTTCAGGAGAGGCAGTTTGCATAAGAGAAAGGCCAGGAAAGCTCATCTTCACAGTTCTTCTTCTCAGGTAGCTTCAAACCTCAAACTTTTCAGAGCTTGTATTTTTTGTTACAAAATGAAAGTATATGTCATGCTGATCATGTTGGTATCTTTAGAATCAAAAATGGTGAAGAAATGAGCATTTGGTTGCTCTCTGAAATTTCACCCGTGAAATTTGTTTGCTTCGATTCCCTATGTTCTTGGGTTATAAATGTTGTTTGAGGGGTGATTTGAATGGGGTTTGGGTAGAGGATCATTTCCTTGTGTTCAATTTGATGAATGGTGGCCTGTAGCATGTTTTAGGGTTTTTGACCCGCCGGAGAAGATGACCGGAGCTTCCCTCCGGTCACCTGAAAGTCATTAAGCCCTAACCCTAATTAGTTTGCCAGATGCGTTCGTAGCCATTGGATGCGGATTAGCTTAAGTTTTAAGTGGTCCAGATTAAGTTATTAAACCCTAACCTGTTTTTATTAATTTAATAAATCATAATTAAATTAATTAAGCCAGAATCAATCCTGACCATCAATTCGCGCGCGCAGTCAAACATCCTCCACCAAGTTTGAATATCAGCCTTAGGATGAGATTACTTTTCCTTTTTATTAATTTTAATTCATTTGTTTTGTATTTAATTTGTACGAATTATTAAAAATAGCAAAAAATGTTTAAAAATTATGAAAATTTTATTCAAGGTTTTCATTATTTTTCAGAACACAAAAATATTTTTATTTTTATTTTTTGCATTAAAAATTATTTTTAAATCATTTAAAAGATTATTTTTAATTAATTAATGAAAATCAATTAATTAAAAATACTTTTAGGTATTTAAAAATCACAAAAAAAATTCATATAGCATTTAGAAACATTTAGAAACATTGTCCAACTCTCAAACCAAATTTATTTTTTGTTCTTGTTGCCTTTTGATAATTTTCAATGGAATTAATTTCATTTCAAGGCATTATTTTGGTTCAAACTTCAAAAATTCATTTCTGCCTAACCATTGAGAGTTGGACAATGATTCTTTTTGCATTGCATCTTGCATAGCATGTAGTTCATAGGATAAAATTGGCATGAATTGATCTTGCATTTTCATTTTGTTTTCCATTTTTCTTGTCAAGGTACCTTAAAACCCTAGCAATCTTAGAAAATTCATAACTTTCACTAGGTTAAGAGTTGGATCCCCTCCTTTGGGCAGTGAGTTTGGGTAGGTTTAGGGTTCCTTTGATTGCACTTTCAAATTTTTATCATATCATTTGCTTCTGGTTTTGGATTTTTTCTTTGTATGTTGCATATAACCCTAATTCATGCCTTCCTTTGCATCCATCTTCCATTTGCTTGCATACCATGACTTGCCATGACATTTTGTGCATCCAATTGATTCATAACACATCTTAGGACATATTAGAATCATGTTTGATCATTGCATCTTTCCTTTGCCATGTTGTATGTCATTTGCATTTCATAACTTTTCATGTATGTTCATGGTTCTAAGCATGCTTCTCTTGCATCCATATGTTTGTATGACCATTCTAATGCCTTGCCTAATGTTTGAATCATCTCTTAGCATCATTAACATCATACTAATGCTTCTGGTTTTGGTTTGCATCATCACATTTCATCTCATTTTGCATTGCATTTCTTTTCTTTACTAACTTTTCAGGTGGTAAGTTGTTTGGGAAGTGAATTTGCCTTCGCTTCTCACAATCTCTTTTCATCTCTCTTTCACTTCCCTTGCTGCATTTTGTATGTGTTTGGATTGAGCTTTCTCATTCTTGTTCATCTTACCTTCTTTCCTCAAGCAACTTGTCTTCTTAAGTGAAGCAAGTTGTTTTGCTTCTCTTTGCTCCTCTCATCTGCTTCTCTCCTTGGTGGTTCCTTGAAGATTTCTCCTCTTAAACCTCACAAACCCTAGGAATGACCAAGCATGATAACAATTAGGGTTTGATTAGTCCACCACTTAGCTTTTACCATTGTGTCTCTTTGAGTCTTCCCTTCTCATCTCATAATCAGGGACTAAACCCTAAAGGCTTTAAGGCTTTGTGATTAAGCTTATGCCTGCATCCTTCTATTATATGGAGTGTATAACTTTAATCCTAAGTGTTAAACCCTTAATGTGTTTAAATCCTTCAATCAATTCATTTAATAATCATCAAGACATCAAGCTTGTAACTTGGGCCTTGCATTAGGGTTCTAATTCTTCCTTAACTGGTTAAGAAGGACTAACCCTAGTGTTAATGGACAAGTCCCCCTCAAGTTGTCTTACAAACCATAAAACTCATTTCTTCATCTTATCATTAACTAAAATCCATTTAATAAAGGCTTTGTTTTGTCATGAGGTTAATCCCTAATCATGGATTAAGTTGAGGAGCTTTCCTTAGCTTAAACATTCTCATCTATTATCCTTCTATTAGGATGGTGTAATGAGTCTGTTTAATCCCTGATTATGGCTTAATCTCATTACTCAACACTAAACAAAACAACAAAAACATTTAACTAATCACAAGTAGGTTAATGATCTTAATCCTACATCAAAAGGTGATTAAGTGTGAGATGCTGACTTCACACTTAAGGTGCCCTCATTACCCCTAATCAGAGGGAAGATGTGATAAGTTTACTAACCCATTGGTTTAGGCTTAAGCTCATTAACTTATGACAAACTTCAAAAAGCAATAAAAGACTGAAAATACACAAACAAACAATAATCGTCTCCTCTGGGATTCTTTTCTCACCTCATTCACTCACAAACGAGAACTTGCTTCTTCCGTCTAATGCAAGACAGTTTGCACCTGAGCCAAACAGGTCATATACTTGAGCATAACCAAGCAAGCAGTTCATCAGTCAATTCATCTTTCAGTCTCTTTGGGTCGAACTACGGTGTTCTGACTTCCTCATTGCACGAGAGGATACGTAGGCATAACTTAACAGTTATCGAACAAAAGTCTCTGTATATTCCCCCTCTCCCAGCCTTATTCTTTAAGCCTCATAGTCATGAGCATTTCACTCTTTCTTTACACTGACACTTTCTTATACACTTCACTTCTCCTACACTGACACCTGTACATCCTTTTCCAGCTCTTTTGATACACAAATTGCACTGACACTACCCCTTTAAAACACAAATCTTTTAAGCGTGGATGCCGTCGAGTACGAAGGACAATCTGGGTGCTAATACCTTCCTAGGTTGTAACCAACCCCCTTTCTCAGTCTCTCTGGTTCGCAACCGTCTTATCCATATCTTTCTAGGTCTATGCAGCATTGCCTTTCCTCCGGGATAAAAATGCCTAGCTGGAGACTCTTGTCTTTCTGAGTTCACTTCTGTGTGTTCTCATTCTTTTCGCCGACCGTTCGTGCTTGTACCGGGATGCAAATCTTTGGGAGCCATAATAGATACACAAAGCTAGGATCACATTGAAGGTACTCTAACTTTTTTCTTCAGCAGCTTTAGTAGCCTCATCTAACAAGAAACTCAAATGATATCCTCGGAAGCCTCCTTTGCTATCAATCCTGTCTTCCAATAATGACTTGCTCAAATAAAGAGCAGTTTCTACATCTTTGAAGTCGGGGTCAATCTTGGACCCAAAGAATGGTGCGCACTCCTTCACGGAAACTCAGGATGCTCGAGTACTCCTCTAATGTAGGTGCCAATACGAAGTTAGAAAGTACGAAACATCTAAACTGTGGATCATAAAACTGTAGTAAGCTGTGCATCCCTCTGAAAGTGTAGTCATTGATGGGCTCTATGAAATATAAATCCACCCGTAATCCTTCTTGAAGATATTGAGAACTTCTGGAGGAGCTAAGGCTTTCACTTTGAGGATTTCCTTCACAACAGGCTGACGAACCTTGTAGGAGATAATACACTTGGTCTTTTTCTTGGATTCCATGCTCATAGAACAATACCCACAACTGGAATCAAGGATGTGATATTCAACCCTAAAAATGAATAAACATGCGTTAGGAATGTAAGTATGCGAATGATGTGATGCAATGCAATGGCATGTCATCACTGTGGCATAAATTGAGCATTGTTGTACTACCTTCTGATTTTCCTGAATACCGACTGTCAAGAATACCAAATCACAAGTATGTGTCAAAATAAAACCCAAGTATCAAGAACAAGGTAGGTTGAAGGTTAGTTTTCCTACAAACCTGTAAACCCCTCCCAATCTCACGGGTGTGCTATTACGGGTCAACATCACAGACTCTCAAACCCGAGCGGCAATAATACGTTCACCATTTCCGAGAAATGGCTCATGACCAAATTAGGGAATCGGTTTGGCATTATGTACTACTCAGGGAGGTCTCAGCTAAGTCCAGAAAAACAAGCATCCCTCATAAGTTCCCAGATTCAAGCACTGAAGTCGAGAAACAATAGTACATTCATCCCGAAGGTACAATACTACCGTCATACGACCAGTTACTTTAACTGGGTTCCTATGAGAGAACAAGGTCATCCTATGCGATTTCCTAGTGGGCCCTCGGGTGCGAATGGGTTTGCCACAAAATGTAGTATGCCACTGTCACCACTGGAGAGGGTTGTTTCCACTAAGGTCCTCGATGATCAGTTCCTAGTGTTAGCAGCTCAGGTGGGAACATTCTATGGTCTGCCTAGGCAGTATAGAATATATCCCAAGAGAGCCTGATCTGGGTGTGGGACTCGTGAAAACTACACATGCTCAAGACCACGCAAGCCACACGACTGCCCACTGTAAATCCTATGTGTATACTCAAGACGGGTATTTAGCTTATCTCATAATAATCCCATTGATCTGCGTGTCGTGCACGGATCAAAAATGAGTGATTTTTGAAAACGTAGTATAGCGACAATGACTCGAATCGTTTCACAAGGATTCTTATATTGTTATTAATCGAAGGTAACCGAATTCCGAATTAGGGGGAGTTTGTTTTAAGGTTGATAAAAAAAATAGAACAATTAAGTGATTAAAATACGTGATTATGGAATAAGTCAATCTACCGATTCAGTTCCTACTATCATCGATTATTATAATTATAATTCCCTAAACGAATTATTCATTCCTATTCTGATACAACCTCAATGACAAGCGCAGTGAGAATTGTAAGATGTGCGATCCTATTGTCCGAATTAAGCTAATGATAAAATCTCATGAATTAAGCAAACATGATTGATCAGACACAAAACGAATTAAGCAAGCATGTTGTGTCTATGTTAGGATCATACAATCAACCAAATTGAATCAATATATTTCATGCAATTGAATTAAGCATGCAAGAACACAAAATATAATTGAAAGGAATTAAACTAAAATTAACATTATAATAATCTCAAGTGTTGGAACTTGAATACAATAGATTGGCTCAAGGCCGATTAGTTCTCCATCGTTATTTCAAGCGTAAGGAATAAAATAAAATCGTGAATAGTGTTTTTTCAACAGTTGCGGTTGCTAGGTTAAATAGAAAAACCTAAAAATCCTGTTTACAACCCAACTGGGTCAAATATATAACCCATGCCCAATTCTAAAATACCTGAAACTAAATAAAACTAATGCAGCAACTTCAAACGAAATTCCGGAAAATATGACTCTGAATATGACTTCGACTCCAACACAAATGTTGTAGCTCTCTCTCTTAGCTTTCCATCGTCTGGTAGAACGCCTCATTCAGATTCCTGGAACTCCGGTTATAATCATTTCCGTAAAAGCTGTTAAAGCTGAAAATTAAGTACGAAAATTAAATTAAGCCAAAAATAAAGTAAAATAGAAAAACAAAATAAAATATAAAAATAAACAAAGAAAACCAAAGAAATACTTAAGTGCAAACATGGTAGAATGTGCATTAATATGCACTGATCAAATTCCCCCACACTTGAACTTTAGCACTCCGAGCAAAAATAAACTCAAGACTCAAGAAACACAACATCATTCAAATACTCATTTTAGGCTACAAACTCTTCTTCGATTAAGATAACATCGATAGGTACTAATCTTACACACTAAGGATATCGTAAGAACACAAATCCGCAATTGTGCGTTCATAAGCCTCCATCATATACAAACCATTTTGAATCATGTTATTATGCCTAAGCCTAACTTACTCATCCTCCCTTTTGCTCTCTTTCAATCTAGTCCAATCATATTAAGCCCGTTATCTATTCATACACATGGTAAATAAGCCTGTTAGTGATTATGATTCATACTTGACAATATTTTAAAGTTACTTTAGTAACAACAAGAATTTTTTTTCTTAAGGTTTCACATTCGTTAGGCTAAATGACCGGGTGAGGGTCACCTAACTTATAAGGTGGATTCCTATTTAGATTTCTTTTTAAGTGCAAGATCATTCACTTATTTGCACCAACTTAATTATTTTGTGTTTGATTTCTAGATGGTGCTGACTACTAGATAAACTACTTAAGAGATATTAAAGGATGAGAACTCAAGGCTATGACATAACAAGTATTCAAAATGATTTCCATATTCAGGAGACTTAAGGTGTTAAAGCGATAACGGTCTTGTGAATTTTTCCCAAGTCTCCACAACTAACCTCAAAACAATCTATAGCCTAAAACTTTCAACAAAAAAAATGTCTAGTGTTTCTAAAACAAAAAAAAACAAACAAAAACAAAAACAAAAACAAAACAAAAACAAAGAAAATAAATTATTCCCTCCACCGCACTTAAAACAAGCATTGTCCTCAATGAAAAGACATAAATATAAAATAAGAGGGAGATAAAGGAAAGAACACACCCGAGTAGTCAAGGTGGATAAGTGATCACATAAGCAGCATTTCCTAAAGAGAGCTCTTCTACAGTCTCTTCTTCCAAAGTGGGGATCTCATAGAGTAACTTTGGGTAGTATCCATTAATCTTGGAGTTTTTATTAGTGCCTTCGCCTTTTATTCCAGGATCAAAGAAGAATATTCGATAAGTAAAAGTGATGAATGTGCAGGTGATAGTGATCTCCTTTTCTACAACTTCAAGAATCAAAGGATTAAGGGGCTACCTCACTACTTTTGTTCCATCTTCAATTGAGATCCTATGCATACTCATGGATGGGCTAATATCACAAGTGTCAACCAAAGTCCATCCAATTCCCTTCTTATGTTCTTGTAATGATCTCTCTTCCTGCACAAATTCAAATAAATTATTAGGAAGTGGCTTCAGCTCTTAAGAGGGAGATTTCTCGATGGATGGTTTGTTCCGAGAAGTCGGGGTGTCGAGAGCTTCATTGACATGAACAACTTCATTTGCAACCTCATTTGTAGTAAGAATATCAACTTGCAAGGCAACCTCAACTTCAACACAAACAGAGCAAATTTTAGTGTTAGTACAAACATCACAAGAGTAAACATCATTAAAATCAGACAATGATGGAAAATCAGCTGCAAACAAATTAATACAAGTGTCATCAACAATTTTAGATGACAACTCTATTTGAAAAATAGAATGCTCTTCCGAAAGTTGTTGGTTTGATCCTTGAGCTTGCTGCATAGTGTAACACGGTGGGAGAACTGACTTTAGTTATGTTGCGGATAGCAAGAGTCGCCACCGACTTTTATTTTATCCAAAGGAAAGGCATAAAAGAACAGGAAAGACCTTTTTAAAAGATTTTTGGGTCCGGGGGGTAGGTTATGTAAAGGGAAGGTATTAGCACCCTTTACATCCATGGTTATCCATGGGCTCTTAGTTACTTAGCTCACTTTGAATTGTTTTTGAAAATGTGAAGTGTGTGAATAGAAATTTTCATAAGAGTTTGATAATGATCCATGTACGGATGCGTAAAAAACATGTGTTTGAAAATTGTTTGAAATTTGTGAAGTATTTGAAATTTGTTTTGAAATGGTGAGCAAGTAACTATGAGGAACCTACCCTAAAGTTTAAATCTTTTTGTTCTTTTTCCTTTAAATGGTAAGACTATCCCTATTATTAAGGAATAGGTAGTCATTACCTTGGATGTAAGGGACAAATGAGGGACATCTGTTTAATGAAGGCAACTGTAGGGTGTATTAAGCATTTTGGAGGGACTGTCATCATTATTCGAATGGGACAAGATCATATTGAAAGGCAACCATTTAAGGGACTTGATCTTTGATTATGAAGGGACTAGATGACTTTTCTTTTAAGGGACTTTTGCTTTATACACCCCACTTGACCTTTTTGAATAGGCAACATTGAGAGGCAACCCTAGAAAGTGAGATGGCGATCAAAGATCGACTTACGTGTGTGAGTGTTTAATTTTAAATATTTATCTTATAATTTAAATGACCTAAATTCAATTTTAAATATCATACATGTTTACACTCCCTATTTTACTAACCATGGCATAAAAAATAAATAATTTAAGTATTACAAAAAATTACACCAAGAAGCATTTACATAATAATAAAGCAATTTAAATAAATAGCAAAAATAAATAAATAAGCAAAAAAATAATAAATAAATAAGCAATAATAATTATAATAGGGGTTAGTAATAATAATTAAAAATAAATAAGGTTAGTGAAATAATAATAATAAGCATAATTTAAAAAATAAATGGATCAGTAATAAACATGATTAGTAATAATATTAATAAACAAAATAAATAGAGTTAGCAAAAATATTATAAGAACATAATTAAAATAATAAGCAAAAGAGTAATACAATAATTAAAAAAAAATTAGATTTTAATATGGACAATTATAAAAGAAAATATAAACAATTAAGTAATTATAACATTTTGAATTATATACAAATTATTAAATTATTTTTAAACATATTATAATTAAAAGATTAAATTAGCATAGATTCAAAAATTATTTATATATATATATAATTTAGATTACAAACAAATTATAGAAATAATTACATATTATAAAAAAATTGATTATAATTATATTTACAAAAATTAATTATATTAAATAAAATATGTACATAATAATTATATTTACAAAAAATTAGAAAATAAAATTAGGGTTTATTTTTATTTACAAAATTGATTTAATGGACATACATATATTATAATCTAATAATAAAAACTAATTTTTGAATTAAAGAAACAATTTTTAGAATTTAGGAAAATATTGAATATATATGTATTATCATGGAATTATTTAGTTATATATTTATATATATGATTATTAATAACAATAATTAAACAAAATTAATTAAACAAGACAAAATAGAAAAAGAAACAAAAAGATAGAAACTTACCTGGCTGGGTTTTGAATCCAGGATGTTCTGCTTGCCAGCCACAAAACACACCACCAGGCCATCAGCGCGCAGGTGAAAGGAAAGGGGCTTCAATTGGTTTTGTTCCTTCAGACCAACAATCAAAACAAAATTATGAAAAACAAAAGGCCTGGGGGGAGAATCGATCCCAGGATCTCTCAATCAAACGCATATGCACATTACCATCCCAGCTAGGTGAGCGAATCTGATATTATGGTGGCAAGAAGGCATAATATATTAAGCCTCATGTTTAACCTGAAAAAAATAGGAAAAAATTGTACAAGACCAGGATTCGAACACAGGTCCTATAGCCAAACACACACTAGCCTTTCCACTGGGACAAGCTGCACGCTTGTGATAATAAACAAAAACAATTCATTATATTTTAAGACAATAATTTGAATGTGAATTTCGCGCGCAGGCCAGTCGTCTTCTTCCTTGGATTACCTGCGAAATCACCTATGAAATTTGTTGCACATTTTCCTGCGAATTTCCAAAACCAGAATCCTACATTTTTTCAAACATCAATCAAACCATAACATTAGTTCAAATTAAGAGCCCAGATCAATTATACAAGCATTATAGGCCACGGCCATGTTCTTAGAATTCATTTAGGTGTCCTAAATACTAAGTTCCCGAAATTGAACTCCAAACCCTAACAATGGTGGATTTTGATACAGTCCATAAGAGTCAAATTAAACCATCCAGAAAGCTTCTAAACATCATAACAAACACAAATCCACAGTTAGTTTTCATTATAAATGCACAAATCATTCAAATCGAAAAAATTTTAAAGAAGAACAAGATGCATTCGGTTAGCATGATATGGAGTGTTTGGGATGCATATGAGTATTGGTTTTCACTCAATGGTGTTCAGTGATCATGGCTATGTGCTTCAAATACCTTCAAATTCCCTGGAAATTCAAAACCGAATGTGAGTTGTGGAGAGGTTTTTTGACTTATGGAACTTACTCTTGGGAGGCAGAAAATTCGTCCATTGTGCTAGGTTTACACTAAGTACTTATAGGACAATGAATTTAGGTCAAAAAATCATGTCATTGTGTGGAAAATTTGATATGAAAAGATTCAAAATGATCATGCCTTAAAAATCAAATATTCTTGTATGAACACTTGCTATTTTTGGCTAATCCTCATGATTTTCTTTCCACTTCAATTCTAATCAAATTTATGATTTTCTAGAAGCTTGATCCAATTCAAATCTTACATTTTCATATTTTATTTTTATTTAAAATGATTTTTAATGAATTTTATCAAAATAAATAAAAATAAAATAATAAAAAATCTGATTTTTAATGATTTGGGTCGTGCATGAAGTTATTGTATGGATTGGGTCATCATTTGGCAAGCCCATTTGGAAGAAATTAGTTTTAGACCTCCATTTTCATCATAAACCGACCCAAAATTTCCCAACTTTGCAAGGGCACATATCCTTCAATTTTAATGCTATGAGTGTGTTCTTGGACATTTTGGAAAGCTTAAAGAGTCCTCTAAATAACCCCACTGGTTTCATGTCCATATCATTTACCAATCTCAAGTTATTCCCTTTTGAAGTTGTTGACTTTTTGTTGACTTTCAAAAGGACCTATAATGTCTTAGCTCATATCTTCCAAATGAAGCATTTTTGGGCTTGGCTTGTGAGACACAAAGTTGTAGAGAATTCAATTTTATTCAAAATGAGCTTTGGATGGAGACTTGGTGATGAAGTATGTGAAAGTTATGGCTGGTCAAAGTTCAGTTGACTTTTACTAAGGAAACCCTAATTTAGAAACTCCTGATTCTTGATGATCTGGAATCTCCTTGAGGAATCATGATCAACCCTTGATCAAATGATGAATTTTACTTCATATACTTGATGTTGGCAAAAAATCATGAGGTTTGACTTTGGTTTGACCACAGTTGACCTCAGTTTGACTTTTTAACTGCTTTGACTGATTTTGACTTATCTGATCATCTGACTGAGCAAACTTTTGAGAGAAGTCTTGCAACTTGTCATGGGGGTTCTTACACACATATAAGATGTTATGAAGCTCACTTGAAGTCTTGGAAATTCATTTAGCCTGATTAAAGTCAAAACCCTAGTTTTGGATGCACTGCTTAGCAGGTGCATTGTCTGAGGGAATTGTCAACTCTTCTGACCAATTGTGAACTTTGTGAACCTTGTGAACCATCATAAAATGTCTTGTGAACCTCATGGGAGGTATTGCTAACCTTGTGAAACTCATAAAGTGACTTGTAGACTTCATGAACCTCATGAAAGGTCTTGAAAACATTGTGAATCTTGTGAACCTTGTGAACCTTCATGAAGTGACTTGTAGACTTCATGAACCTTATGAAAGGTCTTGAAAACATTGTGAATCTTGTGAACCTTGTGAACCTCATAAAGTAACTTGTAGACTTCATGAACCTCATGAAAGGTCTTGAAGACATTGTGAAGCTTGTGAACCTTGTGAACCTTCTTAGCACACAAAGTCTTGTATTGTGAGGGCAAATTTTGGGGTGCAACACATAGCATTCACCGAAGTGGTAAGTTGATCAAGTTGTATTTGCAAAGTCTGAAAATTAGAATCTATTTGTTGTTGATTCTTGATATTATTTGTAGCCATTTGGTTTACAAGATCCTCTAGTGAAGGTTCAGAAGGTGCAGAGCACCATACTTCTAATTCATTTAGATGCTTATTCGGATCCTCATCTGCAAAACCATTAAAACTTGGCAAAAAGTGTGTTAAACCAAATTTCAATTCGAAAGGTGCATTAACAATAGGATATTCAATACATAAAACATTATAATTCACAAGTTCAGCCAGATCTCTCAAAGTTCTTTGATCACCCATGATATGATTATGAATTTCAACACAATATCAAATAAAATCAATACATATTTAAAAAGAATGAAAAAAAACGATTAAAATAAAATCTAAAAAATATATAAATAACGCTAAAAATCTAATTAAATCAAGTAAAGCTCGCACAAAAAATTTCAGATTTTTTTGAAAATATGAAAAGAGAAAATAAATCAAATAAAATAGAAAAACACGAAATTTGCGATTTTGAGGGTCGAAATCTTTTAGAATTCTATTCTAAAAGAGTATTGTTCTTCGATTTATTTCAGATTTTCTGGAAAAAATTCGTAGCAAATCGAAACAGTAGCTTCCAACTTACCTGGAAGGCTAGAAAACTTATCCATATACTGCAACCGGATTGCAACCCTAAAAATCAACAAACACAACAAAAAAGAAAAGAAAAAAAAACTGACAAGAAAACTATACCCATGATTATAAAATTGGTTAATAACAACAAGAATCCCCGGCAACGGCGCCAATTTGATCTGCGTGTCGCGCACAGATAAAAAACGAGTGATTTTTGAAAACTTAGTATAACGACAATGACCTGAATCGTTTCACAAGGATTCTTGTATTGTTATTAATCGAAGGTAACCGAATTCCGAATTAGGGGGAGTTTGTTTTAAGGTTGATAAAAAAATAGAACAATTAAGTGATTAAAATACGTGATTAAGGAATAAGTCAATCTACCGATTCAGTTCCTACTATCATCGATTATTATAATTATAATGCCCTAAACAAATTATTCATTCATATTCGGATACAACCTTAATGACAAGCGCGGTGAGAATTGTAAGATGTACGATCCTATTGTCCGAATTAAGCAAATGTGATAAAATCTCATGAATTAAGCAAACATGATTGATCAGACACAAAACGAATTAAGCAAGCATGTCGTGTCTATGTTAGGATCATACAATCAACCAAATTGAATCAATATATTTCACACAATTGAATTAAGCATGCAAGAAAACAAAATATAATTGAAAGGAATTAAACTAAAATTAACATTATAATAATCTCAAGTGTTGGAACCTGAATACAGTAGATTGGCTCAAGGGCGATTAGTTCTCCATCGTTCTTTCAAGTGTAAGGAATAAAATAAAATCGTGAATAGTGTTTTTTCAACAGTTGCGGCTGCTAGGTTAAATAGAATAACCTAAAAATCCCGTTTACAACCTAACTGGGTAAAATATATAACCCATGCCCAATTCTAAAAGACCCGAAACTAAATAAAACTAATGCAGCAGCTTCAAACAAAATTCTGGAAAATATGACTCTGAATCTGACTTCGACTCCAACACAAAAGTTGTAGCTCTCTCTCTTAGCTTTCCATCGACTGGTAGAACGCCTCATTCAGATTCCTGGAACTCCGGTTATGATCATTTCCATAAAAGCTGTTAAAGCTGAAAATTAAGTACAAAAATTAAATTAAGCCAAAAATAAAGTAAAATAGAAAAACAAAATAAAATATAAAAATAAACAAAGAAAACCAAAGAAATACTTAAGTGCAAACATGGTAGAATGTGCATTAAAATTCACTGATCACCCATCCTGCCACGGAAAACCTGAACAGCCAGTACAGTACATGCCAGTATATGCAACAGTAAAGTAAAGTGTAGAAAGATGTAAACAAAGCTGTATAGTAAAGCGATAAACTGTAAATAAAACAGTAAAGTTAAACTAAAGCACAATAGAAAACGAATAACTACCCAAAGAAAACAGAAACAGACAAGCCCTAGGATTGACTCTCAAAGGGGAAACCAGAGATTCTGGGTTCGATCCCCTGCAGAGTCGCTAGCTGTCGCTCCCGGGATTTTCATCCTAGTACAAACGCGAAAGTGGCGCAGAAAAGGTAGAGTCGCCAGCCAGACATTTTTATCCCGAATGAATGGGAAAGGTAATGTTTCACAAACCTAAGGAAGAAGGAAAGGACGAGGCCTTGCGAACCAAAGATCTAGGTCCGGAAGTCGGTTACGAACTGGGAAGGTATTAGCACCCCAATCCGTCTGCCGTACCCGACGGGATCCACACTTGTGAGTCTGTTTCAAAGAGTGAGAAATAATATGTTGTTGAACGAAAGAGTTGCTAGCTGGAATGGAAGTGAAATGAGAAAAGGATCTGGAAAAGAAAATGGAACAAAGGGGGGAAATGTAGGGAAAATAAAGAATGTGCTCGAATGGGCCCTTCCCCATTGATAACACTAAATTTCACCGTATTTCTTACTCCGATTTCGCATACATTCTTAGGTTTTATTGTTATTTTGTTATGTTATTACTTTGTTTTTCTTTATTTTCAGGTTTTCTATATAATCGGGGCCTAAATTGAGAAAAGGAGCGAAAAAGGAGTGGAAACGGACGAAAACCAAGAAATTCAGCTTCTACACTTACGGCATCCACCATGGCTGGCGCCATGGGGTCTGCCATGACGTGGTCACGTCTCAAGACCACTCCACAACTGCCAATACCCACGACCCACACTTTCTCCAGCACCTTGCACTCATGGCGGGCGCCATGGCCCTGTGGCGGGCGCCACAAGGCAAAAGTGCTTCCCTCCACTAATATTTGCCTATAAATAGGACTTTAGAATTTCGTTTTCTGCATCCAAACTTAGAATCTCTTAGGCATATATCAATTTTAAAGTAGTTATCATTCCACATCAAGGTGTTACTGCAATCGAGTGATCGAATCTGTATACGTTTGTGTGATCGAGTTTTGCAGCACTCTGGGAGGATATTAATCCTACCGCCATTTTAATTCCAGTTCGTATTTTATCTTTCCGCATTACTTTACTTTATTTATTATCCGCACTCGCACTTTATTTTATTTATTTCCCGCACTCGCTTTACTTTATTTATTTCTCGCACTCGCACTACTTTCGTTTATTTTCCGCACTCGCACTACTTTTATTTACTTTCCGCACTCGCACTAAATACTTTTATGAAAAATAATAAAAAGAACTTTTACTTTACCACGTCTAACTAAATCCATAAAGGTTAGAATGTAAGGATCGTAATTGAACCGGTAATCCATACAACTGTTCGTAGAAATACTTAAGGGCTATTTTAACTTTCAATATAAGTTTAATTGTTTTTAACTATTTCAAAAACAGCCAAAAGCGCTTTGTCTAGTTCATTAGGATTTTTTAGATTAAAAAGAAAAGGGATTTTAAAATGATTTTCGGACGCGTTAAGAAGTTTAGAGTCTGGTTCGTGAGAACCTCTTTTTGCTAAGAAATCCAGGTTAAAATACTTTTCAACTTAGTTAAGATACTATATTTCTTAAAAATAGGTTTACTACTCTAACGCAGTACGCACCTTTTTATCCGTGACAATAGGAGGGGTTGATTAGAGAGTACAACTCGGTTCTGAACACGCAAAAGCGACAATTCCTGTTAAATTAGTTCTTTTCAAAGTAGAAAACATTGCCCATAAGTAGTTCTATTAACAAGTACTGGACTATCAATTGATTACATGAATTACATTCGAGCCTGTCTTTATTAATTGTTTAAAATTATTATTTTATTTACCATTGCGCACTCCTTCAAACCATTATATTCAGTTGCCTTAGATACGCACCATCACAACAGGTACGATAGATTGACACTTGGTCTCTGTGGATTCGACAATCTTTTATATTACTCTGACGTGTTCGTACACTTGCGAAAAACAAGCATCAAGTTTTTGGCGCCGTTGCCGGGGACCAATTTCGTCAAATTTCATACCCTGTAGTTATACCGTTTAGACTAAGGTTGTTACCCACCAGTCAATGTGAAAGAATCACAGTGCCGGAAGCTTAGTAGACCCTCTAGCTGATCCTGAACGTTACGCTCGCGCACGTTTATTTTTCCATAGGAATAGGAGAGCTATGGCCGAAGATCAAAACCGAAGGCCTCTTAAGGACTTCGTCCAACCATCAAACGAGGAACCTAGTTCCAGTATAGTAAACCCCGCTATCCCAGCCAATAATTTTGAACTTAAACCATCCCTGTTGCAATTAGTGCAACAAAGACAATTCGCAGGTCTTGCTGCCGAGAACCCAAACCAACATTTAAAAAACTTTCTCCAGTTAGCAGACACCTTTAAAACCAATGGAGCTCCTCCTGAGGCGATACGCTTAAGATTATTTCCTTTTCCCTTAGGTTTCTGGTCTTGGAGTTGGTGATGTTGGTTTACTTGGTTTGTCTTGTGTTATCTCATGTTTGCTTTGTTTTGTCATGATAATCCATGTTGCTTCATGTTGAGTTGTGTAGTCCTTCTCTCATTCTTATGTTGGGTATTTGCATTTGGCATTTGTACTTGAGTCTTCACTTCTGGTTGTGTTGCTTTGGTTTGATTTTATGTCCACTTTTTATTGCATTTATTCTTATGCTACTAACCATTTCAGGGGCTCTGGTAAGTGAGAGGTGTGGATGTGGTTCCCACATCTCCAAGTCTTATCTCTTCTCTTTCCCTTATTGATATTATCTTACTTGTGATTGTTGGGGCTTAGGCCTTGCTTTCTCCTTCTTCTCTTCTTCATCCTTCTCTTTCTCTTCTTTTCCTCCTTTAGGATAGTAAACCTCACTAAACTAGGTTTTCCTTTACATGATAACATTAGGATTTGTTAGTCCCCCATTAGACTTTTACCTTTAAGATCCCTTGGTTTCTCTTCTCTTCTCATCTTAAAACCCTAAAAAGCACTTAATAAGGATTGAAGTGGTCTCCTGTGCAATAGCCTTATTCCATGAAACACTTGTAGTTTTCCCATCTTGGGATGGTACAAGCTTGTTCATCATAAAAAAAGACTTCTTCATTGTAAATAAAAAACACTTAAATAAATTCAATGGGTTAGTGAGCCTAAGCCCTAATCTCTGGAATCAAGTTTTGGGGATCTTCTCCTTACTTGAGTATGCTTGTTCTATTATTCCATCAGGGAATATAGTGGCGAGTACACATTCTATGGAAAAGAGCTTGAGTTCACTTCCTTGTGACACACTCATAAAAGCCTCTAAAAAACACAAAAAAACAATAAGTGTCTTTCCTTCGTAAATTCTTTTCTCATCCCACTCACTCCTTACGTACGAACTTGCTACTACTTGTCACTTTGCAAGACGGTAACGCACTCGTCGTCCGAGCCTGCAACACCTGAGCATTGACAAAGGCAGTTCAAGACTTAATACACAAGCAATCTTTTCTACCTCTAGTTAGGGGAACTACGACGACTCTGATCCTCATTGTCCAGATGAGGTACGTAGGCAGCGGGGTAGGGCCCGTTCGAGCATAATCTTTATTTTCCCTACATTTTTCCTTTTCATTTCTTTTTCAATTCCCTTTTCTTTTCTTTTATCCAGTTCAGTTCATTTTCTTTGCAGCAACTTTCATTTCTTCACCCTTTGAAACATATTTCTTTGCAAGCGTGGATCCCGTCGGGTACGACGGACAATCTGGGTGCTAATACCTTCCCAGGTCGTAACAGACTCCCAAACTCAATCTCTTTGGTTTGCAGGACCCCTGTCCTTCCTTTTCTTTTCTTCTGGTTTGTGCAGCATTACCATTCTCGTTCCTTCGGGATAAAAATGCCTAGCTGGCGACTCTACCTTTTCCACGCCACTCTCGCGTTTGTACCAGGATGGAAATCCGGGGAGTGACAGTCACCAGACAAGTGGTAGTTAGATTTCTGAAAAGGGATGCCATTTGTCGATATGTAGTTCCCGAGTGAATCATTACTGATAATGGTTCCAATTTGAACAACAAGATGATGGTAGAACTTTGTCGGGACTTCAAAATTTAACATCACAACTCTTCTCCTTACAGGCTAAAGATGAATGGCGATGTTGAGGCTGCTAACAAGAATATTAAGAAGATTGTGAAAAAGATGGTAGTCACCTACAAAGACTGGCACAAAATGCTACCTTTTTCCTTGCATGGGTACCAAACCTCTATCAGAACATCTATTGGGGCAACACCTTATCAGCTTGTGTATGGTATGAAAGTTGTCCTACCTGTTGAAGTTGAACTACCCTCCTTATGGGTAATGATGGATGTGAAACTGGATGAAGCAGAATGGGTCCGGTCTCGATACAATCAAATGAATCTGATTAAAGAGAAAAGATTAGCAGCTATCTGCCATGGGCAGTTATATCAAAAGCGAATGAAGAAAGCCTTCGATCAGAAAGTCAGACCTCGGGAATACCAAGTGGGAGAACTTGTTCTGAAAAGACTTCTTCCTCCTCATACAGACCACAGGGGAAAATGGACACCAAACTACGAAGGCCCATTCATAGTATAGAAAGTTTTCTCTGGTGGGGCCATGATGCTCACTACTATGGATGGCGAGGACTTCCTATCTCCTGTGAATTCAGATGCAATTAAAAAATACTTCGCATAAAATGACCCGCTGGACATAAAAACAGAATGTAAGTCCAGGCAAAAATAAGGCATCCTGGCGAGTCAAAAACAGAATAAATGATTCGGGCAAAAATAAGGGAAAATTGGAAAAAATGTACACCCGCTGAGTGGAAAAGCCACATCGGACAACTTAGGAAAAAATGGGTATCCCGGTGGATTGAAAACCCGAAAGGACGATCCACACAAAATCAGGGAATAAGCGAACAACTGCATTATGAATTCGTCTATATCACTCACAACATGGCAAGCTTCGAAAAGATAAAGCATCAGTCAGAATCAACCTTCTTCAGAAAGCAAGATAAGAAGAACGTCAAGGTCATACAGGTCATAGCAAAGGAAGCTCACTAGAGAGTCATCTTCAAACATTGACAACACTTTTATTTTCTCGATTTTACAGCAATCTCCTCCTTTCATGGGATTCACTTCTTTGACTGTACTTGCCTATTCAGGGCACACAAATCAATAAAATTAGAATTTTCAGTCACACTTTGTTTTATACATTTTTTGTTTCGTTTGTAAAATGTCCAAAGTTCATACAACAACACTTGCATAAAAAACATATGAGCCATTTTTAATAAATGCTTGCAGGAAATGTGTTGCTCTCAGACAAATCTAACGCCTATGACGGAATCTAGTTGAGGATACCTCGGGACACTTGTGCGTTTTCCTTTGTCTTAACAGGTTGCAGGTACTCAAGGGAGACAATCTTTCACAGCATGGGTATATCGGGCATTATATCCCCAACCAAGCTAGCAATCACATCATCAGCAAGACTCCTTGACAAGAAGTATTTCCTTGCAAAGTTTTGATCCCCCAGATGATCCCTTGAGGAATTCATCAATCCCCAGCAGATTACTTCCCAAAAGTTATCTACTCCCCAAGCAGGATCTCCCGAGCAATGCCCGACGGCTTTTCCTCAACAAAGTGGTCAGGAACTTTCTATTCCCCATCAGAGGTGCCAGGATTCTCTCATCCTCAGTAGAGTCAGTGGAATTGCTTCCCCACAGAGATGCCATTCTCTCCCCGGTAGAGCAATGCCTGAAATACATCCCCGATGGAGTTGCTGAAACTTCCTCGTCCCTAGCGGAGTTTTCCCTCCGGACAGATAAACAAAAGATCATTATCCCCGCAGGATCCGGATCTCAGATCAGGGTTTCTCATTTGCATAATTATAGCATTCACATCATTTTTCCCCAAACTAAGCATAACATTCCGTCTAATACGGAGCATTACGGAAAAAATCAAACATTTGCATGATCATAAGCCAAGTTCGAGCCCATCACCAGCAAATGTCAAAATCACTTCACCAGCAATATATAAAACTCATATCCCCTGCAGATAAAAGCCAAAACATCCCCTTTGCACTCTAAAACACAGGTGCCTGTTCATATTTATACATGCTCTTTTCGACACTCGTCAGTGTCATCTTTCCCCAGTAAATTCGCCAGAATACCTTCTGCATTCTCAATACAGATATTTGTTCATACTTGTACATATTCTTTGTTGACACCCACCCGTGTTATACTTCCCCAGCAATTTAAAACACTCGTCTGTGTCCCTTGCTCAAACTCTTTTGGCACTCGTCTGTGTCTTGCACATACTTCACCAGCAGATCATACTTGTGTATACTTATACAGAAGTCTTTGATACTCGTCCGTATCTTGTATATATCACCTCCTCGACAGATCAACACTCGTTCGTGTTCCTTGCTTAACCAATTGATACTCGTCCGTATCATCATCCTCAAATACGTGCCAGCATTTCCTTCTATCGATACTCGTCCGTATCGTGATCCTAAGGATGCTCGTCTGCATCTTTAGTCTATACACACCGTCAAACACTTATACCTTTCATTTTAAGGCATAAGCAATCGTCCGTGTTTACATCCCCACAAAGACAAAACAAATTTTTCTATATGACATTTGTCCTATGTCGTGATATTTTCGGCAGCCGTCCCCTGCCAGGTGATTGTCCTTCACCTTTGGATGATCTTCCCTCATCCTTTCCCCTAGTGGAATCCCCATTATTGGAACCTTCTATCCGACATTCGTCCTATGTCGCGATATCTTTTTAGCAGCCCTCCACTTCTAAGGTGATCGTCCTTCACCTTATGATGATCGTCCCTCATCATTTATCCGATGGCCGTCCCCATCGTTGATCTTGTTATCCGGAATTCTTCATATGTCGCGATAATCCCCAAGAGCAGCCGTACCCTGCTACGTGATCATCTTTCACCTCTTGATGATCGTCCTTCATCATGCTTATCCGATGGCCGTCCCCATCGTTGATCTTTTCTATCCGACATTTGTCCTATGTCGTGATAAAGAGAAGCTGTCCCCTGCTAGGTGATCGTCCTTCACCTTTGATGACCGTCCCTCATCAACTATTTCATTTATTCTTTAACCCGATGGTCGTCCCCGTCGTGGTCCCTTTTCCTTTTCCTGATGATCGTCCTTCATCAGTTTTACCCGATGGCCTCCCCCATCGTTGATCTTTTTTATTTAACCTGATGGACATCCCCGTCAGTGTTTCCCTCAATCCTTCAATTCCCAAAGAATCTTATTTTCCTTACCCAATGGCCGTCCCCATCGTGGTTTCTTTATTTTCCAGCATGATGGTCATCCCCGTCATTGCTTTGCTTACCGTTTTACCCCCAGCAGTCGTCCTCTGGTCGATGGTCGTCCTTCATCGCTTTAATTTTATACTCATACTATACTATCTTTTACAATTTTTATCCCTTTTCTTCTTCTCACCAGCGAGTGCAAATTTCGGACTGTCTTTGGTATTCAACCACAAGTTATCTTGTTTGTCTGTTAAGCCAGGCACTTGCATCCTGCACAGCTAACTCATGCTTGAATAGGGGCAGCTGTAAACACCCCAAATTTGCAATCACTTTTTCTCACACCATGGCTTGTGATTTTTTATTTTTTGCATTAGCATAAGCATATCATATCCCACTGCATAGTTCATTTCATCTACATCTAGGGTTTGTGACTTGAGCAATCCAAAACCTGATTTGAGTCATCCCAATGGTTTTGAAGCTTTCCAAGAGGGTCCATGTGTGTTCCATGATCATAATATGCTCCCCAAAGTTCATAAAAGTCAAGGGATGACAAAGAATGGCAAAGGCATAGAGGCAGACTGAAGATTTCCTACACAGATGACCTAAAATTAGGGTTTTGGTTTCAAAGGCCTTAATCCCAAATTTTTTGGTCATTCTTGTTTCTAATAGTCTTAATATATTATAAGGATCATGTGTACCAAATTTGATGAAGAAATTCATTGTGGAAGTCATCTGATCATTGGGTAACTTCTTGCGCAAGTAAAGTCAAAATCAGGGAATCTGAGGCCTCCATCAAGGGTACCAAAGGGTCATCATCATCATTTTGAGTCTCTATGATCTTTATTTGATCTTAGAAGTGGTTATAGGTTCACAAAGTTGAAGAATTTTGAACCAAATGCAAACTTGCTATTTTCTGAAATGACTTGTAATGGAAACATTCCATTTTGGGAAAGATATTCAACCTATTCTTTCATGACCAAAAATGCTTCAAATGAAAAATTCTTGGACATGAAAGTTGTAGATTATGTCTTCCCATTTTCAAAAAGTAAAATAACATGTCTTGATTCATCCTAGAACTCAAGATATGGCGTTTCAAAGTTGGCAAAAATCCTATAATTTTCAAGTGTGCACCAAAGAGGGAATTTTGCAAATTCAAGTTCTAAGCCATTTCATGACCTCTAATTGACTTCTAAACATCATACAAACATAGTGAAACACATTTGGACCAGAATTGTGCCTTGGATCACAAGAAACCATGCCTCATTTTCACAAAATGTTCAAAGTTGTCAAAATGCATAAACTTTGCAAAACCTATGACATCTTTTGATCCAAGTGTTCCAGCTGCATAAACTTCATCCTAGGGCCATCCATGAATCAAGAGGAGGCCAAGATACCCCTAAATCTAGCTCTGAAACATGCCCATACCTCAAGTACACAATGTTGACATTTTTGCAACTTGGCCCATACCAATCAAACTGAGCCACAACAACTCTCTGGACCAATCAAGACCTCTTATGCTAACATTATGCAAGCCATTTCATAAACCCTAAGCTCAGAATCACCAAAAATTCCACAAAACTTCATTTCTTTGAAACTCACTCCACAGCCAACAAAAATCACTAAGTCTTTCACCAATCATCTCAACATCACTCAAGGATCATAAAACACCCATTGCCATGGCCTAAAAACTCCAAAAACAGAAATACGATTTCTGCAACACCAGAACCAAACACCATAAAATAGCCATTCAAAGCTTGTTCTAAGCTCTCCAGAAGCTTCAAGGGACCAAGTGCAGTGGTTTTTCACAAAGGAGGGGGTCAGAAAGCTCAGAATCTCAAAGCTTCAACTCAGGTAGCCATCTCAAACTTTTTTTCCAGAACCTTCATTTTAAGTTACGATATGATTCTATATGTTCCTCTGGTCACACTGATATGATTTATTTTGAAAATGATGGAGAAATGGCCATGTATACTTGCTCTGAAACTTTTTAACCTAAAACGTGTTCTTCTTCGATTCCCCTTTTTTATGCATGATAAATGAGTTTTGAGCCTGGATTCGTGTTTAGGAAGTTTAGGAGAGTGTTTCTGGAGCTTTAGAGAGTCTGGGGTGGCCTAGGGAGAGAGATTGAGTTGTGGGGTCACCGGAGAAGATGACCGGAACACTGTTCTGGTCACCTGAAAGTCATTTTCCCTAATATGTGTAATTAGCTAAGTTTGAATGAAGGCCCTTGGATTTTGTAGTTCCCGCGTGTGTGAATGGCCAGTATTGCTTCATTAACCTTAATCCTCATTTAATTAGTTTAATTATATTTAATTAAATTAATTCTTCTAGATCAAATCCAAGCCCTCCATTTGCGCACCAGTCATACCCCCTTTAAATCCCAGTCACTGGATCCTTTGACTTTCCAATTTATTCATTTTAATTTCATTTTATTTCATTTCTTTTGTTCAATTTATTTAAAATAGCAAAAATCATCAAAAAATCTCAAACTTTGCATTTCTGTTTTAAATATTTTTCTTAACCTAAAAACATTTTTTATTTTAATTTTTGCATTAAAAAAGTATTTTTAAAACATTTAAATTTTTTATTTAATTAATTAATTGATTTTAATTAATTAAATATGGATTTAAGTTTCTAAAAATCACCAAAAAAATCACAAAGCATCCTTAAACATTTAAAAACATTTTAAAACTCACCATAAAAATTTCTTTTTAGGTTTGACCACATTTTCACAATTTTCTTTGAATTAGGGTTCTTAAATTTCACATTTTTTAACCCTAACTTGAAAAATTCATTTCTGCCTAACTATGATGAGTTTGAACTTGGTTCTTCTTGCATTGTTTCACATATTGCATATAGTTTCTAGGTTATTTATCTCATGTTTTTTCATTTTCAATTTGATTTGCATTTTCCCTTTAGAAGCATCCAAAAACCCTAGTTAACTTAGGAATTTCATAACTTTCACTAGGTTTGGCTTCTGACCTTCTCCTTTGGTGTGATCTTTAATAGGTTTAGGGTTTGTTTGAGCTCAATTTCAATTTTTTATCATGGTGATTGCTTCTATTTTGGTCATATGCATCTCATGTTGCCTTAAAACCCTAATTTTGCATCTTCATTTGCATTCTCCTTTTCATTTCATGAATTTGTGAACTTGCCATGCCATTCCATTCTTTTGTATGTCATCTTAGACATCTTAGGACATGTTTGAAACATTGCTTGATCATTTCTTCATTCATTTGCTATGTTTTGCATCCATTAAATTTCATGAACATCCATGTGTTTTCATGCTTCTAAACATGCTTCCATTACATCTCATCCTTGTATGATCATTCATATGCATCTTGCATGACTTTTCATCATCTCATAACAAATTTTAATTGCATATCCACTTCTTAATCTCATCCTTTAATTAAAATCCATTTAATAAAGGTTTGTTATATAATGAATTTAATCCCTAACCATGGATTAAGTTGAGGCATCTTCCTCAGCTTAAGTGTTCTCATCTATCATCCTTCTATTAGGATGGTGTAATGAGTTCACTAATCTGTGATTAGAGATTAAACTCATTACTTAACACTAAACAAAAACCCAAAAAACATCTAAATAATCACAAGTAGGTTAATGATCTTAATCCTACATCATCATGGTAATTAAGTTGAGATGCTTACCCCAGGTTTGACTGCACAGTTGACCTAAAATTAGGGTTTTGGTTTCAGAGGCCATAACTCCAATTTTTTTGGTCATTCTTGTTTCTATTGGTCTCTATATGGTATAGGGAGTATGCATATCAATTTTCATGAAGAAATTCCATGGGGAAGTCATCTGATCAAGGGTTGACTTTCTGGACAAGTCAGTGCAAAATCAGGGCATCTGAGGCCCCCAATGACCCAACCAAGGGGTGATCTTCATCATTTTGAGTGTATTTGATCTTTATTTGATCATGGAAGAAGATTGAAGTTCACAAAATTCAAGAATTACAAGTTTTTGCAAAGTTGACTTTTTAGGGCATGGTTGACTTTTAATGAAATGTCATTTTATGCAACTTTTTCAACCCTTACTTTTTGATCCAAAAATGCTTCAAATGGAAAAACTTTGGTCATGAAAGTTGTAGATTAGATCTTTCCCTTTTCAAAAAGTACAAGAACATGACCTAATTCATTTTGGATCAAAAGTTATGGTGTGTCAAAGTTGGCAAAAATCACTAATTTTCAAAATATGCACCAAATGGAAAACTTGCAAAAACTTTGTACCAAGGCATTTGTGACTTCTAATTCATGTCTAACCATTACACAAACATCACATGTGACCTAAAGTTCAGAATGGATCAAGAGTTTCTCATGTTTCATGGTTTGTATAGCAAGAAAGTTTCATGTGAACCAAAAGGGAACCAAGTTGCAAAATCATCATAACACTTCCCTCCACTTGTTGCCTTGGTTGCTGAACCACCCTAACCTTTCCCCTCACCATGCTGCGCCAGCCCACACCCTTGTACTAGCCTAGAACACAACCCATGCTTCTCTTACACAAGAGTGGACTTTTTGCAAAAGCTAGCATACCAATCAATAAAGGCCAAGTCACATCATCTGACCAATGGGATTATTTTATGCAAACAAAATGCCAGCCATTTCACATAACAAGCCAGCCTGAAACAAGCTCTAGCAACACATTCACAAACTCTCTCCAACTTGCATTTGCCTTCGAATCTGATTCCACAAGCCATAAACACCCAAACAAACTCCACTAATCAACTCACCTTGCTTCACTGAGCCAAAACCAGCAAGACCTAAGCCTGAAACCAGCAAGAACATCACTCTTCCATTTTTCACTCTCAAAGCCAAAGCTTTCGAAACTCATTCCACAGGCCACAAACACTTGAACAAACTCCACAAACCTTCTCAAAACATCATCCTGACCACAAAGAACCACTCACCTTTGCCTGAAACTGCCTGAATCACAATCACCATTCTCACCTGAGTTTGGGCAGAAGCTGTTCAAACTCCCAAACCAGCCAACATAAACTCTTGCTGAGCATCCAAACATCATCAAGGGACCAAAGGGGGTGGTTTGCATCAAAGGAAGAGGGCAGAAAGTTGCAGGATTGAAAACTTCGAAACTCAGGTAGCTCAAGAACATTTTTTCCAGAAATCATTTTTTAAGTTCTTAAGTTGTTATTCATGCTTCCCTGATCATAAATATGTCTTTAGTTTTGAAAATGGTAGAGAGATGAGAGTTTAATCAGTCTCTGAAACTTTTTGCCCTAGATTTTGTTTGCTTCGATTCAGTCATTTCAGGAATGATAAATGTGTTTTGATTGGGGGTTTTGGTTCGTGAGTGAGTGGGGATCATTCCTGTGTTTTTAGATTTCATTTTAGAAACGTTTAGAGTGATATTGAGTTTTGATGTGATCGGAGAAGACGACCGGAACACTGTTCCGGTCGTCTGAAAGTGATTAACGGTGAGATTAGGGTTTAAGCATTAATTAGCTGAGTTTGAATGCTGGCCATAGGATCTGGCGCCAAGTCAACGCGCGCGCATTCTGGTTTGAATGAGAGCCCTTGGATTGTGTGACTTTTCTTTTTTCAGTTTTAAATTCATTTATTTTTCATATTATTTCATTTCTTTTATACAATTTATTAAAAATAGCAAAAATGCTTTAAAAATTATGAAACTTTTTGTCAAGAGTTTCATTAATTTTTAAAACACAAAAATATTTTTATTTTCATTTTTAGCATTAAAAAAGTATTTTTAAATAATTAAAAGTTTATTTTTAATTGATTAATGGAAATTAATTTATTAAAAATACTTTTAGGTATTTAAAAATCACCAAAAAATTCATGAAATGTTCTAAGACATTTAGAAACATTGTCCAACCTTCAAACCAAATTTATTTTTTGATCTTGATGCATTTTGAGAATTTTTCATTGAATTAAAATCATTTTTATGCATTAATTTGATCCAAACTTCCAAAAATCATTTCTGCCTAACCCTAAAGAGTTGGACCTTGATTCTTTTTGCATTGCATTGTGTTTAGCATGTAGTTTGTGAGATTAAATGGCCATGATTTGATCTCTCATTTTCAATTTGTTTGGTAATTTTCTTGTTTAGGAACCCTAAAACCCTAGAAAACTTGTAAAAATCATAACTTGAAATTGGTTAGGAGTTGAGACCTCTCCTTTGGGCAGTGGGTTAGTACAGGATTAGGGGTCCTTTGAGTGTATTTTCAATTTTTTATAATGTTGTTTGCTTCTGGTTTTGGTTTTTGTTTGTTGCATTGATCATTAAACCCTAATTTGGGCTTCCATATGCATCCATCTTGCATCCTCTTGCATAACATGACTTGCCATGACATTCCATGCATCCATTTGATTCATTTAAAATCATGAGACATATTGAAAGCATGTTTGATCATTGCACCTTGCATTTGTCATGTTGTATGCCATATGCATCTCATAACTTTTCATGTATGTTCTTGGTTCTTAAGTTGCTCCATTTGCATTCATAAGCTTGTATGATCATCCACATGTGTTGTTTCTGGTTTGTAGCATCTCATAGCATCATTAACATCACATATATGCTTCTGGTTTTGGTTTGCATCATGTCATTCCATCCCATTTAGCATTGCACTGCATTTCTTTCCTAACCTTTCAGGTGGTAAGTGATTTTGAGAAGTGAATTTGCCTTCACTTCTCATAACTTCTCTTCATCTCTCTCTTGCATCCATACTGCATTTTGATATGTGTTTGAGTTTGAGCTTGCTCATTCTTCTTCTTCCCACTTTCTTTCTTCAAGTGACTTGACTTCTTGAATGAAGCAAGTTGCTTTGCTTCTCTTGATCCTTTCATCTGCTTCCTGGTGGTTCCATTGAAGACTTCTTTTGAAAACCTCACAAACCTTAGGGACAACCAAGCATGACAATGAGTAGGGTTTTGATTAGTATCCCCTCTAGTTTTACCTTTGTGTCTCTTTTTTGAGTCTTCTCTTCTCATCTCATAATCAGGGACTAAACCCTAAAGGCTTTAATCCTAAGTGTTAAACCCTTAATGTGTTTAACTCCTTTAATCAATCCATCTAATAATCATCAAGACATCACACTTGTAACTTGGGCCTTGCATTAGGGTTCTAATTCTTCCTTAATTGGTTAAGAAGGACTAACCCTAGTGTTAATGGACAAGTCTCCCTCAAGTTGTCTTACAAACCCTAAAAATCATTTCATCATCTTACCATTAATCTAAAATCCATCTAATAAAGGCTTGTTTTGTCATGAGTTTAATCCCTAATCATGGATTAAGTTGAGGAGCTTTCCTCAGCTTAAACATTCTCATCTATTATCCTTCTATTAGGATGGTGTAATGAGTCTGTTAAATCCCTGATTATGGCTTAACCTCATTACTTAACACTAAACAAAAACAACAAAAACATCTAATTAATCACAAGTGGGTTAATGATCTTAATCCTACACCAAAGGTGATCAAGTGTGAGAATCTGACTTCACACTTAAGGTATTCTCATTACCCCTAAACAGAGGGAAGATGTGATGAGTTTACTAACCCATTGGTTTAGGCTTAAGCTCATCAACTTATGACAAACTTTCAAAAGCAATAAAAGACTGAAAACACCAAAAACAAACAATAATCGTCTCCTTCGGGATTCTTTTCTCATCATCTTCACTCATAAACGAGAACTTGCTTCTTCCGTCTAATGCAAGACAGTTTGCATCTGTGCTAGACAGATCATACACTTTAGCATAGGCAAGTAAGCAGTTCACAAGTCAATTCATCTTTCAGTCTCTTTGGGTCGAACTACGGTGTTCTGACTTCCTCATTGCACGAGAGGATACATAGGCATAACTTAACAGTTATCGAACAAAAGTCTCTGTATATTCCCCCTCCTTCTAGCTTCATTCTTTAGCCTCATGATCTTGAGCATTTCACTCCTGTTCTTACACTGACACTTTCATACTTCACATCACTTATACACTTTACACCGACACCTGTACATTCTTTTCCAGCTATTTTACACACAAATTGCACTGACACTACCCCTTTAAAACACAAACTTTCAAGCGTGGATCCCGTCGAGTACGGCGGACAATCTGGGTGCTAATACCTTCCCAGGTTGTAACCAACCCCCTTTCTCAGTCTCTCTGGTTCGCAACCGTCTTATCCATCTCTTTCTAGGTCTATGCAGCATTGCCTTTCCTCCGGGATAAAAATGCCTAGCTGGCGACTCTTCCTTCTCCAGTGAGTTCACGGCTGTGTGTTCTCATTGTCCCTCTCGCCGACCGTTCGCGTCTGTACCCTATCTGACTTGGCTTCATTTAGTGGGAGCGACAATTATCCCTAATCAGGGAGGATATAATGAGTTTACAAGCCCTTGATTTAGGCTTAAGCTCATAATCCTATGCAAAACACCGAAAACAATAAAAAAAAGTGAAAACACAAAAACTAACAATAATCGTCTCCTCCGGGATTCTTTTCTCATCACACTCATTCACAAACGAGAACTCGCTTCTTCCGTCTAATGCAAGACAGTTAGCACTCGAGCCAGACGAGTCATACACTTGAGCATAGACAAGCAAACAGTTCACAGTCAATCTTTTTTCAGTCTCTTTGAGTTGAACTTCGGCGTTCTGACTTCCTCATTGCACGAGAGGATACGTAGGAATAACTTAACAGTTATCGAACAAAAGTCTCTTTGTCATCCCCCTCTTTCAGCATTCTTTCTAAAGCCTCAGTTCCTGAGCAATTCACCTTTTTGCACTGACACGTGTACTTTCTTTCCCTAGCTTTTGCACACAGATAGCACATACACCTACCCCTTTAAACATAATCTTGTAAGCGTGGATCCCATCGAGTACGACGGACGATCTGGGTGCTAATACCTTCACAGGTCATAACCAACCCCCTTTCTCAGTTTCTCAGGTTCGCAACTGTTGTATCCATCTCTTTCCAGGTTTATGCAGCATTACCTTTCTTTCGGAATAAAAATGCCTAGCTGGCGAATCTATTCAATTCAACCTCTTTCTCTTTTCACCGACCGTTCGCGTTTGCACCGTGGGACCTAGTGTCTTTTCCGGGAGCGACACATGGCTCAAAGCCGGACCCAAATGTAATGTTTGTCTCAAATGAACTCTGAAAGCTTCAAGGAATATGTGCAGAGGTGGCGTGAAGTTGCAGCTAGAGTTCAACCCCCACTGCTAGAGAGAGAAATGGTTGATCTCTTCATGGATACCCTCCCTGGGGATGTCATGGAAAGATTGGCAGGTTGTTCCTCTAGCGGCTTTTCTGACGTCATCCTAACTGGCGAAAGAATTGAAAGTTGGATGAAGCAAGGGAAAATTCAGAATAGCGGAGCGTCTACTTCTGGGGTCAAGAAACCTTTAGGGAAGAGAAGAGAAGGTGAATTTGGGGCTGTGTACACCCAAAGGAAGAGGGGGAATTATAACTCCTATCATCAGTCAACTCCTGTTACCATTTCTGCTCCCGCAAATTAACAACAAGTTCATCAACCACAACAATAGCGTCAGCAGAACTACCAACAACAGAGAGCTCCTCGTCAATACTATCCTCCCAGACCAAAGGATAGGCATCTTGAGACGCCGCCGATGTCTTATTCCCAGCTTTTGTAAAATCTTCTTCAACTTCAAATGGTCCAGTTGAGAACCTTTCAGCCTCCAAGACCGGGGCAGATTCCTGAGGGTTACGATGCTAATTCTCACTGCGAGTTCCATTCCGGAGCTCCAGGCCATAGCACTGAAAATTGTAAAGCCCTTAAACACAAGGTGCATGATTTGATAAACTCCAAGGCAATCAATTTCGCTCCAACACTGAATGTGTTGCAAAACCCCATGCCTCCGCATGGGAGGGCTGTAGGAGCTGTTGATGATGGTGAGGGTTTGAATTTGATATACGATGTCAATGCCTTAAAAACTTCACTGTTAGTCGTGAAGAGTTATTTCGCCAAGAAGGATTTATTTCCGGGCTGTGAAGAGGGTTGTTCAGATTGTGAGAACTTCGTTGATGGTTGTGACCAGTTGAGATCGGGTATACAGAGAATGATTGACGAGGGCATTATCAGGTTTGACATGATCGTGAAGGAGGACGAAGTCACAATGGTGATTATCTACTATAATCCGGTACAAGTTCCAAAACTAGCAAAGGTGGCACCTGTGACATTTACTACTCTTGGACCAATTTTGTACCAAAGCGAGAAGGATGTTCCATGGTCCTATGGGGCAGAGGTTTAATGTAATTGCCAGAAGCAAGATTTGACCTCTTTCAGCTTAGCTCAGCACCAAGTTGAGAATGTTGGAGTTAGAGGGTTCACAAGTAGTGGGAGACTATTCGCACCAGAAACACTAAGAAGCAATGTGGTGCCGAATAAGGACAATGCAGAGGGTCAAGCCAAAGCCAGGGGCAATCAGCCTGTGACGAATGATGCTCTTGTGCCAACTCCGGATCCTGATATCACCTTCGACCAAGAAGCAGAAGAATTTATGAGAATCATCAAAAAGAGCGATTAAAAAATAGTTGATCACTTGCAGCAAACTCCCTATAATATTTCAATCTTATCCATGTTAATGTGCTCAGACTCACACAGGAAAGTTCTGCTGAGGATTTTAAACAATGCCTACGTACCATAGGACATATCACTAAATCAACTTGAGATGATGGTGTCAAGTGTAAATGCCAATCATGGTTTGGGGTTCACAGATTGGACTTGACCATTGAGGGACACAACCAATCGAGCTCTACACATTTTTATGGAATGTAAAGGAGCTGTGATCTCTCACGTACTCGTGGACACATGATCATGCCTGAACGTACTTGTCGCTCCCGGAAAAGACACTAGGTCCCACGGTGCAGACGCAAACGGTCGGCGAAAGAGAAAGGGTTGAATTGTGTAGATGTTAAGAATTGGCAGAATTTTTGACAAACAAGAAGTGTTGAACTTAGTTCAGGATGTCACACCAGATGTTGTGACATTGACAAACAGAATAAAAGTTAATGAACTTAAGTCAAGACATCAGGATGTCACACCAGATGTTGTGACATCGTAAACCTGCTACCAGACTTAAATGATGCATAACAGAAGTGAGTAAATTCAGGAGAATTTATCTAGAATTAATTGTGAATAGATAAGCACTCTAAGGCGCATCTTTAGGGAGATTAGTTATCTGACTTCAGTGCAACAGGATAACTAACTCACCTTGAATCAAGGAGGTAACAAACTAACTAACCCTAATTCAAGGTGATGACAGTGGGATTTATCAGGACTGGATAATTTGCAAAAAGCCCAAAAATACAAGCATCTATTTAAGGAACAGAAACTCTCAGAATAGAGTACGAAAAATTAAGAAGACTGTAAAGGGTGTTTGTGTTTAATAGCAGGTTTTAATTGTTTTATCACTTTATGAGCTTTTAAGCAAAAAGTGTATTGTGTCTTGATTGAAAATTTTAAGTAAGATCAAGCTGTTGTATTTGAAGTGTGACTTCAATTTTATTAATCATTGTAAAAGATCACTGTGTGATTGAGGGGGAGTGAGTAAGTACTCATATCTAAGTTGTGTCTTAGGTAGAAATTGCCTTGGGTAGATATTAAGTGAAGGATTAAACTGGTTGGTTTAATTCCAGAATTAATATTACTTATATTGGATTTACTTCCTGGCTTGGTAGCCCCCATATGTAAGTGTGGAGATACACTGAACTGGGTTAACAATTTCCTGTGTTATTTAATTTACCGGCACTTTAAGTTTTGTTTAAGTCTTCAAGTGTTTAAAAATCTGATTCGACATCACGTACCTGATCCCAGAATTTAAATTGGCATCAGAGCAGGCACCCTGTCTGTTTAACTGGGTGAGATCTAGGTACTGCAAATTTTGGGAACATGGACAAAGATGTAGGATCTGTGAATAGACCACCTATATTGGATGGATCCAACTATGACTACTGGAAGCCAAGAATGGTAGCATTCTTAAAATCTCTTGATAGCAGGGCTTGGAAAGCAGTCAACAAAGGATGGGAGCACCTTGTCCAAGACAATAAGGATGAGGCAAAAGTGTTGAAGCCTGAAGAAGAGTGGAGCAAGGAGGAAGAAGATTCAGCACTTGGAAATTCCAAATCCTTAAATGACTTATTCAATGGCATTGACAGGAACATATTTAGACTTGTGCATCACTGTGAGCTGGCCAAGGATGTTTGGGACACTCTCAAAACCACTCATGAAGGAACATCAAAGGTGAAGATGTCAAGACTACAACTTCTCACCACCAAGTTTGAAAACTTGAGGATGAAGGAAGATGATACCATTCATGAGTTTTACATGAACATCCTTGAAATTGCTAATACTTCTGGTGCCTTGGGAGAGAAGATGAGTGATGAAATGTTGGTAAGGAAGATTCTCAGATCACTGCCAAAAAGATTTGACATGAAGGTTACTGCAATAGAAGAAGCTCAGGACATATGTGTCAGACCCTAATTTTTTACCTAAGATTTTTCGCATCTCATCCGCATTTCTCATACAAACAAGATCACGCACTGGTTGTTTATGCTTTTCCAGGTGCAGGTCTATGCCTTGCAGAGGATCACCATGTTTAATTTCTGTTATCTGTTCATATTTTACTGACTTCTAACCCAAATACAAAAAATATGTTGCAGTTGCTTCTTCTTCTTCTGTGTTGCAGGATTTCAGAGACAGGGCAGTGATTTTCAAGTCAAAGGCGTTTGTTCAGTCACGATTCGATTCAGATGGACGTTTGACCTAATCTTGGTCAAACTATCAAAAGATTGTTCAACTGCAAGTTAATTGTGCCAGTGGTTCATTTCTCAGGCAGTGCGTATTCAAAAGTTCAAGTTGTGTTATGTGCGAAATTCATCGGTTCATCGAGCAGTGTTGCGTGTAAAGTTCAGTTTGAATCTTCAGGTTTATCAGTGTTCATCAGTTCATAAGTGGTTTATCTATGGATTTATTTTCCTCAGTACGGGTTCAAATAATCAGGGCAGTTTTCAGATGATTCAAGTGGTTGTGGCTCAATGCTATGAATTACTCAGTGGATTTGTGATGACTGTATTCATTTTTATCAAAGGCTTGTGAAAGAGAAATCGAGATTTGTTGTGGGCTTGAAAACCAAATTCCATCCATTATCCATTTCTTGATTAAATCATCTTATCCAAATCTTCAATAACTTTTTTTGTTCAATTACCCGATTATCCATTTTTATTCGCAAAGCACCAAGTTCTAAACCTTTTGTTTCCCTTTCCCGATTATTTCATTTTTTATATTTTTTCCATTTCCATTTTTTTAATCCATTTTCAATTTTTCACAAAATATCATTAATTTCTTCTTTCTATTTTTTTATCCAATTTATTCCCATTTTCCTATTATCATAAAAAACACAAAAATATAGTCTTAAGCCCATTTAGGCCCATTTCATTTTGTTGCTTTCTTTTCATTATTTTCTTTTTTTCATTACTCCAAAGAAAAATATAAAAATGAAAGAAAATTAATGTTGATTTCTTTTATATACTTTTCTTTTAATCACAATAAAATAGTTTAATACACATTCTATTGTAAGCCTTTTCCACATTCCTAGCCCATTTTCTATTTTTCATTAATAAACCATACATTTTATGTCATAAGAGTTAAAAAAATATATTGGGAAGTATGCTGCCAGCTAGCCTTTCACCTCATCCATCACTCACGTGATCTTTTTTCCAACTCTCACACACCTCAAGCCTCACACATCTCCAAACTGTACAAGCCGCAGCCCAATATTTAAAAACTCCCAAAGCCAACTTGCCAAACTTCAGCCGAAGTACAACAACTTTCCATACACAGCCTTGCACACCATATTTCTCAAGCCAACATCATCCTTCTACAAGCCAACGCCAGCTTTCATCACAAGCTTCACGTACGCCAAGCCGTAAGTACCAGGCCCATCACGCCAATGTCATCAAGCCTTCCGCGGCCTTTCTAGCTCTCCACACATCAAACAACATGCCTTCCGTATCATCTAAACAAAACAAATTGCCATCTCACAACATCACCGGCCCAACTCACAAAACCCAGCTCGCAAACACACAGCAAAACACACGTACACACTAATTACAAGCCCGCAAGCTGCACACAACATTTCAAAACGCAAGCAAAGCAAGCATTAAACGCAAGCATTAAACGCAAGCAAGAAAAATCAGAATTGAAAATGAAACACGAGAAATCCGTGCATCCAAAACGCTTCACCCACAACACCAAACGCACACCTTCGAATTCAAAGATCTCAGCACCATTCCCTCTATAAAATGGATCCCCTCCTCCTTCAATTCCAAGCTTAGAAAGCACAATAAACCCCTGCAAAAATGCAATTCCAAAGCTTCACAAAAACTCACCTTCCAAACTAAATCCGAAATCCTTCCACAAACTTCATCACTCTTCACCTTCAATTCATCACTCCTCTTTATCAATAATCTGTTAAAACTTTCAAGTTTCAAATCACACCTTCAACCTACTCAAATCATTGTTCATCAATATCAACCATATCAACCGTGAGAGAAAATCTGAAAAAAAGAAGAAGTTGAATTTGAACAAAGGGAGAAAGTAAGAGTGTATGGCGATCGAGAGAGAGAAGAAGGAAAAAGCACTTCGTTGATAAAGAAGAAGAGGTAGCGGCAATTTCTTTCCATTCCCCTGTTTCCGCCGCTGATTATCAGTAAAGAGGAAGGATGTGTGTTTTGGTTGATTTCTCTTTTAGGTTTTATTTGCTTTAAGTTTTTAAAATAAATATAAGAAAGATTTCTTGCTGTGGGCTTTAAAAAAAACATGCATCCATGTTGCTACCATCACCTCCCTGCGTATCACTCTCCCACTTCTCTTCTTTTTCCTTAATTCTTTTCTTTTTATTATTAATCTTGTTTTTTTTTTATTTTGTTTTATGTAAGAGTGTTTTATAGAATATTGTTTTTAGAAAAAAATATTTGGAAAAGTACTATAATAAAAAACAATTTTAGAAAATAGATTTTAGAAGGGAATTTTAGAGAAAGCACTTTAATAGTATTTAGAAAAGATTTTTTTAGAAAATGATTTAAAAATATTTCTGTTTCTTTTTTATGGATTTATTTTTAGATCCACTTTCTTATTCATCTTATTTTTCTTTTTTGTTCGATGAGATCTCCGATTCGCGATTATTAGTTTCCGAAGATGTTTAATCTTCATTATTTCAAATCTATGGATGAATGATCATTTGGATCATTCTCCATACTTTGGAATCGTGATAGGTTGCCTTCGATAAACACAATGTGAAATCCCGATTAAGATTAGACCGTTCCTTTTCTTTTTGTGCGACATGTTTTCGGAGAACGATCCATAATATCGTTTCTCTAACATGTATTAACACGAATATTTTCCACTTTAATTAGTGGTGGCCGGCCTCATTTGTAGGGTAATTACTCCGTAAATTACTCGGCGATTGCTTAACATAGACCTAAAGTTGTCCCGATTCGGATTATGATCCACTTGGATCCGGTTGCCTCGATTTTATTTTTCCTTTCGTGGTTGTGCTTGATTAAGTTCATCATACCACTTATTATTGTAAATATTATAATAATGTGAATATACTAACATTTAATTTTAATCTCTCGCACCTTATCCTTTTATTTCAATTCCTTGCTCCTTTATCTCTTTATTATGCTTTATCATATTATATCATATATCATTTGCTTATTGTTTACATTGTTGTTTGTTATTTCTCCTTTGTCCATTTGGACACCAAAACACTAATAAAGGATTAAACACTTAAAAGACTTGTGACTTCTAATTTTGGACTATGGTTACTATCCCTTGCTTCGGAGAATGGACTTAGACTTTAAGATCTTCCCCATTGCTCAAGTTGGAATGGATTAGAAACCTCGGCCTCAAGTTATTTCATTAGCCTTTGAAGAAAGAATTCCGAACTTTGAAGAATTGTGCATATTTTGGTTTGGTAAACTCTTCCTTTAGCTTTTATTTTCAAGTCTTAGGATAGTCCCTTCATCTCTTCCCATCTTCTTCAATTTTCAAATCTTCTTCCTCTTTTCAAAACTTTCTTTGTTTTCAAACTTCAAACATTTTTCTCAATCAAACCTTGACTTCGGTCATGTGCTTTTACCTTTTCATTTCATTTCTTTAAATAAATGCTAAACTACATAAGCATATCGAAACTTTCTTTCTCAAAAACTTTAAAACTTTCACAACTCATTCAATTGATTTTGTGCCCTCGTGCACGTTTTCTTTTAACCATTTTTTGTGTTTAGATATGATTCATTCTTTCTAGCAGAATTATTCGCTAAGGAATGACGACTTATCTTTACATTTTAAAATCAATTCAACTCATTTGCCTTTTCACAATTTGTACCACGAATTACGGGGTTTTGATCTCGCATTGCACTTTGTGGGTACGTAGGCATGAGACGTTTGTCTCTTCAAACACCAAAATCTTAAAAAACATTTCTCTTCTCATCTCTTCAATCTCTTTTTTCAAGCAAACCATTTCAAACCAAAAATGCAGTAAACATTTCAAAGGGTTCCCGTGGAGTACCACAGACAAGTCGGGTGCTTAAAACCTTCCCGATTTATAACCAATCCCCGTACCCATTCTCTGTTTGATTCTTTTAGCTTTTTTAGCTTTTAAGATTCTTTAAGGTTTTGTTCGTTCTTTTTCCTTTTTCCTTTTGGAAATAAATAAAAGCGCGGTGGCGACTCTGTGTATATTGAGTTAAGTTAATCAATAGCTTACACTCACGATTTTACCGCTACAGAAAAGTGGCGACTCTGTTGGGGAGTCAATGTCTAAGTGGATTCGGCCTACTTTGATTTGTTTACTGCTTTAGTTTGATTTGCTTGTTACTTGGTTGTTCTGTTTTGGTTTTGGTGATCCTCTGTGAGATAGATCCTAACCCGGATCTGAGTTGGAACCTATGATAGGACGACAATATTCGAAGCGATATGCGATGGAGTAGTCCAAAGCAATATCAATTTGATAATCTCCACTCGGTTAGGCTCTCTTGGACTATCAATGTCATGACGAGTAATCGTACGTGGCATTATTTTCCGACCTTGAGCTGATCATACTGAGGATCGTAGAACCCTTAACCAATCTAAGCCAATTTAGGAACGTAGTGCGGAAACTATCTGGGTGTAAACCTAAGGTGGTTGTCACGCGATACTACACTCGGACGAGGTCTATTTTAAGAATGTTATCGGTTGGGGAGTAATCCAACGTACCGATGATATTCTAAAGATGGCTGTTAACTCCGGGAACCTCTTTTAGCACCCTTATGGTTTTTTTGCAGGTACAATGAAGACAAACCTTAGTACTTACCTGTGTGGGTTGGTGTTCTATTACCTTGACTTCATGCTCGTGATTCGAACCTTTGAACCTATGTGCTTTGCGTGATCTTGTTTGTGTTTGTTGCATCTACATATTCATCATGATCATTATCACGACCATTTTTCAAGGAAAATAATTCCGATTATTTGCAAATGTTTGAAAAAAGTAAATATTCATTTTTGTCAAGATTTTTTCATGACAGTATTCTCGATGTTGATCATGTTTGCAATAATCGTGTTGTTTTTCTGAAAATGGAAGTGAACATTGCATATCATTGCATCCTCGCATATTCTTGCGTTCATCCGAGTTATGTGGGAACTCATCCCGGTTGTTTCTTTCCTCAATTGTCTGTTGATCCGTCAAGCTGACTCCTCACCACAGATACGGTACTAGAGCTGCTAACAGACGAAGAGCTATTAGATTAAGAATGGAACACCAAGAACAGCATAACATGGAAGTTCGAATGGAAATCGATGAGTTGAAGGCCGGTATGACCAGACTCATTGAAATGATGCAAGTTTTGATTGCTCGAGGTGAACCACCTCAAAGGACTGTTATCTCTGAAGTTTTTACTGCTGTTGTTGATCCTCCTGTTGTTCAACAACCAGCTTCTACTTGGCCAGAATATGGGTTACCTCCGAATTATGTGCCAGTTTCTGCTACTGCTCAGATTGGTGGTCCATCTGTTGTGCCAGTCTTTTCAGCTCCGACTTTTGTCGAACCTCAACCTGTTGTGCACGTTACTGCTCAGACTACTTATCAGAATTCTCCTTTCTTGTACCAAGCTGCTGGTCCATAAGCTGAAAGTCAGGGTGAACCTGGATATATGGATGAAGTTAGAGAGCAATGTTTGACTCTTGAGAAGAGGGTAAGAGGTCTAGAGGGAAAAGATGTCTTTGGCTCTGCTGCTATTGACATGTGTTTGGTTTCCGACTTAGTTTTGCCTGATAAGTTCAAAGTTCCTGTATTTGAGAAGTACAATGGTCATACTTGCCCAAATATTCATCTGCTGATGTATTGTCGCAAAATGGCTACACATGCTAAAGATGACAAGCTGCTTATTCACTGTTTTCAAGATAGTTTGAGTGGTGCTTCTATGAAATGGTATGTTGGACTTGAAAAGAGTCACATTCGAAGTTGGAAAGATTTATCTGATGCTTTTGTAAGACAGTATAAGTACAATCTGGACATGGCGCCTGATCGTCGTCAACTTCAAAATATGTGACAGAAAGAGAAAGAATCGTTCAAAGAGTATGCTCAGCGTTGGAGAGAGCTAGTTGCTTAAGTTGAACCACCTTTGCCCGAAAAGGAATTAACTGGTTTGTTCATGGACACTCTTCAACCGTTCTTTTGGGAGAAAATGGTAGGAAGTGTTTCATCTGGTTTTTCTGATCTAGTCACTATTGGAGAAAGACTAGAGGAAGGTATCAAGAAAGGTAAGATTACTAATTCTGAAGCTCCTAATGCTGCAAGGAAGTCTTTTGGGAATCCTCACAAGAGAAGAGATGGTGATGCTTATGTTGTTTCAACTAAGAGGAGGCCTTATCGCCCGCAACAACGATATGTTCAACCATACGTAGCTGCAGTTGCTCCTGTTGTCAAAGCTCCACCTGCTCAAACTCAAGTTCAAGGTCAAGCTCGACCAGCTCAAGCTCAGGTTCAGATTCGAACTCAAGCTCAGACTCCTCCTGCTGCTGCTGGACAAAATCAGTATCGCAATAGGCCAAACTTTGATCCCATTCCGATGTCTTACACTGAGTTGTTTCCTTCCTTGATTGAGAAAGGTTTAATTACTACTAGGCCTCCGCCTCCTGTTCCAAATCCTCTGCCAGTTGGTTATAGATCGGATCTTCGCTGTGAGTTTCATCAAGGTGGAACTGGTCATGACTTAGAGCATTGCTTTGCACTGAAGGCTAAAGTGCAAGAACTTATCAGGAACAACATCCTTTACTTTAATGACCTTAATCCCAATGTTATCAACAATCCTTTGCCGAAGCTTGGGAAGTGAATCTTCTAGAGGACTTCAACTGTTAATTTTCTTCAAGGCCAGAATATCAGACGGGACAGCTCATCCTTGTTGCTGATGGATCACTAGACCATTGTTTCTTTATGTTTGCAATTTTTCTTCAATCATATCAAGTTGTTTGCTTTTAAGCTTGTTTGTACTTTCATGTTGATTTTAATGAAATGAGCATTGCTTTGTTTTGATTCAATTTCATTTTCTATTTGCATCTTTATGCTTTACATTTCAAGTTCATTTATATTTTTTTTCTTTTTTCAAAGTTTTTACAATGATTGGGGGGAGGATGATGAAAATGAGATACCCATAACTGTTGTTGGTATGCTTTAAATTGAGACTTGGTTGATGATATACAGGCATTATTTCAAATCCCAAACACCGGAGAAATAAGGAAGTTAATCCTTTGTTAACCCCTTTGAGCCTTGAAGTTGGAGTTTCTTTCTATTCGAAAAAACCCTAAATTTTAACCCGGGGATGGGTAGTTCTCAACTAATTCAAATGTGCATTCAAGTACAAGAGAATCATTCAAGGCACCTTTCAATAAAGGTTGTAATCCAAAGCTTTCCTTCGCACAAATCAAGAAGTGTTGAAGATATTTCTCAATTCAAAAGCCAATGATGGTTCATCGTAATCATTAAGCCATGCAGTCATTATCTTTCAAAAAAAATGATATTGAAAAATTATTGGAAAAAAATTAAAGCCCGCTAAGTCAAAACCTATGAAGGAGACTTAGGCAAAAAAACTGGGGCATCCCGCTGGCTGTAAGTTGAAATAACACAGTTCAGGCAAAAGTTAGGGATAATAAAAAGAGATTTATCAAGAGGTCATCAAAATCCTCAGCAAAAATAAGTTGGGTGGACCAAAGTTTTCACTAGAGATAACAAAAGGAAAGATGTGACTGCTATCTCAAAATCCTTTGGCTTATGAACCATCTTCATCTGTGCAATCCCAAATGTTTTAGAACTTGAATGCATAGGCTGAATTAATTGAATGTAGGACTGGAGTTCATCATGAAGTTGAGTTGGGTACAAATAACTTTTAGCCTATATCCTTTGTTTCATAAACCGTGAACCAGACCACGTTACAACCTTCAAAAGTCCTAATTGAATCAAGGTTTCTTTTGAAAAGCATACTACAACAAGGTTGCGTAAACTGACTCCCAAGTTTGTTGCCAATCATTTGTTTTCTTAGCTTTGCTTTATCTTTGATTTTGTCTCAACCGCCGTGTTTTGACATTGTTTTCATTTACTTTACATCAATAAATTTCATTCCAAAAATGATTCTTGATTTCAAACTCTACATTGAACTTTGCATTAAAATTACCAGGTTGGTACAAACATTTTTATTTGCAAATAAACTTTTCTCATCAAGGAATTTTCAAACAGTTGAGAAACTTGGTCGGTGATCCTGCCAAGGGGCAAATTTTTCTCAGTACCCATGATTTCGAGATGATGTAGCTCAGTGCAAGTTTTTCTCAGATATTGGTTAGTCAGAAGATTCTCTGCAAGTTATATATTGGGTTATTTTCTCGAGGGCTGAAGCCATGATCAGTTTATTTTCTCAACATTCATTTCAAGAACTGAAGCCATGATCAGTTTATTCTTCTCAGCGGTTATCTCAAAGATCTGACTATTTTCTCCAGCAGTAGTTGAGAACTGGATCCATTATCAGTTTACCTTCATCAGTCATTGAACTTGGGGCAACTTTCTTCAAGAATCCCCAAGCAGTTGTGCATGATTTCTCTCAAAAGATTTTCAGCATGATATAGCTTACTGGTGTGACAAAGATTTGTTCAGCAGTAGTATCTCTAATTTCCGAGCAGAATAGCAGTGATCTCTGTGTTGAGGAATCAGTCTTCTTTCTTTCACTCCTCTAAGAGTCTAAACTGGTTGTCAGCATTTCCACTCCTCTAAGAGTATAAACTGGTTGTCATCATTTTATCTCATTTTATCTCCTTGGGTGTGTTATTCCCCAGTCTTGTTTACCTTTGCATATTTGAGTGTTTTAGTCCTCATTATGCATTTACTTGGGTGTGTTATTCCCTATTTCTTGTTAAACTTTGCATATTTGAGTGTTTTAGTCCTCATTATGCATTTCCTTGGGTGTGTTATTCCCCAGTTTTGTTCACCTTTGCATATTTGAGTGTTTTAGTCCTCATTATGCGTTTCCTTGGGTATGTTATTCCCCAGTTTTGTTCACCTTTGCATATTTGAGTGTTTTTGCCCTCGTTATGCATAAGTCTTGGGTGGTTTAGTCCCCATTTTCGTAAATGTCCGCATATTGAGTGTTTTAGTCCTCATATGCATTTCTCAAAGTCTTGTCGTTTTCAATTTCTTACTTTTTGGTTAAAGTCCAACTTACTTGGCGTTTGTCTGTCTCTTCAGAATTTTTTCTTCACCTACTTGTTGTGTCTTCTCAAATATTACACCCTTTTATCCGATTTCCATTCTCGGATGTCCATAGTGAAGTCATCATTGATTTGATGTACTGTCCCGGACCTTTTTTCCATTCCATTCAGTGTTGTTCCTGAATGTTATGCTTCACATTTTTATCTGATTTCCATTCTCAGATGTTGTGATCATTCCCTTCCGATTGCCATTCTCGGATATCCATAGTGAAGTCATCATTGATTTGATGTACTGTCCCGGACCTTTTTTCCATCTCATTCAGTTCTGTTCCTGAATGTTGTGATTCACATTTTATCTGATTGCTATTCTCGGATGTTGTGATCATTTCCTTCCGATTGCCATTCTCGGATGTCCATAGTGAAGTCATCATTGATTTGATGCATTGTCCCGGGCTTTTTCCCATTTCATTCAGTTTTGTTCCTGAATGTTGTGCTTTGCATTTTATTTGATTGCCATTCTCTGATGTTGTGATCACTTGCCTTCCGATTGCTATTCTCGGATTTCCATGATTGGAGTTATCATTAAATTGATATACTTTCACGAACATTTTCTCATTTCATTCAGTTCTGTTCCTGAATGTTGTGCATTGCATTTTATCTGATTGCCATTCTCAGATGTTGTGATCACTTCATTTCCGATTGCCATTCTCGGATTTTCATGTTGGAATCATCATTGAGTTGATGTGCTTTCCCTAACTTTCTCCCATTTCATTCAGTGTTGTTCCTGAATGTTGAGACCCACACATTTTATTTGATTGTTATTCTCAGATGTCGTGATTACCTTTTTCCGATTGCCATTCTCGGATATCCCTATTAAAGTCCGTAATGTCATCCTTGGATACTTCTGGTGTACTTTTTCGGGATTTTTATTACTTCATTCAGTGCCATTCTTGGATGTTGTGATGTTTTTTGTCCAATTTCCATTCTTGGACATTTTCACCTCGGCTGAGCCATGTGTTGGTCTCTAGCATGTTGTTTTCCCCGTCGGAGTTTTATGCTCCCTATCCCCAGCGTTTATTCTTTTTCATGTGTCGTCTTGTCCTTCACGGACTTCCCTGCATTTCATTTGGTTCCCTATATATTTCATATCATCTCATAAATTTTCTCATATTATTTTATATTGCTGTCACATATTTTCTCTGCATTTCATATCATTTCATATTTTCTCATCACATTTCATGTGCTTTCATATAGTTTCATATGCTTTCATATACATTTCATATGCTTCATACCTGCTTCATATCATTTCATATCGTTCATTTCATTTTATTCCAGTTTTTGGCATCTTAGGATCAAAAATTGGGTTTTTTGATATTTAAGTATCTTCCATCTTATCGAAACGAAGATTTCAATCTTCATTATCTCTGGATTGAAGAAACTTAAATAAGGGCATCTGTCAGACCCTAATTTTTTACCTAAGATTTTTCGCATCTCATCCGCATTTCTCATACAAACAAGATCATGCACTGGTTGTTTATCCTTTTCCAGGTGCAGGTCTATGCCTTGCAGAGGATCACCATGTTTAATTTCTATTATCTGTTCATATTTTACTGACTTCTAACCCAAATACAAAAAATATGTTGCAGTTGCTTCTTCTTCTTCTGTGTTGCAGGATTTCAGAGACAGGGCAGTGATTTTCAAGTCAAAGGCGTTTGTTCAGTCACGATTCGATTCAGATGGACGTTTGACCTAATCTTGGTCAAACTATCAAAAGATTGTTCAACTGCAAGTTAATTGAGCCAGTGGTTCATTTCTCAGGCAGTGCGTATTCAAAAGTTAAAGTTGTGTTATGTGCGAAATTCATCAGTTCATCAAGCAGTGTTGCGTGTAAAGTTCAGTTTGAATCTTCAGGTTTATCAGTGTTCATCAGTTCATAAATGGTTTATCTATGGATTTATTTTCCTCAGTACGGGTTCAAATAATCAGGGCAGTTTTCAGATGATTCAAGTGGTTGTGGCTCAATGCTATGAATTACTCAGTGGATTTGTGATGACTGTATTCATTTTTATCAAAGGCTTGTGAAAGAGAAATCGAGATTTGTTGTGGGCTTGAAAACCAAATTCCATCCATTATCCATTTCTTGATTAAATCATCTTATCCAAATCTTCAATAACTTTTTTTTGTTCATTTACCCGATTATCCATTTTTATTCGCAAAGCACCAAGTTCTAAACCTTTTGTTTCCCTTTCCCGATTATTTCATTTTTTATATTTTTTCCATTTCCATTTTTTTTAATCCATTTTCAATTTTTCACAAAATATCATTAATTTCTTCTTTCTATTTTTTTTATCCAATTTATTCCCATTTTCCTATTATCATAAGAAACACAAAAATATAGTCTTAAGCCCATTTAGGCCCATTTCTTTTTGTTGCTTTCTTTTCATTATTTTCTTTTTTTCATTACTCCAAAGAAAAATATAAAAATGAAAGAAAATTAATGTTGATTTTTTTTTATATACTTTTCTTTTAATCACAATAAAATAGTTTAATACACATTCTATTGTAAGCCTTTTCCACATTCCTAGCCCATTTTCTATTTTTCATTAATAAACCATACATTTTATGTCATAAGAGTTAAAAAAATATATTGGGAAGTATGCTGCCAGCTAGCCTTTCACCTCATCCATCACTCACGTGATCTTTTTTCCAACTCTCACACACCTCAAGCCTCATACATCTCCAAACTGTACAAGCCGCAGCCCAATATTTAAAAACTCCCAAAGCCAACTTGCCAAACTTCAGCCGAAGTACAACAACTTTCCATACACAGCCTTGCGCACCATATTTCTCAAGCCAACATCATCCTTCTACAAGCCAACGCCAGCTTTCATCACAAGCTTCACGTACGCCAAGCCGTAAGTAGCAGGCCCATCACGCCAATGTCATCAAGCCTTCCGCGGCCTTTCTAGCTCTCCACACATCAAACAACATGCCTTCCGTATCAGCTAAACAAAACAAATTGCCATCTCACAACATCACCGGCCCAGCTCACAAAACCCAGCTCGCAAACACACAGCAAAACACACGTACACACTAATTACAAGCCCGCAAGCTGCACACAACATTTCAAAACGCAAGCAAAGCAAGCATTAAACGCAAGCAAGAAAAATCAGAATTGAAAATGAAACACGAGAAATCCGTGCATCCAAAACGCTTCACCCACAACACCAAACGCACACCTTCGAATTCAAAGATCTCAGCATCATTCCCTCTATAAAATGCATCCCCTCCTCCTTCAATTCCAAGCTTAGAAAGCACAATAAACCCCTGCAAAAATGCAATTCCAAAGCTTCACAAAAACTCACCTTCCAAACTAAATCCGAAATCCTTCCACAAACTTCATCACTCTTCACCTTCAATTCATCACTCCTCTTTATCAATAATCTGTTAAAACTTTCAAGTTTCAAATCACACCTTCAACCTACTCAAATCATTGTTCATCAATATCAACCATATCAACCGTGAGAGAAAATCTGAAAAAAAGAAGAAGTTGAAATTGAACAAAGGGAGAAAGTAAGAGTGTATGGCGATCGAGAGAGAGAAGAAGGAAAAAGCACTTCGTTGATAAATAAGAAGAGGTAGCGGCAATTTCTTTCCATTCCCCTGTTTCCGCCGCTGATTATCAGTAAAGAGGAAGGATGTGTGTTTTGGTTGATTTCTCTTTTAGGTTTTATTTGCTTTAAGTTTTTAAAATAAATATAAGAAAGATCTCTTGCTGTGGTCTTTAAAAAAACATGCATCCATGTTGCTACCATCACCTCCCTGCGTATCACTCTCCCACTTCTCTTCCTTTTCCTTAATTCTTTTCTTTTTATTATTAATCTTGTTTTTTTTTATTTTGTTTTATGTAAGAGTTTTTTATAGAATATTTTTTTAGAAAAAAATATTTGGAAAAGTACTTTAATAAAAAACAATTTTAGAAAATAGATTTTAGAAGGGAATTTTAGAGAAAGCACTTTAATAGTATTTAGAAAAGATTTTTTTAGAAAATGGTTTAAAAATATTTCTATTTCTTTTTTATGGATTTATTTTTAGATCCACTTTCTTATTCATCTTATCTTTCTTTTTTGGTCGATGAGATCTCCGATTCGCGATTATTGGTTTCCGAAGATGTTTAATCTTCATTATTTCAAATCTATGGATGAATGATCATTTGGATCATTCTCCATACTTTGGAATCGTGATAGGTTGCCTTCGATAAACACAATGTGAAATCCCGATTAAGATTAGACCGTTCCTTTTCTTTTTGTGCGACATGTTTTCGGAGAACGATCCATAATATCGTTTCTCTAACATGTATTAACACGAATATTTTCCACTTTAATTAGTGGTGGCCGGCCTCATTTGTAGGGTAATTACTCCGTAAATTACTCGGCGATTGCTTAACATAGACCTAAAGTTGTCCCGATTCGGATTATGATCCACTTGCATCTGGTTGCTTCGATTTTATTTTTCCTTTCGTGGTTGTGCTTGATTAAGTTCATCATACCACTTATTATTGTAAATATTATAATAATGTGAATATACTAACATTTAATTTTAATCTCTCTCACCTTATCCTTTTATTTCAATTCCTTGCTCCTTTATCTCTTTATTATGCTTTATCATATTATATCATATATCATTTGCTTATTGTTTACATTGTTGTTTGTTATTTCTCCTTTGTCCATTTGGACACCAAAACACTAATAAAGGATTAAACACTTAAAAGACTTGTGACTTCTATTTTTGGACTATGGTTACTATCCCTTGCTTCGGAGAATGGACTTAGACTTTAAGATCTTCCCCCTTGCTCAAGTTGGAATGGATTAGAAACCTCGGCCTCAAGTTATTTCATTAGTCTTTGAAGAAAGAATTCCGAACTTTGAAGAATTGTGCATATTTTGGTTTGGTAAACTCTTCCTTTAGCTTTTATTTTCAAGTCTTAGGATAGTCCCTTCATCTCTTCCCATCTTCTTCAATTTTCAAATTTTCTTCCTCTTTTCAAAACTTTCTTTGTTTTCAAACTTCAAACATTTTTCTCAATCAAACCTTGACTTCGGTCATGTGCTTTTACCTTTTCATTTCATTTCTTTAACTAAATGCTAAACTACATAAGCATATCGAAACTTTCTTTCTCAAAAACTTTAAAACTTTCACAGCTCATTCAATTGATTTTGTGCCCTTGTGCACGTTTTCTTTTAACCATTTTTTGTGTTTAGATATGATTCATTCTTTCTAGCGGAATTATTCGCTAAGGAATGACGACTTATCTTTACATTTTAAAATCAATTCAACTCATTTGCCTTTTCACAATTTGTACCACGAACTACGGGGTTTTGATCTCGCATTGCACTTTGTGGGTATGTAGGCATGGGACGTTTGTCTCTTCAAACACCAAAATCTTAAAAAACATTCTTCTTCTCGTCTCTTCAATCTCTTTTTTCAAGCAAACCATTTCAAACCAAAAATGCAGTAAAAATTTCAAAGGGTTCCCGTGGAGTACCACGGACAAGTCGGGTGCTTAAAACCTTCCTGATTTGTAACCAATCCCTGTACCCATTCTCTGTTTGATTCTTTTAGCTTTTTTAGCTTTTAAGATTCTTTAAGGTTTTGTTCGTTCTTTTTCCTTTTTCCTTTTGGAAATAAATAAAAACGCGGTGGTGACTCTGTGTATATTGAGTTAAGTTAATCAATAGCTTACACTCACGATTTTACCGCTACAATATGCACAATGAAAGTTGAAGAGCTCATTGGTTCCCTTCAAACCTTTGAGATGGGAATGAATGATACAATTGTGAAGAAAAAAAAAAGCATAGCCCTGGTCACAAATACTAATAAAGAAGAAGAAAATCACGAAGCAGACTCTGAGGACAACTTATCAGAAACAATTGCTATGCTTGGAAGACAATTCAACAAAATTCTCAAGAGAATGGAAAACAGGCCCAAACCAAGTGGAAGAAACTCAACCTCTGAGAATAAAAGACCTTATGACACTAATAGAAGGTCAAATTATGATGAGAAGACTAACCAAGGAAAAGGGATCCAATGTCATGGATGTGAAGGGTATGGACACATCAGAAATGAATGCCCAACCTACCTAAAGAATCAAAAGAAAGGTCTCTCTGTGTCCTGGTCAGATGAAGACTCAGGCTGTGAGTCAGAAGAAGAATCTGCAAAGCACATCACTGCTCTAGCTGGAGTATGTGAAACTGAAGGAGGATCCAGTGATGAGGAGCTGACATTTGAAGAGCTTGAAGCATCTTACAGGATGCTGTGTAAAAGGAGCACTGAAGTATGCATGGAGAATATACAGCAGAAGAAGCAGATTGAGGAATTAAAGGCTGAAAAGGCAAGTAATCTAGAGATCATTGACACTTTGAAAAGTGAAGTCAGCCTACTCAACTCCAAAATGGAGCATATCTTCAAATCTGTCAGAATGCTGAATAGTAGCTCAAACACACTTGATGTCATTCTCAACAACAACAAGCACTCAGGGGATAAGATTGAGCTGGGATTTAATAAAGCTTAAAAGTTTGAGGCTAGCACCAGCCAAACAACTCCAAATTCCATGAAGTCAAACAAGATGTCCAAGCAGATGTCTCAACATCATGACAAGAACATGATGAAAAAGAAATATCAAAGATGGAGATGCCATCATTGTGGAAGGTTTGGTCACATCAAACCTTTTTGCTACAAGCTGCATGGACATCCAAATTAGAGGTCTCAGCAACCCCCTAAGCAGAAGACAGAGGTCACCAAGAAAGTGCTGCATGGACATCCAAATCAGAGGTCTCGGCAACCCCCTAAGCAGAAGACAGAAGTCACCAAGAAAGTTTGGATACCTAAGGCTAGTCTTCATGCTGATCAAAGCTACAAATACATGCCCAAGAATAAGTTCAACAGACAACCTTGGAACTCTAAAGATGGACACTACACAGGGCAGATGCATCAAAGGAAACCTCACAACAGGCACAAATGGTCCAAGAAGGGTGTTGCCTATATAGCTCATACATCTCTCAGAATATATGCTAAGGAAGACTGGTACTTTGACAGTGGCTGCTCAATACACATGACTGGACTGAAGAATATGCTGGTAGGCTTAAAGCCACACTCATCCAGATATGTAACCTTTGGAGATAGAGGAAAGGGGGAAATCAAGGGAGTTGGGAACCTGGACTGCTCAGGTATACCAACTCTAGATGATGTGCTGTTGGTAAAAGGATTAACTGCTAACTTGATCAGCATAAGTCAATTATGTGACCAGGTTACAGTGTAAACTTTACCAAAAAAATGAATGTATAGTTTCTGATAAAGAACAGAAGGTTGTCATGAAAGGAGCTAGATCAAAAGACAACTGCTATATGTGGGAACCTCAAGATTTCAGCCTCACATCAACTTGTTCCTTAGCTAAAGAAGAAGAAGTGAAGCTGTGGCACCAAAGACTGGGTCATCTCCATCTCAGAGGAATAAAGAAGATCATATCTATGGAGGCTGTAAGAGGAATTCCAAAGTTTTGGAATTACTGCATATGGATCTTATGGGACCAATGCAGGTTGAGAGTCTTGGTGGAAAAAGATATGCCTATGTGGTTGTTGATGACTTCTCAAGATATACATGGATAAGCTTCATCAAAGAGAAGTCTGATGTGTTTGATGTATTCAAAGATCTGTGTCAAAGAATTCAAAGAGAAAAAGCAAGCTGTGTGGTCAGAATAAGAAGTGATCATGGAAAGGAGTTTGAGAATAAAAAATTCTCAGACTTCTGCTCTTCAGAAGGGATCAATCATGAGTATTCTTCTCCTATCACCCCTCAACAGAATGGGATTGTTGAGAGGAAAAACAGAACTACTCAGGAGTCAGCAAGAGCCATGATTCATGCTAAAAAGTTACCCCTGTACTTTTGGGCTGAAGCTATGAACACAGCATGCTACATCCACAATAGAGTCACACTAAGAAAGGGAACTTTATCCACCATCTATGAAGTCTGGAAGGGCAGAAAACCTACAGTCAAGTACTTTCATGTGTTTGGAAGTAAGTGTTACATTCTGGCTGATAGGGATCAAAGAAGAAAGATGGACCCTAAAAGTGATGAAGGGATTTTTCTTGGATACTCCATAAATAGCAGAGCTTACAGAGTATTTAACTCCAGAACCAAGGTTATAATGGAGTAAATAAATGTGATTATTGATGATGCCTCTGTAGATGTTGTTGATGATGTTGGAACATCTGCTGACAATCAAACTGAAGTTAAAACAGAAAGTGATAATCTTGATTTCACTTTAACTGAGGCAAGGTCAGAACAATCCAACAAACCTCCCTCCATCAGAATCCAGAAAGATCATCCTAAAGATCTGATAATTGGTGATCCCAACAGTGGTGTCATCACTAGATCAAGAGAGATGATTTCAGGCTCCTGCTTTGTTTCAAAGATAGAACCTAAAAACATCAAGGAAGCTCTGAATGATGAGTACTGGATCTCTGCTATGCAAGAAGAATTAGGCCAGTTTACAAGGAATGAAGTATGGGATCTTGTTCCTAGGCCTAATGACATTAATGTGATTGGCACTAAGTGGGTGTACAAGAACAAGTCAAATGAGCAGGGAGTAGTTACAAAAAACAAGGCTAGACTTGTAGCTCAAGGATACACACAAATTGAGGGAGTAGACTTTGATGAAACCTTTGCACCAGTAGCAAGGCTTGAATCAATCAAACTACTTCTAGGAATTGCTTGTATCCTAAAGTTCAAGCTATTTCAGATGGATGTTAAAAGTGCCTTTCTAAATGGGTACCTTAATGAGGAAGTATATGTGGAGAAGCCTAAGGGATTTGTTGATCCAAGCTGTCCAGATCATGTATACAAGCTAAGAAAGGCTTTGTATGGTCTAAAGCAAGCCCCAAGAGCATGGTATGAAAGATTAACTACTTTTTTTCATTAAACATGGGTACAGGAAATGTGGAATAGATAAAACCTTGTTTGTGAAGGATGAAGAGGGAAAGGTCATGATTGCTCAGATATATGTGGATGGCATAGTGTTTGGTGGGATGTCAGACATGATGGTTAAACATTTTGTTAATCAAATGGAATCTGAGTTTGAGATGAGCCTAGTAGGAGAACTAACCTACTTCCTTGGACTGCAAATCAAGAAGATGGAGGACTCCATGTTCATATCCGAAAGCAAGTATGCAAAGAACACTATCAAGAAGTTTGGGATGGACAATGCAAGTCACAAGAGAAAACCTGCCCCCACTCATTTAAAGCTGACAAAGGATGACAAGGTTGAAAATATGGACCAAAGCTTATACAGAAGCATGATTGGAAGCCTACTATATCTGACAGCTAGCAGACCAGATATAGCCTTTGCAGTAGGTGTGTGTGCAAGGTATCAAGCTGAGCCAAAAGTAAGTCATCTAAACCAGGTTAAGAGGATTTTGAAATATGTCAATGGTACTTGTGACTATGGCATAATGTATTCTCATGGCTGTGAACCAATCCTCACTGGATTTTGTGATGCTGACTGGGCTGGAAGTGCTGATGATAGAAAGAGTACATCAGGAGGATGCTTCTTTCTAGGAAACAATTTGATTTCTTGGTTCAGTAAGAAACACAATTGTGTATCCTTATCCACTGCTGAAGCTGAATATATTGCAGCTGGTAGCAATTGTTCACAGTTGGTATGGATGAAACAAATGCTCACAGAATACAATGTCCCACAAGATGTCAGGACATTGTACTGTGACAATTTAAGTGCAATTAACATCTCCAAAAATCCTATCCAACACAGCAGAACTAAGCATATAGACATCAGACATCATTTCATTAGAGATCTTGTGGAAGAGAAGGTGATCACATTAGAACATGTAGCCACAGATCTGCAATTGGCTGACATATTTACTAAGGCTTTGGATGCTACCCAATTTGAAAACCTAAGGGGTAAATTGGGAATCTACTTATGTGAAATATAGCAGTTATGGAGAAGTGCCAGCATGTCTCATGACATCGTGTGGCATGATCACCAGATGGTAGCATCAGTCTGGTCAATAACTCTGTGTATTCCTCTCTTAAAAATTCCAATAGCAACTATTTCTATAAATGCACAAACGTGCTCTCAACTCCTCACCTCCTCACTATCTCCACTAAACGATTTGCATGCTAAAGCTGAATTTCTAAGCTCATCAAAATCAATCAAACCTAACTCCTCTTCCACTACATTCGAAAAATGTCTCAACATCAAAACCCTAACTTCATTGATGAGGGTCTCAATCAAGAAGATTTAGTGCATGCAACTCCAATTTCTATAGTACCAATGGATGCTACTCCTATAGACGAAATCAGAGGAAGCGTCCCTATTGCTAAAAAACCTAGAACTCCCAATGTAAGAAGAGCAAAGGAGCTTGTTTTCAGCAAAAGCAAGGGGACTCCTTCATCTACAAGCACCCCCAAAGCTTTTGACTATGTGGATGCATCCATCAAACACCTTGTGAATAGGATTCTTTCTGAACAAAGAGTGGTGCGTGGGGTATCTGTTCCCCTGAACAGCATGCCTGCTCCACAAGAAGAACCAAACAACCAGGCTGAAGAGGACATACCTGCTCAACAGGATGTCCCAAGAAATGTTGAAGCTTCTGAGGGCCAGAACAAAACCTCAACTGATAATGATGAAGACACTGATGATCAAGCTCATGATGATCAATCTGCTGAAAAAGAGGCCTCCCAACCTCCTCCTGTTGAAAACCTAGATGATGACTCTGACACAGAGATCATTGCATCTATTAACCCTAGCATAGCCAAGAGGCTTAGGGCTAGGAAGGAGAAGAAGCCTGCTGAACATGCAACTTCTGAAGAGAAACAATCAACTCCAAAGAAGGACAAAGTCAAAGTTGCCTTTGGACCTACTAAGCAATGGAGCAAGGTAAGCACCCAGAAGAGGAAAGATACAACTCCACCTAACTCAGATGTTGAGGAGGATGTTCCAACATCCCAACCAAGGAAGAAGCCATCACCTCCCAGGTCTGCCTCTGCTGTTCCTGAAGCTCCTCTAGAAAATGTGTCATTCCATCATGTCTCTAGTGTGAGCAAATGGAAGTATGTCTACCAAAGAAGGGTGGCTCTGGAAAGAGAGCTGGGCAGCAATGCATTGGAGTGCACTAAGGTAATAGACTTAATATCCAATGTTGGCTTATTCAAGACTGTTTCAAATTTTTCTCCCTGCTATGAACTGCTGGTCAAAGAGTTCATAGTTAATCTGCAAGAAGGGTGTGCTGATGGAAAATCAGAAGATTTCAGGAAGGTTTATGTGAGGGGGAGATGTGTTGAGTTTTCTCCTAGGGTTATAAATCAATACCTGGGGAGAGAATCTGATGGGCCAAATGAACTGGGCAAAACTGACAACCAAGTCTGCAAGATCATCACTGCCAACCAGGTCAAGTCATGGCCAGTCAAAGGCAAACTGTCTGTCAGCCTGCTAACAAGAAAATATGCTATGCTGCACAGGATTGGAACTGTCAACTGGATCCCCACCAACCACACTTCCTCTATAGCTACTGGACTGGGAAGATTCATCTGTGCTGTAGGCACCCAAACAAAATTGGACTATGGGGCTTACATCTTTGATCAAACCCTAAAGCATGCAGGAACATCAGCAACCAAGCTTCCAATAGCTTTTCCCTCTCTGCTTTGTGGAATAATCCTCAACCAATATCCAGGCATCCTTACTGATAAGGATTCTGTCTGCAAGAGGGAGAGTCCACTAGCCTTCCACTATAAACTGTTCCTGAGCCATCATGCTGCAGATGTTGAAGCTCCTAGTGGGACATCTGTTGGACCATCAAATGTCAAGACTCCTATATCCAAAGTAGCCCTGATTGCAGAGCTCAAGTCAACTTGCAAAGAGCTGGATGCAAGGAAGAAAAAGCTTGAGGAAATAATTCAAAGGCTGGAGCTGGAAGAGGGTGCTCAGAATGTTGATGGATCTGATGCTGAGTCTGAGGATGAAGAAGATACTGAGTATGATGAGTCTGAGTGAAGATGGGAGTGATGGAAATTGAATTGTCTGTTCTGCATTGTAACTTTGTTTTGTAATGTTTTTTTTCTGCTTATGTAATGTTTGGCCCCAATTTATGTCTAACAAGGGGGAGTAAGAGTACTGAATAACAATGTCTGCTGCTGTTTGCTATTTAATGAACAATGCTGCAGAAGTTAAATTCTGTCTTCTGAACTAAGTTTTTTCTGAATGCTCATTGGTATATCAAATTCTGTTGAACAAGTCATAGCAGTATACATACAGGTTTGAGGGGGAGCAAATTATTAACTCTCACATGATTCAACAGAAAAGAACTCTGCTGCACTCTGATAAAAGAACTCTGCTGCTAAAACCAGAAGATTATGTTAGCCAAAAATTAGCCAAAGGGGGAGTTTGTAGATGTTAAGAATTGGCAGAATTTTTGAAAAACAAGAAGTGTTGAACTTAGTTCAGGATGTCACACCAGATGTTGTGACATTGACAAATAGAATAAAAGTTAATGAACTTAAGTCAAGACATCAGGATGTCACACCAGATGTTGTGACATCGTAAACCTGCTACCAGACTTAAATGATGCATAACAGAAGTGAGTAAATTCAGGAGAATTTATCTGGAATTAATTGTGAATAGATAAGCACTCTAAGGCGCATCTTTAGGGAGATTAGTTATCTGACTTCAGTGCAACAGGATAACTAACCCACCTTGAATCAAGGAGGTAACAAACTAACTAACCCTAATTCAAGGTGATGACAGTGGGATTTATCAGGACTGGATAATTTGCAAAAATCCCAAAAATACAAGCATCTATTTAAGGAACAGAAACTCTCAGAATAGAGTACGAAAAATTAAGAAGACTATAAAGGGTGTTTGTGTTTAATAGCAGGTTTTAATTGTTTTATCACTTTATAAACTTTTAAGCAAAAAGTGTATTGTGTCTTGATTGAAACTTTTAAGTAAGATCAAGCTGTTGTATTTGAAGTGTGACTTCAATTTTATTAATCATTGTAAAAGATCACTGTGTGATTGAGGGGGAGTGAGTAGGTACTCATATCTAAGTTGTGTCTTAGGTAGAAATTGCCTTGGGTAGATATTAAGTGAAGGATTAAACTGGTTGGTTTAATTCCAGAATTAATATTACTTATATTGGATTTTCTTCCTCGCTTGGTAGCCCCCAGATGTAAGTGTGGAGATACACTAAACTGGGTTAACAATTTCCTGTGTTATTTAATTTACCAGCACTTAAGTTTTGTTTAAGTCTTCAAGTGTTTAAACATCTGATTCGACATCACGTACCTGATCCCAGAATTTCAAATTGAATAGAGTCACAGCTAGGCCTTTTTATCCCGAGGGAAAGGTAATGCTGCATAAACCTGGAAAGAGATGGATAAGACGGTTGCGAACCAGAGAAACTGAGAAAGGGGGTTGGTTACGACCTGGGAAGGTATTAGCACCCAGATCGTCCGTCGTACTCGACGGGATCCACGCTTACAAGATTGTGTTTAAAAGGGGTAGGTGTATGTGATATCTGTGTGCAAAAAGCTAGGGAAAAAAAGTATAGGTGTTAGTGCAAAAGATGTATTGCTCAGGAACTGAGGCTTAGAAAAGAGTGCTGAAAGAGGGAGAAGACACATAGACTTTTGTTCGATAACTGTTAAGTTATGCCTACGCATCCTCTCGTGCAATGAGGAAGTCAGAACACTGTAGTTAGACTCAAAGAGACTGAAAAATAAATTGACTGTGAACTGCTTGCTTGTCTATGCTCAAATGTATGACTCGTCTGGCTCGAGTGCTAACTGTCTTGCATTAGACGGAAGAAGTGAGTTCTCGTTTCTGAGTGAGTGTGATGAGAAAAGAATCCCGCAGGAGACGATTATTGTTTGTTTTTTGTTTTTTGTTTTTTTATTGTTTTTAGTGTTCTGCATAGGATTATGAGCTTAAGCCTAAATCAAGGGCTTGTAAACTCATTATATTCTCCCTGATTAGGGATAATGAGCCTACTTAAGTGTGAGATAAACATCTCAACTTAATTACCATGATGATGTAGGATTAAGATCATTAACCTACTTGTGATTATTTAGATGTTTTTTGGGTTTTTGTTTAGTGTTATGTAATGAGTTTAATCTCTAATCACATATTAGTGAACTCATTACACCATCCTAATAGAAGGATGATAGATGAGAACACTTAAGTTGAGGAAGATACCTCAACTTAATCCATGGTTAGGGATTAAATTCATTGTATAACAAGCCTTTATTAAATGGTTTTTAATTAAAGGATGAGATTAAGAAGTGGATTTTATGATTCGTAAGACAACTTGAGGGGGACCTGTCCATTAAACACTAGGGTTAGTCCCTCTTAACCATAAGAAAGAGATAGAACCCTAATGTAAGGCCCAAGTTACAAGATAAAGTCTTAGTGATTATTAATGTGTTTTGATTAAGAGGTGTAAACAAATTAAAGGTTTAACACTAAGGATTAAAGTTATACACTCCATCCTAAGATAAGGATGCAGGCATAACCTTAATTCCAAAGTCCTAAAGCTTTAAGAGTTTAGCCTCTGATTAAGAGATGAGAAGAGAGACTCAAGGAGACTCGAAGGTAAAAATCTAGGGGGGACTATATACAACCCTAAAAGATTATCATGGTTGTATATCCTATGGTTTGTGAGGCTTAAGAGAAAGGATCTTCAGGGAGGCCACCAAGGAAGAAGCAGATGAAAAGAGAAGGAGAGAAGAGAATAAGTTACTTACTTCCTGAAGAAGATAAGTAACTTAAAAGAAGGAAAGTAAGAATGAAAGAGCACAAGTGAAGAAAGTTCACTTCAAAGACAAGTAAGAATGAATATGAAGAGGTGAGAAAAGGTGGGAAGTGAAGGCAAATCCACCTCCCAGATAACTTACCAAAAGTTCCTGAAATGTTAGTATGAATGCATAAGGAAAGAAATGAAAAGAAATAAGACAAATGAAGGTGCAATGACAAAAGTCAGAAGTGAATAAGCAATGTAAATCGCATATGAGATGATGCAAAATCATAAAAGATGCATATGAATGATCATACAAGAATGAGATGTAATGGAATCATGTTTAGAAGCATGAAAACACATGGATGTTCATGAAATGTAATGGATGCAAAGCATACCAAAATGATGCAACAATGATCAATAAATGTTTCAAACATGTCCTAAGATGTCTAAGATGACATACAAAATAATGGAATGGCATGGCAAGTTCACAAGTTCATGAAATGCAAAGGAGAATGCAAATGAAGATGCAAAATTAGGGTTTTAAGGCAACATGAGATGCATATGACCAAAACAGAAGCAATCACCATGATAAAAAATTGAAATTGAGCTCAAACAAAGCCTAAACCTATATAAGATCACACCCCAAAGGAGAAGATCAGAAGCCAATCCTGGTGAAAGTTATGAAAATTCTAAGTTAACTAGGGTTTTTGGGTGCTTCTAAAGGGAAAATGAAAATCAAATTGAAAATGAAAGATAAAAATATGAGATAAATAACGTAGAAACTATATGCAATATGTGAAACAATGCAAGAAGAACCAAGTTCAAACTCATCATGGTTAGGCAGAAATGAATTTTTCAAGTTAGGGTTAAAAATGTGAAATTTAAGAACCCTAATTCAAAGAAAATTGTGAAAATGTGATCAAACCTAAAAAGAAATTTGTATGGTGAGTTTGAAAATGTTTCTAAATGTTTAAGGATGCTTCATGATTTTTTTTGTGATGTTTAGAAACCTAAATGCATATTTAATTAATTAAAATCAATTAATTAATTAAATAAAACATTTAAATATTTTAAAAATACTTTTTAAATTCAAATAGTAAAATAAAAAATGTTTTTAGGTTAAGAAAAATATTTAAAACAGAAATGCAAAGTTTGAGATTTTTTAGATGATTTTTGCTATTTTAAATAAATTGGACAAAGAAATGAAAAGAAAATGAATTAAAAACAATTAAAATGCAAAGTCAACTGATCTGATGGTTGGGATTCAAATGGGAGAAGACTGCACGCGTGATCCTAAGGCCCAGATTGGATTTGCCTAATTAAACTAAATAATTTAATTAATTATAATTAGGGTTTAAGTGAACTGATATGAACCACTCAAACGTGCGCGAAGCAAGATCCAATGGCCTACATTTAAACTGAGTTGATTAACCCTAATCCTAACCCTAATCACTCTCAGGTGACCGGAGCAAGCTCCGGTCATCTTCTCTGGTCACTCTTCCACCCCAACTCCCTCAAAACCCCATAAAAACTATCAAACTCTCCAGAAATGATCAATGAACAACATTAAACATGAATCCAGCAACAAACAACATTTATATTCCATCAAATTCATGAATCGAAGCAAAACGAAAAATTGCACAAAACTTTCAGAAGCTAAATACATGCTTGTTTTCAACTCATTTTCAAAACCAAACACATCACAATGATCAGTGAAACATGTAGATTGATATTGTAACTTAAAAGGCAAGTTCTGGAAAATTTGTTCTTGATGATACCTGAGATGAAGCTTTCTCAATCTGAGCTTTCTGGACCTTTCCTTGATGCAAAACCAACCCACTTGGTCCCATTGTGCTTCTGAAAGACTTGAATGAAACTTGTATGGCTTGGTTTGTGAGTTTCAGTTATGAATATGTAGAAATCGTGTTTTGGTTTGAGAAGCTTTCAGGCCATTATAAGGGTTGCTTTGTGATCCTTATGATGTGTATGATTGAATGGTGCAAAGAGTTTTGAGGTTTGATGGTTGTGCTGAGAGATTCAAAGAGATGAAAGTTTTGGGTATTTTTGTTAAACTCAGCTTGTGGAATGATTCAGGCTTGTTGTGTTGTATGAAATGAGCTTTATAAGGTTAGTATAGGCCAATGAGAGTGATCAGAAAGTGGGGGGTGGCATAGTGTGATTGGTATGGGCCAAGTTGCAAAACTGTCAACATTGTGTACTTGAGGTATGGGCATGGTTCAGAGCTGGCTTTAGGGGTGTCTTGGCCTCAACTGAGTTTGTGGAGAGCCCTAGGATTGAATTATTCAGCTGGATCACTTGGATGAAGAGATATCATGTGTTTTGCAAATTTCCAACTTTGAAGATTTTGTGAAAATGGCTTAATGAAACTTGCAATCCAAGGCATAATTTTGGTCCAAATGTGTTGCACTATGTTGGTATTGTAGGATCAAGTGCTTACCACTGCACTAAAAGCAATTGCTGTTAGTGAAGGCACAACTTTATTTCCTTATAGTATAGAGCCCTCAAGGGGCTGCGCCTATTAAGCGCCATGGGTTGGGATGTTAAGCCCATCGAATCCCTAAGGGTGACACTGAATTAATAAATCCAACAATCTCCCCCCGAGTGTCAGCCGGGGGGATTCGAACCCATGACCTTGCTCTGATACCACTTGTAAGATCAAGCGCTTACCACTGCACTAAAAGCAATTGATGTTAGTGAAGGGGCAACTTTATTTCCTTATAGTATAGAGCCCTCAAGGGGATGTGCCTATTAAGCGCCATGGGTTGGGATGTTAAGCCCATTGAATCCCTAAGGGTGACAATGAATTAATAAATCCAACATGTATGATGTTTAGAAGTCAATTAGAGGTCATGCAATGGACCACTCTCGAAGGAGGGGCCTGACCCCGAATCCACATGGAGTCTGATGTTTGACAGAGCCATTAACATGAACGGTAGTGGAGTTAGTTCTATTATTATCTCACCAGAAGAGATTCATACGCCCTTCACTAACCGGCTGACATTCGAGTGCCCCAATGATGGGCGTGAAACGCAATATGTGTCTAGCGGTATCTGAACTGCAAGCGCACAGTCTATCGAAGTAATATAAAAGATTGTCGATCCCACAGGGACTTTATTATCACTTAGTGCTAGAGGGTCTACTAGTTTAGCTAAGGTGGATATTTGTCACGATTTTGGTTTTTAAGAATTAAAGACGGGAATTAAATTTTAGTTTTTATGAAATAATAAGAAGGCAGTCGGTATGTAATTATGTTAACCTATGCGGGTCAATCTAACCTAAGCTTATAATGATGGTTCACTTAATTTATTCTGTAGAGATTATCAGTTTAAATACCCTTGACTCACACTCTCGTGGTCTTATCTCAGATCTTACTCCTAAAGCCCTATGCCTGCTCTCGCTAGCCCATAAGTGTTTAGAAGATAATTTTTGGAAACTTAATAAGTCTAATTCATTTTAAAGCGCTCTCGCTGTATTTAAATCAAATGCCTAACTTTAGCTATCCGGTTAAAATCTCACACTCTCGTCGTCTCGACCTAACCTATTACACTTTTCTTACTCTCGTAACGAAAAGATTAATTTTAATAATAAAAAGTCACAGCCAGAATTTAAGTTCTTAATTGTTTTAGCCTAGATTTGATTTTACCGAGTTGGTTTATTTTAATTACATACCACCTAAATTGTTTAGCTACTCATATTTGTTGTACCAGACAGATGCAGAAACAGACATATATTAAATAAAACATGCATTATAAAATAAAAACAATTTCTTAACATAAATAAAATAAATAACTTAATATAAATAAAAACCTGAATAATTAAAACTTTAATACTCCTTCTTCCACAGTTTGGTAAGCTCGGAGTGCGGAACCGGAATCGAAAATAAAATAAACGAATTTCTGAAGGCTGAAAAGAAATTAATAATAACAATTTCCTAATGTTGGAAATTCTTATTTGGTTTGGTTGGGATATGGAAACAAGAAAACAAACAATTGCTGGAAAAATAATAAAATAGGTGCAACAAAAATACGACAGAGCTTCCGCGAGAAATGCTAAAATAATACTCTGTACTTTCTAATTCGTAATCAAGCTATTTATAGAAAATCATATTGGGCTTGGGCAGTTGAAATCCATTGCGTGGGCTTCGTTGTTTGAAGAGAGAATCCAGCGAATCATGCATTACTGAGTCTGCGGAACAATAGGGACACTTTTGACTTCACGTTGCACGTTTCATGACCAATTCATTCCAAGTAACCCTATTTTCCTTTGTCACGTTCGTGACAAAGGCGTCACACTCACTTTTCCCACTTAAAGCGCGTCACGATCGTGACATCTTGGTGACGATCGTGAGTGTCCCACGTTGGGTGTCACGGTCACGACAGCTTGGTAACGATCGTGGTTGTTACAAATTATGCAGCATTTGCAGAATTCCTTTCTTCTTCTTCTTTTCATGCTTGTTTTTGTTCCTTTGATCTTTGGCTCATGATTTAGCTCTAAAAATGTTATACCTGCAAAATGACATAGAAAACTCGAAGAATCGGGTGTTAATACGATAAATGTGTGATAAATCGGACTTGAAACATAGTAATAAAACGATACGATTTCTCGTTATCAAACTTCCCCAAACTTAAACCTTTGCTTGTCCTCAAGCAAATAGTCGGTTGAAAAATGATCGGACAGTTTCCATCGACGCATACACATAACAAACCATACGAGGAATCGTTTAGCAAGATAAACCGGTACTAGAATAAAACACTAACGATACACTAATGACACAAGCAACAAGCTAAGTCGTCGACTTCCCGTTTAAACGAAACATTCGGTAATTGCGTTACGATTTTACCTAGAGTCTTTCGATCTTATTTCACCCGGTTTCATTCTGGCGCAATCACATTAAGCCCTTTGCCTTAGCACGCACGTAGTGGAGTAGCCGGTTAGTGACTTTGATCCTTTATAAGCACGGGGTCTGGTACACGAATGTGGCAACCCTATATTTATTATCCGAATTGGAGGTTGTGGGGGATCGAGCCGTAGCACGCCCTACCAAGTTCAGAACCAGGTACCTCTGAACCAACCCGCAATGGACTCCTCCTTATATTTCTCATTTCTTATATGCGACCGTGTACTTTGGTGCAATTTCTTTTTATTGGCATCGAGATATGAAGGATCATTATAGATTAGGCATCAAACACTTATGTTCATCGGCTCCCCACATGGTTTGTGTTCAGACGGTGCTGACTGCTAGTATAAACTACTAGGGGTTACTTTAGAACTGAAACTTAAGGTGTATTCATAACAATTATCGGAACGGAATGCTTAAGTAGGAAGTCTAAGGTGTCAAGATTGTATTGATCTTGTTGGATCTTTCTCAGCTTCCTAACTATGATTTCATAGGTAAGTCGGGTAATGCGAAGATAAGACAAAAAATTTTGGTATGGCTAAATAAACGGGGAAAATTCGAAACTGAAGAAATAGCACAAATATTACTTTGTTTAATTGAAATACGGAAAGGAAAATACAACGAAATGGAAAATGCGGAAAATGAAAGGTATCTCTCCCACACTATATCAGACATTGTCCTCAATGTTGTGATATAATAGCGGGGAAAATACAATACAAAAACCGAAATGCAAAAACATAAACATAAATATAAACTAAGGCTGCTGACGACCACGGCCTCGGCTTCTGGTGCGGGAGCGTCTGGTCGGAGTCGCTTCAGGATCAGAACCGGTGGTGGTGAGAGCAGTGATATCAATACGCAAAGCCTCTAGCTCTCTAAAAATCTCTCCTAGCTTCTCATTTGTTGTCCTCTGGTTACTGGCAACAGCTGAAAGTAGGGCATCATATTTCTCTTTTTGCCTTCGCTCGAGTGCGGCATTCATCTGATTCTGCTGATGAATGGCACAGAGGACGTCTTCAAGTGTGATGTCGGGTGTAGGTGGCTGCCTGGTGGAGGACTCAGGGATGTCCTGTACTGGCTCAGCAGCATCCAAGGTATCCTGCATCTCGTCCACTGGTGCATCTGTCTGCTCATCAATAATCGGGACGTGGCCTGCAGCATCCGGTAAAGCAAATAGCTAGTTGGCTCGGTTCGACGGATCGATGCGGTCATGGCAAGGCAAGGTGATGTGATGATAAACGGTGCCTTGGATAACAGGGTTGAACCTTCCATCCTCTCTCTAAGATATCAAATGGGCGGACTTGCAATAGCTCTTTGTAAGCAACTCTGCGGCTCTGTGAGGCAAATGAGTAATCTGGTCACCAATCTCCAGCTGAATGGCAAGGGTGGTGACAATCCCGCCTATGTAGAAGAGAGTTGCGCCTCGATGCGTTACAGACTGGATATGGGATAAAAGGAACGGGGCAGCATTGATGCGCTCCTCATTCAAAGCACAGTGCAAGAACAAGAGCTCTTTGGAGTTTAGCTTGTGATTGCTCTCTCTTGCGAAAATAGTATTGCAGATGATGCGATGGAAATACTGAATCGTCGGGTTATGGATGTGGGTAGCATTCAGACTCTGGAAGGCAGTAGCACGGGTGTTGGTGATGTCGTGCCACAAAGTGAAAGCAGCTTCGTTGAAGTTGTCGGGCACGCGGAGATGAGCATCATCGCCGTGATCGAAATCTAACAGTTCGGCGATCCTTGTTTGTGTGATTTCATACTCTCGTCCGAGCATTCTGAACTTTGCAATGCCGGTGAGTTGACTTGTTGAACCGGGAGGTGTAAAATACTGAAACGAACTCAGAAATTCCAAGGTGAGGATTTCGAATGTCGGTTGTGGCTGACTGCACAAGTGCCACAAACCAACATGCTCAAGCATGAGCTTCACGCCGTCTAGCAGGCCTAACTCCCTCAAGCAGTCAAGGTCGACATACCGAGTGGTTTGGACGCCACGGTTCTGAAACCTGATAAACTTCTGTCTTTGGGCTTCTCCTTGGTCACCATCTCTGAATTGGATATTCTCCATTGCATGCAAGTACGAAAATGAGAGATGAGAGTTTTTGAAGTTTTTGTGAGAAAATGAAAAATGTGAAGAATTTGTTCGGATTATAGTGAAATGAGTGAATGTGAGAGGTTTGGAATAAATGGAGAGGGTTAATGAAATTGATTGAGGGTAATGGGAGGTTACGGGAGAATGAGGAGATAATGGGAGGTTTCTTATTTTATGAAAATGGAGAGTGGGTTCTGCGAAGGTGAACGGTTCTGTTTCTACAAAATTCGTATAACAGGGTGGTCACGGTCGTGAGGGAAGTATTACGGTCGTGACGCGCTAAATAGCTCATCACGATCGTTAGGGATTTGTGACGACCGTGATGGCTTTAAAATATAATTTTTCACAGAATGCATTATCTCACTTCATTTCAATGCAATTTTTTATTATTTTCATTTATTTCCAACACAAACAATATATATATATAATATTGGATCAACATATATTAGCAGTAATTTCATCACACGAGAATTCATAAAATATCAAGCAATTTAAATATAACAGTAAGTAATGAAAAGCATAGAAATTGATTAAATTATAAAGTGGCAAAACTAGAAATACTTTGCTTTTGATATAATAGAAGGAAAATTAGATTGATAAAAATAAGCTACGAAAATGTTTCCAAATGTTAAAACTAACTAGAAACCAAAGCGAAAAGTAATATAAATTAAATCACTACAGCATTTTCAAAGTTGCTTCTTCAAATCTTCAAGTGCGGAGTTTAAATGGTAGAATTGTTCACAAGTTATGTCAGTTAAATCTATAACGTCCAGTCGCATGCTTTTAACCTCATCTTTAACAACATTAATGTCGGCTTTGTAAACTTCAAGAGTATTCATAATTTTCTTTAAGTTGTCAGCATATCCTACTTGATTTACTTTAGGGGTTTCAATCACTTCATCAGTGTGGTCAATGTCATGGTAACCAGGAGGTGTCTCAGGGTCACTTTCTACATCGGTCATTATGTCATCCCTTATTTTGTAAGTTTGTGGTGTTTCGGGAGTGGATGGATAGTCAGGAGGGGTAAGCTCATAAAGCCAATTATCTTTATTGTGAACACTGACTCTAGCATGGTTTGGTAATGTGAACAGGGTTACTACTTCATTCCTGATTAGGTACTCGTAAGGTGGTTGTCCTAAATTTCTTATGATTTGGCGGTTAAAGCAAAAGTTCAGATTCATAGGACGGATGGTTCCTAAACGGTTACACTTGTGTAATTGGTATCTAAGTCCTAAGGCATCAGCAATCATGGTGACCAGGCCTCCTACCAATATGGGTAGATCAGGTTCCTCTTGGATTCTGGTGAAGGTTTGCATCATGAATGGTACACCATTAACTGGTTGTCCATTGGTCAGACAGGACATAATGAATATCTCATCTTTAGATACTCCAGTGAGGTTTTCTTCCTTTCCAAAGAAGGTGTGGGCAAGGATCTTATGGAAATAGCGGATAGCAGGGTTATGTATTTCATCATTGTTCATGTTATCCGGCTCAGGATGGTAATTTCCGGTTAAGGTTCCCCAAAAGAAGTCTAGCTCAATATCCATTAATTCTACCTGGGTGGTAGTAAAGGCAAAGGGTCCACTAGGGAATCCTAATAAGTCAGCTAGTTCTTTATGGTTAAAGTCATATTCTATTCCGAATAGTCGGAAACTGATAAATCCTTTCCTGAATCCAAAACCGCGCTCGGGTAAGTAAACTAAGGAGCTTAAAAACTCAAGGGTGAGCTCGCGGTAAGTCACAAACTTTTGTTTTATTAGTGCATTCTCCCATCCAAGTTGGTTAAACAGGTATAGGATGCTATCATGTAAACCTAAAGTTTCCATAGTCAGTTCATCATGATACAGAGTCAAATCCATTGGTCTCTGTGATAACTCCTCAAATTTCATTCTTTGGTTCCTACCTCTAAATTTGGTTTCCATAATGTTTCTTGGTTGGTTAGCCATAGTTAGTGTAAATGTGGAGGAAACAAATCAGGGGGAAAAGGAAAGTGGAAAAGACTTTAGAAAATCTGTTAAAGTGATTTAGAAAATAAAAATTAAAATAAAGAAAATAAGAAAATAAATGCATAAATAAAATCAATAATGATAATAATGAAATAAAACAACAAAACAATAAAATGATAAAATGATAAATTGATTAAAATGATAAAATGGGTTGCCTCCCACTAAGCGCTGTTTTTATCATCATAAGCCTGACGTAATGCTTAAGGATAGATTAATCAGGGAAATTAGTGGGCAACTCTAAAAGCCTTAGACTATTTGCATAATCTCTATTTTCAATTTTATGGTAATGTTTTAATCGTTGTCCGTTTACTGTGAACGGTTCACTATTCCTACCCTTAATTTCTATTGCTCCGCTCGGGAACACTTTAGTTATTTCAAAGGGTCCTGACCATCTAGATTTTAGTTTTCCAGGAAAGAGCCTAAGTCTTGAATTAAAGAGGAGTACAACGTCTCCCACACTAAATTCTTTCCTAGATAGGCGTTTATCGTGCCATCGCTTAGTTCTTTCTTTATATATCTTAGCATTCTCATAAGCATCTAACCTTAACTCTTCTAATTCATTAATGTCGAGGATTCGCTTTTCTCCAGCGGCATTGTAGTTTATATTGAGTGTTTTAATCGCCCAATATGCTTTGTGTTCTAGTTCTACCGGGAGATGACAAGACTTTCCATACACTAATTTGAAAGGTGTAGTTCCTATGGGTGTCTTGTAGGCTGTCCTATAAGCCCATAAAGCTTCATTAAGTTTAGATGACCAATCTTTCCTAGATATGGCTACAGTCTTTTCTAAGATTTGTTTAATTTCTCTGTTTGAGACTTCGACCTGTCCACTTGTTTGTGGATGATATGGTGTTGTTATACGATGTCTGACTCCATACTTAGATAATAATTTGTCAAAGATTTTCGAAATGAAGTGCGAGCCACCGTCACTTATGACGAGTCTAGGCACACCAAATCTTGGAAAGATTATATTTTTGAAAAGCTTAATTACTACTCGTGTGTCATTTGTAGGAGAAGCTATAGCCTCAATCCATTTTGAAACATAATCGACAGCTACGAGTATGTAATTATTACCGAAAGATGATGGGAATGGTCCCATGAAATCTATTCCCCAGACGTCAAAGACTTCTACTTCTAATATTCCTCTTTGAGGCATTTCATCTCTTCTTGAAATATTATTGGTGCGTTGACACCGATCGCAGTTTATAACAGCGATGTGGACATCTTTCCATAAATTAGGCCAGAATAGGCCGACTTGTAAGATTTTTGCACAAGTCTTGGAAGTGCTTGCATGTCCACCATAAGGAGATGAATGGTAATGAGAAATGACATCTTCTATTTCTTCTTCGGGAATACATCGACGAAAAATTCCGTCGGGCCCTCTTTTAAATAATAATGGTTCATCCCAATAGTAATGCTTGAGATTGTGAAAGAATTTCTTTTTCTACTGATAGGTTAAGTCAGGTGGAAGTGCTCCTGCAGCTAAGTAGTTGACAATGTCAGCGTACCATGGTATTCCTACGGTTGTTTGGATTGTTTCCACGGGTTCTGGTTCATCTATGTCTAACTGAACTGGGTCGCTTCCTATTTGTGCTATCAGCTGTTCATACGGAAAATCGTCGTTGATCGGCACTTGTTCGGTTTTAATACCTTCTATTCTAGATAAATGGTCCGCTACGACGTTTTCAGTACCTTTCTTATCTTTTATTTCGAGATCAAACTCTTGTAAGAGTAAAATCCATCTCAAGAGTCTTGGTTTAGCATCTTTCTTAGTTAATAAATATCTGATAGCAGCGTGGTCTGTGTAAATGATTATTTTCGCTCCCACTAGGTAGGAACGGAATTTGTCAAGCGCAAAGACCACTGCTAACAATTCTTTTTCAGTAGTGGCGTAGTTCATCTAAGCAGAATCTAAGGTTCTACTAGCATAGTAAATTGTGTAAAGTTTCTTGTCCTTCCTCTGTCCTAGAACTGCGCCTACAACATAGTCACTCGCATCACACATGATTTCGAAAGGTAATCTCCAGTCAGGGGGTGCATGATTGGTGCGGTGATGAGGGCTGTTTTTAGAGTTTCGAATGCTTTAAGACAATCTTTATTGAATATGAACTCAGCGTCTTTCATTAATAAACCGGTAAGAGGTTTAGTGATTTTCGAGAAATCTTTGATGAATCGTCGGTAGAAACCGGCGTGTCCTAAAAAACTTTGTATTTCTCGAACGGTCTTAGGGGGTTGAAGATCTTTTATGACTTCTATCTTAGCTTTATCAACTTCAATTCCCTTATCAGATATAACGTGCCCTAGTACGATTCCTTCTCTAACCATAAAATGACATTTCTCCCAGTTAAGTATGAGGTTTACTTTTACACATCTTTCTAACACCATTTCTAAATTTGATAGATATCCTTCAAAACTTTGCTCGCATACAGAGAAGTCGTCCATGAACACTTCCATGATGTTGTCTATGAAATCTGCGAAGATTGACATCATACAAATTTGAAAGGTTGCAGGAGCATTTCATAATCCAAAGGGCATTCGTCTATAAGCGAACGTTCCATAAGGGCATGTGAATGTAGTCTTCTCTTGATCATCTGGGTGGATAGGGATTTGGAAAAATCCTGAGTAACCATCAAGATAACAGAAATACGAGTGCTTGGCTAATCGTTCTAACATTTGATCTATAAAAGGTAGTGGGAAATGATATTTTTGAGTGGCTTTGTTTAGTTTACGATAATTGATGCACACTCTATGTCTTGTCACTACTCTTTGTGATATCGATTCTCCTTTAGCGTTTTTCATAACAGTGATACCTCCTTTCTTTGGTACTACATGTACTGGACTAACCCATTTACTATCAGAGATTGGATATATTATTCCAGCGTCTAGTAGTTTCTTAACTTCTTCCTTTACTACAGTGCTAAGGATTGGGTTAATTCTTCTTTGAGATTCTCTGGAGGTTTTGCAATCTTCTTCTAACAGAATACGATGCATACAGATTGAAGGGCATATTCCTTTGAGATCAGATATGTTATATCCTAATGCAGTTGGATATTTCTTTAAGACATCTAAAAGTTTCTTTGTTTCAATTGTTCCTAAACTGGAATTGATTATAACTGGTCTTGTACATTCAGTGTCTAAGAATTCGTATCATAGGTTCTTAGGTAAAGTTTTTAACTCTAATGTAGGTTTATTCTTTCTTGGCATGGGATCCGGTGTAAGTGCTAAACTTTCGCTTACACTATCATCCTGATATGGTTCACACCCAATTATCATCTTCGAAAATCGGAGGGATTTGAATTTTCATAATTTCAGAATAGGTAGTTTCTTTCATTTCCATTTCTCTTACACATTCGTCAATTACATCCAATAAATAGCATGTATCCTCTATAGCTGGTGATTGTAAGAATTGTGTTAAAATAAATTCAACTTTCTCTTCACCTACTTCAAAGGTTAGCTTTCCTTTCTTTACGTCTATAATAGCTCCGGCGGTAGCTAAGAATGGTCTTCCTAGTATGATAGGTGTAGTGGAGTCTTCAGAGATGTCCATGATTATAAAATCAGTAGGAATATAGAATTGTCCTATACGTACTGGGACGTTTTCTAGTATGCCTACAGGATATTTAATAGAGCGATCGGCTAGTTGAACAGACATTTTAGTTGGTCTTAGGTCTCCCATGTCTAGCCTTTTGCAAATTGTTAAAGTCATAACACTGATACTGGCTCCTAAATCGCATAGAGCTTTGTCAATGACGAATTTTCCTATTACACAGGGTATAGAGAAACTTCTTGGATCTTTTAGCTTTGGAGGCATATTATTTTGAATTACTGCGCTACACTCAGCAGTAAGTGTAACGGTTCCGTTATCCTCTATCTTTTTCTTATTGGATAAGATTTCCTTTAAAAACTTAGCATACGAGGGCATTTGAGTGATAGCTTCTGTAAACGGAATAGTAATATTCAGCTGTTTCAGAAGTTCAACAAATTTCTTAAACTGGCCCATCGTCTTAGAATTGGTTAATCTCTGAGGGTACGAAATTGGTGGTTTATAAGGTGGTGGAGGCACATAAGGCTTTTCTTTCTCCACTGCCTCTTGATTATTATCTTCCTTCTCTTCTGGTTCATTCACCTTTTCAGTCGGGTTATCCGGTTTTTGGTACATGGCTGGATTGTCAAGTCTTGGATCGGTAGGTCCGTCAAGTTCCTTGCCACTTCTTAATATCACATCATTAGCCTGTCCTTTCGGATTAGGTTGAGGTTGTCCAGGAAATACTCCAGCTGGTGCAGCGGTAGGTGCTTGTTGTTGAGCTACTTGTGAAATCTGAGTTTCTAGCATTTTGTTATGTGTAGCTAATGCATCTACCTTACTCACTAATTGTTTAATCTGCTCACTAGTGTGTATGTTTTGGTTTAAGAAATCCTTGTTTGTTTGAGATTGGGTAGCTATGAAGTTCTCCATCATCAACTCAAGGTTTGATTTTCTAGGAACATTAGGAGCAGTCTTTTGATATCCTGGTGGTGTAACTGGTGCTTGACCTGGTGCGTATAAAGCATTGTTGTTCTTATAGGAGAAGTTTGGATGATTTTTCCAACCTGGGTTGTATGTGTTTGAGTACGGGTTTCCTTGAGCATAATTCACTTAATCCGTGGGAATTCCTGCTAATAGTTGACAATCAGGGACAACATGTCCTGGAACTCCACATAACTCACAGTTAGGTGTTACCGCAGCCACGGTGGTTGTTGGTGTTATGGCCAAGTTGTCGATCTTTTGGTTTAGTTGGTCAAACTTTGCATTGACTTGATCCATACTACTTACTTCGTATATACCTCCTTTTGTTGGTTTCTCAGTTGCGACTCTCTCGGTTCCCCATTGGTAATGGTTCTGGGCCATACTCTCGATAAGTGCATGAGCATCATTATATTCTTTGTCCATTAGTGCACCGCCTACGGCAGCGTCAATTGTCATTCTTGTATTGTACAAGAGTCCATTGTAGAAGGTATGGATGACCATCCATTCTACTAATCCATGATGTGGACAAAGTCTCAGCATATCTTTATAGCGTTCCCAAGCTTCGAAAAGTGACTCATTTTCCTTTTGCTTAAATCCGTTGATTTGAGCTCTTAGCATAGCTGTCTTGCTAGGTGGGAAATATCTTGTCAAGAATACTCTCTTTAGTTCCTCCCACGTAGTTACTGAATTCGAGGGTAGAGATTGAAGCCAGGCTCTCGCTCTGTCTCGAAGTGAAAAAGGAAAAAAGACGTAATCTAATATCTTCTTGGGTAACTCCATTAGCTTTTATAGTATCTGTGTACTGCACAAATATCGAAAGATGAAGGTTCGGATCCTCGGTAGGATTTCCGGCGAATTGATTTTGTTGCACGGCTGATATCAACGAAGGTTTCAATTCGAAATTGTTTCGGTTGATAGCCGGTACGGCAATGCTGGAATGCGGTTCAGCTTGCGAAGGACTAGCATAATATTTGAGTGGATGATTCGGTTCTTCAGCCATCTTTGCGTCCTTTGATGTTCCAACCGGTTTAGGTGGATCAATTTGAAGATCTGGAATGTTGTAATTTCGTTCGTAATCGAATATTCGTCTTCTTACGTGTAAGAAGCGTTCCGATTCTGGGACTGGAGGTTGCAAGTCTTCGCCTTGAGAGCGAGTACTTGGCATACACTCGAGAAATTAGATTAAGAAAAGAATAAGTTGTTACCTTAGTCTAGACAATGCTACTCTAATGGTGCACTAGTAACTAAATTAAGGTCCCCGGCAACGGCGCCAAAAACTTGATGGGCGTGAAACGCAATATGTGTCTAGCGGTATCTGAACTGCAAGCGCACAGCCTATCGAAGTAATATAAAAGATTGTTGATCCCACAAGGACTTTATGATCACTTAGTGCTAGAGGGTCTACTAGTTTAGCTAAGGTGGATATTTGTCACGATTTTGGTTTTTAAGAATTAAAGACAGGAATTAAATTTTAGTTTTTATGAAATAATAAGAAGGCGGTCGGTATGTAATTATGTTAACCTATGCGGGTCAATCTAACCTAAGCTTATAATGATGGTTCACTTAATTTATTCTGTAGAGATTATCAGTTTAAATACCCTTGACTCACACTCTCGTGGTCTTATCTCAGATCTTACTCCTAAAGCCATATGCCTGCTCTCGCTAGCCCATAAGTGTTTAGAAGATAATTTTTGGAAACTTAATAAGTCTAATTCATTTTAAAGCGCTCTCGCTGTATTTAAATCAAATGCCTAACTTTAGCTATCCGGTTAAAATCTCACACTCTCGTGGTCTCGACCTAACCTATTACACTTTTCTTACTCTCGTAACGAAAAGATTAATTTTATTAATAAAAAGTCACAGCCAAAATTTAAGTTCTTAATTGTTTTAGCCTAGATTTGATTTTACCGAGTTGGTTTATTTTAATTACATACCGCCTAAATTGTTTAGCTACTCATATTTGTTGTACCAGACAGATGCAGAAACAGACATATATTAAATAAAACATGCATTATAAAATAAAAACAATTTCTTAACATAAATAAAATAAATAACTTAATATAAATAAAAACCTGAATAATTAAAACTTTAATACTCCTTCTTCCACAGTCTGGTAAGCTCGGAGTGCGGAACCGGAATCGAAAATAAAATAAACGAATTTCTGAAGGCTGATGTCGCTCCCACTAAATGAAGCCGGGTCAAATAGGGTACATACGCGAACGGTCGGCGAAAGGAGGGGTGAGAACACACAGGAGTGAACTCACAGGGAATGAAAAGAGTCTCCAGCTAGGCATTTTTATCCAGGAGGAAAGGCAATGCTGCATAGACCTAGAAAAATATGGATAAGACAGTTGCGAACCAGAGAGACTAAGAAAGGGGGTTGGTTACAACCTGGGAAGGTATTAGCACCCAGATTGTCCGTCGTACTCGACGGGATCCACGCTTAAAAGATTTGTGTTTTAAAGGGGTAGTGTCAGTGCAATTTGTGTATCAAGGCTAGAAAGAATGCAAGTGTCAGTGTAAGAGAAGTGTGAAGTGTAATATGTACAGTGTCAGTGTGAGAATAAGAATGACATGCTCATGAGTATGAGGCTTAAAGAATAAAGCTGGAAAGAGGGGGAATATACAGAGACTTTTGTTCGATAACTGTTAAGTTATGCCTACGTATCCTCTCGTGCAATGAGCAAGTCAGAACACCGTAGTTCGACCCAAAGAGACTGAAAGATAAACTGACTTGTGAACTGCTTACTTGCCTATGCTCAAGTGTATGACCTGTCTGGCTCAGGTGGAAACTGTCTTGCATTAGACGGAAGAAGCAAGTTCTCGTTTATGAGTGAGGATGATGAGAAAAGAATCCCGAAGGAGACGATTATTGCTTGTTTTTGAGTTTTCAGTCTTTTATTGCTTTTGAAAGTTTGTCATAAGTTAATGAGCTTAAGCCTAAACCAATGGGTTAGTAAACTCATCACATCTTCCCTCTGATTAGGGGTAATGAGAATACCTTAAGTGTGAAGTCAGCTTCTCACACTTAATCACCATGATGTAGGGTTAAGATCATTAACCTACTTGTGATTATTTAGATGTTTTTGGTGTTTTTGTTTAGTGTTAAGTAATGAGACTAAGCCATAATCAGGGATTAAACAGACTCATTACACCATCCTAATAGAAAGATAATAGATGAGAATGTTTAAGCTGAGGAAAGCTCCTCAACTTAATCCATGATTAGGGATTAAACTCATGACAAAACAAAGCCTTTATTAAGTGGATTTTAGTTAATGATAAGATGATGAAGTGATTTTTAGGGTTTGTAAGACAACTTGAGAGGGACTTGTCCATTAACACTAGGGTTAGTCCTTCTTAACCAATTAAGGAAGAATTAGAACCCTAATGCAAGGCCCAAGTTACAAGCTTGATGTCTTGATGATTATTAAGTGAATTGATTAAAGGATTTAAACACATTAAGGGTTTAACACTTAGGATTAAAGTTATACACTCCATCCTAATAGAAGGATGCAGGCATAAGTCTAATCACAAAGCCTTAAAGCCTTTAGGGTTTAGTCCCTGATTATGAGATGAGAAGAGAAGACTCAATGAGACACCAAGGTAAAAACTAAGTGGGGGACTAATCAAAACCCTAATCATTGTCATGCTTGGTTGTTCCTAAGGTTTGTGAGGTTTACAAGAAAGATCTTTAATGGAACCACCAGGAAGCAGATGAAAGGAGCAAAGGAAGCAAAGCAACTTGCTTCATTTAAGAAGACAAGTCACTTGAAGAAAGAAAGTAAGATGAAGAAGAAAGAGCAAGCTCAATCTCAAACACAAAACAAAATGCAGCAAGGATGCATAAGAGGAGATGAAAAGAAGCTGTGAGAAGTGAAGGCAAATTCACTTCTCAAAGAACTTACCACCTGAAAAGTTAGCAAAAGGAATGAAATGCAATGCAAATGGAATGAAATGTGATGATGCAAACCAAAACCAGAAGCATGTGTGTGATGATAGTGATTCTATGAGATGCTGCAAACATGAATCAATGCATGAGGATGATCATATGAACATATGGATGCAAGAGAAGCATGCTTAGAACCATGATCATACATGAAAAGTTATGAAATGCAAATGACATACAACATGGCAAATGAAGGATGCAATGATCAATCATGCTTCTAATATGTCTTAAGATGTCTAATGAATTCAATGGATGCATAAAATGTCATGGCAAGTCATGGTATGCAAGCAAATGCAAGATGAATGCAAAAGGAAGCCCAAATTAGGGTTTATGATCAATGCACCAAACAAAAATCAAAACCAGAAGCAAACAATCATGATAAAAAATTGAAAATGCACTCAAATTAACCCTAATCCTATACAAACTCACTGCCCAAAGGAGGGGATCCAATTCTTAACCTAGTGAAAGTTATGAATTTCCTAAGATTTCTAGGGTTTTAAGGTACCTTGACAAGAAAAATGTCAAACAAATGGGAAATGCAAAATCAATTCATGCCAATTTAATCCTATAAACTACATGATATGCAAGACACAATGCAAAAAGAATAAAAGTCCAACTCTCAAAGACTAAGCAGAAATGAATTTTTGAACATTGGATCAAAACAATGCTTTGAAATTGAATTAATTCCATGGAAAATTATCAAAATGCATCAAGATCAAAAAAGAAATTTGGTTTGAGGGTTGGACAATGTTTCTAAATGTTTTTTAAGGTTTCATGAATTTTTTGGTGATTTTTAAATACCTAAAAGTATTTTTAATTAATTAATTCTCATTAATTAATTAAAAATAAACTTTTAAATGATTTAAAAATATTTCTTAATGCAAAAAATAAAAATAAAAATGTTTTTGGTTTCTGAAAATTAATAAAAGTTTGTACAAAAATTTTCAGAATTTTAAAAATTGTTTTGCTATTTTAAATTAAATGGAGAAAACAAATGAAATAAAAAGAAAATAAAATGAAATAAAATGAGAAGTCAACCAGATCAATGGCCAGCATTCAAATGATACGCGCGGGAGTTGACTGGCGCCACATCCAAAGGCTGGAATTCAAACTGGCCACATTAATTATAAAACTCAATTAATTAGGATAATGACGTGGATTAGGGTTAAGTGAGGGCATCCTGGCCATTGAGCACGCGCGGGAGTTGACTAAGTCAGCCCATCCAACGCACCAGATTCAAACTTGCATTAAATACAGGGATTAGCCCTAATTACTTTCAGGTGGCCGGAGAAGACTTCCGGTCGTCTTCTCCGGCAGGACCCTCACCTGAAAGTTGCTAAAATCCCCAAATCTCCATGAAAATGAAAACTAAACACCCAGAAATCATCCCCATACAACACTGAATCAAAACCCCTAAACAAAACTCATTTCTCTTTCATTAATCATGCGAATCGAAGCCAAACATGTTTAGGTCAGAAAAGTTTCAGAACATGATTAAATGCTTATTTCTCAACCATTTCAAAAAGTAAAAGCATCAGAGTGTTCAGCAAAGCATGAGGAACAACTTAGAAACTTAAAAATTCATTTCTGGAAAAAAAGTTCTTGATATACCTGAGCTTTGAGCTTCCTCAGTTTGCAACTTTCTGACCCTCTCTCTTTGTGCAAACCACTCCTCTTAGGCCCCTGATGAAGTCTTGATGCTTAGAAAAAGTTTGTGGTGGGTGGTTTGAAAGATGGCAGAGGTTCTGCTCAAGGTGGGGTGGAAAGTCGTATTCTTGATTCAGGGAGTTTTAGGCTATGGTGAGGGGTGCTTTTTGATCAGTGAAGTGTGCTGAGTATGTTTGTGAAGTTTGTTTGTATGTTTGTGGCTTGTACTGAGTGTTTCGAAGGCTCTTGCAAATGGTGTGAAAAATGAGAGAGCTGTGTTGGAGAGTGTTTCAGGCCTGTGTTTTGTATGCCTTGGCTTGCTTTTTGTTTGCATAAACTATTGTGATAGGTCAGATGAAGTGATGTGTGCTTTTGTGATAGGTATGGCTCAAGTTGCCAAAATGTCAAAGTTGTGTAAGAGAAGCATGGGCTACTTGCTAGCCAAGGACAAAAGGTGTGTCCTACTCAGCATGATGTGGGGAGAAACCTAGGATGGTTTGTGAAGTCAGCAAGCAAGTGGATTCACACTTGAGGGAGTTTTTGCAACTTTCCTTGCTTTTGCTTCCTTTGAAATTTCTTGCTCCATAAGCCATAAAAATGAATGATCCTTTGGTGCAATCTGACTTTTAGGTGTTGTATGATCATGTTGTGAAGTTTAGAAGTCCATTTGGTAGCTCAATTTGCCTTGACAAGTGAATTTGCAACTTTGCCTCTTTGGTAGAAACTTTGAAATTTTGTGATTTTTGCCAACTTTGACAAGCCATAACTTTTGATCCAAAATGAATTAGGTCATGTTCTTGTACTTTTTGAAAAGGGAATGATCCATTCTACAACTTTCATGACCAAAGTTTTTTCATTTGAAGCATTTTTGAATCAAAAAGCAAGGGTTGAAAAAGTTTCCCAAAATGGCAATTTCATTAAAAAGTCAACTTTCCCAAAAAGTCAACTTTGCAAAAGACTTGAAATTCTTCAATTTTGTGAGCTTCCAACTTCTTCTATGATCAAATAAAGATCATATACAATCAAAATGATGAAGAACACCCTTTGGTTGGGTCATTGGGGGCCTCAGATGCCCTGATTTTACACTGACTTGCTTGAAAAGTCAACTCTTGATCAGATGACTTCCCCATGGAATTTCTTCATGAAAATTGATATACATACTACCTATACCATATAGAGACCAATATAAACAAGAATGACCAAAAAATGTGGAGTTATGTCCTCTGAAACCAAAACCCTAATTTCAGGTCATCTGTGCAGTTAAACCTGGCTCTGCTTCCATACCATTTTCAGTTCTTGTGATTTTTTGACATTCTTGACTTTGAGGAGATATAATATGATGCTTGAACATACATGGACCCCTTTGAAGTTATTGATGACCTTTGGAGTGGCTCAAGAAGCTCTTGGATTGCTCAGATCACAAACCCTAGATGCAGATGACTTTGAACCAATGCAATGAATCAAAAATGTGATATGAGATGCTATGATTGAGTTTATGCATATGAGGAGATCACAAGCCATGGTGTGAATGGGTGAGGGAAAATTTGGGGTGTTTACAGCTGCCCCTATTCAAACATGAGTTAGCTATGCAGGATGTAAGCTACGGCTTAACAGGCAAACAAGATAACTTGTGGTTGAATACCAAAGACAGTCCAAAATTTGCACTCACAGAATGAAGAAGACAAGGGATATAGATTGTAAAAGGGAAAATAAAGTATATTGTAAAGTGTGGGCGACGGAGGACGACCGTCGAGCAGAGGACGACTACTGGGGAATAAGCAATGACGGGGACGGCCGACATGCTAGGAAAAGTGCGGGAAACAAAGCAATGACGGGGACGGCCGACATGCTGGGGATAAAAGGGATTATGATGGGGACGGCCATCAAGTAAAGCTATAAGATTCTCTAGGGATCAATGAAAAATGATGGGGACGGCCATCAAGTTCATAAAGTAATGTAAGCAACGATGGGGACGGCCATCGGGCTAAACTGATGAAGGACGATCATCAGGAAAAGGAAAAGGGACCACGACGGGGACGGCCATCGGGTTAAAAAAATAAATGAAATAATGATGAGGGACGGTCATCAAATGGTGAAGTACGATCACCTAGCAGGGGACGGCTGCTTTGCTGGGGATAAGATGAGGGACGGTCATCTAAGGTGAAGGACGATCACCTGGCAGGGTACGGCTGCCTAAAATATCGCGACATAGGACGAATGCCGGATAAAAGGTCAACGATGGGGACGGCCATCGGACGAGCATGATGAAGGACGATCATCAAGAGGTGAAGGACGATCACCTAGCAGGGGACGGCTGCTCTCAAGGTTTATCATGACATAGGACGAACGTCAGATAACAAGATCAACGATGGGGACGGCCATCGGATAAAATGATGAAGGACGATCATCAAAAAGGTGAAGGACGATCACCTAGCAGGGTACGGCTGCTAAAAATCACGACATAGGACGAATGTCGGATAAAAGGTCGACGATGGGGACGGCCATCGGACGAGCATGATGAAGGACGATCATCAAGAGGTGAAGGACGATCACCTAGCAGGGGACGGCTGCTCTCAAGGTTTATCATGACATAGGACGAATGTCAGATAGAAAAGAAATTTGCTTTGCTGGCGATCTACTGGGGAATAGTAAACACGGACGAGTGTTTACATCCAAGAAATAAAAGGTATAAGTGTTTAGATGTTTGTGTATAGATTAAAGATGCGGACGAGCATCCCTAGACTACGATACAGACGAGTATCGGGTAGAAACAAATACCGATACGTGTTCAGAGATGATGATACGGACGAGTATCAACTGGTTAACAAGGGACACGGACGAGTGTTGAATCTGAAGGGACTCTTCTGGGGAATAGTAGACACAGACGAGTGTCTAAATTCAATAAGACGTAAGTGTTTGACACGGTGTATGGATTAAAGATGCGGACGAGCATCCTTAAGACTATGATACGGACGAGTATCAGGTAGAAACAAACGCTTGACGCATGTTCTGAGATGATGGTACGGACGAGTACCAACTGCTTAACAAAGAACAATGGACTAGTGTCGAATCTGCAGGGGTATAAATAGTATATACAAGATATGGACGAGTACCTATATAAGAGTAACATGAGTAGTGTATAGATGAGTGTTTAATCTGCTGGAGAGAGGGACACGGACGAGTGTCAAAAGGAAAAGAGTATAGTATAAACAAGTATCTGATATACAAAGTGTTTATGTTACTGTGCTGGGGAAAATGACATGGACGGATGTCAAGGAATTGTGTATGTATGTATTTGTGAGTGCAAAAAGGACGCTTCGGTCTTCTATTGGGGATATGACACGGACGGGTGCCACAAGGAGTATATACTGATGTTTGTGAATGTAAGGCAACTGCTTTAGCTTTAGCTCTCTGTTAGGGAATCTGGGGGGTTTTCTGTATACTGTTGATGGATTGTCATTATTGACAAGTGTTTGATTCATAACATGGCTTATGATTATGCAATATGTTTGATTTTTGCCGTAATGCTCCGTGTTAGACGGAATGCTACGCTTTGTGGGGTGAATATGATGTGAATGCCATGATTATGCAAAGATACCAATCCGGGATTCGGATCCCGTTGCTGCGAAGATCTCTGGTTGATCTGGTTTGAAATGGACATCCCAGCTGGGGATGAGATCATTGGTAGATCTGATGAGATGTATCTGCTTGGGGAAATAGGTCACTGATAGACCCATCCTGGTAATGAGGGACCCAGCTGGGGTTTGTAGAAGCTTTCGTCACTCTGTTGTGATTCCTTCATGCGTTGCTCCTCTGGATAGAGGCTGAAGCTCTGTGGGGAAGATGGTTCCCTGGCTTTTGTACTTGGCTGAGGAAGAATGATTGGCACCTCGGCTGGGGAGAAATAACAAGTGGCAACTCAACTGGGGAGAAAACACTTTGGGTGCTAAGACTGAGTGTTGATTTGCCAGTTTGCCGGGATGTGGCTTACATGCCCCATGTTGTGCCTTGAGTACCTGCAATCCTGAAAAGACAGAGAAACGCACAAGTGATCCCGAGGTATCCCTTACCGGATTCCGTCATAGGAGTTAGACACTCCCGAGAGTAAGTATATTCCCTGCAAGCATGTATTTTAGAAGAAAAGCATCTGTATTTATGCAATCAGTATTTTAAGGACACCAGACATTTTTGCAAATTAAAATGAAGTGTACGGGGCGAAACATGACTGAAAATCTGATTTTATTAATTCATGTGCCCCGAATTGGCAAGATACAGTCAAAGAAACATATCCCCTGAAAGGAGGGGATTGTTACAAATTGAGAAACAAAATGCTGGCAATGTTGTCGATGCTTCAAGGAGCTTCCCTTCTGCTATGACTCGTATGACATTTGACGTTCTTCTCGTCTTGCTTTCTGAAGAAGGCTGATTCTGAGTGAGGCTTGATCCTTTCAAAGTTTACCAAGAAGTAGGTGATACAGACGAATTCAGAATGCAGTTGTTCGCTTATTCCCTTATTTTGCATGGATCGCCCTTTCGGGTTTTCAATCCATCAGGATACCCATTTTTTCCTGAGTTGTCCAATACGGCTTTTCAACTCAGCGGGTGTACACATTTTTTTTGTTTATTTTCCCTTATTTTTGCCCGAGTCTTTTATTCTGTTTTTGACTCGCCGGGATGCCCTATTTTTGCCTGGACTTACATTCTGTTTTTGTGTCCAGCGGGTCTTTTTATGCGAAGTATTTTTTAACTGCATCTGAATTCACAGGGGACGGGAAATCTTCACCATCCATAGTGCTGAGCATCAGTGCTCCACCAGAGAAAACTTTCTTTACTATGAAGGGTCCTTCATAGTTCGGGGTCCACTTGCCCCTGTGGTCTGTATGAGGAGGGAGGATTCTTTTCAGCACAAGATCTCCTACTTGGTACTCTCGGTGCCTGACTTTCTGATCGAAGGCTTTCTTCATTCTTTTCTGATACAGCTGCCCATGACAGATTGCAGCCAATCTTTTTTCTTCAATCAGACTCAGTTGTTCGTACCGGGATCGGACCCACTCTGCTTCACTTAGTTTAACATCCATCAATACCCGTAGGGAGGGTAATTCAACTTCAACAGGTAGGACTGCTTCCATACCATACACAAGCTGATACGGTGTTGCCCCAGTGGATGTTCTGATTGATGTGCGGTACCCATGCAAGGCGAATGGTAGCATTTCGTGCCAGTCTTTATAGGTGACTACCATCTTCTGCACAATCTTCTTGATATTCTTATTCGCTGCCTCAACAGCGCCATTCATCTTTGGCCTGTAAGGAGAAGAATTGTGGTGTTGGATCTTGAAATCCCGGCATAGCTCTGCCATCATTTTGTTGTTTAAGTTGGAACCATTGTCAGTAATGATTCGCTCGGGAACTCCGTATCGGCAGATGATATCTCTCTTCAGAAATCTGGCTACCACTTGTCTTGTAACGTTTGCATACGAAGCTGCTTCAACCCACTTGGTGAAATAGTCAATGGCAACCAGGATGAATCTGTGGCCATTCGAAGCAGTCGGTTCAATCTTGCCAATCATGTCAATGCCTCACATAGCAAAGGGCCAGGGTGACGACATCACATTCAAAGGATTGGGAGGCACATGCACATTATCCGCATAAATCTGGCATTTATGGCATTTTCTGGCGTAGGAACCACAGTCGGCATCCATCGTGATCCAGTAATAACCTGATCTTAACAACTTCTTGGCCATGGCATGCCATCCTGCATGGGTACCGAAGGATCCTTCGTGCACCTCGTGCATTAACAAGTCTGCTTCTGTTCTATCAACGCATCTGAGGAGTACCATATCAAAGTTTCTCTTGTACAGGGAACCGTCAGTGTTCAGAAAGAAACTGCCAGCAAGCCTTCTCAAAGTCTTCTTATCATTGGAAGATGCCCCAGGTGGGTATGTTTGATCCTCCAAGAAGCACTTAATGTCATGGAACCAAGGCTTATCATCTTTAACAACATCTGCTGCGAACACATATGCTGGTCTGTCAAGTCTGGATACTGAAATTTGAGGTACAAAGTTGGCAGCTTAAACTTTGATCATGGATGAAATGGTGGCCAGAGCATCCGCAAACTGATTCTCATCCCGAGGGATATACTCGAGCTTGACTTTTGTAAAGAAAGTCAATAACCTCCTTGTATAATCCCTGTAAGGTATCAGATGATCCTGGTGCGTGTACCATTTGCCGTTGGTTTGATTAACTACCAGAGCTGAATCTCCGAATACAGTCAATGTCTTGATTCTGAGGTCAATGGCCTCCTCAAGACCCATAATGCAAGCTTCGTATTCAGCTTCGTTGTTAGTGCAGTTAAAGGTGAGTTTTGCCGAGAAAGGCATGTGAACTCCTTTAGGTGTAATGAGTACTGCACCAACACCACGACCATTCATATTAACAGCCCCGTCAAACATCATAGTCCATTCTTCCTCCGGGTCAGGCCCTTCGGTGTGAACAGGCTCTTCATGATCTTTTGCTTTTATGAACATGATGTCTTCATCAGGGAAGTCAAATCTCATAGGCTGGTAATCATCAATAGGTTGCTCAGCAAGATATTCAGACAGTACACTGCCCTTGATGGCTTTCTGAGATGTGTACTGAATGTCATATTCTGTGAGGATCATTTGCCATCTTGCAACCCGTCCGGTAAGCGCTGGCTTCTCAAATATGTACTTGACTGGATCCATCTTTGAGATCAACAAGGTAGTGTGGGTCAACATGTACTGTCTCAGTCGGCGAGCAGTCCACGCTAAAGCACAGCAAGTTTTCTCGAGCAGTGAATAACGTTGTTCACAGTCGGTAAACTTTTTGCTTAGGTAGTATATTGCATACTCTTTTCGACCAGACTCGTCATGCTGGCCCAGCACACACCCCATTGACTCTTCTAAAACTGTCAAATACATGATTAGAGGTCTTCCTTCAACTGGAGGCATAAGGATTGGAGGTTTTTGCAAGTACTCCTTGATCTTGTCAAAAGCCTTTTGGCAGTCTTCGTTCCACCTGACCGTTTGTTCTTTTCTCAGCAACTTGAACAAGGGTTCACAGGTCGCTGTAAGGTGAGATATGAACCGTGAAATGTAGTTCAATCGTCCTAAGAACCCTCGAACTTCTTTTTCTGTCTTCGGTGCAGGCATTTCTTGAATAGCTTTGACTTTATCGGGGTCAACTTCAATCCCTTTCTCACTTACAATAAATCCCAGTAGCTTACCAGATCGCACCCCGAATGTGCATTTGTTGGGGTTCAACTTCAGTTGGTACTTCTTCAGACGCGTGAATAGTTTCAGCAGATTTACCAGGTGGTCTTCTTCAGTGAGGGACTTGGCAATCATGTCATCCACATAACATTCGATTTCTTTATGGATCATATCGTGGAATAATGTCACCATATCCCGTTGGTATGTTGCACCAACATTCTTCAGTCCGAATGGCATCACCTTGTAACAGAACGTGCCCCAGGGTGTGATGAAGGTTGTCTTCTCCATGTCTTCAGGTGACATTTTGATCTGATTGTATCCTGAAAATCCGTCCATGAAGGAGAATACCGAGAACTGAGCCGTATTATCACCAATACATCAATGTGAGGTAAAGGGAAATCATCTTTCGGACTGGCTCTGTTCAGATCCCGATAGTCAACACACATCCTCACTTTGCCGTCTTTCTTAGGCACAGGTACTATATTAGCGACCCACGGCGGATAGCTAGTTACAGCAAGGAACCCGGCGTCCCACTGTTTTTGTACCTCTTCCTTTATCTTCATTGCCATGTCTGGGCGAGTACGGCGCAGTTTCTATTTAACCGGCGGGCAATCTTCTCTCAAAGGCAGCTTGTGCATAATAATGTCGGTGTCCAACCCTGGCATATCTTGATAAGACCAAGCAAACACGTCCACATATTCCCGAAGCAGGTCAATCAGTTGTCTCTTCACTGAGTCTTGTAAGCAAGCCCCGATTTTAACCTCTTTCACGTCTTCATCTGTACCAAGATTAATCGTTTCGACCTCCTCCTGATGAGGACTGATAATCCTTTCCTCTTGTCTCAACAACCTGGCTAGCTCTTCAGGAAGCTCATACTCTTCTTTAACCCCTTCATCAGCTTGATTGATTGGATTGTCAAAGTCATACGAAGTCATAGCCGTGCTGTTGTCGGTGCGGTCTGGAAGGCACTCTCTGCAAGGGTTCAGTTTGTTCATTTTAGTGATTGATTTTAATCTTGTTTAAAAAGAGTGAAATGAAGTTAACATTTTGAAAACATTGCCATTTATTTTTTGTACAAAAAGAAAAATGGAAAAACAGTGAGCGGAAAAGAAAAAAGACTCATTTGCAAAAGATGTCTGATATTTCATTAATTAATCTTGTTGCACAAAATTACAGATGGCCCGATTACAAAATGAGTCTTGTCATCTTGGGCAAGATGCAAGACTTGATGCATGCTCAAAATACAGGAAATAATAATTACTCTGCAGGAGTAACTCTTATAATTTCCTGGGAAGACCAGTTCGAGATACTGCTCCCCGGGATCTTTGGACGTATCCAACTCTCCAGGTTGCGGTCGCTTTCATCCTAGTCTTCCAAGTTGTTCACGGCATCGGGGGTGAGCATCCCCCCACTGACAAAATTGGGCTTCTCAGCAGCCTCTGCTTGATCTTGTTGAGTTGGTTTGTAACCCAACCCAAATCTATCCTCCTTCTTCTCTACGGGCAGCAACTTGCCCCAGCCATGGGCAGTCCCTTCTTCAACAACCTTCCGGGCTTGTTGATAAGATGTCATTAAGGTTCCAGGTACAGCGGATGCTTCATTTATGTTCAAGGCCTCAAACCCTTGACTCATAGTTTCGTGGATCTCCCCATCCATCTCAATGTATTTGTATGTAGCCAGATGGCTAACAAAGATATCTTCCTCCCCACAAATAGTAACGACTTGGCCTTCCCACTCGAATTTTAACTTCTGGTGAAGGGTAGACGTAACTGCGCCGGCGGCGTGAATCCAAGGTCTACCCAACAAACAGCTGTAGGCCAGCTGAATGTCCATCACGTAGAAGGTCGTTTTGAAAGTTTGTGGGCCAATCGTTATAGGCAACTCAATTTCCCCCAGAACTAATCTCTTAGAACCGTCAAAGGCTCTCACTACCAAGTTGCTGGGACGTAATGCCAATCCTTCATACTCCAACTTCACAAGGGCTTTTTTAGGTAAGACATTGAGGGATGACCCTATGTCTACCAGTACATGGGAAAGAACTGCACCCTTACATTCCATGGTAATGTGCAAAGCCTTGTTGTGATTGCGACCTTCCGTAGTCAAATCAGTGTTGGTAAATCCTAGTCCATGACTAGCGTTGACGTTTCCAACCACTGCTTCTAACTGATTGACGGTAATCTCCTCTGGCACATAAGCTGCGTGCAATACTTTTAATAATGCGTTCCGGTGAGCCTCGGAGCACATTAGCAATGATAAAATGGAGATCTTGGAAGGTGTCTGGTGAAGCTGGTCCACTATCTTGTAATCACTTTTCTTGATGATTCTCATGAATTCATCAACCTCTTGATCGAAAGGGGTTTTCAAAGCTTCTTTAGCAGCTTGTTCTTCTTGCACCAGGCTCTTCCCTTTTGCCTTGGCAGCAGCTTCTGCTTCGGCACTGGGTCTTGGAATTTGCGGGGCAAAGAGACGTCCGCTTCGAGTGAAGCCTCGGGCCTCCCCCCACATTGTCTATTTGTGGTGAAGAAGTTGATGATTCCAAAGTGATTTTCTGTCCTTCGCAGTATAGATCGGAGCCGTAATGCCAAGGGATGGCATTACTGCTTTCATAAGGTACTGGCCCAGGCACTGTGATAGTGACTGGACTGATAGCAGCTGTAGAAGGGACCATGATAGTATGTGAATCATAGTATATTGTAACCGGTGCTCTGATAGGAGTGGCATTTTGTGAGTTGTAGGCTGAATCATTTGCAGGATCATAATAAATTGTAACCGTTGAGACATTTTCATTGTTTGCTGTTGACGTTGTAGGAGACACTGTAGACTGGATGGGTGTTGCTGTTGTAGGAGGTTCTGAATGAAGGGGTGCTGAAGTTGTAGAAGGGATGTTTGCTGATATTTGGTCCGTTGAAGTGACAGATGAAGCATTTGTTGATGAGATTGAAGAGTTGTTTGGAACAATTGTTGTTGCAGTTGTAGAAGACTCGGGAATTGTTGTTAAGGAGATTGCTGGATTTGGAGGTGTTGATGTTGTGATTTGAAGCAGGCCACTCTGGATGAGACCATCTATGCCATTCCTCAAGTTATCACACCCATTTACTGAAATGTTGCAATAAGCACATCCTAGCTCACATCCGGGGAACATTTGACATTCGAGGAGTTGAGCTTTAATCTCTACCAAGGGTGTCCGAATCTGCCCCACACTAGTTATCAAGTAAGACGGCTTGTCTTCCTCAATAGCATTGATTCTGGGTCCTCCGTGGTTTGGCATAGGATTTTTACTGACATTTGGTGGAGGTGCAAAGTTTAGAGCCTTGGAATCCACTAAATCCTGTACTTTCATGTGCATGGCTCTGCACTTCTCTGTACTGTGGCCAGGTGCATTTGAGTGAAAAGCACATCTGGCGCTGGCGTCGTAATTTCTGGGCAGACTAGCAGGATCTGGAGGTGCCAATGTCCTTAGCTCAACCAAGTTGAGTTTCAGGAGTTGTGGCAATAACGTGGCATAAGGCATAGGGATCGGATCGATCACCCTATTGGCCTGAGATGGTCTCTGTTGAAACGGTCTTTGCTGATTGCTGTTGCTGGTGTTGTTGTTGTTATAATTTCTCTGAGGTGGATATTGAGCTTGTTGCTGGTAGTGGGGTTGTTGCTGAGGTTGGTATGCCGGTTGTGGATGAATTGGAGCGGGAATGGTGACAGCTGCCACAAACCTATGAACATATTGGGGTCTGCCCCTGCTGGTATGGATAGCATTAATCTCACTAGTTCTTCTTGGGCCCACAAAAGGCTTTCTTGGGTTGTTGGAAGAGCTTGCACCGTTGTCAGAAATTTTGCCCATCCTTAATAGGCTCTCAATTCTTTCTCCAGCTATAACTACATCCGCGAAGCTGGTAGAAGAAAAGGCAGCTAGCCTATCAATGTATGTCCCTTGAAGGGTGTTCATAAACATGTCGGCCATCTCCCTCTCCGACATGGGTGGCTGGACAGCAGCAGCAAGCTGTCTCCACCTCTGGGCGTACTCCCGGAAGCTTTCTCTGGATGATTGTGACATTCCCATCAGGAGGGTCCTGTTGGGAGCCATATCCAAGTTATACTGGTATTGTCTAATGAAGGCCTCAGCCAAGTCCTTCCTACATCTGATGGTTGCTCTGGTCAAATGGGAGTACCATTCCCTTGAAGCTCCTGTTAAGCTATCTTCGAAATAAAACATCCATAGCTTTTCATCCATGGTATATGCCTTCAGCCTCCCCAGAAAGGATTGCAAGTGGGTCCGTGGACAAGAGGTTCCGTTGTACTTCTCAAAGCACGGAGGTTTAAATTTATGGGGAATCCTGACCCCGTCCACTAAGCCCATGTTCATGACATCAAAACCCAAGGAGTTTTGAGACTCCAAGGACCTTAATTTTCCAGCAATTTCATCTAGCCTTCTGTCATAGGCTTCATCCCCAGCTCCCATCACTGTGAACTGATCTTCCTGGGGGTCTTCTTGGAGTACTCTTCCTGTAGTAGCATTCCCTTGCATATTAGCAGGGATGTTGATCTCTGGATGAAGGTGGGGTCCAAATACAGGTGGGTTGATATGAGGCTGAACCCTCTCATTGTTGCTTGTCCCACCAGTCCCTAGATGGGGGTCTTCCTGAGTCTGCCTCTCCACCAAGGCTCTTAATCTTTCTTGGCTCTGCGCCAATCCATTCATCACCTCCATAAACTGGGTCATCTGATTTCTCATCTCCAGTCTCTCATTGGCCATTTGATTCATGACCTCTGTAAGATCCTGTTGTACCTGGTCCATCTGTATACCCGAAAGGTTGTTGCGGGTAGGATATCTGTGTGGACGGTTGAGTGGGAACACCCAACGTCGAGCAATAGTTCCTGAACCACAACAGAGTTAGTAACAATCAAAACAAAAACCTACAAAACAAAACAAAAGGTTAGTATGCAATGCAGTATGCTTATTTGTTTCCAAGGTATCCGGCTTGGCACTTGGTTTTGAACTTTCCAGACCCCTGAGGAAGATGCTTTTGATGTTGCTTGAAGAACTCAGATAAAAACAAACCAACACATATATTACAAAAAGTAAATGATACATAGTTTGTTTCTTTTTACAATACATGCCCTCTGAGGGGTCAAAATACAACATAAGAAAGAAAAGTACAATGAAATGAAAGCAACAACAAGCAAAAGTCAGACACCAAGACCAAACTCATCCTCCTGAAATTCCTTTAGAAGTGCTTCAGTCACAGGATCAGCTGGACGCTCTGTAAGGTTCCTGATAAGGAGATTCCTGGTGGTGATAGCAGCAGTTAGCTTCTTGTGTCGATTCTGGTCCTTTGACCTCTTTACACCAGCTCTAATCTTCAATTCTGAGATCTCTCTCTGGGCTGCTAGCAGGGCTTCCTGTTGCTCCTTTGCACTAGCCTCCAACTGCTCAATCTTGTCCTGAGTCCTCTTATCTTCCTGCGTACGAGCTTCAGTGATCCGGACCCACCTAGCTTGACTCTCTTTCAGATACAAATCAGTCCTGGCCTTCTGGAACTGAGCCTCCTTGCAGGCATTCTTCAAGATATGTTCTCCAGCCCTTGACTTCTTGATGTAGTCCTCTGACTTCTCAATCCTAGCTAGATGCTCCACCTTTAGCTTTTCTAACCTTTCAATGTCCAGACGACCATCACTCCTCTCCCAGAGGGTCTTCTGTAGAGCCTGAGTCAGATTCTCATTCCTCTCTTTGAGTTTCTCAAACTCTTCTAGGCTGACAGTGGCAGGAGGTGGTGCTGTGGAGGGTCCAGGTGCATCCTCAATGGTGAAGGGCATCCCAGAAATTTGTGCCCTGGCATGAGACCACTCATAGTACTGAGCTGAGGCCACATTGTTGCATCTTCCAAGAATGGCCACTCCTTTGTCCTGAACATTGTCCCAAGCCCAGGATGCTTGCCTGACAATGGCCAAATTTGGCTTAATCTCACAATAAAGGGTTTCAGCCAAGTCTTGTGCTCTAGGAGTGTGGACCAATGCATAGCCCAATTGTCTTTTGAATAGCAGAGGGTTGTAGTTGATGCAACCCTTTACTCCTATCAGGGGTACATTGGGGAACTGCCCACAACTAGTAGTGATGTCCCTGCCCTTGGTGCTCTGGGTGCACCACCTGATGTCAGCTGAGGTCAAAGCAATGAGTCTTCTAGCCCAATTCTTTTGCTGGTGAGGATTCAAGAATGCATCAGTCTTGGGCAAGTGTTTGAGCAGCCAGGTATGGAACAGGGGAGCACAGCACCTCACCAATCTTCCTCTTTGCTTTTCATTCCTTTGGTGAACAGAGTAGTAGAAATCTCCCAGTAAGGTGGGCACTGGGTTCCTCAGGATGAAAAGATGGATTGCATTCTTGCTAATAAACTTAGGCTCATCTGCAAATAATATGACCCCATATATGCTAAGGGCCAATAATGCACAGACTGCCTTCCATTCTCCCAAGGAGGCCTTCAGGATGGTCTGAGAAGTCAAGAAATCCAAATGTAGCCCAGAGATTCCAGCCTTTGTAGTCATGTTTTGTCCAATCAGGGAGGGTTCCAAATACAATGCTCTTGCCAACTCTTCATTACTAGGAAAAGCCATCTCAGGGTTGAAGGGGACTCCACCCCTGACAGGTACACCAACCAATGATGAATACTCCTCTAATAAAGGCCCCAACTGAAAATCCTGGAAGGTGAAACACCTTAGAGGGGGGTCATAGAACTGCAAGCAAGTATGAATCAAGCTCCTCTGGGAAGGGTCCAAATTCATAACCACATCAAGGATGCTTCCATAATGTTCTCTGAATAGTGGTATATGGTCTGGAGTAATTAGGGCCTGGATCTTCCTGATGCCAGCTAACTCAGGATCAAAGAAATGGTAAGAGATATTGCTCTTCTTGGGTGCCATGTTGCTGTAGAAAAGCTGAAACAGATGCTGATGATGACTGATACTAGAAGAAGGGCCACTGACAGGCTAAGACTGGTGATGCAGGTGAATGAAACAGGTAGCTGAAGCAGATAGGTCTATGCAGATGAAGGGGTCAAAACCAAGCCAAAATATAGTATGGATACCCTGAAAAACAAATAAACACATGTTAAATGATGCAATGATGATGTATGCAAATGATATGCAAGGGTTTGTGATCAAGCTGGATCTGATTGCTGCTTTGATATAAGTCCATGTATGTTCAAGAAATCCAGATGGAGGTTCATAAGTCCAGTAACCAAGGTGGGGGACTCAAATAAAGAGTCACATGTCCAGGGTTAAAATCATAAGAACTGTCCCAAAATGGAGTATTCTTAATCAAAACAAAGTAACAAGGTATGCTGAGGTCAAGGGTACCTGCAAACCTGTAAACAGCCCAACCCCCTCACAGGTGGTGTTCTAAAACAAGGATCCTCGGACTTGGATCAGTTATGAGAAGTGTAAACACTTCTAACCCGGAGGTACAGTGTTTACAATAACCATAAAAGATCCTCCTCTAATTCGCCTCAGTTTCTGAAGGTCAATACTAAAGGTCATCCAGACTTAGCAGGCTTCCCAGATAGCCCTAGCACTACAGGAAATCTGTAGCACAGAGTTCTCAAGAAGAAACCCATATCTGAACCGTGTTTCATATTCCCGCACCAGACCAAAATGGAATGGGAAATAACATGAACCACTCTAGCCTAGGTGTCACTCAGGTCCCAGGTATAGGACCTTAACTCTCAATAGAACACCCACCCACCAAAGCAAAACCAGATCCAGCCAAACACAGTATGACAGTATGATGTATATGAAGCTGTAAAGAAAGCAATAAAACAACTGTACATAAGGCAATAAACAAAATAAATATACAAACACAAATAGCACATAACACCCCAGTAAACACAAATCAAACAAGCTCTAGGAGGAACCCACAAAAAGAACCAGAAGCCCTGGTTACAGTATAAAAGGTTCCCCAGCAGAGTCGCCAAGCTGTCGCTCCCACTAAATGAAGCCGGGTCAAATAGGGTACAGACGCGAACGGTCGGCGAAAGGAGGGGTGAGAACACACAGGAGTGAACTCACAGGGAATGAAAAGGGTCGCCAGCTAGGCATTTTTATCCCGGAGGAAAGGCAATGCTGCACAGACCTAGAAAAATATGGATAAGACGGTTGCGAACCAGAGAGACTGAGAAAGGGGGTTGGTTACAACCTGGGAAGGTATTAGCACCCAGATTGTCCGCCGTACTCGACGGGATCCACGCTTAAAATATTTGTGTTTTAAAGGGGTAGTGTCAGTGCAATTTGTGTATCAAGGCTGGAAAGAATGCAAGTGTCAGTGTAAGAGAAGTGTGAAGTGTAATATGTACAGTGTCAGTGTGAGAATAAGAATGACATGCTCAGGAGTATGAGGCTTAAAGAATAAAGCTGGAAAGAGGGGGAATATACAGAGACTTTTGTTCGATAACTGTTAAGTTATGCCTACGTATCCTCTCGTGCAATGAGGAAGTCAGAACACCGTAGTTCGACCCAAAGAGACTGAAAGATAAACTGAGTTGTGAACTGCTTACTTTCCTATGCTCAAGTGTATGACCTGTCTGGCTCAGGTGCAAACTGTCTTGCATTAGACGGAAGAAGCAAGTTCTCGTTTATGAGTGAGGATGATGAGAAAAGAATCCCGAAGGAGACGATTATTGCTTGTTTTTGAGTTTTCAGTCTTTTATTGCTTTTGAAAGTTTGTCATAAGTTAATGAGCTTAAGCCTAAACCAATGGGTTATTAAACTCATCACATCTTCCCTCTGATTAGGGGTAATGAGAATACCTTAAGTGTGAAGTCAACTTCTCACACTTAATCACCATGATGTAGGGTTAAGATCATTAACCTACTTGTGATTATTTAGATGTTTTTGGTGTTTTTGTTTAGTGTTAAGTAATGAGACTAAGCCATAATCAGGGATTAAACAGACTCATTACACCATCCTAATAGAAGGATAATAGATGAGAATGTTTAAGCTGAGGAAAGCTCCTCAACTTAATCCATGATTAGGGATTAAACTCATGACAAAACAAAGCCTTTATTAAGTGGATTTTAGTTAATGATAAGATGATGAAGTGATTTTTAGGGTTTGTAAGACAACTTGAGGGGGACTTGTCCATTAACACTAGGGTTAGTCCTTCTTAACCAATTAAGGAAGAATTAGAACCCTAATGCAAGGCCCAAGTTACAAGCTTGATGTCTTGATGATTATTAAGTGAATTGATTAAAGGATTTAAACACATTAAGGGTTTAACACTTAGGATTAAAGTTATACACTCCATCCTAATAGAAGGATGCAGTCATAAGTCTAATCACAAAGCCTTAAAGCCTTTAGGGTTTAGTCCCTGATTATGAGATGAGAAGAGAAGACTCAATGAGACACCAAGGTAAAAACTAAGTGGGGGACTAATCAAAACCCTAATCATTGTCATGCTTGGTTGTTCCTAAGGTTTGTGAGGTTTACAAGAAAGATCTTCAATGGAACCACCAGGAAGCAGATGAAAGGAGCAAAGGAAGCAAAGCAACTTGCTTCATTTAAGAAGACAAGTCACTTGAAGAAAGAAAGTAAGATGAAGAAGAAAGAGCAAGCTCAATCTCAAACACAAAACAAAATTCAGCAAGGATGCATAAGAGAAGATGAAAAGAAGCTGTGAGAAGTGAAGGCAAATTCACTTCTCAAAGAACTTACCACCTGAAAAGTTAGCAAAAGGAATGAAATGCAATGCAAATGGAATGCAATGTGATGATGCAAACCAAAACCAGAAGCATGTGTGTGATGATAGTGATGCTATGAGATGCTGCAAACATGAATCAAGGCATGAGGATGATCATATGAACATATGGATGCAAGAGAAGCATGCTTAGAACCATGATCATACATGAAAAGTTATGAAATGCAAATGACATACAACATGGCAAATGAAGGATGCAATGATCAATCATGCTTCTAATATGTCTTAAGATGTCTAATGAATTCAATGGAGGCATAAAATGTCATGGAAAGTCATGGTATGCAAGCAAATGCAAGATGAATGCAAAAGGAAGCCCAAATTAGGGTTTATGATCAATGCACCAAACAAAAATCAAAACCAGAAGCAAACAATCATGATAAAAAATTGAAAATGCACTCAAAGGAACCCTAATCCTATACAAACTCACTGCCCAAAGGAGGGGATCCAATTCTTAACCTAGTGAAAGTTATGAATTTCCTAAGATTTCTAGGGTTTTAAGGTACCTTGATAAGAAAAATGTCAAACAAATGGGAAATGCAAGATCAATTCATGCCAATTTAATCCTACAAACTACATGATATGCAAGACACAATGCAAAAAGAATCAAAGTCCAACTCTCAAAGACTAGGCAGAAATTAATTTTTGAACATTGGATCAAAACAATGCTTTGAAATTGAATTAATTCCATGGAAAATTATCAAAATGCATCAATATCAAAAAAGAAATTTGGTTTGAGGGTTGGACAATGTTTCTAAATGTTTTTTAAGGTTTCATGAATTTTTTGGTGATTTTTAAATACCTAAAAGTATTTTTAATTAATTAATTCTCATTAATTAATTAAAAATAAACTTTTAAATGATTTAAAAATATTTCTTAATGCAAAAAATAAAAATAAAAATGTTTTTGGTTTCTGAAAATTAATAAAAGTTTGTACAAAAATTTTCAGAATTTTAAAAATTGTTTTGCTATTTTAAATTAAATGGAGAAAACAAATGAAATAAAAAGAAAATAAAATGAAATAAAATGAGAAGTCAACCAGATCAATGGCCATCATTCAAATGATACGCACGGGAGTTGACTGGCGCAACATCCAAAGGCTGGAATTCAAACTGGCCAGATTAATTATAAAACTCAATTAATTAGGATAATGACGTGGATTAGGGTTAAGTGAGGGCATCCTGGCCATTGAGCACGCGCGGGAGTTGACTAAGTCAGCCCATCCAACGCACCAGATTCAAACTTGCATTAAATACAGGGATTAGCCCTAATTACTTTCAGGTGGCCGGAGAAGACTTCCGGTCGTCTTCTCCGGCAGGACCCTCACCTGAAAGTTGCTAAAATCCCCAAATCTCCATGAAAATGAAAACTAAACACCCAGAAATCATCCCCATACAACACTGAATCAAAACCCCTAAACAAAACTCATTTTTCTTTCATTAATCATGCGAATCGAAGCCAAACATGTTTAGGTCAGAAAAGTTTCAGAACATGATTAAATGCTTATTTCTCAACCATTTCAAAAAGTAAAAGCATCAGAGTGATCAGCAAAGCATGAGGAACAACTTAGAAACTTAAAAATTCATTTCTGGAAAAAAAGTTCTTGATATACCTGAGCTTTGAGCTTCCTCAGTTTGCAACTTTCTGACCCTCTCTCTTTGTGCAAACCACTCCTCTTAGGCCCCTGATGAAGTCTTGATGCTTAGAAAAAGTTTGTGGTGGCTGGTTTGAAAGATGGCAGAGGTTCTGCTCAAGGTGGGGTGGAAAGTCGTATTCTTGATTCAGGGAGTTTTAGGCTATGGTGAGGGGTGCTTTTTGATCAGTGAAGTGTGCTGAGTATGTTTGTGAAGTTTGTTTGTATGTTTGTGGCTTGTACTGAGTGTTTCGAAGGCTCTTGCAAATGGTGTGAAAAATGAGAGAGCTGTGTTGGAGAGTGTTTCAGGCCTGTGTTTTGTATGCCTTGTCTTGCTTTTTGTTTGCATAAACTATTGTGATAGGTCAGATGAAGTGATGTGTGCTTTTGTGATAGGTATGGCTCAAGTTGCCAAAATGTCAAAGTTGTGTAAGAGAAGCATGGGCTACTTGCTAGCCAAGGACAAAAGGTGTGTCCTGCGCAGCATGATTTGGGGAGAACCCTAGGATGGTTTGTGAAGTCAGCAAGCAAGTGGATTCACACTTGAGGGAGTTTTTGCAACTTGCCTTGCTTTTGCTTCCTTTGAAATTTCTTGCTCCATAAGCCATAAAAATGAATGATCCTTTGGTGCAATCTGACTTTTAGGTGTTGTATGATCATGTTGTGAAGTTTATAAGTCCATTTGGTAGCTCAATTTGCCTTGACAAGTGAATTTGCAACTTTGCCTCTTTGGTAGAAACTTTGAAATTTTGTGATTTTTGCCAACTTTGACAAGCCATAACTTTTGATCCAAAATTAATTAGGTCATGTTCTTGTACTTTTTGAAAAGGGAATGATCCATTATACAACTTTAATGACCAAAGTTTTTTCATTTGAAGCATTTTTGAATCAAAAAGCAAGGGTTGAAAAAGTTTCCCAAAATGGCAATTTCATTAAAAAGTCAACTTTCCCAAAAAGTCAACTTTGCAAAAGACTTGAAATTCTTCAATTTTGTGAGCTTCAAACTTCTTCTATGATCAAATAAAGATCATATACAATCAAAATGATGAAGAACACCCTTTGGTTGGGTCATTGGGGGCCTCAGATGCCCTGATTTTACACTGACTTGCTTGAAAAGTCAACTCTTGATCAGATGACTTCCCCATGGAATTTATTCATGAAAATTGATATGCATACTACCTATACCATATAGAGACCAATAGAAACAAGAATGACCAAAAAATGTGGAGTTATGGCCTCTGAAACCAAAACCCTAATTTCAGGTCATCTGTGCAGTTAAACCTGGCTCTGCTTCCATACCATTTTCAGTTCTTGTGATTTTTTGACATTCTTGACTTTGAGGAGATATAATATGATGCTTGAACATACATGGACCCCTTTGAAGTGATTGATGACCTTTGGAGTGGCTCAAGAAGCTCTTGGATTGCTCAGATCACAAACCCTAGATGCAGATGACTTTGAACCAATGCAATGAATCAAAAATGTGATATGAGATGCTATGATTGAGTTTATGCATATGAGGATATCACAAGCCATGGTGTGAATGGGTGAGGGCAAATTTGGGGTGTTTACATCTGAAAAGAAATTAATAATAACAATTTCCTAATGTTGGAAATTCTTATTTGGTTTGGTTGGGATATGGAAACAAGAAAACAAACAATTGCTGGAAAAATAATAAAATAGGTGCAACAAAAATACGGCAGAGCTTCCGCGAGAAATGCTAAAATAATACTCTGTACTTTCTAATTCGTAATCAAGATATTTATAGAAAATCATATTGGGCTTGGGCAGTTGAAATCCATTGCGTGGGCTTCGTTGTTTGAAGAGAGAATCCAGCGAATCATGCATTACTAAGTCTGCGGAACAATAGGGACACTTTTGACTTCACGTTGCACGTTTCATGACCAATTCATTCCAAGTAACCCTATTTTCCTTTGTCACGTTCATAACAAAGGCGTCACGCTCACTTTTCCCACTTAAAGCGCGTCACGGTCGTGACAGCTTGGTGACGATCGTGAGTGTCCCACGTTGGGCGTCACGGTCGTGACAACTTGGTAACGATCGTGGTTGTTATAAATTATGCAGCATTTGCATAATTCCTTTCTTCTTCTTCTTTTCATGCTTGTTTTTGTTCCTTTGATCTTTGGCTCATGATTTAGCTCTAAAAATGTTATACCTGCAAAATGACATAGAAAACTCGAAGAATCGGGTGTTAATACGATAAATGTGCGATAAATCGGACTTGAAACATAGTAATAAAACGATATGATTTCTCGTTATCACCCAACCACGAAGTGGAGTATGAAGCATGTATAATGGGGATTGAGGAAGCAATTGGTTTGAGAATCAAGAAACTCGAGATCTTCGGTGATTCGGCATTAGTTATCAATCAGGTTAATAGGAAATGGATGGTTTATTGACCTCATCTGATTCCTTATAGGGACTATACCAGATGGTTGCTAACTTTCTTCACGAAGTACAAGTTGTACTATATACCTCAGGATGAGAATCAATTTGTTGATGCTTTGGAAACCTTATCCTCCATGATCAAGGTTCACCAAGAAAACTATGTGCCCAAAATCGAGGTGTCTCGTCTTGAAAGACCAACATATGTGTTTGTTGTTGACGGTGTTCATGATAACAAACCTTGGTACTACGATATCAAGTGCTTTATGAAGTCTCAGGAATACCCAGCAGGGTCATCCAGTAAAGACAAGAAGACCCTTAGAAGGTTGGCAAATAGGTTCTTCTTAAACCAAGATGAAGTTCTTTATAAACGGAACTTCAACATGGTCTTACTCAGATGCATGGATAGACACGAAGCAGACATGTTGATCCAAGAAGTTCACGAAGGCTCCTTAGGTACCCATTTTGGAGGGCATGCTATGGCAGCGAAACTTCTAAGGTTGGGGTATTCTTGGATCACCATGGAATCCGATTGCTGTAAATATTCCCGCAAGTGCCACAAGTGCCAAATTTTTGTTAACAAGGTGCATGTGCCTCCAAATTTGTTGAGTGTCATGTTGTCACCTTGGCCCTTCGTCATGTGGGGCATTGATATGATTGGCAAGATCAAGCCCACTTCTTCCAAGGATCATGGCTTCATCATGGTTTCCATAGACTATTTCACGAAGTGGGTCAAAGCAATGTCCTATGCCAATGTCACTAAGCAAGTGGTAGCCCGGTTCATCAAGAGGGATATCATCTGTCGATATGGAATTCCCGAGAGAATCATTACTGGTAATGGTTCTAATCTCATCAATAAGATGATGGCAGATCTGTGCCAGGATTTCAAGATCGAGCATCACAACTCTTCGTCGTATCGCCGGAAGATGAATGGCGTCGTCGAGGCAGCCAACAAGAACATTAAGAAGATTGTACAGAAGATGGTTGTGACATACAAATATTGGCATGAGATGTTTCCATTGGCATTGCATGGGTATCGAACATTTGTGTGCACCTCGACAGGGCAACCCCATTCTCGCTTGTGTATGGTATGGAGGCATTCTTACCGGTTGAAGTTGAGATCCCTTCGTTGAGGTTAATGATGGATGTCAAGCTTGACGAAGCTAAGTGGCTTTGATCCAGGTACAACCAGTTGAGCCTCATTGAAGAGAAACTCCTAGAAGTTGTATGCCATGGACAGGTGTATCAACGACGAATGAAACAGGCTTTGACCAGAAAGTACGCCCTCAACGGTACATACCTGGCGACCTAGTGATGAAAAGGAGCCTTCCTCCTTTAACAGATCATGGGGGCAAGTGGACACCCAACTATGAAGGTCCATTTGTGGTTAAAAAGGTCTTCTTGGGAGGAGCCCTGATTATAACAACCATGGATGGTAAAGACTTCCAGTCCCCCTTCAACACAGACACAGTTAGAAAATACTTCGTATAAAGAGACCCGATGGACAAAAACAAAATAAAAGTCCAGGAAAAAAAGGGGCATCCCGGCGAGCCAAAAACATAATAAAAGGCTCAGGGAAAAATTAGGGAAATAAACGAAAAATGTACACCCGCTGAGATGAAAAGCCACATCAGACGGCTCAGTCAAAAAAGGGTATCCCAGTTGACTGAAAAACCCGAAAGAGCGATCCACGCAAAATGAACAATCGCGGTCTGCAAGATCTGTGATGCGTCATCAACAATCAAGGACAATCCAAGGGTTAAGGATCAATCCAATCGTCTTCTTCAAAAGTGAAGCATGAAGAGAGTCTTGAGGACGTACAAGTCATTGTCAGGTTGGAGCTTGATGAGATTTGATTTCCACATTTCCATTAGGATAATTTACTTTCCTTTTTTGCGATTTCCTCTTTCCAGGGATTGCTTCCCGGTGTAATGCCTATTCATGGCCCCTCTTAAATCAATAAAAGTGAAATTTCATTCAAATTTTCTTCTGTATGTTTTTGTTTGTCATCTACCGTGATTGATTGCAAAAACGTCCATCAAATTATGATAAATATTGCATTGTGTAACACCCCAAAATTTTCCCTCTTATTTATTATCAACCTCGAGCAGTGTACGCTTCATTCTTGCATAATTCCGCATATCATCGCATCGCATTTGAATAATAAATAAATAAATCATCATCCTTTGCATGAGGTGTGTGGTTGATCGAGGCTTGCCAAACATTGGAGTTCAATACCAAAAATAATCCAAACCATTCCAAGCTAACCAACCAAAAGGGAAGATTTCACCTTTCCCTCCCTTTTCTTTTCCTTCCACTTTCTTTCCACATTTCTTTTCATTCTTTCCCTCTTGTTTTTCCACTTCAATTCCACTCCATTTCCCTTGGAAACTTCTACCATGCTCTACCATCTTCTAGAGTGTTCCAAGGAATACAAGGAATATTTCTTTTCCAACCCTAACCCTAACTAACTACCAAACCATAATTTTGGATCCCAAGCCTAATTTTTGGGACCCAAACCTAATTTCATTCCCAAACCTAGCTCCAAGCCTAACCTCTATATATTCATTAATCACTTCAATGCAAGGGGTTCCCACAATTTTCCAACTTTTCACTCTTTCACAATCACTTTTTCTCTCTCACTTTTCCTCCATCTTCCCTCTTTTCACTAAAGCTTTTTGAATAAACTCTTCAAGTTTCACATTGAAACTTGAAGATCTTGAAGCTTAGCCCCAACCTCCATTGATTTTTTGGATTGTGGAAGAAGAAGCTACTGAATTTTGGTGAAGGTTTTGACTTTTCGGAAGCACACGAAGGTTCAAGCATCAAGAACACATTTATTTTGCGGTTTCGCGGTTTTCTTGGTTTTCTCTTCGATCAAGCTCTGATTCTTGCAACATTCACCGAAGCACTTCTCCGCTTCGTAGGTTGGTGATCTAAATCACTTCTTATTTAAGTTATTCTCTTCATCTCGCCATTTCGGAATTCTTTAATTGCTTAAGTTTGATTATGCGACCGATTATGTATTGCTTGCGATTTGTGATTGTTAATGGATTAGGGTTTAAGGTGTTGATAGTTATAGGTTCTATTATGTGTAAATAAACCCCAATTAAGTAGAAATTATCGTTAGCATGTTCCTAGGAATGTTAGGGATCATTAGAAGTAAGATTGTGGCCAAAAGCACTTATTTCAAAAGCATTTTTCACTTTCAGTTCAGTGTTAACCGGTTAACGCATTTGGTTAACCGGTTAACGCATGCGTTTTTTTACCATTTTTAGTGTTGTCCAGGGTCCGTTAACGGGTTAACCAAATGGTTAACCGGTTAACGTTGTTCATTTTTGGATTTTTAGCTTATTTTCTTGCTCAATCTTGCTTCCTAGTGCTTCTATGGTTCATGCATGTTTAGGTGGTGATTTTAGGGAATTTTTGGGTCCATTTCCAGTAGCTCATTCTCCCATTTCGAGTCGTTTCGACGCGTTTCCGTTCATGTTACGTATTATGCGTTTTTATGTTCTTTGTGCATAGCTTGATTTCTTGCATTTTGTTGCCATGTTTATGCATCATTTGGCATGTGATAATCATGTTGCATTCTGTTTTAACATATTTGCATTGCATTAAATCACTTTGCATTCCATTGTATCAAGGGATGTTACATTTCACATAGCCATATATGTATGTGCATTTGGTTGTATTTTGTTACATGTTTGATCATGTTATTCGCATCAATTCAATTCTGAATTTTGCATTAAGTTTGGCATTCTTGTTGATCTAACATGTTGTATATTCATAATCAATGATCATCATGTTCATATGCGTGTTCATGTGCTACATTTTTGCATTACTTGTTGCATAATCAACCATGTGATGCATTCTTGCATAATCTCCCAAAAATGTTCATTGATCTTTCATTTATATATGTTGATTTAGGTTCAAATGCATGTTCATGTGGAAATTAGTGCATGTTTTATGGAGTTGTGCATTAAAATATGAAAATAATCAAAACTGGATTTTGCATTTCATAGTTTTTTTTTTGCATATAGGTGCTGTAAAATGTATGTTGTTTGTTTGTTTGCATGCTGTATTTGACCTTTTACACCTACCTTTTCATGTTGCATGCTGGCTGTAAAAAGTTGATTTGTGTTTGCATTGTTTTCATAGTTGATTGTGTGTTTGAGTGCTGTAAATAGTTGCTGAATTTTAGTTTAGCAAAGTGTAGGCACCCTTAAACTTAAGATTGAGTCTAGTTTAGGTCCAAGTTGCCTTAGGATTTGTTTGGCATGTGCTTACCTCATTCTTTTTTAATAAATTGCACACTAATCTTTGTTTTGTAGAGGGGAAGATTGAGGTATGTTTCCTTACACCTTATCCTTTTATTTTTTATGCATTTCTTTTATGCATTTAACTCATTTTTTCCTTCCATATTTGTGTTTGGTGGGATTTTCCCCCTTTGCTAGGATCAACTTACCTTCCTTAGGAAGTAAGTTGCATCATTTTTCATTCTTTTTTTCCTTTTGCTCCTTAGGATTAGAAAACCTCACACACCATTAGGATCTCCCTTTTGTGCATAATAAATAACTTAGGGTTGGTCTTAGTCCCCCTTAGTTTTGTCCTTTTTCCGATTTGAGTCCTTCGTTCTCATCTTATAAAGAAAAACAATAAAATACTTAATAAAAACCGAATGTTCTTGTACGACACGAGACTTTGTTGCGGAGTTCTTATACACATCCTGTTTCGGGGCGAGGTGTAAGTACCTACCACGATGGATAAGTCTTAGTATGAGAATGTTCACAAACAAACTCCAAAACACTTCTCATAAAAGACAATCAACAAAGGCATCGCGTCTTCTCTTCTCATCTCATACTCTTTTCGGACGAATGCGACTTGCCTCGACAGTTCAAACAGCGATACGGTAACACCCTCGAGTCAGAGTCGGTAACACCTGAGCTAGAGCTATGGAAACGTAATCCTAAAAGATACAAATAGTTCCCGCCTTAGTTAGGCGAACTACGTCGACTCTGATCCTCATTTTCCCGATGAGGTACGTAGGCAGCGGGGTAGGGCCCGTTCGAGCATATTCTTTATTTTCCCTACATTTCCCCCTCTGTTCTTTCTCTTTTCCCGTTCCTTTCTCATTCCCATTCCAGTTCCATGCCAGTAGTAGTTCTTTTATTCAACAGCATTCTTATTTCTCACCCTTTGAAACAAACAAGCAAGCGTGGATCTCGTCGGGTACGGCGGACGTTTTGGGATGTTAATACCTTCCCAGGTCGTAACCGACTCCCGAACCCAGATCTTTGGTTCGCAAGACCTTGTCCTTTCCTCCTTCCTCAGGTTTGTGCAGCATTACCTTTCCCATTCCTTCGGGATAAAAATGCCTGGCTAGCGACTCTACCTTTTCTGTGCCACTTTCGCGTTTGTACTAGGATGAAAATCCCGGGAGCGACAGCTGGCGACTCTGCTAGGGACGAACCCAGAATCTCTGGTTTCCCTTGTAGAGTCAATCCTAGCGCTTGTGTGTTTTATTTCTTTGGGTGTTTATTTGTTTGATGTGTGCTCTAGTTTAGCTTTACTGTTTTAATTTACAGCTTTACTTTACGACATTTATTTACTGCTTTCAGTATTTATCATGCATCATTATCACTGTCTGGCTATGCTGGTTTCATTTTTTCTGAGGGTTGGGAGTTACTGTGAGATAAGCCAAATACCTGGCTTGAGTGCACTATAAGATTAGCGTGGACATGTTGTACTCGCATGGTTACATGATGAGTGGCGATGTGTTCCACACCCAGGTTGCGACCGTCTTGGAACTATCTTGTGTGGGGGTTCTTCCCCACTTCGGGATACGACCTTGATGGTTATGTGCAGCTGGGGACCGATCATTGAGAACCTTTGTGGAAATATCCCTCTCCAGTGATGATAGTGGAAGACTACATTTGTTGGCAAACCCACTCGCATCCGAGGGCCCACTAGGAACTCGCATAGGATGGCCTGGTTCTTTCATAGGAATCCAGTCAAGGCAAACTGTTCGTATGACGATAGTATTGTACCCTTCGGGATGAATGTACTATTGTTTCTTGATTCAGTGCTTGAAGTTGAGGACTTATGAGGGATGCTTGTTTTCCCTGTACTCAGCTCAGACCTCCCTGGTTAGCACATAATGCCAAACCGATTCCCTGATTTGGTCATAAGCCATTTCTCGGAAATGGTGAATGTATTATTGCTATCCGGCTTTGAGAGTCCGTGATGTTGACTCGGTGTAGCATACCCGTGAGATGGGAGGGGTTTACAGGTTTGCAGGAACCCTGAAACTTCCAACATACCCATTTTGCCAGCATTGTTTAGTATTATGATCAGGTTCTATATGGTCCTTTGGTTTTGAAATCCGGGATTTCGGTGGTACTGTTACTATGACTCTTCACCAGCACATGATTGTCTTCTCAGCACCAACGTTAGACCAGTGATCGCCAGACCTTTGATCACATGCCAGTGCATTGCATAACATCCTTTGCATGCTTGTATCACTAACACATGCTTACTCATTTGTAGGGTCACATATAGCATCCTCATGAATATATCATACGCATTTACTGCATGATTTGCATATTTTGCATTTTTATAGGTTATTCGGACTTCCTAACTTATTCAACTTCAAGCAATATAGTTGGTAAACACGTTCATCGGTATCCAACGAAAAGAAACCGAGTGAGAATGGATGAACAAATGCAAACTGATCTCAATGAGCTCTGACAGAGGATGGATCAGTTCATGGACATGATGACCGACATTGCTCAGAATCAAGAGCGTCTCAAGTTGATGGTTGAGCAACCCCATAGGAATGCTAATGCTGGAACACCGACTTAGAATGTGGATCCTAATGCTGCCTGTAACGGAGGGCCAAATCTAAATGGGACTGCGGCCCGTAATGAAGACACTTAGGAATACCAGTTCACTATACTGGGTGCTGATATGGGTAATATGAATGAGGTCAACAATCGAAGGCATGAAGAGCTAGCGGAGAAGATTAAGGCCATGGAATCTCAGAATTCCCTGGGCATCGATGTAACCAGTCTTGGGTTAGTTCCAGGAGTCAGAATCCCTCCTAAGTTCAAGGTGCCATCATTTGACAAGTACAATGGCAACACGTGCCCTAGAACTCACATTCATGCATACTTTGGAAGAATCTCGGCTCACACTGATGACGAGAAACTTTGGATGCATTTCTTCCAAGATAGTCTATTTGGAGCTTCATTGAGCTGGTACATGAAGCTGAGCAGGGTCTCTATCCGATGCTGGAAAGATTTAGCTGAAGCTTTTCTGAAGCAGTATCAATACAATATTGATATGGATCCAAACCGCACTCAGTTGCAGAACTTGTCTCAAGGACCTAAGGAAAGTTTTAAGCAGTATGCTCAGAGGTGGTGTGAGCTGGCCGCACAGGTTCAACCTCCATTGCTCGATCGGGAAATGGCCGATATGTTTATGGGCACCTTGCAAGGTGTTTACTTGGATCGTCTGGCCGCCGGCCCGTCCATTGGTTTTTCTGAAATTGTCATCGCTGGAGAAAGGATAGAAAACTTTCTGAAATTTGGAAAGATTCAGGATGCAAGCAGTGTTGGTCCTTCTGTTGTGAAGAAACCTTTTGGCAATGGCCAAAGACGAAGAGAAAGCGAGACCAATGCTGTGTATAGGGACCGAGACAGAGGTCGTTCACAAGGTTACTACCAAACAGCTGCAGTGACTATTACGCCACAGGTTCAACCACAACCTCAAGGTCAGCAATATCAGGCACCAAGACCAAATCAGGAAAGAACAAGGGCAAGAAACCGCAGACTTGATCCCATCCCATGCCCATATGCTGTTTTGATTCCAGAGCTGCTAAAGTTGAACATGGTCGAGCTTCGTACCATGATAGCTCCTTCTCCTGATAATCTACCTCAGAACTTTGATGCAAATGCCATATGCGAATTCCATTCGGGTGCCCAGGGACACAGTATTGAGAAATGTTGGGCTTTTCAGAACAAGGTACAAGACCTAATTGACTCCAAGGCGATCAATTTTGCACCTCACCCAAATGTACTCCAGAATCCAATTCCTAATCACAACGGAGCCGGTGTCACGGTTGTTTTACCAGATGGTCCACGTTAAGCTGGAATCTTCAGGAAGCAAATAAAGCCATCAGTATCCAGATACTCTCAGCAATGGCAACTGTTTGTTTGTGTTTCTTCAATGCATTTTCATCCCTATTGCGGGGAACTACGTCGCTCTGATTCTTCATTGGTCACCAGTCAATGGAGATACGTAGGCAGAAGATCGTCAGGTCTTTCCGAGCAACCTTATAAGACAACTTTACTCTCTAGTTTCACTCTTTCCTTCAGAAGTCTCGGGTCAGAGTCAGAATAACTAGAAGAAGAGGTATGATTGCCATGGTTAGGTATACGGCTGCAAATTGAAGATTACAAGTCTGTGAAAGAGCTATCGATCACTGAAAGTATCCAAGACTGATAGGTCCAGACGAAGTCAAGCCTCCTCAACAACGACAATATTCAGCTTCTTTACTGCATTTCCATTTGTAGTTCTTTTATTTGCTAAACATTTGTATACATGTATGAAAGTTGTTTGCTTTTGAATGTTATCAATAATAAAACTCACATGTTTTTCTTGAAGTAATTCATTCGCATTCACTTATAATTCTGTATGTGCATATTGCAATACCAATTATCATGCTCAAACTCAATGAAGGAGAATGACGAAACAAAAACGCAAAAATCTCTAATTGTGTGCTCTCGAATAAGACCCTGTTGACGATGTACAGGCTTTGTTTCAAATTCCTAAACAATGGAGATATAAGGGAGATAGACCCTCGCTAACCCCCTTGAGCCTTGAAGTAGGAGTTTCTTTTCGCATGAAAAAACCCTTATGTTTAACCCAGGGGCAGGGTGGATGCCAGCTAGTTGGACCAAGCATTCAGTCTTTAATAAAGGAGTGTATTTGAGGATCCATTACATTTCACTATGCTAATCAAGAGGTCCAAATACCAGAAACCACAATGGTTATCCAAATCAAGAGGTCCAAAGATTGAAAACCACAATGGTTATCCTTCATCGACCAAAGAATGAGGCAATCACAACCCTCGCAAAGCAATCAAGACGAACAATGTCACACGACTTATTAAAAAAAAATGAATGAAAAGCAAGCCCGCTAAGTTGAAACTTGAAAACAAGCGACTTAGGCAAAATTCAGGGCATCCCGCTGGACTTCACAATCAAAGATTCACAAGAATCAGTCCAGGCAAAAGTTATGGATAAGCAAAATAACGCAAAAGCGAAAGACAAAAAGGATTACACAAGAAATATCCTCGAGCAAGAACAAAGTCGTGTGGCACAAATACGAAAGACCAAGGGGTGACTGAATCCAAATAACAACTTGATTGGTACCTAAACCGATAGCAGCAATGGTTCCTCAACCAACACGAAACCCTTATGAAAGGTGAACGCTTGCGAAAATTAGCTGAACATAGGAATGGAGAACATCACGAAGAATGGGTGGGCACAAATAACTTCGAGCCTATATCATTTGTTTCTATAACCGTGAACCAGACCATGATATAACTCTCAAAAGTCCTAACTGAAACAGGGTTAATTTGAGAGCATACTACCATGAGGCCACGTTCCTGACTCCTTTGAGTTATGCTAAAAGACATTTATTGGTATTGCATGTACATGCTTTCATTAAAAAGTAATGTCGTATCTTAACCATTGATCCACTCACAAAGGTTTGCGACACCCTTTTCAATAGAAACTTTAAGCTTAGCATGTGTGTTGCATTAGAATTTTCATTCTAAGGATAAACATTTTTTGCTTGCATACATTTGTTTGGCATCATATTTGGTTCACATGTGGAAATTCAATCCAGAAGCTTAAGCTTGCCAATTCGAGAAGTCCAAAACTTCTGAAAGACAATCACGTCGAGGTGCACTTTTCCGAGAAAGCTCCATCGAGTAAGGATTTTCCCAACCAGTCATGGTAAGAGCCAACCAATCTGGGGCCGTTATGTCAAGAAATATCCTCAAGAGTCAGCCAAACTGGGGCAATCACCTCTAGATTCAAATCTCTCCCAGAGAAATTGGTCAAAGATTCATACTGGGGCAAGTCACCCCAATCGCACGAGGATTCATTCTTTCCCGAAGATAGATAATCGGAAGTTCAGAATACCTGGGCAATTATACTCCTGAAGAGTTTAAAGACACCAAGTCTTTTGTAAAATCCTCTTAAGGTAAAACCCAAATCAAAGCAAATGATCCCTAGCACGAGACAACTTGATATCTTTCCTCCTCAGCAGGATGCGTTTCAGTTTCTTTATCCCCGACAGACGCATGGAAGTTATCCCCAATAAAGTCGTCAAACTTTTCTTCAACAGGTTTCCGTGATCTTATTTCCCATCAGATCTCAAACCAAATCCTTATCTTCCCCAGCAGAGCAATAAGGATTATCCCTAGCAAGAGTCGTCTTCCCATAGTGAAGCATTTCTTACAAGAATCCAGAAATTCCCGGCAGTTAACTGAACGGTTCCCTTCCCCATAGAGGTTTGGAAAATCCAGGTAGACAAGAGAGTTCTCTTCAGCAAAGCCTTGATAGATCTTCCCCCAGCTAAGTCGAAAGTTGTCGATTCCCCAGCCAAATCTGTGGGGTGAGATTCAATCCCCAGCAGTTGAGGCATCCCCTAGCAGGGCCTTCAAATCTAAAGTCCAATTTATTTTTGGGAAAGGTAATAAGTCGAGACAGACTAGTCACACTCTTCTCAAGCAGAAATATCGGCAATCATCTGTATTCCCCACAGAGTCAGCAAGGGTTTTTTATTTCCGCGTCAAGAATTCCCTTTGTATCTATCCCCCAGTGTCAAGAGGCATTATGTCATGTAGTTCAACGTATGCGTGCTCAATCCAAGGTTGATATCCAAAGTCCACCCGCAGCGTGGCAATTTATTCAAAGTCCAACCACAGATTGGCCAAAGTCCATCCTCTGGGTGGCAAATTCCAAAGTCCACCCTCCGGGTGGTGAATTCTCAAAGTCTCCCGTAGCGAGCAGCATCCCCTGTAGTGTGGCAATACATTGAAGTCTCCCGTAGTGAGCAAAAGTCTCCTATAGTGAGCCAAAGTCTCCCGTAGCGAGCAGCAACCCCCATAGTGTGGCAAAACATTGAAGTCTCCCGTAGTGAGCAAAAGTCTCCTGTAGTGAGCCAAAGTCTCCCGTAGCGAGCAGCAGCCCCCGTAGTGTGGCAAAACATTGAAGTCTCCCGTAGTGAGCAAAAGTCTCTTGTAGTGAGCTAAAGTTTCCCGTAGCGAGCAGCAGCCCCCGTAGTGTGGCAAAACATTGAAGTCTCCCGTAGTGAGCAAAAGTCTCCTGTAGTGAGCGAAAGTCTCCCGTAGCTAAGCAATGTACCCCCGTAGTGTGGCAAATTTCAAAAGTCTCCCGTAGTGAGTAGAAGTCTCTCGTTGCTGAGCAACGTGCCCCCGTATTGTGGAGAATTTCCAAAGTCTCCCGTAGTTGAGCAATGTGCCCCCGTAGTGTGGCAAAGTTTCTGAAAGTCTCCCGTAGCGAGCAATGTGCCTCGTAGTGTGGCAAGATTTCCAAAGCCCCCGTAGTGTGGCAGCGTATACCCGCAGAGTGAGCAAAAGTCCATCCTCAGGGTGGTAAGGTATCAAAAGTCTCCCGTAGCGAGCAGTGACCCCCGTAGTGTGGCAAAGCATTCAGAAGACCACCCGTTGTGTGGTATTGTCATTAATATCCCGGGAAAAGTCCACCCGTAGCGTGGCAAATCAGCAACCTCCTAGCGTTATTCCAAAACATTCACCAGTTCACTACTCTTCACAACCGAGTTCTCCACAAGCAGAGTTCAGATGGTTGGGTTTATTTCCCTTTTCTTTTCCACCGAGTGAAAATTTTTTGGTTGTTTTTAGTATTCAATCCCTGCATACTTCAAACGTCTGAAAGCGACTGCTATCATCCATTCAAGTCTACAATGATTGAATAGGGGAAGCTGTAACACCCCAAAATTTGCCCTCTTATTTATTATCAACCTCGAGCAGTGTACGCTTCATTCTTGCATAATCCCGCATATCATCGCATCGCATTTGAAAAATAAATAGATAAATCATCATCCTTTGCATGAGGTGTGTGGTCGATCGAGGCTTGCCAAATATTGGAGTTCAATACCAAAAATAATCCAAACCATTCCAAGCTAACCAACCAAAAGGGAAGATTTCACCTTTCCCTCCTTTTTCTTTTCCTTCCACTTTTTTTCCACATTTCCTTTCATTCTTTCCCTCTTGTTTTTCCACTTCAATTCCACTCAATTTCCCTTGGAAACTTCTACCATGCTCTACCATCTTCTAGAGTGTTCCAAGGAATATTCCAAGGAATATTCCTTTTCAAACCCTAATCCTAACTAACTACCAAACCATAATTTTGGATCCCAAGCCTAATTTTTGGGCCCCAAACCTAATTCCATTCCCAAACCTAGCTCCAAGCCTAGCCTCTATATATTCATTAATCACTTCAATGCAAGGGGTTCCCACAATTTTCCAACTTTTCACTCTTTCATAATCACTTTTTCTCTCTCACTTTTCCTCCATCTTCCCTCTTTTCACTAAAGCTTTTTGAATAAGCTCTTCAAGTTTCACATTGAAACTTGAAGATCTTGAAGCTTATCCCCAACCTCCATTGATTTTGTGGATTGTGGAAGAAGAAGCTACTGAATTTTGGTGAAGGTTTCGACTTATCGGAAGCACACGAAGGTTCAAGCATTAAGAACGCATTTATTTTGCGATTTCGCGGTTTTCTTGGTTTTCACTTCGATCAAGCTCTGATTCTTGCAACATTCACTGAAGCACTTCTCCGCTTCGTAGGTTGGTGATCTAAATCACTTCTTCTTTAAGTTATTCTCTTCATCTCGCCATTTCGGCATTCTTTAATTTCTTATGTTTGATTATGCGATCGATTATGTATTGCTTGCGATTTGTGATTGTTATTGAATTAGGATTTAAGGTGTTGATAGTTATAGGTTCTATCATGTGTAAATAAACCCCAATTAAGTAGAAATTAGTGTTAGCATGTTCCTAGGAATGTTAGGGATCATTATAAGTAAGATTGTGGCCAAAAGCACTTATTTCAAAAGCATTTTTCACTTTCTGTTCAGCGTTAACCGGTTAACGCATTTGGTTAACCGGTTAACGCATGCGTTTTTGGCCATTTTTAGTGCTGTCCAGGGTCCGTTAACGGGTTAACCAATTTGGTTAACCGGTTAATGCTGTTCATTTTTGAATTTTTAGCTTATTTTCTTGCTCAATCTTGCTTCCTAGTGCTTCTATGGTTCATGCATATTTAGGTAGTGATTTTAGGGAATTTTTGGGTCCATTTCCAGTAGCTCATTCCCAAATTTCTAGTCGTTTCGACGCGTTTCCGTTCATGTTACGTATTATGCGTTTTTGTGTTCTTTGTGCATAGCTTGATTTCTTGCATTTTGTTGCCATGTTTATGCATCATTTGGCATGTGATAATCATGTTGCATTCTGTTTTAACATATTTGCATTGCATTAAATCACTTTGCATTCTATTGTATCAAGGGATGTTACATTTTACATGGCCATATATGTATGTGCATTTGGTTGTATTTTGTTACATGTTTGATCATGTTTTTCACATCAATTCAATTCTGAATTTTGCATTAAGTTTGGCATTCTTGTTGATCTAACATGTTGTATATTCATAATCAATGATCATCATGTTCATATGCATGTTCATGTGCTACATTTTTGCATTACTTGTTGCATAATCAACCATGTGATGCATTCTTGCATAATCTCCCAAAAATGTCCATTGATCTTTCATTTATATATGTTGATTTAGGTTCAAATGCATGTTCATGTGGAAATTAGTGCATGTTTTATGGAGTTGTGCATTAAAATATGAAAATAATCATGAAATTCTGTGATCAGGTATGAGATGTCCTATGAGATGTTCCAACACTTGACAGATTTAACCAAAACTTAAAGTGCAAGAAAATTAAACAACACAGTAGTTTGTTAACCCAGTTCAGTGTATAACCACACTTACATCTGGAGGCTACCAAGCCAGGAGGAAATCCACTATAAGTAATATTAATTCTAGACTTAAACCACCCAGTTTAATCTTTCACTTAATATCTACCCAATGCAATTTCTACCTAAGACACAACTTAGATATGAGTACCAACTCACTCCCCCTCAATCACACAGTGATCTTGTTTACAAGTTTAATAAAATTGAAGTCATACTTCAAACAAAACAGCTTGATCTTACTTCACAGTTTCAATCAAGTCACAAATACACTTTTGCTTAAAAGCTCATAAAGTGGTACAATTAAAAACAACCTGCTATAAAACACACAACACCCTATTATGTCTTATGAAATTCGTGCTCAATTCTGAGATATTCTGTTGCTTAAATAGGTGTTTGTATTTTGGGCTTTCTGTAGGTTAATCCAGTCCTAAAACGCATGCAGCTTCCACCTTGAATTAGGGTTTGTTACTTCCTAGATTCTAGGTGATTTAGTTCTTCTGATTATGCTGAAGTCTCATAACAACACTCCCTACAGATGCGCCTTATTCTGTTTTTGTCCATCCATAATTAATTCTAGATAACTCTCCTTAAATTTCTCAGATCAGTTAGTCATTAATTAATTCTGGTAGCAGGTTTGAGATGTCACAACATCTGTTGGGACATCCTGAAAAAACTGAACTTAAATCATTAACACAATGTCCCAACATCTGGTGTGACATCCTGAATTAAGTTCTTATACTCTGTTTGATAATGTCCCAACATCTGATAGGACATCCTGAACTTAATTCAACATTTCTTGTTGGTCAAAAATTCTGCCAATTCTAAACATCTACAAACTCCCCCTTTGGCTAATTTTTGGCTAACATATTTTCTGGTTATCAGAGTGCAGCAGAAGTTCTTTTATCAGAGTATAGCTTTCCTTTTCTGTTAAGTCATGTGTGAGTTTACTCCCCCTCAAACATACATGTATTCAGATTTGTTGCAACAGAAATTTTCATTAAAACACACTGATTCAGTTCAGAAGCAAACAAAAGTTTTTCATTAATAGATAAACAACATCATACATTGTTGTTGTTGTTCTCCCCCTTGTTAGACATAAAATTGGGGCCAAAGTTACAATGCAGCAGTCATTACATTTTTCCTCACATACAATTTTTTTTTCCACTTAGACTCCTCATAGTCAGTTTCTTCATCTTCCTCAGTCTCCTCATCAGAAGTGGCAGCTTTCTGAGCACTTTCTTCAATCTCCAGCCTTTGGATAATCTCCTCAAGCTTCTGCTTCCTTGCATCCAGTTCTTTGCAAGTCCTCTCCAGTTCAGCAAACAATGCAGCTTTGGATATTGGAGATTTTGCCTTTGAAGGACCAGCAGATGTCCCAGAGGGTGCTTCAACATCAGCTGCATGATGACTCAGAAACAGCTTGTAGTGGAAGGCCAGAGGGCTTTCTCTTTTGCACATTGTGTCCTTCTCAGTGAGGATGCCAGGATACTGACTCAGTATTATTCCACACAGCAAGGAAGGGAAGGCAATTGGCAGCTTTGTTGCAGATGATCCAGCATGCTTCAATGTCTGATCAAAGATATAAGCTCCATAATCCAGCTTTGTTTGTGTCCCTACAACAAATATGAACCTCCCCAATCCAGTTGATATTGTGGATGTATGATTGGTAGGTACCCAGTTTGCTGTACCAATCCTGTTCGGCATGGCATATTTCCTAGTCAGCATGCTAACTGAGAGCTTCCCTTTAACTGGCCAAGCCTTGACCTGGTTAGCAGTGATAACCTTGCAAACCTGGTTATCAATCTTCCCTATCTCATTTGGACCATCTGATTCTCTTCCAAGGTATTGGTTGATAACCCTAGGAGAGAATTCTACACACCTGCCTCTTACATATACTTTTCTAAAGTCAGCAGACTTACCATTGGCACAATCTTCTTGGAGGTTGACTATGAATTCCTTGACAAGCAGCTCATAGCATGGAGAGAAGTTGGAGACAGTTTTGAAGAGGCCAGCAGCAGATATGAGATCAATTGACTCTCTGCACTCAAGTGCATTACTGCTCAGCTCTCTTTCAAGTGCTACCCTTCTTTGATAAACAAGCTTCCATCTATTCACACTTGAAACATGATGAAAGGAGATGTTGTCCAAGGGAGCTTCTGGAACAGCAGTTGATGACCTTGAGGGTGCTGATTTCTTCTTTGGAGGAGATGTTGGGACATCTTCTTCAACATCTGAATCTGAAGGAGTGACAGCTTTCCTCTTTTGTGTTTGCACCTTGATCCATTGTTTTGTAGGACCAAAGACAACTTTAGCTTTGTCCTTCTTTGGTGTAGCTTGCTTCTTCTCAAGAATTGTATGTCCTGCATGCATCTTTTCTTTCCTAGTCCTAAGCCTTTTGGCTATGCTAGGATTTACAGAAGCAATGATTTCTGTATCAGAATCATGCTCTAGGTTTACAACAGGAGGAGGTTGAGCAGTCTCCTCTTCAGCTGGTTGATCAACAGAGATGTGCTCTTCAGTGGAGGCCTTGTGCTGGTCCTCAGATGCTTCTTCATCACTATCAGTGGAGGCCTTTTTCTGTTCCTCAGATGTATCATCAGCAGTATCAGATGATACCTTTTGCTGGTCTTCAGATGCTTCAACATCTATTGGGACATCCTGTTGAGCAGGAGTGTCCTTTGCAGCCTGAGTTTGTTGATCTTCTTGTGGAGCTGGCATGGTGCTCAGAGGGATAGAAATGCCACTTACCACTCTTTGCTCAAAAAGAATCATGTTTACCAACTCCTTTATGGAATCATCCACATATTCAGAAGATTTTGGAGTGATGTTTGCTGGTGAAGGTATGCCTTTGGATTTGCTGCAAACTTGATCTTTTGTTCTTTTTGGAGTTCTTGGCTTTTTAGCAAGAGGAACACTTCCTCTGATTTCGTCCATTGGAGTTGAATCCATGGGTACCACAGAAATGGGGGTTGCATGCACCACATCTTCCTTGTTGAGGATTTCTTCAGAAATGTTAGGGTTTTGAGACATTTTCGAAGGAGGTGGATGAAGAGTTTTAGGGTTGATGAGTTCTGAAAAACAGTTAGAGAAGCAATTCGTTTTTGAGAGTATGATGAGAAGATGGATAGCTGAAAGCAAGCTGGTATTTTATAAGTAGCCGTTACTTTGAGACTTTTTAGGAGAGGAATACTCAAGGTGCTTGACCAGACTGGTGTTGCCATCTGGTGCTTATGCCACACAATGTCATATGACATGTTGGCACATCTCCATAACTGCTAAATTTCACATAAGCAGATTCCCAATTTGCCCCTTAGGTTTTCAAATTGAGTAGCATCCAAGGCTTTGGTAAATATATCAGCCAACTGCAGATTTGTAGCTACATGTTCCAGTGAAATCACTTTTTCTTCTACAAGATCTCTGATGAAATGATGTCTGATATCAATATGCTTGGTCCTGCTATGTTGGATAGGATTCTTTGATATGTTAATTGCACTTAAGTTGTCACAGTACAATGTCATGACATCTTGTGGGACATTGTACTCAGTGAGCATTTGCTTCATCCAAACCAACTGTGAACAACTGCTTCCAGCTGCTATATATTCAGCTTCAGCTGTAGATAAGGATACACAATTTTGTTTCTTACTGAACCAAGAAATCAAATTGTTTCCTAGAAAGAAGCATCCTCCTGAAGTTCTTTTTCTGTCATCAGCACTTCCAGCCCAATCAGCATCACAGAAGCCAGTGAGAATTGGTTTGCATCCATGAAAGTACATTATGCCATAGTCACAAGTACCATTAACATATTTCAGAATTCTCTTGACTTGGTTAAGATGACTAACTTTTGGATCAGCTTGATATCTTGCACATACACCAACTACAAATGCTATGTCTGGTCTGCTAGCAGTCAGATATAACAAGCTTCCAATCATACTTCTGTATAGGCTTTGATCTACATTCTCACCCTTGTCATCTTTAGTTAGCTTTAAATGTGTGGGGGCAGGAGTTCTCTTATGAGTAGCACTGTCCATCCCAAATTTCTTGACTATGTTCTTAGCATACTTGCTTTGGGAAATGAACATGGAGTCCTCCATTTGCTTTATTTGCAGTCCAAGAAAGTAGGTTAATTCTCCTACTAGGCTCATTTCAAATTCAGATTCCATCTGGTTGACAAAATGTTTGACCATCCTGTCTGACATCCCACCAAAGACAATGTCATCTACATATATTTGAGCAATCATGACATTTCCTTCTTCATCTTTAACAAACAAGGTTTTGTCAATTCCACCTTTCCTGTACCCTTGCTTGATAAGAAAAGTAGTCAGCCTTTCATACCATGCTCTTGGAGCTTGCTTCAGACCATAAAGAGCCTTCTTTAGTTTGTATACTTGATTTGGACAGCTTGGATCAACAAATCCTTTAGGTTGTTCTACATATACCTCTTCATTAAGATAACCATTTAAAAAGGCACTTTTTACATCCATTTGAAATAGCTTGAACTTTAAGATACAAGCAATCCCCAAAAGTAGTCTGATTGATTCAAGCCTTGCTACTGGTGAAAAAGTTTCATCAAAGTCTACTCCTTCAATTTGTGTGTATCCTTGAGCTACAAGTCTAGCTTTGTTCTTTGTAACAACTCCTTGCTCATTTGACTTGTTCTTATACACCCATTTAGTTCCAATCACATTTATGTCATCAGGTCTAGGAACAAGGTTCCACACTTCATTCCTTGTGAATTAACCTAATTCCTCTTGCATAGCACAAATCCAGTATTCATCAGTAAGAGCTTCCTTGATGTTTTTAGGTTCTATTTTAGAAACAAAACAGGACCCTGAAATCACTTCTCTTGATTGTGCTTACACCTCTGTTGGGATCACCAATTATCAAATCTTTGGGATGATCCTTCTGGATTCTGATGGAGGGAGGTTTGCTGGATTGTTCTGTCCTTGCATCAGTTTGAGTGAAGTCAGAATGATCACTCTTTTCTTCAGCTTCAGTCTTGATATCAGCAGATGTTCCAACATCTTCTGGGACATCTGTAGGAGCATCATCAATTATCACATTCATGGACTCCATGATAACCTTGGTTCTAGAATTAAATACTCTATATGCTCTGCTGTTTATAGAGTATCCAAGAACAATCCCTTCATCACTTTTGGGATCCATTTTTCTTCTTTGCTCCCTATCTTCCAGAATATAACAGTTACTTCCAAACACATGGAAGTACTTAACTGTGGGTTTTCTGCCCTTCCAGACTTCATAGATTGTGGACAAAGTTCCTTTCCTTAGAGTAACTCTGTTATGGATGTAACAAGTTGTGTTCATAGCTTCAGTCCAGAAGTACAAAGGTAACTTTTTAGCATGTATCATAGCTCTTGCTGATTCTTGAATAGTTCTATTCTTCCTCTCAACAATCCCATTCTGTTGAGGAGTGATTGGTGAAGAATATTCATGATTGATTCCTTCTGAAGAACAGAAATCTAAGAATTTTTGGTTCTCAAATTCTTTTCCATGATCACTTCTTATTCTGATCACACAACTGGCTTTTTCCCTTTGTATTCTTTGGCATAAGTCTTTGAATACATCAAATACATCAGACTTTTCTTTGATGAAATTTATCCATGTATACCTTGAAAAGTCATCAACCACCACATAGGCATACCTCTTACCACCAAGGCTCTCAACCTGCATAGGTCCCATAAGATCCATATGCAATAGTTCCAAAACTTTGGAAGTTGTCAGATGTTGGAGCTTTGGATGGGACATCTTGGTTTGCTTGCCTATTTGACATTCACCACATATTTTGCCATCATCAATCTTCAGTTTAGGAATACCTCTCACATCATCCATAGATATGATCTTCTTTATGCCTCTGAAATGAAGATGACCTAGTCTTTGGTGCCATAGTTTCACTTCTTCTTCTTTAGCTAAAGAGCAAGTTGAAGTGAGACTGAAGTCTTGAGGTTCCCACATGTAACAGTTGTCTTTAGATCTGGCTCCTCTCATGACAACCTCTTGTTCTTTGTTAGACACTATGCATTCAGTTTTGGTAAAGTTTACACTGTACCCTTGATCACATAATTGACTTATGCTGATCAGGTTAGCAGTTAAACCTTTAACCAGCAGCACATCATTTAGTCTTGGTACATCTTGATAGTCCAAGGTCCCAACTCCCTTGATTTCTCCTTTATCTCCATCTCCAAAGGTTACATATCTGGATGAATGTGACTTTAAGTCTACTAGCAGGTTCTTCAATCCAGTCATGTGTCTTGAACATCCACTGTCAAAGTACCAGTCTTCTTTGGTTGATACTCTTAGTGATGTATGTGCTATATATGCAACACCTTTCTTTGACCATTTGAGTTGAGATTTCTTTTGATACCTCTTCCCTGTGTATTGTTCATCAGTAGAGCTCCAAGGTTGTTTGTTGATCTTGTTCTTGGGTATTTAGCTTTGATCAGCATGAAGACTAGCTTTTGGTCTCCATACCTTCTTGATGACCTATGTCTTCTGCTTAGGAGGTTGCTGATCTCTTTGATGTCTATGCAGCACTTTCTTGGTAACTTCTATCTTCTGCTTAGGAGGTTGCTGATACATCTGATTTGGATATCCATGCAACTTATAGCAATGAGGTTTGATATGTCCAAATCTTCCACAATGATGACATCTCCATCTTTGATACTTCTTCTTCATTATGTTCTTTTCAGAATGTTGAGACATCTGTTGGAACATTATGTTTGACTTTGTGTTCTTTTCATGATGTTGAAGCATCTGTTGGGACATCTTGTTTGAATGTATGGACTTTGAAGTAGTTTTGCTAGAGCTAGCTTCATCCTTATGAACTCTGTTAAATCCCAGTCCACTTTTATCCCCTGAATGCTTATTGTTGTTGAGAATAACATCCAGTGTACTTGAGCTACTGTTCAGCATTCTAACAGATTTGGACATGTGTTCCAACTTGGAGTTGAGAAGACTTACTTCACTTTTCAAGGTGTCAATGATCTCTTGATCACTTGCTTTTTCATTCTTTAGTGCCTCATTCTGCTTCTTTAGCTTTATAATCTCACTGCATATTTCAGTGTTTCTTTTGAATAATTCTTTGTATGCTTGCTCAAGTTCTTCAAAGGTAAGCTCCCCATCACTGGATTCACTTTCAGATTCACATAATCCAGCTAGAGCAGTGATATGCTTAGCTGATTCTTCTTCTGAATCACCTCCTGAGTCTTCATCAGACCAGGTTACAAAGAGTCCTTTCTTTTGCCTTTTTAAGTAGGTAGGACATTCATTCCTGATGTGTCCATATCCTTCACATCCATGGCATTTAATTCCTTTTTCTTGACTGGTATTTTCATCATAATTTGACCTTCTATCATAAGGTCTTTTGTTCTCAGAAGGTTTTGTGTATCTTCCACTGGGTTTGGATTTGTCTTCCATCTTTCTGAGAATCTGTTTGAATTGTCTTCCAAGCATAACAATGTTGTCTGATAAGCTTTCACCAGTTTCTGATTCATCATTTTCTTCTTCTTCATCAGTATTTGTCACCAAGGTTATGCTTTTGTTCTTCTTTACATTTGTTTCATTCATTCCCATCTCAAATGTTTGAAGGGAACCAATGAGCTCTTCAACTTTCATTGTGCATATGTCTTGAGCTTCTTCTATTGCTGTGACTTTCATGTCAAATCTTTTTGGCAAAGATCTGAGAATCTTTCTTACAAGCTTTTCATCAGTCATCTTTTCTCCCAAGGCTCCAGAAGTATTGGCTATTTCTAAGATGTTCATGTAGAATTCATGAATTGTCTCATCTTCCTTCATTCTCAAGTTTTCAAACTTGGTGGTGAGAAGTTGAAGTCTTGACATCTTTACCTTTGATGTTCCTTCATGAGTTGTTTTGAGAGTGTCCCAAACATCTTTGGCCAGCTCACAGTGATGCACAAGTCTAAAGATGTTCCTATCAATGCCATTGAATAAAGCATTTAAGGCCTTGGAGTTGCCTAGTGCTGAATCTTCTTCCTCCTTACTCCATTCTTCTTCAGGTTTCAACACTTTTGATCCATCTTTGGTGTCTTGGACAGGATGTTCCCATCCAATGTTGACTGCTCTCCAGGCCCTGTTGTCAAGTGATCTTAAGAATGCAATCATTCTTGGTTTCCAGTAGTCATAATTAGATCCATCCAGTATAGGTGGTCTATTTACTGATCCTATATCTCTGTCCATGTTTCCAGAATTTGTATTCCCTAGATCTCACCCAGTATAAACAGGCAGGGTGCCTGCTCTGATGCCAATTGAAATTCTGTGATCAGGTATGAGATGTCCTATGAGATGTTCCAACACTTGACAGATTTAACCAAAACTTAAAGTGCAAGAAAATTAAACAACACAGTAGTTTGTTAACCCAGTTCAGTGTATAACCACACTTACATCTGGAGGCTACCAAGCCAGGAGGAAATCCACTATAAGTAATATTAATTCTAGACTTAAACCACCCAGTTTAATCTTTCACTTAATATCTACCCAATGCAATTTCTACCTAAGACACAACTTAGATATGAGTACCAACTAACTCCCCCTCAATCACACAGTGATCTTGTTTACAAGTTTAATAAAATTGAAGTCATACTTCAAACAAAACAGCTTGATCTTACTTCATAGTTTCAATCAAGTCACAAATACACTTTTGCTTAAAAGCTCATAAAGTGGTACAATTAAAAACAACCTGCTATAAAACAGACAACACCCTATTATGTCTTATGAAATCCGTGCTCAATTCTAAGATATTCTGTTGCTTAAATAGGTGTTTGTATTTTGGGCTTTCTGTAGGTTAATCCAGTCCTAAAACGCATGCAGCTTCCACCTTGAATCAGGGTTTGTTACTTCCTAGATTCTAGGCGATTTAGTTCTTCTGATTATGCTGAAGTCTCATAACAACACTCCCTACAGATGCGCCTTATTCTGTTTTTGACCATCCATAATTAATTCCAGATAACTCTCCTTAAACTTCTCAGATCAGTTAGTCATTAATTAATTCTGGTAGCATGTTTGAGATGTCACAACATCTGTTGGGACATCCTGAAAAACTGAACTTAAATCATTAACACAATGTCCCAACATCTGGTGTGACATCCTGAATTAAGTTCTTATACTCTGTTTGATAATGTCCCAACATCTGATAGGATATTCTGAACTTAATTCAACATTTCTTGTTGGTCAAAAATTCTGCCAATTCTAAACATCTACAAATCAAAACTGTATTTTTCATTTCATACCTTTTATTTTGCATATAGGTGCTGTAAAATGTATGCTGTTTGTTTGTTTGCATGCTGTATTTGACCTTTTACACCTACCTTTTCATGCTGCATGCTGGCAGTAAAAAGTTGATTTGTGTTATGCATTGTTTTCATAGCTGATTGTGTGTTTGAGTGTTGTAATTAGTTGCTGAATTTTAGTTTAGCATAGTGTAGGCAACCTTAAACCTAAGATTGAGTTTAGTTTAGGTCCAAGTTACCTTATGATTTGTTGGTATGTGCTTACCTCATTCTTTTTTAATAAATTGTACATTAATCTTTGTTTTGTAGAGGGGAAGATTGAGGTATGTTTCCTTACACCTTATCCTTTCATTTTTTATGCATTTCTTTTATGCATTTAACTCATTTTTTCCTTCCATATTTGTGTTTGGTAGGATTTTCCCCCTTTGTTAGGACCAACTTACCTTCCTTAGGAAGTAAGTTGCATCATTTTTCATTCTTTCTTTTCCTTTTGCTCCTTAGGATTAGAAAACCTCACAAACCATTAAGATCTCCCTTTTGTGCATAATAAATAACTTAGGTTTGGTCTTAGTCCCCCTTAGTTTTGTCCTTTTTCCGACTTGAGTCCTTCTTTCTCATCTCATAAAGAAAAACAATAAAATACTTAATAAAAACCGAATGTTCTTGTACGACACGAGACTTTGTTGCGGAGTTCTTATACACGTCCTGTTTCAGGGCGAGGTGAAAGTACCTACCACAATGGATAAGTCTTAGTATGAGAATGTTCACAAACAAACTCCAAAACACTTCTCATAAAAGACAATCAACAAAGGCATCGCGTCTTCTCTTCTCATCTCATACTCTTTGCGGACGAATGCGACTTGCCTCGACAGTTCAAACAGCGATACGGTAAACACCCTCGAGTCAGAGCCGGTAACACCTGAGCTAGAGCTATGGCAACGTCATCCTAAAAAATACAAATAGTTCCCACCTTAGTTAGGCGAACTACGTCGACTCTTATCCTCATTTTCCCGATGAGGTACGTAGGCAGCGGGGTAGGGCCCGTTCGAGCATATTCTTTATTTTCCCTACATTTCCCCCTCTGTTCTTTCTCTTTTCCCGTTCCTTTCTCATTTCCATTCCAGTTCCATGCCAGTAGCAGTTCTTTTATTCAGCAGCATTCTTATTTCTCACCCTTTGAAACAAACAAGCAAGCGTGGATCCCGTCGGGTACGGTGGACAATTTGGGGTGCTAATACCTTCCCAGGTCGTAACCGACTCCCGAACCCAGATCTTTGGTTCGCAGGACCTTGTCCTTTCCTCCTTCCTCAGGTTTGTGCAACATTACCTTTCCCATTCCTTCGGGATAAAAATGTCTGGCTGGCGACTCTACCTTTTCCACGCCACTTTCGCGTTTGTACTAGGATGAAAATCCCGGGAGCGACACATTGCGAATACATGAATGCTTTATAACACATACATGAGAGGAAAAATACTTGACAATGAATCTGGTGTGTTGAATAATAGGGATGGTAACTCAGACCATGACCCTGGGGCATGCAGGCCAAACTAACTCCCCTTTTTCGCAGGTACTATATGTTGTGTTCATTAACATGTAGGTACAGGTGTTGCAAGCAAAGTCGTTGTCAACACAGAGCTTCAGGAAACGTTTCCTCAACAGATCTTGAAGCATGACTCCTTAGCAAGTCTCATCAGACCACCCCTTCTCCAGCAAATCAGCAAAAAGAAGGATACTTCCCGAGCAGAAGGGTAGCATCACCTCTCGTCCCCAGCATAAGATGATGTGTTCTCTCATCCCCAGCACGAGACGCTGTTTACCTCTCCATCTCATCAAGAGGTGATCCAAACTTGTAGCTTCAACAGGGAGTATTCTCACTTGACATCCCCAGTGGAATGAGAATTGAAATCTTCCCCAGCTTGATAGCAGAAGGCTGAGGATGTTCTCCCTAGCAGAAAGCCCTTCGTCCTTCAACAAAGGAGTATCCCCAACCAGAGTCTTCATATCTCTAATAGTACAGTAGACTTCATCATTCCCTAGTAGAGATGAAGCTAGGGAGGAACCTGAGGGTTTTGTTTCTTACACAGCGGATATTCGCTAATCGAAGTCCAATCATCATTGGCATCTCTTCCCCAAGCAGAAGATTGTGTATCTGAGGGATTCCCCAGCAGGTTTCTTCCTCAACAGAATACCAACACATCTGATTCCCCAGCCGAGTCAGAAGGGAATCACTTCCCCAACGGAGTTCAACGCGTAGCGTACCTCTCGAATCAAGTTCACCCCAATAGGGTATTGGGATCTCCAATCTCAAAGTCCAATTTATTTTCGGAAATGGCGGAAGTTCAGAGCCAGTATCATTAGCATCTTCCCCCACAAAGTTGCTCTTCCCAACAGGGATTCATCAAATTAATTCAGTGATTATCTTTCCCCAACAAAGCTACCTGGGATACCTGTTATCTCCTCATCAGGAGATCCCTTTGCATTTGCATTTAGTAATCATCATTACATTTTCATCCTCAAAAAGTGTAGCATTTCCATCATTATGGAGCATTACGCCATGGAAAAATTCAAACATGCATACAAATCATAGGCTAGTTTTGGGGTACCCGACACAAAAGCCTGAAACTTCAATTCTTCAATCAGACCGAAGCATCCCCACAGAGAATGCCAAGTTCATTCTTCAATGTGGCTTCTCTGACCAACATTTTTTTTATCCCCAGTTGAGTCTCCGTTTGAGTACAATGGTCTCATTTTCGCATTTTTGTTTCAGTACAATGGTCTCGTGTCGGGTTATCATTTATGTACAATGATCTCGTTTCCCCGATTTCATCTAAGTATGATGATTTCATCCCTTCGACACCATTTAAGTACAATGGTTTTGTATCTTTGAATCTCTGTTTAAGTACAACGATCTCATCTCCTAAAGTCTCTATCTAAGCATGATGGTCTCACTTTCTCGTTTCCATTTAAGTACAACGGTCTCGTGTTGTTTGATTCCCTTTTAGTATAATGGTTTCTTCCCTTCGACTCCATTTAAGTACAATGGTTTCATATCTTTCTCGTTTCCGTTTAAGTACAACGATCTCGTGTTGTTTGATTCCATTTCAGTATAATGGTTTCGTCCCTTTGACTCCATTTAAGTACAATGGTTTCGTATCTTTGAGTCTTTGTTTAAGTAAAACGGTCTCATTTTTTCCGCGTCTCCGTTTGAGTATAATGGTCTCATTTCCGCGTTTCCATTTCAGTACAACGGTCTCGTGTCGGGTTATCATTTAAGTACAATGATCTCATTCCTTTGTTGATTCCATTTCAGTAAAATGGTCTCATCTTTCTGATTCTGTCTAAGTACAATGTGTAATACCCTAAAATTTTCCCTCTTATTTTATTGCCAACCTCAAGTGGTTTATGTTTCGTCATCATGCATACCTGTCAACATTGCATTACATTCAACAGAAAAAATAATGAATAAAATAAATCATCATTTGCATGCGCATGAGGCATGTGATCGAGCAAGGCTTGTCAACCAATGGAGCTCAAGAAGAGGAAATAATGCTACAAAAATTATCCTAACCATTCCCAAGAGGTCTTACCAAAGAGGGGGAGAATTCAAGTTTTTCATCCGTTAACAAGTTAACGCCTGGGGTTAACCGGTTAACAGAGGCAAATTTTGAATAAAAACTTCAAAATTCAATTGGTTTCTCTTTTTCCCTCCACTTTCTTCCTTCATTTTTTCCACCTTGTTTCACACTCCACTTTCACATTTCATTTTGCCTTGGATTTCTACCACACTCTAGACTCTTCCAAGGAATATTCTAGAAAACCTAACCAACTTTAACTAACTCCAAGCCTAAGTCCTAACCTCATTTTCCAAACCTAAACCCCAAGAAAGCTCCATACCTAAGCCTAACTCCAATCCTAACTTCTATATAAGTTCAATTCACTCCAAACCTCACAAGCTCCACCATTTTTCTTAAAACATCAACAATTTCTCTTCATCTCTCTCATTTTCTCTCAACTTTTCCTCCATTTTCAACCTTTACCAAAGCTTCTTCATCAAAGATTCTTCAAGTTTCACATTGAAACTTGAGGCGTTTGAAGCTAAACCTCCATTCAAGCATCAATTCCATAGCTTATTTGATAAGTTGATGTTGTTTTGGATTGATTTGAGCTTATTGGAAGTGATTTTGCAAGAGTTCATCAAGATCTTCATCAATTGCATTTATTTTTCATTCTCGCCGATCGAAGTTTGAAGTCTCTAGTATTTTCTTCATTCGTTCATCGATCGACTCATAACAATCACTAAAGCAAGCCTCCGCTTTGTAGGTTGGTAAATCTGAAACCGCTTTTCGCTTTTAATTTATTCCTTTCATCTCACCGTACGACATTCTTTGATATTTGCTTGCGTTTTGATCACTTTTACGATTTGCTTGCGATTTGTTCATTTTGATTGTTAGTAGCTAGAATTGTAGCTTGTTCTGGGTTTTAATAGGTGTTAGAGAACTAAGCTTATGTGAAATTTTCGTGCTAGCATGTTCATAGCTTCATTAGGAGCTTTTAGAAGTAGGTTGGTGGCTAAAAGTGCTTTTCCTATTTGATTTTCAGCATTATGTTCAGTGTTAACCGGTTAATTCCCTAGGTTAACCGGTTAACACGTTATATTTTGCCCCTGGATTTGAATTTTTGAAGCCATTAAATGGTTAACCCAGGTCATTAACTGGTTAACGCTGTTTGAATTTGGAAAAACAGCTTGTTTCATGGCATTATTGTGCATATCTCATTCTTTAATCTTCATAGCTTGATAGATCATGATTTTAGTGAATTTTTAGGATCACTTTAGGCACATGATTCCGTGATTTAGGTAGCTTTCTACATGAGTTTCGTTTGTTTAAGTTTTTGTGCGTAAATTTTGCATATATGTTCATAGCATGTTGTGACCATTGTTTGCATAATTGATCATCCTTTATAGCATAATATTGAATGTGTATACCTCTGGTTTTTGCATTGCATCATGAAGTCGTTCACATCTTGATCCATTTTGTGCATGTTGAAAATTGTATAATCTAAAAAAATCACATAAATCGTTAACTTGCATCATTTAAGTGCATGATTGATGTTGCATTCTTCTTAATAACCCTTTGCATGTCGTTGCATAACCTTGCATATTTTTTCATTACTTGATTGCATTAGATTCTTGTTTCTTGTGTATAAAAGAAAATAAATCAAAACTGCCTTGTTTTTCATAGCTGTGTTTTGAAATAGGAGCTGTAAAAACATGTTGCATTCATGCTGTTTTGACTTTTTACACCTATTTTGCATGTTGTTTGTTAGTTGTAATAGAATGTTTGCATTTTGCATTGCATTTAGTAGCTGTTTGTGCTATAGGAGTTGTAGTTGCTGCTGGATTTTTCCTTTGCATAGCATTTAGGTCCCTTGGACTTGGGATTGAGTCTAGATTAGGTCCTAAATGAATTAAGATTTGTTTGTTACTTGTTTGCCTCATTCCTTTTATCATGTTTATACTACTAGCCTTTGTTTTGTAGGGAGGTGGAGGTAAGTTCACACAACCTTTTCCTTTTTAAAATTCTTTACACTTTCAAAGTGTCTTTGTTTAGCATTTTTGTACTTAGTTTACACAACTACATGTTAATCCCTTCTAGAAATGACTTAGCTTCCTTAGGAAGTAAGTCGATTTCTAATTCCCTCTTCTTTTCCTTATCCTCATTAGGATTAGAAAACCGCACTAACCTAGGTTCATCCATGCATGACAACACCTAGGATATTAGTCTCCCCTTTAGACTTTTACCTTTGGTTCGGTTTGCTTTCTTTCTCATCTCAAAATAAAAGTAAAAAAAGAACACCTAATAACAGTTGATCTTCTTGTACGCCAAGAGACTTTGCCTTGAGTTACTTATACACGTCCCATTTCGGGGTGAGGTGTAAGGCATCTACCACGATGAACAAGTCTTAGTATGAAAGTGTTTCACAAATAATAAACAGAAAACACTTCTATTAAAGACAGTAAACAAACAACACTCGTCTTTTCCTTTGGGATTTCTTTTCTAACCTCATTCACTCTCAACACGAACTTGTGACGACTTGTCTTATTTGCAAGATGGTAACGCACTCGTACCAGACAAGCCTGCAACGCCTGAGCATAGACATACGTAGTTCCAGCTCATAAAAACACAAATAAATAGTTCCCACCTTTGTTAGGCGAACTATGTCGACTCTGATCCTCATATTCCCGATGAGGTACGTTGGCAGCGAGGTAGGGCCCGTTCGAGCACACTCTTTATTTTCCCTACATTTTCCCCCTTTCTTTTCGATCTCTTTTTCCAGTTCCCTTTCCCATTTCAGTTCCAGTTCCAGTTCCAGTAGCAGTTTTTTATTCAGCAACAACTTTATTCTTTTATCCTTTGAAACAAACTAACAAGCGTGGATCCCGTCGGGTACGACGGACATTCTGGGGTGCTAATACCTTCCCAGGTCATAACCGACTCCCAAACCCATATCTTTGGTTCGCAGGACCTTGTCCTTTCCTTCTCTCTTATGTTTGTGGAACATTACCTTTCCCATTCATTCGGGATACAAATCCCTGGCTGACGACTCTAACTTTTCCGCGCCACTTTCGCGTTTGTACTAGCATGAAAATCCCGGGAGCGACATAATGGTCTCATTCTCTCTTGAGTTATCATCTAAGTACGATGAACTCGTCCCTTTCGATTATGTCCGAGGTCAGTTTCATGTCTTGAATTGTCATCCGAGAATGGCATTTTTCTCTAACTATATTTCATTTCCCACATAGTACAAATTTTTCGGTTTATTCGGGTATTCAATCCCTCCATACCTTGAATGTCTGAAAGCCATTGCTATCATCCCTTCAGGTCTGCAGTTGATTGAATAGAGGCAACTATAATACCCCAAAATTTTCCCTCTCATTTTCACGACATTTAGCACATCGCATTGCATATCCGCCCATACATTGCATAAATAAAATAATAAAAATAAAATAATCTATGCAACATTGGTCGGTGTGCATGGCATGTGATTAGGGTTTACTCAGTGCCAAGATCAAATATCAGAACCCAAGGTCGAATCTGGCTCAGAACGGACGGTGAAGATTCATCATAAGGATTTCCCACCAAAAGGAGGGAAATTTGATTTTTTTTCATCTGTTAACCGGTTAAATCCAGGGGTTAATCGGTTAACGCTGGTGAAATTTGGAAAAATTCAAAAGTTAGTTGTGTGGTTTCCCTCCATTTCCCACTTCACATTGTATTGAACATTCCACAACTTTCTAGATCCTTCTACCACTTTCTTATGGAATATTCCAAGGAATTTTCTAGAAACCTTAACTAACTCCTAAGCTATATCCTAACCTCATTTTCCTAACCTAATTCCTAAGCTAACTCCTAGCCCAAAGCTCACTCCAAGCCTAGTTCCTACATAAGCCATTTTGACTCCAAACCTCATAACTCTAACTTCATTTTCATAATTTCACTTCTCATCTCAATTTTCTCTCAATTTTTCTCCCATCTTCAATCTTTCACCAAAGCTTCTTCATCATACGTTCTTCAAGTTTTGCATTGAAGCTTGAAGAACTTGAAGCTAAACCTTCATTCTATCATTGATTCCATGGTTTATTGAAGATTAATTGGGGTAATTGCTACTGTTTGGGGCTGATTCTTCATCTTGGATGTGCTTTTGTGGAAGTGTTCATCAAGATCTTCATCAATTACATTTATTTTGCACTCTCTTGGATCAAATCTTGGAACCTCCGGTATTCTCTTTGTTTGTGCATCGATCAACTCGCAACAATCACCAAAGCCAGCTTCCGCTTTGTAGGTTGGTGGATCCGAAACCGTTTCTTAATTTAATTTATTTCTCTTCATCTCGCCGTAAGGCATTCCTTGATTTGTTGATTGCTTTTGTGATGCGGTATTCGGTTTAATTTTTAGTAGCTAGAATCGTAGCTTGTTCTTGGTGCTAATAGGTGTTAGAAGGCTGTATGTAGGTAGCAATTTCGTGCTAATATGTTCATGGTTGTATTAGGAGCTTTTGGAAGTAGGTTGATAGCTAGAAGTGCTTTTTTTCCTCACTATTTTTACATTCTTGTTCAGTGGTAACCGATTAACACCCAGGGTTAACTGGTTAACGCCCAGGGTTAAGTGGTTAACACGTTGTTTTTTCCCTCTGAAACTGATTTTTTAAAGCCGTAAACCGGTTAACCCAGGGCGTTAACCGGTTAAAGCTGTGCAGATTTGCATTTTTGAATTGCTTTCTTGTAGATTTGTGCATTACTCGTTCTTTTATCATCATAGATTGATAGATCTTGATTTTAGAGAAATTTTAGGAGCTGGTTTTGCGCAAGTATGCGTAGTTTTGATGACTTTCGACACATGTTTCGTTAGTTTCCGATGTGTTGTATAAACGTTGCATTCATGTTCATTGCTTGATAGGCTCATTGTTTGCATGACTTAGCATCCTCCATAGCATAATATTAAATGCATATACTTCTGTTTTTGCACCATACTTGAAATCCATTCATGTTTCGGTTCAATCATGTGCACAAATGCAATTTGCATAATGTAAAAAACCACAAGATCATCTAATTTGCCTCCATTAATTGCATGATGATGTTGCATTCCATCATTAATAATCCATATCATGTTGTTGCATTAATTTGGCATAATCTTTGCATTCCATTGTGTGCATCAAAATTCATGTTTGTGCATTTAAAAAAGGGTTAAATATGTTTTTGGTCCCTCTAAATATCTCAATTTCTTTTTTAGTCCCTCTAAAATTTTTCTTTAAAGAATGGTCCTCCTAAAAATTTAAATTTTATGTTTTGATCCCTTGTGATAAAATCGTAGCTAAAATGGTCTCTAATTTCGTTGCTAAATAAAAAACCGTTGCTAAAACCGCCACTAAAATTTTCGCTAAATCGTGAAAATCATCGCTAAATTACAGGAGGGACCAAAAGTTAAAATTAAATTTTTTAGGAGGACCATTCTTTGAAGGAAAATTTTAGAGGGACTAAAAATGAAATTTGAGATATTTAGAGGGACCAAAAACATACTTAACCCTTTCAAAATTCATGGAAATCTGCCTAGTGTTCATAGCTGCATTTTGAAACAGGACCTGTAGAAACATGTTGTATTCATTCTGTTTTTGGTCTTTTACACCTATTTGCATGTTGTTTGGTAGCTGTAATATGTTTTTTGTGTTATGCATTATATTTAGTAGTTATTTGTGCAATTGGAAGTTGTAGTAGCTGCTGGATTTTGGCTTTGCATAGTTTTTAGGGTCCTTAGACTTAGGATTGAGTCTAGTTAGGCCATATATGTATTAGGATATGTTTGGCACTTGTTTACTTTCATTACTCACATTGTTTCACTTTATCCTACTAACCTTTATTTTGTAGGGAGGTGGAGGTAAGTTTATTCACAACTTCTTCCTTTTAAATTTCTTACGCTTTCTAAGTGCATTTGCTTTAGCATTTTGTGCTTAGTTTGTACAACTTCATGCTAAATCCCCTTTAGAAACAACTTAGCTTCCTTAGGAAGTAAGTTGATTTCTAATTCCCTTCCTTTCCTTTTCTCATTAGGATTAGAAATCTGCACTAACCTAGGTTCATCCATGCATGACAACACTTAGGATTAATAGTCTCCCTTTAGACTTCTACCTTTGGTTTGCTTTTCTTTCTTTCTCATCTCAATGAAAAGTAAAAAACACCTAATAAAGGTTGAGCTTTGTCACACGCCAGGAGACTTTGTCGTGGGTTACTTATGCGCGTCCCATTTTGGGGCAAAGTGTAAGGCATTTACCATGATGAACAAGTCTTAGTATGAGAATGTTTCACAAACAAACAGACTTAGAAAGCACTTCTTTAAAAGACTGTTAACAAACAACACTTGTGTTTTCCTACGGGATTTCTTCTCTCACCTTACTCACTCTCAACGCAAACTCGCTTCGACATGTCTCTTTGCAAGAAAGTAAATGCACTCGTACCAGACGCACTTGCAACACCTGAGCATAGGCATAAGCAGTTCAATTCGTATAAAACACAAACAATTTCCCGCCTTAGTTAGGCGAACTACGTCAACTCTGATCCTCATTTTCCCAATAAGGTACGTAGGCAGCGGGGTAAGGCCCGTTCGAGCACACTTTTTATTTTCCTTACATTTTCCCCTTTTCTATTTGTTCTTTCTTTTTCCAGTTCCCTTTCTAATTCCAGTTCAAGTTAGCAGTTATTTTGTTCAACAACATCTTATTTCTCACCCTTTGAAACAGACTAACAAGCGTGAATCTCGTTGGGTACAGCGGACGTTCTGGGATGCTAATACCTTCCCAAGTCGTAACCGGCTCACTTTGGTTTGCAGGACCTTATCCTTTCCTTTTCTCTCGATTTGTGCAGCATTACCTTTCCCATTCATTAGGGATAAAAATGCCTGGCTGGCGACTCTACCTTTTCCATGCCACTTTCACGTTTGTACTAGGATGAAATTCCCAGGAGCGACAACGGAGAACACCAATTTGATTTGAAGTTGAGGTTTAGTGTTGACTAAGTGGGTCAATATTGTCCATGTGGACTACTTATAGAATAATGGCATTGATGAATTCATTTCTGCATTCAAATATCCAAGGTCTTTTAATAAAGGCCGATTTAATCCATTTCAATATACGATGTTCATAATTTTTTAATTCACACACCTTATCTCTACATTTTGATCTTTTTCCATTCATTATATTCAAATTTCAATTCCAAGATTCCAATATGCCTTTTTGTATACATATCATTTTAATCCATTGTCTCAACCCATGAATCATTTCATTTTTACTAATCCCACATATCACTTTTAGAGGCCAACCAATCATTGATAAAACCAATTTCAAAGGCTAAGTCAAGTTACCCAAACTCCTTAATTTCATTTCAAATTGTGATTGAGAAACAAATTTTCACAATAGGAAAATACATGGCAATAAAATATATCAGTAGAGTTCATACATAGCCAAGCTTTTTCTACAGCATGAAAATTACAACAAAAAAAAATAGATAACAAAGAAATAACTCACTTCAACAAAAATTGTAAAGAAAAATCCAAAATCCATAACAGTTTTTTCAATAGAAAAATAAGAAGAAAATGGATACACAGAAATACACAGAAGAAGGACTCAATAATAAAAAATTCTAAATACCAAATTACAGTTAAAAACTCAAAATCAGTTCTAACAGATCTTAACAACCTCAAACTGAATTCAATGGAAAAAACCAAAAACACCCTCACCATTCATCTTCTATAAATCCAGAAACTCAGCATAATCATGGCTCTCCTCCTCATTTTCCCCCCATTTTTTCGGTCTTGCAGAACTTCTGCATCTCCTTCACTCATCTTCTGCATCTCCTTCACTCAACTTCATCATCGTCTTCATCAAATCACCTTTATTCTTCTGCAACTTTTACCATCAATAACAACTTTATAATAATCTTAATCCTACAACCACATCTCCTCCAATGACTCATTATATCCTTCTCCATTTACCCTTCAACACCTTCATCAATCTTCAACTTCACTAGCCTTCATCAATCATCAAAAGACTCAAGAACTCTCCATTATTCTTCATCACTAATCATAGCTTCTATCCTCTCTGCATCCTCACCTTCATCACCATAACTTGCAATCGTCAAAAACAACAATCAAGAACGAAGAACTCAACAACAACAAACTCAGATTGAGCAAAAAGAAGAAGCGATAAGCGATACTTGTGAAACTACGGATAACGTCGAGTTTCATCGATTTTGGAAAGCTCTTGCATCAAGGTTCCTCCTCCTCTTAGATCATCATTACTTCACCGCCGATCATCATCAATCTCCGTTCATCAATTGTCAACCACAACAATTCATCACTACACAATCTCTCGTTCTTCATTGCCTCAACAACATTGCATCAGCTTCATCGTCATTCACCATCAACGTAAAACTACAATAATAACGAAAGTGCGTAACTGAAAGAAATTAGAAGAAGACGGATAAACAGAATACAAAGAATAGATCATGATATCCAAGCGAACACATACCTAAGGAGTATTCATCTTCGGAGTCATCATTTTCATTTCATAGGTACTTGAATCTAAATTCCTTTAGATATGTGTATTGATGTTGCTCTTCGCTGTAAACACCCCAAATTGTTTCTCACTAAGTTCACACCATGGCTTGTGATCTTTCATATTTGCATTATTTTAAGCATATCATATCATATTGCATTCTTGTTTCACTGCATTAGTTCAAGTTCATCTGCATCTAGGGTTTGTGATCTGAGCAATCCAAAGATCCATCTGAGCCACTCCAAAGGCTTCCAATCATTCCAAGAGGGTCCATTTATGTTCAATCATCATTTTATATCCTTCAAAGATCAAGAAAGTCAAGAAATCACAAGAACTTGGAAAGCATGGAAGCAGAGCTAGGGTTTCACTACACAGATGACCTGAAATTAGGGTTTTGGTTTCAGAGGCCATAACTCCAAAATTTTTGGTCATTCTTGTTTCTAATGGTCTCAATATGTTATAAGGATCATGTGTACCAAGTTTGATGAAGAAATTCATTGTGGAAGTCATCTGTTCATTGGGTAACTTCTTGAGCAAGTCAGAGCAAAATCAGGGCATCTGAGGCCCCCAACAATGGAACCAAAGTGGATTTTTCATCAAATTGAAGTTATATGATCTTTATTTGATCATTGAGGTGCTTGGAAGTTCACAAAATTGAAGAAAAGTGGGCAAAACCAAAAGTTGCCAAAAATGCAAATGACTTGTAATGTAAACTTTCCATTTTGGGAAAGTTTTTCAACATCCTCTTTCTCAACCAAAAATGCTTCAAATGAAAAATTGTTGGTCATGAGAGTTGTAGATTAGATCATTACCTTTTCAAAAAGTACAAGAACAAGTTCTAATTCATTATGGAACTCAAGTTATGATCTTTCAAAGTTGGCAAAAATCCTATAATTTTCAAGAATGCACCAAAGAGGGATTTTTGCAAAACCACTTGCCAAACCATTTTGTGACCTCTAATACACTTCTATGCATCATACAAACATAGTGCGTTGCCTAAAAGTCAGAATTGGCCCAAGAATTTCAAGTTTTCATGCCTTGCCCATCAAGAAATCACAAAAGGGCCAAACTTCATGAAAATTGCAAAATGACACAAAACCTTTCACAAACTAGCTGAATCACCACAAAATGCATTCCATGGCTCTCCTTGATCTCTGCTGAACCAAGACAAGCCAAAAATCCAGCTGCACAAGAGCCCATACCTCAAGTACAAGTTTTGTTGACTTTGTGCAAAAGAGCCCATACCAATCACCATAGGCCACAACCACTTCTCTGACCTATCAAGATTTGTTATGTGGATCAAACACAAGCCATAACACACAACAAGCAAGCCTGAAACCTCAGAATCCTCAAGCTCTCAAAAATCACCCCATTTGCAAAAGCCTTCGAAACTCACAACACACTCACTCAAACTCCAAACTTTTTTCACCAAACAACTCAGCATCACAAGAGGACCATTTCCCACCCTTCATTGTAGCTTAAAAATACCCATAGCCAAAACACGATTTCTGGCCAGCAAGAATTCAAGCTCTCATTTCAGCCACTACAAACTCCTTCCAAGCATCAAAGCTTCATCAGAGGGATCATTGGAGTGTTTTTGCACAAGAGAGGAGGTTCAGAAGCTTCAAACTGAGGAAGCTCAAGCTCAGTTAACCTCTTTAAACTTTTTTCCAGAAATTCTATTTTAAGTTCTTAGAATGTTCCTTATGTTGTGCTGATCATGCTGGTGCTTTTATTTTTGAAAATGGTTGCGTATTGAGGATTTCATGAACTTCTGAAAGTTTCACCAATTTTGTGTTCTTCTTCGAATCTTGATTTTGAGCCATGATAAATTTGTTTTGAGGTTTGGTTTAGGTTAAGGAAGGTGAAAGGAGTTGATCTGGAGCTTTAGAGCTCCAGAAATGACATAAGGAAGAAGTTTGTAGTTTGGGCTCGCTGGAGAAGACGACCGGAACCACTGTTTCGGTCGTCTAAGGTTGTTTTGACCTAATCAGGGTTAGCTGAGTAATTAGGGGAAGTTTGAATCTGGAGCGTAGGATGAGGTTTCGCGCGCATGGACCAAGGTCCAGGATCTTCCAATTAGTTTTAATTTGTATTAATTAGATTAATTAATTAGGTTTAAGTTTAAATTTGCCAGTTTGAATGTGAGTCGTCCATTCACGCGCGTGGTCAATTCCCACCAATTTTATTTGAATCTCAGCCACTGGATTTGCATACTTCCCATTAATTCAATTTTTATTTCATTTTTAACCATTTTTCTTGCATAATTAATTTAAAATACTTAGAAAATCCCAAAAATATTTTTCTTCTGCATTTTTAATTCAAATATTTTTCTTCACCCAAAAACATTTTTATTTTTATTTTTTGCATTTAAAAACCATTTTAAAAATATTTAAATGTTTATTTTAATTAATTAATGGAAATTAATTAATTAAAATATCATTTAGGTTTCTGATAATTCCAAAAAAATTCACATTGCATCTTAGGACATTTAGAAACATTGTCAAACCATTAATACAAATTTCATTTTGGTTTTGAATCAATTTTGACATTTTTCTTGAATTTAGGGTTCATAAAAATCCCATTTTTGAACCCTAACTTCAAGAATTCTTTTCTTCCTAACCATGAAGGGTTTGACATTGGTTCTTTTTATATTGTTCTTTATATAGCATGTAGTGTTTAGTTTATTTTTGTCACAAATTTATCTTGCATTTTTTATTTGATTTGCATTTTTCCCCTTAAGGTACCTTAAAACCCTAGATAACTTAGAAAAATCACAACTTTCTTTAGATTAAGAGTTAGAACTTCTCCTTTGGGGTGTGATATCATATGGGGTTAGGGTTCCTTTGAGTTCATTTGCAATTTTTTATCTTGTGTTTTGCTTCTGTTTTTGACTTTTGCATCTCATGTTTTCATATAATCCTAATTTCTCATGTTCATTTGCATTCATCTTGCATATGCATCCATACATGAACTTGCCATGACATTTCATGCATTCACATGTCATCTTAGACATATTAAGACATATTAGAACCATGATTGATCATTTCTTCATCCATTTTCCATGATATGCATTCATATCATTCCATGAACTTTCATGTGTTTTCATACTTCAAAGCATGCATTCCTTTGCATTCCCATCTCTTGTATGAACATTCATAACCATTGGAATGTCTTTGCATCATCTCATAGCATAATTTGCATCACATTTATGCTTATGGTTTTGGTTTGCATCTTTGCATACATTTCATTTTCATTTCATTTCATTCCTTTATGCTAATCTTTTCAGGTGGTAAGTAATTTGAGAAGTGAATTTGCCTTCACTTCTAATTTCTCTTCTCATTCTTCTTATGCATCATTGCTGCATTTTACTTTGCATTAGAGTGAGCTTGCTCATTCATGTTCATCATTCACTTTCTTTCTTCAAGTAACTTATCTTCTTCAACGAAGTAAGTTAACTTGTTTCTTCTGCTTCTCCTCCTTTCATCTGCTTCTTCCATTGGTGGCTTCTCTGAAGATCTCTTGCAAGCCTCACAAACCATAGGAACATCCAAGAATGACAATAATTAGGGTCTTGATTAGTCCCCCTTTAGTTTTTACCTTTGTTTCTTCTTTGTGTCTCTCTTCTCATCTCATAATCAGAGACTAAACCTTTAAGGTTTTAAGACTTTGTGATTAGGGTTATGCTTGCATCCTTCTCTTAGGATGGAGTGTATAACTTTAATCCTAAGTGTTAAACCCTTAATTTGTTTAAACCTCTTAATCAATCCATCTTAATAATCACTAAGACATTAACTTGTAACTTGGGTCTTGCATTAGGGTTCTAATTCTTCCTTTATTGGTTAAGAAGGACTAACCCTAGTGTTAATGGACAAGTCCTCCTCAAGTTGTCTTACAAACCATAAAATTAACTTCTTAATCTTACCATTAACTAAAATCCACTTTAATAAAGGTTTGTTTTGTCATGAGGTTAATCCCTAATCATGGATTAAGTTGAGGTATCTTCCTCAGCTTAAATGTGCTCATCTATTATCCTTCTATTAGGATGGTGTAATGGGTCCATTAAATCCTTGATTATGGCTTAAACTCATTACTTAACACTAAACAAAAGCACCAAAAACATCTTAATAATCACAAGTAGGTTAATGATCTTAATCCTACATCATGGTTATTAAGTGTGAGGTATTTACCTCATACTTAAGGTATTCTCATTATCCCTAATCAAAGGGAGGATATGATAAGTCTACTAACCTTTGGTTAGACTTAAGCTCATTAACTTATAACAAACACAAAAATCAATAAAAGATTGAAAACACAAAAACAAACAATAATCGTCTCCTCCAGGATTCTTTTCTCATCATCTTCACTCACAAACGATAACTCGCTTCTTCCGTCTAATGCAAGATAGTTAGCACCTGAGCCAGACAGGTCATACACTTGAGCATAGACAAGCAAGTAGTTCACAAGTCAATTCATTTTCAGTCTCTTTGAGTCGAACTACGGTGTTCTGACTTCCTCATTGCATGAGAGGATACGTAGGCATAACTTAACAGTTATCGAACAAAAGTCTTTGTCTCTCCCCCCCTCTTCCAGCATTGTTCTTTTAAGCCTCATTCCTGAGCATTTCACTTCACTTTCTTACACTGACACTTGTATATTTCTTTTCCAGCTTTTGCACACATATAACACAAACACTACCCCTTTAAACACAAACTTTCAAGCGTGGATCCTGTCGAGTACGACAGACAATATGGGTGCTAATACCTTCCCAGGTTGTAACCAACCCCCTTTCTCAGTTTCTCTGGTTCGCGACCGTCTTATCCATATCTTTCCAGGTTTATGCAGCATTACCTTTCCTTCGGGATAAAAATTCCTAGCTGGCGACTCTATTCACTTAACTTCATTTTCTCCTTTCGCCGACCGTTCGCGTCTGTACCCTATCTGACCTGGTGTCACTTAGCGGAAGCGACAGCTTGGCGACTCTACTGGGGACCCTTATATTGCAACCAGGGCTTCTGGTTCTTTTTGTGGGTTCCTCCTAGCGCTTGTTTGATTTGTGTTTACAGGGGTGTTATGTGCTACTTGTGCTTATTTATTTGCTTTATTTATTGCTTTCTGTACAACTTTATTTATTGCTTTCATTTACAGTTATATGCATTTCATACTATCATTATCATATGCTGGATCTCTTGTCTGTTTTGGTGGGTGGGGTTTCATTGAGTGATTAACGTCCTATACCGGGGACCTGAGTGACACATAGGCTAGAGTGGCTTCATATTCTTTCCCATTCCATTTCGGTCTGGTGCGGGAATATGAAACACGATTCAGACATGGGTTTCTTCTTGAGAACTATGTGCTACAGATTTCCTGTAGTACTAGGGCTATCTGGGAAGCCTGCTAAGTCTGGATGACCTTTTTATGACCTTCAGCATCTGAGGTGAATTAGAGGAGGATCTTTTATGGTTATTGTAAACACTGTACCTCCGGGTTAGAAGTGCTTACACTTCTCATAACTGATCCAAGTCTGAGGATCCTTGTTCTAGAACATTAAATGTGAGGGGGTTGGGATGTTTACAGGTTTGCAGGAACCCTTGGCCTCATTATACCTTGTTACTAGATGTGTTAAGGTTGTATTATTTGGACAGTTCTTGTGATTACCCCGGACTTGTGACTCTTTATTTGAGTCCCCCACCTGGTTACGGGATTTCTAAGCCTCCATCCGGACTTATGAACATACATGGACTTTTACCAAGGTAGACAAACAGATCCAGCACTTGATCACAAACCCTTTACATATCATTTGCATACATCATTTTTGCATCATTTAACATTTGCTTATTTGTTTTAAAGGGTATCTATCATATAATCTTTGGTTTGGTTTTGACCCCTTCTGCTACTCAGACTGCTCCAGTTATCTCCCTCAGCATATCCATCAGTTTGTCAGTGGTTCTTCTCCAGCTGTCTTTATCAGAGATCTTACCTCCAGCATCTCAGTCAGTGATCTTCATCAGCAGTTGTTCTCAACCTCTTCACCAGCATCCATGGACACTTCAAGAAAGAGCAACATCACTTACCACTTATTTGAGCCCACCCTGACTACAATCAGGCAGGTCCAGTCCCTTATCACTCCTGACCATATCCCACTATTCAGAGAGCATTATGGAGGCATATTGGATATGGTCATGGATTTAGATGAATCTCAGAGGAGCATGATCCATACTTGCTTGCAGTTCTATGATCCTCCACTCAGATGTTTCACTTTCCCTGATTTCCAGATGGGACCTTTGCTAGAAGAATTTTCCATGTTGTTAGGAGTGCCTATCAGGAGAGGGATTCCTTTCAACCCTGAGATGGTTGCTCCCAGAAATGAAGACATAGCCAGGGCATTGTATTTGGAGTCTGCCCTCATTGACCAGAACATGACAACCAAAGCTGGAGTTCCAGGCCTCCACCTAGAATTCTTGATCTCCCAGGCTACCCTGCATGCTGCAATAGGAGAATGGAAGGTTGTTTGTGCACTTCTAGCCCTCAGTATATATGGGGTTATCTTGTTTGTAGATGAGCCCAAGTTTGTGAGTAAGAATTCCATCTACCTGTTCTTATTGAGGAACCCTGTTCCTACCTTGCTTGGAGACTTCTACTACTCATTACACCAGAGGAATGAAAATCAAAGAGGAAGACTGGTCAGATGCTGTGCTCCTCTCTATTACTCTTGGCTGCTAAGACACTTGCCAAAGTCGGACACCTTCCTGAACCCTCATCAGCAGAAGAACTGGGCTAAGAGAATCATTTCCTTGACATCAGATGACATCAGATGGTGCACATAAAGCACCAAGGGCAAGGACATCATTACTAGCTGTGGGAAATATCCTAATGTGCCTTTGATAGGAGTGAAGGGTTGCATCAACTACAACCCTTTACTGTTTAAGTGACAATTAGGGTATGCTTTGGTTCATCCTTCCAGAGGACAAGATTTTGTTGAAACTCTTTACTGTGAAATCCAACCCAATTTTGCTGTTGTCAGGTAAGCTGCCTAGGCTTGGGACAACATCCAGACAAAAGGGACAGCCATCCTTGGCAAGTGCAACAACATTGCTTCAGCATAATATTCTGATTGGTCCCGTACCAGAGCTCAGATCACCCGGATGCCATTCACTTTAGAAGATGTACCTGGACCTTCTACAGTACAACCTGCAGCTACTGTCAGTTTGGAAGAGTTTGAAAAGCTGAAGGAAAGGAACACTTAGCTAGCTGAAGCCTTGAAGAAGACTCTTTGGGAGAGAAATGACAGCCGTCTGGATAATCAGAGATTGGAAAGGCTCAGGATTGAGCATTTGACCAAGATTGAGAAAACGGATGACTACATCAGAAAGGCAAGAGCATGGGAGCTAGTACTGAAGAATGCTTGCAAAGAAGCAAAAATTCAGAAGGCTAGGGAAGAGCATTATCTAGAGGAGAGCTAGGCTAGGTGGATCAGGCTTACTGAAGCCCGTGCACAGGAAGACCAAAGGACTCAGGCTAAGATAGAGCAACTAGAGGCTAGTGATAAGAAGCAACAGGAGGCTTTGTTGGCAGCTCAGAAGGAGATATCTGAATTGAAACTCCGGGCGGGGTTGAAGAGGACAAAGGATCAGGATAGGCATAAGAAGTTAACCAGTGCCATTGCTACCAGGAACCTCCTCATCAGGACTATTACAGAACACCCAGTGGGTCCAGTGACTGAGGCCCTCCTGAAGGAAGTCAGGGAGGATGACTTTGGATAGGATGTTTGATCCTTTTGCTTGTACTTTTCTTTTGTTGTACTTTTCTTTTTGTATTTTGACCCACCATGGGGATTGTATTGTAATCAAACTATTTATTTTCATTCTTTATAATATATCAGTTTGTATTATTTACGGTGGGCTTTATTTGTCAACATCATCAGCATTTCCTCGAGGTCTGGAAAGGTCAAAACCAAAGAACCAAACCGGATACCCTTGGAAGACAAATAAGCATATTGAATTGCATACTAACATTTTCTTTGTTTTGTAGGTTTTTGTTTTATTGTTGTTTCTCACTTTGTTGTGATTTTAGCAAACATTGATCGCAAAAGAGTGTTCCCTATCAACAGAATACACCGGTACCCGACGCAAAACAACCTTCCGGGACTCCAGATGGATCAAGTTCAGCAAGACTTGAATGAAGTAAGGACCCAAATGGCAAATGAGAGGGTTGAAATGAGGAATCAGATGACCCAATTCATGACTGTAATGACTGGCTTAGCTCAGAGCCAGGAAAGACTAAGGGAGTTGGTTGAAAGGCAGACTCCTGAAGAACACCATCCAGGTACAGGAGGTACCAGTAACAACGATCACGGGCAGCCTTGCACTGATCCACCAGAGTTCGGGCCTCATCTAAACCCAGAAGTTAATGTCATAAGGAATACTAAGGGTAACACTGCTGGAGGTAGGATCTTGCAAGAAGATCCTCAAGAAGAGCAGTTCACAGTTGTTGGGGCTGGGGACGAAGTTTACAACCGTAGGCTGGATGAAATTGCAGAGAAGCTGAGGTATCTTGAATCCCAGAATTCCCTAGGATTTGATGTAATGGACATGGGACTAGTGGAAGGGGTGAGAATTCCTCACAAGTTCAAACCCCCGTGTTTTGAAAGATATAATGGCACATCCTGCCCACGCACCCACCTTCAGTCATTCTTGGGAAGATTAAAAGCATACACCATGGACGAGAAGTAGTGGATGTCTTACTTCGAGGATAGTCTAACAGGGGCATCCCGAGAATGGTATTTCCACTTGACTAGAGCCACAGTAAGGAACTGGAAAGACTTGGCTGAAGCTTTTATCCGTCAGTATCAGTACAACTTGGACATGGCTCCAAATATGACCCTTCTGATGGGGATGTCTCAATCTTCCCGTGAAAGTTTCAGGGAATATGCCCAAAGGTGGAGGCAACATGCTGCTGCAGTATAACCCCCTATGTCTGAAAGGGAAATGGCTGACATGTTCATGAATACTCTTCAAGGAACATATATTGACAGATTGGATGCATTCTCTTCCACCAGTTTTGCTGATGTGGTGATAGTTGGGGAAAGAATAGAGAGCCTATTGAAGATGGGAAAGATCTCCGATAACGGTGCCAGTTCAAGCAGTACAAGAAAACCATTTACTGGGCCCCGTAGATCTGGTGAGACAAACTCTGTGCATATGGGAAGAGGGAGACCCCAATACTTGCCCAAAACAGTTGCGGTTGTTACTATCCCTGCTCCACCTCCCCAGTATGCTCAACAACCGCAACAATTTCCGCAACAACAACAATTTCCGCAACAAAGATCATACAACAATAACAACAACAATCAACAACAACGCCCGTTTCAACAGCTACCATCTCAGGTCAACCGGGTGATTGACCTTATTCCTATGCCGTATGCTACACTACTGCCACAACTCCTAAAGCTCAATCTTGTTGAGTTGAGGACATTGGCTCCACCCGATCCTCAAAACCTTCCTAGGAACTATGATGCCAATGCTAGGTGTGTTTTTCACTCCAACGCACCTGGTCACTCTACAGAAAAGTGCAGAGCTCTGCATATGAAGGTTCAGGATCTGGTAGATTCAAAAGCCCTGAACTTTGCACCTCCTCCCAATGTGATGAAGAATCCTATTCCTAGCCACAGTGGGCCAAGGATTAATGTTGTAGAGGATGGATCACCCCTGAGTCTTGTAGAAGACATTTCATTTATTCAAACACCTCTGGCAAAGGTTAAAGCCCAACTTTTAAAGTGCCAAGTGTTTCTAGGTTGTGAGGCCTGTTGCAAATCATGCAAACTTTCTGAGAATGGGTGTGCCAGCTTTAGGAAAGGCATCAATGACTTGATTAAGGAAGGTATTCTGCAAATTACAACCACGACTTCTACAACACCAGCAACCCTTTTGTCAACAACAAGTGAATCTTCTACAAATACAACAACCATTTGTCCAACTGTTTCTTCTACAAATGCAACAACCATTGTTCCAACCGATTCAGCTACAACTTCAGCAATCATTCCATCTGTCACTTCAACACACAATAATTCATTTGCACCAGCTACTACAACTTCAACAACCAACAATGATGTTTCCACTGTCACAATTTATTATGACCCGACAACGGTCCCGAGTTCCAACAACTTTCAACCTCAACAACAGTCTCAATAAAGCTTCAATTCACCTTCACCTACATCCACCAGAGGTCCTGTAACAATATTTTATGATCCACATACCATTGTAGTCCCAACAACCGCAGCAGTAAGCTCAGTCACCATCACGGTGCCCGGGCCGATCCCATATGACAAAGACAGTGTTATACCATGGCATTATGGTGCTGATCTATACTGCAATGGAGAGAAAGTCCTTCTTGATTCTCCAGTTCTCACTCCCCAAGTGTATAATGTTGGGGGAGGCGGAGGCTTCACCCGAAGCGGACGTCTTTTCGCATCACAAGTCCCTAGAACTAATACTGAGGCAGAGGCTGCTGCCAGAGCCAAGGGGAAGAGTGTGATACCGGAAGAATATGCACCAAAAGAAACTCAGAAGTCATCCTTCGATCAAGATGTGGATGAGTTTATGAGAATCATTAAAAGAAGTGACTATAAAGTTGTGGACCAGCTCCACCAGACTCCTTCAAAGATCTCAATCTTATCGCTGTTGTTGTGTTCCGAAGCCCATCGGGATGCACTTCTCAAAGTTCTGCATGCTTCCTACGTGCCAGAAGAGATCACTGTGAATCAGCTGGAAACAGTAGTATCAAATGTCAATACTAACCATGGGCTAGGGTTCACTGATGCTGATTTAACTTCTTAAGGACTTCTCCACAATAAAGCCTTGCATATAACTTTGGAGTGCAAAGGAGCTGTCTTATCTCATGTGCTTGTAGACACTGGGTCCTCACTCAATGTCTTACCAAAGAAAGCTCTTGTTAAGCTTGAGTATGATAGGGTAGCTCTCCGGCCAAGTAATCTTGTGGTTCAGGCTTTTGATGGCTCTAAAAGATCTGTTTTAGGAGAGGTGGAGCTGCCAGTGGTAATCGATCCACAAGTCTTCTAGACCATTTTTTATGTGATGGACATACAGCCGGCATACAGCTGTTTGCTAGGTCGACCCTAGATTCATGCTGCAGGCGCAATAACGTCGACCTTTCACTAGAAACTGAAGTATGAATCGGAAGGACATATTATCACCATCTGTGGCGAGGAAGACATATTTGTTAGTCATCTGGCTACATACAAATATATTGAGATGGATGGTGAAATCCATGAGACAATGAGCCAAGGGTTTGAGGAACTAAATGTTAATGAGGCTACTGAAGTATTGGCTGCATCCCAGGAGGACATAATGGGTACTTCAATCATCTCTTATCAGCAAGCCCGGAAGGTTGTTGAAGAAGGTACTGCTCAAGGCTGGGGCAAGCTGCTGCCAGTGGAAAAGAAGGAAGATAGGTTCAGATTGGGTTACAGACCAATCTAACAAGATCAAACAGAGGCTGCAAAGGAGCCCAAATTTGTCAGTGGGGGGATGCTCACCCCAGATGCTGTGAACAATCTGGAAGACGAGGAGGAAAGCGACCGCAACCTGGAGAACTGGATACGTCCAAGGATCCCGGGGAACCAAGTCCTTAACTGGTCTTCCCAAGAAATTATAAGGGTTACTCTTGCAGAGTAATTATTATTTCCTGTCTTTTTAGCATGCATCAAGTCTTGCATTTTTCCCAAGATGTCAGGACTCATTTTGTAATAGGGCCATATTGTAATTTTGTGCAAATGATTAATCAATGAATATCAGACATCTTTTGCAAACGAGTCTCTTTTTTTCGCTCACTGTCTTTTCATTTTTCACTTTTGTACAAAACAATAAAATGGCAATGTTTTCAAAATAAACAACTTCATTTTCACTCTTTCTAAACAAGATTAAAACTGATCACTAAAACAAACCAATCTCAACCCTTGCAGAGATAATCCTCCAAATTGCACCGACAACAGCACTGCTATGACCTTGTATGACTTCGATAATCCGATTAATCAAGCCGACGAAGGGGTTGAAGAAGACTATGAGTTACCTGAAGAATTAGCTAGGTTGTTGAGGCAAGAAGAGAAAGTGATCACCCCTCATCAGGAGGAGGTCGAGACAGTTAATCTTGGTACCGAAGAAGACTTGAAGGAAGTGAAGATTGGGGCCAGTCTGCAAGATTCAGTGAAGGAACAACTTATTGACATGCTTCGAGAGTACGTTGATGTCTTTGCTTGGTCCTATCAAGACATGCCAGGTCTGGACACTGACATTGTTATGCACAAGCTGCCTTTGAAAGATGATTGTCCTCCAGTGAAGCAGAAGCTACGCCGTACTCGTCCGGATATGGCAATGAAGATTAAAGAAGAGGTACAAAAACAGTGGGACACCGGTTTCCTTGCTGTAACTAGTTACCCGCCGTGGGTTGCTAATATTGTACCAGTGCCTAAGAAAGATGGTAAAGTACGGATGTGTGTAGATTACCGGGACCTAAACAGAGCTAGCCCGAAGGATGACTTCCCATTACCTCACATTGATGTATTGGTCGACAACATAGCTCAGTTCTCGGTATTTTCCTTCATGGATTTTTTTCCGGGTATAATCAGATCAGAATGTCACCCGAAGATATGGAGAAGACTACCTTCATTACACCTTGGGGCACATTCTGTTATAAGGTAATGCCTTTTGGATTGAAGAACGCCGGTGCTACTTATCAACGGGCTATGGTGACGTTATTCCATGACATGATCCACAAAGAAATTGAATGCTACATGGATGACATGATTGCCAAGTCCCTCACTGAAGAAGACCATCTGATAAATCTGCTGAAGTTGTTCAAGCGTCTGAAAAAGTACCAGTTGAAGCTAAACCCCAACAAATGCACATTCGGGGTACGTTCTAGTAAGTTGCTGGGATTTATTGTAAGTGAAAAGGGGATTGAAGTTGATCCTGACAAAGTCAAAGTCATTCAAGAGATGCCTGCACCTAGGACTGAAAAGGAAGTTCGGGGGTTCTTAGGTAGATTGAACTACATATTAAGGTTCATATCTCATCTTGCTGCAACCTGTGAGCCCCTGTTCAAGTTGTTAAGAAAGGAACAAATGGTCAGGTGTAATGAAGATTGTCAGAAGGATCTTGACAAAATCAAGGAGTACTTACAAGAACCTCCATTTCTTATGCCTCCAGTTGAAGGAAAACCTCTGATAATGTACCTGACAGTATTAGAAGGATCAATGGGATGTGTGCTGGACCAGCATGATGAGTCTGGTCGAAAAGAGTATGCAATTTACTACCTAAGCAAAAAGTTTACCGACTGTGAACAACGTTATTCACTGCTCGAGAAAACTTGTTATGCTTTAGCGTGGGCTGCTCGCCGACTAAGGCAGTATATGTTGACCCACACCACTTTATTGATCTCAAAAATGGACCCCGTCAAGTACATATTTGAGAAGCCAGCACTTACCGGAAGGGTTGCAAGATGGAAAATGATTCTGACAGAGTATGACATTCAGTACACATCTCAAAAGGCCATCAAAGGCAGTTTACTGTCTGACTATCTAGATGAGCAACCCATTGATGATTACCAACCGATGAAATTTGACTTCCCTGATGAAGACATCATGTTCCTAAAAGAAAAAGATCATGAAGAGCCTGTTCACACTGAAGGGCCTGACCCAGAAGAAGAGTGGACAATGATGTTTGATGGGGCTGTCAACATGAATGGTCGTGGAATTGGTGCAGTGCTCATTACACCTAAAGGAGTTCATATGCCTTTCTCGGCAAAACTCACCTTTGCATGCACTAACAACGAAGATGAAGACGAAGCCTGTATCATGGGTCTTGAGGAAGCCATTGACCTCAGGATCAAAACTTTAACTGTATTTGGGGATTCAGCTTTGGTAATCAATCAGACCAACGACAAATGGTACACTCACCAAGAGCATCTGATTCCATACCGTGACTACACGAGGAGATTATTGACTTTCTTCACAACAGTCAAACTTGAGTACATCCCTCGAGACGAGAATCAGTTCGCAGATGCTTTAGCTACCATTTCCTCCATGATCAAGGTTCAAACTGCAAATTATGTGCCTCAGATTTCAGTATCTAGACTAGACCGACCAGCATACGTCTTCTCCATGGACATTGCTAAAGATGATAAGCCTTGGTTCCATGACATCAAATGCTTCTTAGAGGATCAGACATACCCACATGGGGCATCATCCAATGATAAGAAGACATTAAAAAGGCTGGCTGGTAGTTTCTTCTTGAATGTTGATGGTTCGTTATACAAGAGAAACTTTGACATGGTTCTTCTCAGATGTGTGAATAAGAAAGAAGCAGACTTGCTGATGCACGAGGTGCATGAAGGATCTTTTGGTACCCATGCTGGAGGACATGCAATGGTTAAGAAATTATTACGATCGGGATACTACTGGATCACAATGGATGCCGACTGTTGTGCATATGCCAGGAAGTATCATAAATGCCATATTTATGCAGATAAGATACATGTACCTCCAAATCCTTTGAACGTGATGTCTTCACCTTGCCCTTTTGCCATGTGGGGCATTGACATGATTGGAAAGATTGAACCGACTGCTTCAAATGGCCACAGATTCATTCAGGTAGCCATTGATTACTTCACCAAGTGGGTTGAAGCAGCTTCGTATGCAAACGTCACCAGACAAGTGGTAGCCAAGTTTTTGAAAAGAGACATCATCTGTCGATATGGAGTACCCGAGCGAATCATTACTGATAATGGTTCCAATTTGAACAACAAAATGATGGCAGAACTGTGTCGGGACTTCAAGATTCAACATCACAACTCTTCTCCTTACAGGCCAAAGATGAATGGCGCTGTTGAGGCAGCTAACAAAAACATCAAGAAAATTGTGCAAAAGATGGTGGTTACTGTCGCTCCCACCTGATGACACACAGGGCCAAGAGGGGTACAGACGCGAACGGTCGACGAGAGAGAAGAGAACACACAAGGGTGAACTCAGAAAACAAGAGTCGCCAGCTATGCATTTTTATCCTGGGGGAAAGGTAATGCTGCATAAACCTAGAAAGATATGGATAAGACGGTTGCGAACCAGAGAGACTGAGAAAGGGGGTTGATTACAACCTGGGAAGGTATTAGCACCCAGATTGTCCGTCGTACTCGACGGGATCCACGCTTGAAAGATTTGTGTTTAAAGGGGTAGTGTCAGTGCTATCTATGTATCAAAGCTGGAGAGAATGCAAGTGTCAGTGTAAAAGAAGTGAGAAGTGTACAAGAAAAGTGTCAGTGCAAGGAAAGAGTAAGCTCATGATTTTGAGGCTAAAAGAAAAGTACTGGAAGAGGGGGGATGTACAGAGACTTTTGTTCGATAAAAGTTATGTTATGCCTACGTATCCTCTCGTGCAATGAGGAACTCAGAACACCGTAGTTCAACTCAAAGAGACTGAAAGATAAATTGAATGTGAACTGCTTGCTTGTCTATGCTCAAGTGTATGACCTGTCTGGCTCGGGTGCTAACTGTCTTGCATTAGACGGAAGAAGCAAGTTCTCGTTTGTGAGTGAATGAGATAAGAAAATGAGCTTAACTCTAAACCAAGGGTTAGTAAACTCATCACATCTTCCCTCTGATTAGGGGTAATGAGAATACCTTAAGTATGAAGTAAACACCTCACACTTAATCACCATGATGTAGGGTTAAGATCATTAACCTGCTTGTAATTATTTAGATGTTTTTGTTGTTTTTGTTTAGTGTTAAGTAATGAGTTTAAGCCATAATCAAGGATTTAATGGACTCATTACACCATCCTAATAGAAGGATAATAGATGAGAACATTTAAGCTGAGGAAGGCTCCTCAACTTAACCCATGATTAGGGATTAACCTCATGACAAAACAAAGCCTTTATTAAAGTGGATTTTAGTTAATGATAAGATGAAGAAATGATTTTATGGTTTGTAAGACAACTTGAGGGGGACTTGTCCATTAACACTAGGGTTAGTCCTTTTAACCAATTAAGGAAGAATTAGAACCCTAATGCAAGGCCCAAGTTACAAGCTTGATGTCTTGATGATTATTAAGTGAATTGATTAGAGGATTTAAACACACTAAGGGTATAACACTTAGGATTAAAGTTATACACTCCATCCTAATAGAAGGATGCAGGCATAAGCTTAATCACAAAGCCTTAAAGCCTTTAGGGTTTAGTCCTTGATTATGAGATGAGAAGAGAAGACTCAAAGATGACACAAAGGAAAAACAAAATGGGGGACTAATCAAACCCTAATTGTTATCATGCTTGGTTGTTCCTAGGGTTTATGAGGCTTGCAAGAAGATCTTCAGAGAAAGCCACCAGGAAAGAAGCAGATGAAAGGAGCAAGAAGCAAAGAGAAGCAAAACAACTTGCTTCACTTAAGAAGACAAGTTGCTTGAAGAAATAAAGTAAGATGAACATGAATGAGCAAGCTCAATCCAATACATAAGATAAAAGGCAGCAAAGATGCAAGAGAGATGAGAAGAGATTGTGAGAAGTGAAGGCAAATTCACTTCTCAAAAAAAAACTTACCACCTGAAAAGTTAGCCAAAAGAAATGAAATGCAATGCAAATGAGATGAAATGTCATGATGCAAACCAAAGTCAGAAGCATTTACATGATGTTAATGATGCTAAGAGATGATACAAACATGAAGCAAGACATGAGAATGATCACACAAGGACATGGGTGCAGATGAAGCATGCTTTGAACCATGAATGTACATGAAAAGTTATGAAATGCAATGGACATATAACATGGAAAATGAAAGATGCAATGATCAAACATGATTCTAACATGTCCTAAGATGTATTATGAATCATGTGGATGCACAAAATGTCATGGCAAGTCATTGTATGCAAGCAAATGAGAAATGGATGCAAAGGAAGGCACAAATTAGGGTTACATGCATCATGCAATGCAAAAATCCAAAACCAGAAGCAAATGATGTGACAAAAAAATTTAAAATGGGATCAAAGGAACCCTAAACCTACACAAGTTCACTGCCCAAAGGAGGGGATCCAACTCTTAACCTAGTGCAAGTTATGAATTTCTCAAGATTACTAGGGTTTTGGGGTACCTCATCATGAAAAATGCAAAACAAATTGAAAATGGAAGATCAATTCAAAACAAATGTATCCTATAAACTACATGCCATGAAGGATGCAATGCAAGAAGAATCATCATCAAACTCTCAAGGGTTAGGCAGAATGAATTTTTCAAAGTTTGCACAAAAATATTGCCTTAAAATGAATTTAATTCCAAAGCAAATGATCAAAATGCATCAAAATCAAAAAAGAAATTTGGTTTGAGGGTTTGATAATGTTTCTAAATGTTCCTAAGTGCAATTTGAATTTTTTTGTGATTTTTAAATACCTAAATACATTTTTAATTAATTAATTTTCATTAACTAATTAAAAATAAACATTTAAATAATTTAAAAATGATTTTTAATGCAAAAAATAAAAATAAAAATATTTTTGGGTTCTGAAAATTAATAAAAGATTTGATAAAAAATTTCAGAATTTTTTAATGTTTTTTACTATTTTTAATAATTCGTACAAAATAAATCAAATTAAATGAAATAAAAATTAAAATAAATGAAAGTATGCACAATGGAGAGCTGAGATTCATTCTGGGGAAGGGAGGTTTGACTGCGCGCCAAATCCAATGGACACAATTCAAACTGACTCAATTAACCTAAACTTAATTAATTAATTTAATTAAATAGGATTAGGGCTTAATGAAGTGATCCAAGCCATTCAAACACGCGGGAGTCAACGAAAGTCAAACAGATCCATGGTCCAGATTCAAACTTTGTCCTAAACGTGATTAATGACTTAATGACTTTCAGGTGGCCGGAAATGACCTCCGGTCATCTTCTCCGGCCACATCCCTCCTTGAAAATTGCTAACTCACTCCCTAGTTCACTAAAACTTAATCTCTCTGCCCAGAATCCAACCCCATACATCATACAACAAGAATCATCAATCAAACACACATTTATTTTTCGTATCAAAGCTGAATCGAATCAAAATGCTTTTAGGTCAAAAAATTTCAGAAGCTTCATACATACTCAATACTTAACCATTTGCAAAACTAAACATATCAGCATGATCAGCACATCACATAGATTCATTTAGGAACTTAAAAATGAAGTTCTGGAAAAAAAGTTCTTGAGCTCACCTGAAATGGAGCTTTCAATCCAGGAGCTTTCTGCCTACTTCTTTGCTTCAAAATGGCTCCAATGATCCTCTTGATGAAGCTTTGAAGCTTGGTTGGAGTTTAAAGTGGCTGGTTTGTGAGTTTGATGAAGTTCTGTTCAGTGAGGGGTGAGAATCGTGTTTCTGATTGAGGTGGTTTCAGGGACAAATAAGGGTTGGGAAATGATCAGGGGAACATGTTGAGTGATTCTATGAAGTTTGTTTTTATGTTTGATGCTTGTGTGCTGAGATTCGAAGGAAAGTGCATGAGAGGATAGTTTTGTGAACTATGGCTTCTGAGAGAGATCAGGCTTGTGTGTGTTATGTGTTTGGTTGCTTTTGGTACACATATCAATCCTTGATAGGTCAGAGAGTTGTTGTGGAGCAGTGTGATTGGTATGGAGCAAAATGCATAAAGTCAACTTTTTGTGTAAGAGAGGTATGGGTCAATTCTGTCAAGGTACAAGGCATGGCTTGGATGCAGCTTGAATCAAGGAGAACCATGGAAATGGATTAGAGGCAATGCAGCAAGTGGATTAGGGTTTGTGTGAGGTTTTTCAACTTTGTGATCTTTTGGCCCTTTTGTGATTACTTGAAGCATAAGTCATGAAAATGGGAGGTTCTTTTGTGCAATCTGATTTTTAGGTCATGGTTCATGTTTGTGAAAAGGTTAGAAGTCACTTTGAAGTCATATTTTGCCTTGGAAAGAGGTTTTGCAACTTTGCCTCTTTGGTGTAAAACTTGAAATTATGTGATTTTTCCCAACTTTGACAAGCCATAACTTTTGATCCACAATGAATTAGAATGAGTTCTTGTACTTTTTGAAAAGGGAATGATCCATTCTACAACTTTCATGACCAAAGTTTTCTCATTTGAAGCATTTTTGAATCAAAAAGAAAGGGTTGAAAAACTTTCCCAAAAAGGCAATTTTCATTACAAGTCACTTTCCCAAAAAGGCAACTTTGCAAATGGCTTGAAATTATTCAACTTTGTGAACTTCTAACATCTTCTATGATCAAATAAAGATCATACACACTCAAAATGATGAAGAACACTCTTTGTTTGGGTCATTGGGGCCTCAGATGCCCTGATTTTACACTGACTTGCCCAAGAAGTCATCTTGTGATCAGATGCCTTCCCCATGGAATTTCTTCATGAAAATTGATATGCATGATCCCTATACCATATAGAGACCAATAGAAACATGGATGACCAAAAATTTTGGAGTTATGGCCTCTGAAACCAAAACCCTAATTCTAGGTCATCTGTGCAGTTAAACCTAGCTCTGCTTCCATGCCATTCTCAGTTCTTGTGATTCTTTGACTTTGTGGGGATATAATATGATACTTGGACATACATGGACCCCTTTGAAGTGATTGATGACCTTTGGAGTGGTTCAAATGGCTCAGGGATGTCTCAGATCACAAACCCTAGATGCAGATGACTTAGGACCATTGCAGTGAAGCAAAAATGCAATATGAGATGCTATGGTTGAACTTATGTAAATGAAAAGAGTCACAAGCCATGGTGAAATGGGTGAGGGAAAATTTGGGGTGTTTACAGTTACATACAAAGATTGGCATGAGATGCTACCGTTTGCCTTTCATGGGTACCGAACCTCAATCAGAACATCCATTGGGGTAACACCGTATCAGCTTGTGTATGGTATGGAGGCAGTCCTACTTGTTCAAGTTGAATTACCTTCCTTACGGGTACTGATGGATATCAAGTTGAATGAAGCAGAATGGGTCCGTTCTCGGTACAATCAACTGAATCAGATCAAAGAAAAGAGGTTAGCTGTTATCTGTCATGGGAAGTTATATCAGAAAAGAATGAAGAAAGCTTCGATCAGAAAGTCAGACTTCGGGAATACCAAGTAGGAGATCTTGTGCTGAAAAGACTCCTTCCTCCTCATACAGACCACAGGGGCAAGTGGACTCCTAATTATGACGGTCCATTCATAGTAAAGAAGGTTTTCTATGGTGGAGCACTGATGCTCACTACTATAGAGGGTGAAGATTTCTTGTCCCCTGTAAATTCAGATGCAGTTAAAAAATACTTCGCATAAAATGACCCACTGGACATAAAAACAGAATGTAAGTCCAGGAAAAAATAGGGCATCCCGGCGAGTAAAAAACAGAATAAAAGACTCGAGCAAAAATAAGGGAAAAATCAAAAAAATGTACACCCGCTGAGTTGAAAAGCCGCATTGGACAGCTCAGGCAAAAATGGGTATCCCGGTGGATTGAAAACCCGAAAGGGCGATCCACGCAAAATCAGGGAATAAGCGAACAACTGCATTCTGAATTCTTCTGTATCACTTACAACATGGCAAGCTTCGAAAGTATAAAGCACCGATCAGAATCAACCCTCTTCAGAAAGCAAGATGAGAAGAACGTCAAGGTCATACGGGTCATAGCAAAGGAAGCTCACCGGAGCGTCGTCAACATTGCCAACATCTTTATTTTTCAATTTGTAACAATCTCCTCATTTTAGGGGATTTATTTCTTTGAATGTATTTGCCAATTCATGGCACCCAGATTAATAAAATCAGATTTTCAGTCACACTTCGTTTCGAACATTTTTGTTTCGTTTGCAAAATGTCCAATGTCCATAATGTAATTGTTTGCATAAAACAAATGAGCTATTATTAATAAATGCTTGCAGGAAATAATCTTACTTCCAGGAATATCTAACTCCTATGATGGAATCCGTCAAGGGATACCTCGGGATACTCGTGCGTTTCTTTGTCTTAATAGGTTGCAGGTATTCAAACACGGGGCATGCCAAGCATCACTTTCCCCAGCACATCTTCTCCAAGCAGCATCTGAAAAGCTTTTTCCCCAACAGAGTTGTCGAAGCATCCTCATCCCCAACTGGGATCCCTACAGATATTTTCAGGAAGATCGTTCAGTGATCTCTCCTCCCCCAAACAGAGTGCAGGGTCTCCCAAAGACAAGGGAACCATCTCCCCACAGAGTTCCAGCCTCTCCCAGAAGAGCAATGCATGAATTCTCACACAACAAAGTGACAGAAGCTTTCATCCCCAGCTGGGACATCTCTTTACCGGATAGATCTATCAGTGATCTAGTCCCTCAAGCAAAACCGTACGTTTTATCAGATCTACCAATGATCTCATCCCCAGCTGGGATATCCTTCCAAGCAGATCAGCCTGAGATCTTCACAGCAGTGGGATCCGAATCTCGGACCGGTTTATTTTGCATAATCATAGCATTCGCATCATATTACCCCACAAAGCGTAGCATTCCATTTAATACGGAGCATTACGGCAAAAATCAAACATTTGCATGATCACAAGCCAGGTTCGAACTAGTCACCTGTAAATACCAACAGTACCTCATCAACAACATACAAAATACATACCTTGCATATAAAAGCCAAAACTCCCCTTTGCACCTTCAAGTACAGATACTTGTCCATAACATGTTCTTCTCGACACTCGTCCGTGTCATCTCAATCTCCCCACAAAAAGCCAAAGCGTCCCCTTTGCACTCTCCAACACAAATACATGTTCATATATACTTTCTTGACACTCGTCTGTGTCATATCATCCCCCGCAGATAAGCCACAAACAATCCAAAATATAGATGCCTATACAAACTCTCTTGACACCCGTCCGTGTCACCACTCCCCAGCACGGTTGCCCAATTACTTGTTGTAAACCAAGTACTTGTTTATAATATACTCCTTTCGACACTCGTCCGTGTCATCCTATCCCCGCAGGTCACCTAAATACCTTTTGCACTCATAAATCTATAATTTATACACTTTCCCTTCTGACACCCGTCCGTGTCAAACTTTTCCCAGCTAGTTGAACACTCGTCTGTGTCTTGCTCATACTTCACTATACTTATACAGACACTCGTCCATATCTTGTATATACACTTATTCCCCACAGATTCAACACTCGTCCGTATTCTTTGTTAACCAGTTGGTACTCGTCCATATCATCATCTCTGAACACGCGTCAACATTTGTTTCTACCGATACTCGTCCGTATCATGGTCATAAGGATGCTCGTCCGCATCTTTAATCTATACACAACGTCAAAACACTCATACCTTTATTTCTTAACCGTAAGCACTCGTCCGTGTTTACCATTCTGCAGCAAAGTAACTTTTCTCTTATCCGACATTCGTCCTATGTCGTGATACCTTCGGCAGCCGTACCCTGCCAGGTGATTGTCCTTCACCTATGGATGACCGTCCCTCATCCCTTTCCCCAGCGGAGTCTCCATTATTTGAACCCTTTTCTATCCGGCATTCGTCCTATGTCGTGATATTTAGCAGCCGTCCCCTGCTAGGTGATCGTCCTTCACCTTTTCATGATCGTCCTTCATCAGTTTTATCCGATGGTCATCCCCATCGTTGATCTTGTTATCTGACATCCGTCTTATGTCATGATAAACCCTGAGAGCAGCCGTACCCTGCTAGGTGATCGTCCTTCACCTCTTGATGATCGTCCTTCATCATGCTTATCTGATGGCCGTCCCCATCGTCGACCCTTTTCTATCCGACATTCATCCTATGTCGTGATAAAGAGCATCCGTCCCCTGCTAGGTGATCGTCCTTCACCTTTGATGACCGTCCCTCATCAATATTTCATTTATTCCTTGAACTGATGGCCGTCCCCATCGTTGTTTATCTTTACTTTATGAACCTGATGGTCGTCCCCATCATTAACCCTGTTTAATCCCCAGAGAACCTTGTTACTTTGCTTGATGGCCGTCCCCATCATGATCTCTTTATCTCCCCAGCATGTCGGTCGTCCCCGTCATTGCTTTATCCCCAGCAGTCGTCCTCTGCTCGATGTTCGTGCTCCATCGCCCGCACTTCATAATCATAATTTACTTTATTTTACAATTTATATCCCTTTTCTTCTTCTCCCCAGTGAGTGCAAATTTCGGACTGTCTTTGGTATTCAACCACAAGTTATCTTGTTTGTCTGTTAAGCCAGACGCTTACATCCTGCACAACTAACTCATTCTTGAATAGGGGCAGCTGTAAACACCCCAAATTTGCCCTCACTAAGTTCACACCATGGCTTGTGATCTTTCATCTTTGCATTAGTTTAAGCATATCATATCATATTGCATTCTTGTTTCACTGCATTAGTTCAAGTTCATCTGCATCTAGGGTTTGTGATCTGAGCAATCCAAAGATCCATATGAGCCACTCCAAAGGCTTCCAATCATTCCAAGAGGGTCCATGTATGTTCAATCATCATTTTATATCCCTCAAAGATCAAGGAAGTCAAGAAATCACAAGAACTTGGAAAGCATGGAAGCAGAGCTAGGGTTTCACTGCACAGATGACCTGAAATTAGGGTTTTGGTTTCAGAGGCCATAACTCCAAATGTTTTGGTCATTATTGTTTCTAATGGTGTCAATATGTTATAAGGATCATGTGTACCAAGTTTGATGAAGAAATTCATTGTGGAAGTCATCTGTTCATTGGGTAACTTCTTGAGCAAATCAGAGCAAAATCAGGGCATCTGAGGCCCCCAACAATGGAACCAAATTGGATTTTTCATCAAATTGAAGTTATATGATCTTTATTTGATCATTTAAGTGCTTGGAAGTTCACAAAATTGAAGAAAAGTGGGATAAACCAAAAGTTGCCAAAAATGGAAATGACTTGTAATGTAAACTTTCCATTTTGGGAAAGTTTTTCAACCTCCTCTTTCTCAACCAAAAATGATTCAAATGAAAAATTGTTGGTCATGAATGTTGTAGATTGTATTGTTGCTCCCACTAAATGAAGCCGGGTCAAATAGGGTACAGACGCGAACGGTCGGCGAGAGGAGGGTGTGAGAACACACAGGAGTGAACTCACAGGGAATGAAAGAGTCGCCAGCTAGGCATTTTTATCCCAGAGGAAAGGCAATGCTGCATAGACCTAGAAAAAGATGGATAAGACGGTTGCGAACCAGAGAGACTGAGAAAGGGGATTGGTTACAACCTGGGAAGGTATTAGCACCCAGATTGTCCGTCGTACTCGACGGGATCCACGCTTAAAAGATTTGTGTTTTAAAGGGGTAGTGTCAGTGCAATTTGTGTATCAAAGCTGAGAAGAATGCAAGTGTCAGTGTAAAAGAAATGTGAGGTGTATAAATGTACAGTGTCAGTGTAAGAAAAGGAATAAGATGCTCAAGATCATGAGGCTATAAGAATAATGCTGGAAGGAGGGGGAATATACAGAGACTTTTGTTCGATAACTGTTAAGTTATGCCTACGTATCCTCTCGTGCAATGAGGAAGTCAGAACACCGTAGTTCGACCCAAAGAGACTGAAAAGATAAATTGACTTGTGAACTGCTTACTTGCCTATGCTCAAGTGTATGACCTGTCTGGCTCAGGTGCAAACTGTCTTGCATTAGACGAAAGAAGCAAGTTCTCGTTTATGAGTGAAGGTGATGAGAAAAGAATCCCGGAGGAGACGATTATTGTTTGTTTTTGAGTTTTCAGTCTTTTATTGCTTTTGGAGATTTGTCATAAGTTAATGAGCTTAAGCCTAAACCAATGGATTTAGTAAACTCATCACATCTTCCCTCTGATTAGGGGTAATGAGAATACTTTAAGTGTGAAGTCAGCTTCTCACACTTAACCACCTTTGATGTAGGATTAAGATCATTACCCTACTTGTGATTATTTAGATGTTTTTGTTGTTTTTGTTTAGTGTTAAGTAATGAGATTAAGCCATAATCAGGGATTAAACAGACTCATTACACCATCCTAATAGAAGGATAATAGATGAGAATGTTTAAGCTGAGGAAAGCTCCTCAACTTAATCCATGATTAGGGATTAAACTCATGACAAAACAAAGCCTTTATTAAGTGGATTTTAGTTAATGATGAGATGATGAAGTGATTTTTAGGGTTTGCAAGACAACTTGAGGGGGACTTGTCCATTAACACTAGGGTTAGTCCTTCTTAACCAATTAAATAAGAATTAGAACCCTAATGCAAGGCCCAAGTTACAAGCTTGATGTCTTGGTGATTATTAGATGAATTGATTAAAGGATTTAAACACATTAAGGGTTTAACACTTAGGATTAAAGTTATACACTCCATCCTAATAGAAGGATGCAGGCATAAGCTTAATCACAAAGCCTTAAAGCCTTTAGGGTTTAGTCCTTGATTATGAGGTGAGAAGAGAAGACTCAAAAGAGACACAAAGGTAAAACTAAGTGGGGGACTAATCAAAACTCTATTCATTGTCATGCTTGGTTGTTCCTAAGGTTTGTGAGGTTTACAAGAAAGATCTTCAAGGAACCACCAGGAAGCAGATGAAAGGAGCAAAGGAAGCAAAGCAGCTTACTTCATTTAAGAAGACAAGTCACTTGAAGAAAGAAAGTAGGATGAAGAAGAAAGAGCAAGCTCAATCTCAAACACAAAACAAAATGCAGCAAGGATGCATGAGAGGAGATGGAAAGAAGTTGTGAGAAGTGAAGGCAAATTCACTTCTCAAAGTTGCTTACCACCTGAAAAGTTAGTGAAAGAAATGCAATGCAATGCAAAATGAAATGAAAGGGGATGATGCAAACCAAAACCAGAAGCATATGTGTGATGATAATGATGTTATGAGATGATACAAACATGAATCAAGGCATGAAGATGATCATATGAACATATGGATGCAAGAGAAGCATGCTTAGAACCCTGAACATACATGAAAAGTTATGGAATGCAAATGACATACAACATGGCAAATGAAAGATGCAATGATCAAACATGATTCTAATATGTCTTAAGATGTCTAGTGAATCAAATGGATGCACAAAATGCTATGGCAAGTCATGGTATGTGAGCAAATGCAAGATGAATGCAAAAGGAAGCCCAAATTAGGGTTTATGATCAATGCACAAAACAAAAACCAAAACCAGAAGCAAACATCATAATAAAAAATTGAAAATGCATTCAAGGGAACCCTAAACCTATACAAACTCACTGCCCAAAGGAGGGGATCCAACTCTTAACCTAATTAGGGTTATGAATTTCCTAAGATTTCTAGGGTTTTAAGGTACCTTGACAAGAAAAATGTCAAACAAAATGAAAATGCAAGATCAAATCATGCCAATTTAATCTTAGAAACTACATGATATGCAAGACACAATGCAAAAAGAATCAAAGTCCAACTCTCAAAGACTAGGCAGAAATGAATTTTTGAACATTGGATCAAAATAATGTGGCTTGTACTGAGTTTTTTGAAAGCTTTTGCAAGATGAGGTGAAAATGAGAGTGTTGTGTTGGAGAGTGTTTCAGGCTTGTGTTTTGTATGCCTTGGCTTGCTTTTTGTTTGCATAAACTATTGTGATAGGTCAGATGAGGTGATGTGTGCTTTTGTGATAGGTATGGCTCAAGTTGCCAAAATGTCAAATTTGTGTAAGAGAGGCATGGGCTACTTGTTAGCCAAGGACAAAAGGTGTGTCCTGCGCAGCATGATGTGGGGAGAACCCTAGGATGGTTTGTGAAGTCAGCAAGCAAGTGGATTCACACTTGAGTGAGTTTTTGCAACTTGCCTTGCTTTTGCTTCCTTTGAAATTTCTTGCTCCATAAGCCATAAAAATGAATGATTCTTTGGTGCAATCTGACTTTTAGGTGTTGTATGATCATGTTGTGAAGTTTAGAAGTCCATTTGATAAATCAATTTGCCTTGAAAAGTGAATTTGCAACTTTGCCTCTTTGGTAGAAACTTTGAAATTTTGTGATTTTTGCCAACTTTGACAAGCCATAACTTTTGATCCAAAATGAATTAGGTCATGTTATTGTACTTTTTGAAAAGGGAATGATCCATTCTACAACTTTCATGACCAAAGTTTTTTCATTTGAAGCATTTTTGAATCAAAAAGCAAGGGTTGAAAAAGTTTCCCAAAATGGCAATTTCACTAAAAAGTCAACTTTCCCAAAAAGTCAACTTTGCAAAAGACTTGAAAATCTTCAATTTTGTGAACTTACAACTTCTTCTATGATCAAATAAAGATCATATACAATCAAAATGATGAAGAACACCCTTTGGTTGGGTCATTGGGGGCTTCAGATGCCTTGATTTTGCACTGACTTGCTTGAAAAGTCAACTCTTGATCAGATGACTTCCCCATGGAATTTCTTCATGAAAATTGATATTCATGATCCCTATACCATATAGAGACCAATAGAAACAAGAATGACCAAAAAAATTGGAGTTATGGCCTCTGTAACCAAAACCCTAATTTTAGGTCATCTGTGCAGTCAAACCTGGCTCTGCTTCCATGCCATTCTCAGTCCTTGTGATTCTTTGACATTCTTGACTTTGAGAGGATATAATATGATGTTTGAACATACATGGACCCCTTTGAAGTGATTGATGACCTTTGGGGTGGCTCAAGAAGCTCTTGGACTGCTCAGGTCACAAACCCTAGATGCAGATGACTTTGAACCAATGAAATGAATCAAAAATGTAATATGAGATGCTATGATTGAGATTATGCATATGAGGAGATCACAAGCCATGGTGTGAATGGGTGAGGGCAAATTTGGGGTGTTTACATGTATCACTCCCTTTTCAAAATGTACAAGAACAAGTTCTAATTCATTATGGAACTCAAGTTATGATCTTTCAAAGTTGGCAAAAATCATATAATTTTCAAGAATGCACCAAAGAGGGATTTTTGCAAAACTACTTGCCAAACCATTTTGTAACCTCTAATACACTTCTATGCATCATACAAACATAGTGCATTGCCTAAAAGTCAGAATTGGCCCAAGAATTTCAAGTTTTCATGCCTTGTCCATCAAGAAATCACAAAAGGGCCAAACTTCATGAAAATTGCAAAATGACACAAAACCTTTCACAAACTTGCTGAATCACCACAAAATGCATTCCATGGCTCTCCTTGATCTCTGCTGAACCAAAACAAGCCAAAAAGCCAGCTGCACAAGAGCCCATACCTCAAGTACAAGTTTTATTGACTTTGTGCAAAAGAGCCCATACCAATCACCATAGGCCACAACCACTTCTCTGACCTATCAAGACTTGTTATGTAGATTAAACACAAGCCATAACACACAACAAGCAAGCCTGAAACCTCAGAATCCTCAAGCTCTCAAAAATCACCCCATTTGCAAAAGCCTTCGAAACTCACAACACACTCACTCAAACTCCAAACTTTTTTCACCAAACAACTCAGCATCACAAGAGGACCATTTCCCACCCTTCATTGTAGCTTAAAAATACCCATAGCCAAAACATGATTTCTGGCCAGCCAGAATTCAAGCTCTCATTTCAGCCACTACAAGCTCCTTCCAAGCATTAAAGCTTCATCAGAGGGATCATTGGAGTGTTTTTGCATAAGAGAGGAGGTTCAGAAGCTTCAAACTGAGGAAGCTCAAGCTCAGGTAACCTCTTTAAACTTTTTTCCAAAAATGCTATTTTAAGTTCTTAGAATGTTCCTTATGTTGTGCTGATCATGCTGGTGCTTTTATTTTTGAAAATGGTTGCGTATTGAGGATTTCATGATCTTCTGAAAGTTTCACCAATTTTGTGTTCTTCTTCGAATCTTGATTTTGAGCCATGATAAATTTTTTTTGAGGTTAGGTTTAGGTTTAGGAAGGTGAGAGGAGTTGATCTGGAGCTTTAGAGCTCCATAAATGACCTAAGGAAGAAGTTTGTAGTTTGAGCTCGCCGGAGAAGACAACCGGAACCATTGTTCCGGTCGTCTGAGGTTGTTTTTCCCTAATTAGGGTTAGCTAAGTAATTAGGGGAAGTTTGAATCTGGAGCGTAGGATGAGGTTTCGCGCGCATGGACCAAGGGCCAGGATCTTCCAATTAGTTTTAATTTTGATTAATTAGATTAATTAATTATGTTTAAGTTTAAATTTGCCAGTTTGAATGTGAGTCGTCCATTCACGCGCGAGGTCAATTCCCACCAATTTTATTTGAATCTCAGCCACTGGATTTGCATACTTCCCATTAATTCAATTTTTATTTCATTTTTTAACCATTTTTCTTGCATAATTAATTTAAAATACTTAGAAAATCCCAAAAATATTTTTCTTCTTCATTTTTAATTCAAATATTTTTCTTCACCCAAAAACATTTTTATTTTTATTTTTTGCATTTAAAACCCATTTTAAAAATATTTAAATGTTTATTTTAATTAATTAATGGAAATTAATTAATTAAAATATCATTTAGGTTTATGAAAATTCCAAAAAAATTCACATTGCATCTTAGGATATTTAGAAACATTGTCAAACCATTCATACAAGTTTCTTTTTGGTTTTGAATCAATTTTGACATTTTTCTTGAATTTAGGGTTCATAAAAATCCCATTTTTGAACCTTAAATTCAAGAATTCTTTTATGCCTAACCATGAAGGGTTTGACATTGGTTCTTTTTGAATTGTTATTCATATAGCATGTAGTGTTTAGAATATTTTTGTCACAAATTTATCTTACATTTTTTATTTGATTTGCATTTTTCCCCTTAAGGTACCTTAAAACCCTAGATAACTTAGAAAAATCAGAACTTTCTTTAGGTTAAGAGTTAGAACTTCTCCTTTGGGGTGTGATATCATATGGGGTTAGGGTTCCTTTGAGTTCATTTGCAATTTTTTATCTTGTGTTTTGCTTCTATTTTTGACTTTTGCATCTCATGTTTTCATATAATCCTAATTTCTCATGTTCATTTGCATTCATCTTGCATATGCATCCATACATGAACTTGCCATGACATTTCATGCATTCACATATCATCTTAGACATATTAAGACATATTAGAACCATGCTTGATCATTTCTTCATCCATTTTCCATGATATGCCTTCATTTCATTCCATGAACTTTCATGTGTTTTCATATTTCAAAGCATGCATTCCTTTGCATTCCCATCTCTTGTATGAACATTCATAACCCTTGACATGTCTTTGAATCATCTCATAGTACGATTTTCATAAGATTTATGCTTCTGGTTTTGGTTTGCATCTTTGAATACATTTCATTTTCATTTCATTTCATTCCTTTATGCTAATCTTTTCATGTGGTAAGTAATTTGAGAAGTGAATTTGCCTTCACTTCTCATTTCTCTTCTCATTCTTCTTATGCATCATTGCTGCATTTTACTTTTCTTTAGAGTGAGATTTCTCATTCATGTTCATCATTCACTTTCTTTCTTCAAGTAACTTATCTTCTTCAATGAAGTAAGTTAACTTGTTTCTTCTGCTTCTCCTCCTTTCATCTGCTTCTTCCATTGGTGGCTTCTCTGAAGATCTCTTGCAAGCCTCACAAACCATAGGAACATCCAAGCATGACAATAATTAGGGTCTTGATTAGTCCCCCTTTAGTTTTTACCTTTATGTCTTCTTTGTGTCTCTCTTCTCATCTCATAATCAGAGACTAAACCTTTAAGGTTTTAAGACTTTGTGATTAGGGTTATGCCTGCATCCTTCTCTTAGGATGTAGTGTATAACTTTAATCCTAAGTGTTAAACCCTTAATTTGTTTAAACCTCTTAATCAATCCATCTTAATAATCACTAAGACATTAACTTGTAACTTGTGCCTTGCATTGGGGTTCTAATTCTTCCTTTATTGGTTAAGAAGGACTAACCCTAGTGTTAATGGACAAGTCCTCCTCAAGTTGTCTTACAAACCATAAAATGCACTTCTTAATCTTACCATTAACTAAAATCCACTTTAATAATGGTTTGTTTTGTCATGAGGTTATTCCCTAATCATGGATTAAGTTGAGGTATCTTCCTCATCTTAAATGTGTTCATCTATTATCCTTCTATTAGGATGGTGTAATGGGTCCATTAAATCCTTGATTATGGCTTAAACTCATTACTTAAAACTAAACAAAAGCACCAAAAACATCTAAATAATCACAAGTAGGTTAATGATCTTAATCCTACATCATGGTAATTAAGTGTGAGGTGTTTACCTCATACTTAAGGTATTCTCATTATCCCTAATCAAAGGGAGGATATGATGAGTCTACTAACCTTTGGTTAGGCTTAAGCTCATTAACTTATGACAAACACAAAAAGCAATAAAAGATTGAAAACATAAAAACAAACAATAATCGTCTCCTCCGGGATTATTTTCTCATCATCTTCACTCACAAACGAGAAATCGCTTCTTCCGTATAATGCAAGACAGTTAGCACCTGGGCCAGACAGGTCATACACTTGAGCATAGACAAGATAGCAGTTCACAAGTCAATTCATTTTCAGTCTCTTTGAGTCAAACTATGGTTTTTTGACTTTCTCATTGCACGAGAGGATACGTAGGCATAACTTAACAGTTATCGAACAAAAGTCTTTGTCTCTCCCCCCCTCTTCCAGCATTGTTCTTTTAAGCCTCATTCCTGAGCATTTCACTTCACTTTCTTATACTGACACTTGTATATTTCTTTTCCAGCTTTTGCATACAGATAGCACATACACTACCTCTTTAAACACAAACTTTCAAGCGTGGATCCCGTCGAGTACGATGGACAATCTGGGTGCTAATACCTTCCCAGGTTGTAACCAACCCCCTTTCTCAGTTTCTCTGGATCGCAACCGTCTTATCCATATCTTTCCAGGTTTATGCAGCATTACCTTTCCTTCAGGATAAAAATGCCTAGCTGGCGACTCTATTCACTTCACTTCATTTTCTCCTTTCGCCGACCGTTCGCGTCTGTACCCTATCTGACCTGGTGTCACTTAGTGGGAGCGACATTCGCGTCTGATTACTCCGATTTAGGCGCTCGGTTAAGATTTAGAAGAATTAGGTTTTGGATTTTGAAGGAGGATTGAAAGAGGATTAGGGTTTGCTTTCAAATCATATGGATTTGACGAGATTTCGCCGGAGCCGCCGCCGGCGAGTAGGGTTTGCGAGAGTGTGAGAAGATGAAGATGAACATATAGCGTATTTGAGAGAGAAAGCGATTTCTGATTCTTGATTTTAATTTATGAAATTGAAAAACGAAAACTCATAAAACACCATAAATGCCACCGTTCAATTTCAGTTAAGATATAAGATTGGATAGGATTTTATTTTCCGTGGTCCACTCTGGCGGTGAAACTTGTCACCTTCCGGCAGGACCACCAGTTTCTTCTCCCATGCTTGACCTTCACACTTGTTAATGTGCGCCTTCATTGTTATCCCTCTAATCAGCATACTAGATCATGACCCAAGGATTGACGAATGTGATTCATCCCTTAAGTCAATAGAATTGACTGAGGATGTACCATACAACATCAAGCCCTCCCAGCGCGTTGGGCTTATTATAAGCACTATCCTCACCCCCCAAAAACCTGGTCCAAGTTCATTTTAACTAAGAAATCACTAATAATTCACCCCATGTTTCTTTTATTAAATTTATTTTCTTATTTCTTTTACAATAATTAGTTTTAAAAATAGTTTCTCCTAATAAAAAATTCCAGAAAATTTAAAATAATAGTTTAGAATGAAAATAAATTTGTGACAAATTTTAATTCTCATTTTTTTACTTTTCGAATTTAATTTCAATTTTTTTCTTATATGCTTGTTAATATTTTTTGCATTTTTACGTGTTAATTCATTTGTCCATACTTTTGCATATTCATGTTAAATTCCACAGAGTAACAAGTTCTTTTGTTGTAGGAGGTATTATTCGAGGACTTTCCACTTACGGATGTGGATTTTCGCCTTGATATTTTTATGGTTTTTGTGCTTTTGTGATGTAATAATTAGTATGCCTTTTATGCTTGTATGATACTTAGGAATAAAGTAGAAAAAGGATAAAATGAAGCGTTAGAAAACCAACATTTAAAAAAAGGGATAAGAAAAGAAATATTCGATCCAACGTCGAATAAATTTCAAACAAAAATAAATGAACAAAATCCACATGATGTTAGGGTTTCCATGATTACACCTTCGCTCCACTCCAATAAACCAAAGCACGCCCTTGTATGATACGAATCATAAGTCGCGTGTCACCGCACAATTGACCCACCTGATCATCCATACCTTTCCTTTCCTGACTCATCATACATTATCATAAACCATGACATAGGATGGCCATGTTCATTATTTCATTTTAATATTCACATCTCATACTTAATCTCCACCTACTTGTGTTTTCTTCACATGCTCCATTAGGGTTCACAACTTGGACTTAATTTTCAATTAAAATCTCAACGTGATAGACTTTAGGATAGTCATCCATGCATGCTAACCTAGGTAGATTTTCCCCTTTAATCGTCAACCTTAGGATCAACAATTGCATGATAACAGTAGGGTTCAAGTCTTAGTCTCCCCGTATTTTTTCTTTACAACTTTGAGTCCCTCTTCTCATCTTCAAAGAAAAGAAAAAATAGTTAATAATGGAAGTATGCACAATACGCCACGAGCCTTAAGCTATATAGGAAATTATTAGTGGAAGTCTCCTCCACTCTTCTAGAATACTTTACAAACTTTCCATTGGGGGAGACCTTGGAAAGTATTCGCTCCTGTATCATAGTATTTACTATTGTACATACGATAAACACAAAAATCAAAACACTTCTTCTAAAAGAAAACAAACGAACAAGACATTGCGTCTTCTCTTCTCATCTCCCATTCTTTGCGGACGATCATGACTTGTCTCAATAGTTCGATAACAAGACAGTAACACACTCGATTCAACGAGCCTACAAAACATGAGTTAGGACTACGACAACGTCATCCTAAAAAACACAAACAAATCTCAGCCTTAGTTAGACGAACTACATCGACTCTGATTCTCATTTCCCATGAGATACGTAGGCAGTGGGGTAGGGCCCATTCGAGCACACTCTTTACTTTCCCTACATTTCCCACCTTCTTTTTGTTCTCTTATTCCATTTCCCTCTCATTCTAGTTCTAGTGGCGGTTTTTATTCAGCAGCACTTTAATTCCTTACCCTTTGAAACAGACTAACAAGCGTGGATCCCGTCGGGTAAGGAGGATGGTCTGGGGTGCTAATACCTTCTCAATTTGTAATAGACTCCCGAACCCAGTACTTTGGTTCGTAGGAACTCGTCCTTCCCTTTTCTCTTTGGTTTGTGCAACATTACCTTTCCTATTCATTCGGGATAAAAATGCTTGGCTGACGACTCTACCTTTTTCGTGCCACTTTCACGTTTGTACCAGGATGAAAATCCCAGGAGCGATAGTTGGCGACTATGCTGGGGACCGAACCCATAATCTTTGGTTTCCCTATGAGAGTCAATCCAAGCGCTTGTCTGTTTCTATTTTATTTTGGTGTTTATTTGTTTGTTGTTGTGGACTTTGGTTTAACGTTACTGTTTTATTTACGGTTTATCGCTTTACTTTATTTACAGCATTTCGCATTCACCTTAATATTGCATATACTGGCATGTACTGGTTGTTCTAGTTTTCTTTGGAGGGATGGGATTACTATGAGATAAGCCAACTACCCCGCTTGAATATACACATAGATTTTAGAGTGGTCAGTTGTGGCTTGCGTGGTCTTGAGCACGTGTAGCTTTCACGAGTCCTACTCCCAGACCAGACTCCCTTGGGAGATGTTCTATACTTCCTAGGCATACCATAGAATGTTCCCACCTAAGCTACTAACACTGGGAACCGATCACCGAGGACCTTAGTGGGAACATACATCTCGATTGGTGATACTGGTAGACCACATTCTGTGGAAAATCCATTCGCACCCGAGTGCCCACTAGGAAATCACATGGGATGACCTTGTTCTCTCATAGGAACTCAGTTAAAGCAATTGGTCGTATGACGGTAGTATTGTATCCTTAGGGATGAATGTACTATTGTTTCTCGACTTCAGTGCTTGAAGCTGGTGTAATACCCCAAATTTTTCCTCTCATTTTTACTTCATATGGCATAGCATAGAGCATACATATCTTAGAATTTTGCATAGAAAGATGAGGCATGATATCCATAGTTACAAGCATAGGGCATGTGATCAGTCATCTAGCCAGTTATGATTCTTAAAATTTAAGGGGAAAGCCATGTGGTATTGCAAGAAGTCTACAGAAGATCCTCACATCTTATAAAAGTTCAAATTAATTTTCAAAGCCCAAGGAGGGGTTGGATTCATTGATGAAGCTTAACAGTGAAATGGGCTCCTACACAAGGAAACCATAATTAGGGTTTTGCCTCAAATCATCATGTCCTCATAGTTTTGACCAATTCTTGTGGTCAAAAGCTTTTATGTGGTATATAAGGCCTATGTATGAATTTTGATTCAAAAGTTCATTGATTAAGTCAAGCATTGGATCAATTGCTTATAAATGAAGAAAAAAGGTCAACTATACAGAAGAAAAGTCAACTAGTGGTTTTCAAAGGCTCCAATCATGATTTTCAAGCCTATGGACCTTCTTGAGGGAAAATAATAGCTTTGGTTATCTTAAAAGTCAAGAATCAAAAGTTTGGAACAAAGTTTCCAAATATGGAAAGTGACTTGCAATTAAACTTTCTACTTTTAGACTTTTTGCCCTATTTTTCAACTCATTCTTACATGAACAAGATGGCTCCAAATGAAATTCCTTTGAACATTAAACTTTTTGGCTTCTATCCCCCCTTTCCAAAAAGTCCAATAACTTGTCCATAACATGTGTGGTTTGAAAGATATGGCCATTTGAACTTGGTTTGTTTTTAGGGTTTTTCATATTTTCAAGTTTCTACCAATTTGCAAAAAGGATTGTAATGCATTTTCAACGCTTTTAATGTACCAATTCTTGTTATCACACTCAATTACAACTCATAATAAGAAAATTTGCCCAAGAAATTCAAAGAACATATGGCTTACAAAGAGTTTTTTTCACAAATGGCTTTTTTTGCAACTTCATTCACAATGCATGATTCAAGTGTTTATAAGCCATGTGATTAATCTAAGGGTGCTAAAGGGGCCAAAACAAATCAGATCATGCCCTTGGTGAGAGGTTTGCATGCACAAATCACCCCATGTTCATTTTCATCCAAAATTGCAAAATACTCCCTATCACACACTTCATACTCTCATTGCCTCTTAAACCCTAATCAGCATCCAAAACACTTGGTATAAAAGAGAACCACACGAATTTCCCAGCCTCAGACTCTCATTTCACACTTTCAAAAAATTTTGCCCTCTTTCAAATCCCTTCGAATCTCTCACATCACACACGCATTGCTCAATCTCTTTCCATATTCATGACCAGTGAGGCTTGAGGATCACAAATCAACCACTAATTTGGCCTGAAAGCAAGAATTTCATATAGTGTAAGTTTGAAGCATGTTGGTTCGAAGCTCACAATTCAAGTAGATCTGAAGCTCTATTTGCATTTATTTTGCAAATAGTGGTGCTAAGGAGTAGATCTACACGTGGCTGAGGGTTTTCTTGGAGGATTTGAGAAGTTTTAAGTTCAGGTTAGCTTCCAAATTCATATCTCTGAATCTTGTTTTTGTTGTGTGTATAATGATCTTCTTATTCCACTGAGTATTCTGATGTGTTTAGCTATGAAAATGGTTGAGAATTGAGCATGTGTGATAGATCTGAAATTTTGATGTTCAAACTATTTCTCTTCGATTCGTTAGTGTCTTTGAGTTTTTGTCGTTTTTTATTTCATATTCGTGTTCATCATGCAAAACTGAGTAGATCTGGAAATTATTGTTTAAATCTGGACTATTTTGTTCTTAGTATGCATTTTCCAGTTACTAGAGCTAGGGCTTCATCACCAGATTCTAGATTGTATCATTTTCAGGTGAGAGGGAAGCTGGAGGTGGAAGACGAAATCATAGCCGTTGGTTATTTGAATTGGACGGCTGATAATTTTCCAGCACAATAAAAAGTGCGTGCAAGTCATGTGCCTTTTGTTTTATAATTGTTTAGTGTGTTTTCCAGACTACGTTTCTTATCATGTGCGTGCGTGTGAGATTGTTTCATTTGTTGACTTAGTGGGTTTGTTGACTTCACCATGTGCGTTTGATGGATCTAACGTGTGAGATTGAACCTGATTAATTTGTGAATCCATAGTAATGGTTGTGAGTTATATGTGTAATGGACCTGGGCCCCTGTGTGCTATTCAGACCCCCTTTTTTGATCCCAATTTGGATTAAAACGTGACCGAGTTTCTTTTTACACCTCCTTTGGTTTAATTCAAATTTTATTTTCATTTTTATTTTCAGTTTCAATTATTATTTTTTAAAATAGTAAATCATATTAAAAAATCACAAAAAAATTTCATGAACATAATTTTGAGTTTTCTTTAATTTTCTCAATTTTTTAATTTTCATTTTCCTTTATTTTTCATTTCTGAGTTAATTTCCTTTTATTTGCTTTATTCCATGAACACTCTTGCTTGTTTATTTTCTAATTTGAATTCTATGATAGGTATGCTTCTGATTCTTTTTGCTATGATCTGCTAACATGTTGAAGTACCCTAGTAATATTTATCATGAATTTTAGCTCTTGTTTGGATATTTTTTAGCTTGTTGCTTTTACTATAAGAAAGTGAAACCCTAATTTCCTTTTGACCATTTCTTTGATGATGTTTACTTCTGATTTTGGTTATGGGGTCTTGATATGATGTTGGTACACACTTGAAGTATCTTGTTGCTTAACTGTATAATTTTTAAGACATGTTCCCTATTTGTTTGAGATGTTTTCTTAACATTCCCTATTTTGAGATGGTTTTTGGTTCATGCTTGATGGTTTGAGTAGAAAGGCAGTTGTGCCACCTCTTAGGGTCTTGGTATTTGATTGTTAACATGATTTTAGATCCCTAGTTTTTTGTATGAGATCTTTTACTTTGGTTGTTTGGTGTTACTTGTTCACTAAGTTACACATTCACATGCATGCCTCACTTCACTTCAAACTTCTTCATGTCTCTTTCAATTGACTTGTTATGTACTTGTATGCCTTAATTGATGTTTGAATCTTCTTATTATTTCATTTATTAACATGTGTAGGTTCTTACTTTTAGTTTATTTGTTGATGTTTACCTTGTTTGCTTATCTTAATCGCATATCTTCATCTTACTTCTCCATGCTTCTTTGCTAGTTTGTGTATGACTTCTTTCACTCTTCTTGGTGTGGTTTTGTATGACTAATGGTGTGATGTTTAGGTTCTGATTGTGATGACTTGTGGTGTTTAAATTTTAGTTCTTCCATTGTTTGAGCTTACTTGATCTTATCTTGTCATTGATGATTATTTCCAACACTTTCAGGGGCTTTGGTAAGTAAGAGGTGTGGCTGAGGTTTCCACACTTCCAACTTTTTTCTCCTCTTTTCTTTTATGCTTTCATTTGTGATTCTAGATAAGCTTATGCCATCACTTGTACAACTTATTCTCATTCCCTTTAGAAACAACTTAACTTCTTTAAGAAGAGTAAGTTGTTTTCTACCTCCTTTCTTCTTCTTCTTTCTTTCTTTTTCTTCTTTCTTTCTCTTATTTAGGATAGAATGATACCTAACTAACCTAGGAATCCTATGCATAATAACATTAGGATTTATTAGTCCCCTTAGTCATTTTACATTTAAGATCCTTTGGTTCTTTTTCTTTCTCATCTTCAAACAAAAACCTAAAAACACTTTAATAAAGGTTGAAGTAGTCTCTTGTGTATGGCCTTATTCCATGGAACACTTGTATTCACCCCATATTAGTGGTCGTATAAGCTCATCTATGATGTACAAGTCTAATCATGAGGCTACTTTCACAAAGAAAATCATAAAAAAAACATTTATTCATTCTTAATCACAAAACACTTAATAACTTCAACAAGTTAGTGAACTCAAACCCTAATTTTTGGAAGCAAGTTTGAGGGTCTTCTTCATTCTTGGTGTGCTTATTACTCATTCTACCTAGGAATGTGGTAATAAGGACACATTCCCTAGAAAGGATTTGAATTCACTTTCTTGTGACACACTCATAAAAGCTTCTAAAAAACTCAAACAAAGAATAAATGTCTCTCCTTCGGGAATTAATTTCTCATCACCTTCACTCATAATGTAGAACTTGCTCCTACTTGTCACTTTGCATGATAGTTACGCACTCTTTTTCCGAGCCTGCAACACCTGAGCATTGACATAAGCAGTTCAAGCTTCAAAACACAAGCAATTTTCCTCCATAGTTAGGGGAACTACGGTGTCTCTGATCATCATGTCGAAATGAGGTATGTAGGCAGCGGGGTAGGACCCGTTCGAGCATTCTTTTATTTTCCCTTCATTTTCCCCTTTCTTTTCTTTTCTTATCCAATTTCAGTCTTTCCTTTGCAGCAACTTTTATTTCTTCACCCTTTGAAACAGTTCCTCTGTGTGGATCCCGTCGGGTACAACAGACGATCTGGGGTGCTAATACCTTCCTAGGTCATAACCGACTCCCGAACCAAGTTTCTTTGGTTCGCAAGACCTTTGTCCTTTCCTTTCTTTTCTTCGGGTTGTGTAGCATTACCATTCCCGTTCATTCGGGATAAAAATATCTAGCTGGAGACTCTACCTTTTCCGCGACACTTTCGCGTTTGTACCAGGATGGAAATCCAGGGAGTGACAACTGGGAACTTATGCGGGATGCTTGTTTTTTCCCGGACTCAGCTGAGACCTCCCTCATTAGTATATAATTCCTAAAAGATTCCTTGGTTTGGTCATGAGCCATTTCTCGGAGATGGTGAGCGTATTATTGCTGCTCGACATTGAGAGTTCGTGTTGTCGACCCGGAGCACACCCGTGAGGTGGGGGACTGTTTACAGTTTTACAGGTAAATTAACCTTCAACCTACCTTGTTTCTGATACTTGGGTTTTCTGTTAACACATGCCCAGGATCTGGTATTCTTGACAGTTGGTATTTAGGAAAATTAGAAGACAATATAACAATGTTCATTATATGCAACAGTGATCAGATGCAAGTGCATTGCATAACATCATTTGTATGCCTGCATTCTTAACACATGTTTATTCATTTATAGTATTTCATATCACATCCTTGATTCCAGTTGTGCGTATCATTCTTTGAGTATGATGTCGCTCCCCCGAAAAGACACCAGGGTCCCAGGGTGCAGATGCGAACGGTCAGCGAAATAGAAAATGAGGTTGAATTGAATAGAGTCGCCAACTTGGCATTTTTATCCCGAAGGAAAGGTAATGCTGCATAAACCTGGAAAGAGAATGATAAGACGGCTGCGAACCAAAGAAACTGAGAAAGGAAGTTGGTTACGACTTGGGAAGGTATTAGCACCCAGATCGTCCGTCGTACTCGACGGGATCCACTCTTACAGGATTGTGTTTGAAAGGGGTAAGTGTATGTGCTATCTGTGTGCAAAAGCTTGGAATGAATGTACAAGTGTCAGTGCAAAAGGTGAATTGCTTAGGAACTGAGGCTTTAGAAAGAATGCTGGAAAAGGGGGGTGACAAAGAGACTTTTGTTCGATAACTGTTAATTCAAATTTTAGCCCAATTTGGATTAAAACGTGACCGAGTTTCTATTTACACCTCCTTTGGTTTAATTCAAATTTTATTTTCATTTTTGTTTTCAGTTTCAATTATTATTTTTTAAAATAGTAAATCATATTAAAAAATTACAAAAAAATTGCATGAACATAATTTTGAGTTTTCTTTAATTTTCTCAATTTTTTATTTTTCATTTTCCTTTATTTTTTATTTCTGAATTAATTTCTCAATTAATTTCCTTTTATTTGCCTTCTTCCATGAACACTCTTGCTTGTTTATTTGCTAATTTGAATTCTATGATAGGTATGCTTCTGATTCTTTTTGCTATTATTTTCTAACATGTTGAAGTACCTTAGTAATATTTATCATGAATTTTAGCTCTTGTTTGGATATTTTTTAGCTTGTTGCTTTTGGTGTAAGAAAGTGAAACCCTAATTGCCTTTTGACCATTTCTTTGATGATGTTTACTTATGATTTTGGTTATGGGGTCTTGATATGATGTTGGTACACACTTGAAGTATCTTGTTGCTTAATTGTATAATTTTTAAGACATGTTCCCTATTTTTTTGAGATTTGTTCTTAACATGCCCTATTTTGAGATGGTTTTTTATTCATGCTTGATGGTTTGAGTAGAAAGGCACTTGTGCCACCTCTAAGGGTCTTGGTATTTGATTGTTAACATGATGTTAGATCCCTAGTTTTATGTATTAGATCTTTTACATTGGTTGTTTGGTGTTACTTGTTCACTAAGTTACACATTCACATGCATGCCTTACTTCACTTCAAACTTCTTCATGTCTCTTTCAATTGACTTGTTATGTACTTGTATGCCTTAATTGAAGTTTGAATATTCTTATTAGGCCCTTTCTTAACATGTGTAGGTTCTTACTTTTAGTTTATTTGTCGATGTTTACCTTGTTTGCTTATGTTAATCTCATATCTTCATCTTACTTCTCCATGCTTCTATGCTAGCTTGTGTATGACTTCTTTCACTCTTATTGGTGTGATTTTGTATGACTAATGGTGTGATGTTTAGGTTCTGATTGTGATGACTTGTGGTGTTTAAATGTTAGTTCTTCCATTTTTTTATCTTACTTGATCTTATCTTGTCATTGGTGATTGTTTCCAACACTTTCAGGGGCTATGGTAAGTAAGAGGTGTGGCTGAGGTTTCCACATTTCCAACTTTTTTCTCCTATTTTCTTTTATGCTTTCATTTGTGATTCTAGATGAGCTTATGCCATCACTTGTACAACTTATTCTCATTCCCTTTAGAAACAACTTAACTTCTTTAAGAGAAGTAAGTTGTTTTCTACCTCCTTTCTTCTTCTTCTTTCTTTCTTTTTCTTCTTACTTTCTCTTATTTAGGATAGAATGATACCTCTAAAACCTAGGACTCCTATGCATGATAACATTAGGATTTATTAGTCCCCTTAGTCATTTTACCTTTAAGATCCTTTGGTTCTTTTTCTTTCTCATCTTCAAACAAAAACCTAAAAAAAACTTTAATAAAGGTTGAAGTAGTCTCTTGTGTATGGCCTTATTCCATGGAACACTTGTATTCATCCCATATTATTGGTCGTATAAGCTCGTCTATGATGTACAAGTCTAATCATGAGGTTACTTTCACAAAGAAAATCATAAAAAAAACATTTCTTCATTCTTAATCACAAAACACTTAATAACTTCAACAAGTTAGTGAACTCAAACCCTAATCTTTGGAAGCAAGTTTGAGGGTCTTCTTCATTCTTGGTGTGCTTATTAATCATTCTACCTTGGAATGTCGTAATAAGGACACATTCCCTAGAAAGGAGTTGAATTCACTTTCTTGTGACATACTCATAAAAGCTTCTAAAAAACTCAAACAAAGAATAAATGTCTCTCCTTCGGGAATTAATTTCTCATCACCTTCACTCATAATGTAGAACTTGCTCCTACTTGTCACTTTACATGATAGTTACGCATTCTTTGTCTAAGCCTGCAACACCTGAGCATTAACATAAGCAGTTCAAGCTTCAAAACACAAGCCATTTTTCTCCCTAGTTAGGGGAACTTCGGCGTCTCTGAACAACATGTCGAAATGAAGTATGTAGGCAGCAGGGTAGGACCCGTTCGAGCACTCTTTTATTTTCCCTTCATTTTCCCCTTTCTTTTCTTTTCATATCCAATTTCAGTATTTCCTTTGCAGCAACTTTTGTTTCTTCACCCTTTGAAACAGTTCCTCTGCAAGCGTGGATCCCGTCGGGTACAACAGACGATCTGGGGTGCTAATACCTTCCTAGGTTATAACCGACTCCCGAACTAAGTTTCTTTGGTTCGTAAGACCTTTGTCCTTTCCTTTCTTTTCTTCGGGTTGTGTAGCATTACCATTCCCGTTCATTCGGGATAAAAATATTTACCGGGCGGCTCTACCTTTTCCGCGACAAGTTCGCGTTTGTACCAGGATGGAAATCCAGGGAGCGACAACTGGGAACTTATGCGGGATGCTTGTTTTTTCCCAGACACAGCTGAGACCTCCCTATGTAGTATATAATTCCTAACAGATTCCTTGATTTGGTCATGAGCCATTTCTCGGAGATGGTGAGCGTATTATTGTTGCTCGACTTTGAGAGTTCGTGTTGTCGACCCGGAGCACACCCGTGAGGTGGGGGACTGTTTACAGGTTTACAGGAAAATTAACCTTCAACCTACCTTGTTTCTGATACTTGGGTTTTCTGTTAACACATGCCCAGGATCTGGTATTCTTGACAGTTGGTATTTAGGAAAATCAGAAGACAATATAACAATGTTCATTATATACAACAGTGATCAGATGCAAGTGCATTACATAACATCATTTGTATGCCTGCATTCTTAACACATGTTTATTCATTTATAGTATTTCATATCACATCCTTGATACCAGTTGTGAGTATCATTATTTGAGTATGATGTCGCTCCCCCGAAAAGACACCAGGGTCCCAGGTTGTAGACGCGAACGGTCAGCGAAATAGAAAATGAGGTTGAATTGAATAGAGTCGCCAGCTTGGCATTTTTATCCCGAAGGAAAAGTAATGCTGCATAAACCTGGAAAGAGATGGATAAGACGCCTGTGAACCAAAGAAATTGAGAAAGGAGGTTGGTTACGACCTGGTAAGGTATTAGCACCCAGATCGTCCGTCGTACTCGACGGGATCCACTCTTACAAGATTGTGTTTAAAAGGGGTAAGTGTGTGTGCTATCTGTGTGCAAAAGCTTGGAATGAATGTACAAGTGTCAGTGCAAAAGGTGAATTGCTCAGGAACTGAGGCTTTAGAAAGAATGCTAGAAAAGGGGGATGACAAAGAGACTTTTGTTCGATAACTGTTAATTCAAATTTTAGCCCAATTTGGATTAAAACGTGACCGGGTTTCTATTTACACCTCCTTTGGTTTAATTCAAATTTTATTTTCATTTTTATTTTCAGTTTCAATTATTATTTTTTTAAATAGTAAATCATATTAAAAAATTACAAAAAAATTGCATGAACATAATTTTGAGTTTTCTTTAATTTTCTCAATTTTTTATTTTTCATTTTCCTTTATTTTTTATTTCTGAATTAATTTCTCAATTAATTTCCTTTTATTTGCTTTCTTCCATGAACACTCTTGCTTGTTTATTTGCTAATTTGAATTCTATGATAGGTATGTAGATACAGAATGCGCCTAAGAGGGGGGGTGAATTAGGTGTATATAATTTTTCTCGATTCTTTTTCTTTGATGGATAGAATTTTTCTTTTAAGTGTGTATGGAAGGAAAGCAGTAAGGCAGAAAATAAAAACGACACAGAGAGTTATCCTGGTTCCCTTCACAGTCCGAAGGTACATCTAGTCCCCTTTCAACTTGAAAGAGATTTCCACTAGTGTTTAGAAAAAGTACAACCTATCACACCTTCAATGGTGAGGCCTACTTTCTAACAAACTATCATACAAGTGTGCAAGAACAATCCTCTTGCCACACTTACCCTTATGTCCAAACAAACCTTGGAACACAAGTCACACAATAGAAATACCTTCTATATTTTTAATTTTGAGTGAGTAATACAAAGACTTAATATCAATAATGATCTTCTCCTATGTACACAATTCACTTTTCAAATATCAATACAAGTGTTCAAACATAAAGAATGAAAGATGAATATCTTATGAACACTTTTGAAAAGTATGAAAAATATTTGAAAATTGATGAATTTGATTCAAGTGATTTTTTATAAAAATTGTAGGAGGTGTTTTTTGAATTTGAAAATTTCAGATTTTATATTATACAAGACACCCTTTTGAAAAGGCATGAAAATTATGAATCAAAATAATTCATGAAGGGATATAATCAAAAGGTGCAATTTGAATTTCAAAGAAAAATATTTTTCAAAATATTACAGTGTTAACCGGTTAACCAAATGGTTAACCGGTTAATGCCTATGAACGTTAACAGGTTTTATGAAAATTTGAACCCGTTAACCGGTTAACCAAATGGTTAACCGGTTAACACTGTTAAAACCAGAAATAGAAGGTTTTTAAAGAGTGTTAAACGGTTTGAAAAATATCTCAAATTATTTTATGCAATATGCTAGTATATGATTGAATGCATGAACACTTGTACATCAATTTAAAAGAGAGATTGATATACCTAACCAAAAGCATCCAAGCATGAAGTTGAGCGATGATTCAAACGAAGCTTGATAGCGAAGCCGATTGCTTGAAGCTTGATCAGTTGGAGCTCTTGACTTTTTGCAGGTCTGAAAGGTATGCGCCGTGTTGTCTTCATCAAAATCTTTGAGGTTGAAGACGAGCTTCTACATTCTCCCCCTTTTTGATGATGACAACCGAAAATTCTGCGAGAGCTTTGATCAATGTTTCTCTAAGCGAATCCTCCCCCTATGGACAGCAACTCCCCCTAAATGATAGAAGCAGTAGCGAGAAAAAAATTCTGCATAGAGAGACATTAGAGAAACAAGGTCTTCTCCCCCTTTGGCATTAGCAAAAAGGAAGGGACCAACAAGCAAGCATGAACATGAAAAGTATAGCATTATACAAGCAATCATACAAGTAATCACACATATAAAATGCAAACATAATGCTAGTAAACCAAAAATGCCTAAAAACTTAGGACTTTAGTTTGAGAGTACAAAACATAACATGATTAAAAAATAAAGCAACATAATAAAAACATCATGGAGACATGGTCCTCATTCCTCATCCGACACATCCTCATCATCTTCTTCCTCTTCTTCGGTACCGTCCACATCCTCATCAACATGCTCGGTGGTGGTTCGGGAGCTTAGAACAAGGTTCCGAAGGCTTTTGATGGCACGCATAGCTTCATGGTGGTGTGACATCATGGTTGAGTAGAGAAAGTCATCTGTAATGCCGGTTTCCGGAATAGGTGGAATGGAGGTGGAGGATCCGTCATCATACTTATAAGTTCCATCATTGGCTTGGACAATGCCGGTGTTCTTGATGATTGTGACTCCGTTGATTTCATTACCCGTAGTAGTCATAGCAATAAATGGTTCTCGACCGATTTCCATATCGGTAAGTTCCAAAATCCTTGAAAGGAGGTGGCCATACGGTAAGCGAGTCTTCAAAGAGAGTTGTTGCTTCAAATGATATAGCATGGTAGGAAGCCAATTAATCTTAATCTTGTTCTTGATGGCAAAGAGCACTTGCATCTCCAAATCATTGATTTGGGATTGATTGGAGTCCTTGGGCAGCAAGACATGGCAAATGACATAATGAAGCATCCGGTCATCCACGGAGAGATTCTTCGCATAGCAAAGTACCTGAGAGGTACGTTGGCCGGATATCACGGCTGCCTTTGGAAACCTACAAATGTTTGTAAACACCCCAAATTTGCCCTCACCCATTCACACCATGGCTTGTGATCATTTCATAAGCATAAACACAATCATAACATCTCATATCACATTTTTTATTCACTGCATAGATTCAAAGTCATCTGCATCTAGGGTTTGTGATCTGAGCAATACAAGAGCTTCTTGAGCCCCTCCAAAGGTCAACAATCACTTCAAAGAGGTTTGTGTGTGTTCAAGTATCATATTATATCCTCTCAAAGTCAAGAATGCCAAAGAATCACAAGAACTGAGATTGGTATGGAAGCAGAGCCAGGGTTGACTGCACAGATGACCTAAAGTTAGGGTTTTGGTTTCAGAGGCCATAACTTCAAAAATTTTGGTCATTCTTGTTTCTATTGGTCTCTATATGGTATAGGGAGCATGCATATCAATTTTCATGAAGAAATTCCTTGGGGAAGTCATCTGATCAAGGGTTGACTTTCTGAACAAGCCAGTGTAAAATCAGGGCATCTGAGGCTCCCAATGACCCAACCAAGGGGTGTTTTTCATCATTTTGATTGTATATGATATTTATTTGATCATGGAAGATGTTGGAAGTTTACAAAATTGAAGAATTTCAAGTCTTTTGCAAAGTTGACTTTTTGGGCAAGTTTGACTTTTAATGGATTTGTCATTTTAGGCAACTTTTTCAACCCTTACTTTTTGATTCAAGAAAGCTTCAAATAGAAAAACATTGGTCATGAAAGTTGTAGGATAGATCTTTCCCTTTTCAAAAAGTACAAGAACATGACCTAATTCATTTTGGATCAAAAGTTATGGCTTGTCAAAGTTGGCAAAAATCACTAAATTTCAAGTTATGCACCAAAGAGGCAAAGTTGCAAATTCACTTCTCAAGGCCAATTAAGTCATCAAATGGGCTTCTAATCCACACAACATGATCACACAACATCTAAAGTTCAGAATGCACCCAAGGAATCACATGTTTTATGGCCCATGGATCAAGTTTCTTTCATAAGAACCAAAGGCAAGGCAAGTTGCAAAACTCATGAAAACTTCTCATCCACTTGCTGGCTAGTTGGCTGATCAATCCTAGGCCCTTCCTCACATCATGCTGCGCAGCACACCCTCCTTGTACTAGGCTAGCAAGTTGCCCATGCTTCTCTTACACAAAGTTGACCTTTTGGCAAAAGCACCCATACCTATCACAAATGCACACATCACATCTTCTGACCAATGGGAATTGTTTATACAAATCAATTGCAAGCCAAACATAAGCAGAAGCAAGCCTGAAACCAGCCACAACACAACATTCTCATTTTCATCCTCTTGAGCAAAAGCTTTCGAAACACATCACACAACTCAGAAACACACAAACCAACTCCACCAATCATCTCACCATGCTTCACTGAACCCAAACCAACCTTCAAAGCAGCCTGAAACTCAAAGAATCAGAAATACGATTTCCTCACTCCATTGAACAGAACCTCTGCAAACTCTCAAACCAGCCCAAATAAATTTGTTCCAAGCCTTTCAGAAGCACAAGGGAGGTCACAGGAGTGGTTTTGCACAAGAGAGGAGGTCAGAAAGTGCCAGACTGAAAAGCTTCAAACTCAGGTAGCTTCATAAACTTTTTTTCCAGAAATGGATTTTTAAGTTCCTAAGTTGTTCTTCGTGATTCACTGATCACTCTGATGTTCTTGGTTTTGAAAATGGTTGAGAAATAAGCATTTAATCTTACTCTGAAACTTTTTTGACCTAAAAATGTTTGCTTTCGATTCATGTGATTGATGAAAGATAAATGAGTTTTGAGTTAGGGTTTTGATTCAGGGGGATGTGGGGATGCTTTCTGGGTTCTTAGTTTTCGTTTTAGTGAGGTTTTGAAGATTTTAGGGATTTTCAGGTGGGGTTCCCACCGGAGAAGACGACCGGAGGTCTTCTCCGGCCACCTGAAAAAGATTAGGGCTAATCCCTGTAATTAATGAGAGTTTGAATGGTGAGCGTTGGATGAGTTGACTTGGTCCATTCCCGCGCATGTTCAAGGGCCCAGATTCGTTCACTTAACCCTAATCCACGTCATTAACCCTTTTAATTCAGTTTAATTAATTTAAATATGATTTAGTTCAGTTTGAATATAGGCCTTAGGATTGCGCGCGCAGTCAACAGCCCTCTCCCCAGTTTCAATCTGAGCCTTCCATTGCGTTTACTTTTCATTTTCTTTAATTTTTAATTCATTTATTTTGTATTTCTTTCTCCATTTTATTAAAAATAGCAAAACCATTTTAAAAATTCTGAAATTTTTTGTACAAACTTTTATTAATTTTCAGAAACCAAAAACATTTTTATTTTTATTTTTAGCATTAAAAAATATTTTTAAATCATTTAAAAGCTTATTTTTAATTAATTAATGAGAATTAATTAATTAAAAATACTTTTAGGTATTTAAAAATCACCAAAAAATTCATGAAACATTTAAAAACATTTAGAAGCATTGTCCAACCCTCAAACCAAATTTCTTTTTTGATCTTGATGCATTTTGGGAATTTTTCATGTAATTAATTCATTTTCAAAGCATTATTTTGATCCAAGCTTCCAAAAATCATTTCTGCCTAACCATTGAGAGTTGGACCTTGATTCTTTTTGCATTGCATTGTGTTTAGCATGTAGTTTGTGAGATTAAATTGGCATGATTTGATCTTTCATTTTCCATTTGTTTGGCATTTTTCTTGTTAAGGAACCCTAAAACCCTAGAAAAATTAGGAAAATCATAACTTGAATTAGGTTAAGAGTTGGAACCTCTCTTTTGGGCAGTGAGTTAGTATAGGTTTAGGGATCCTTTGAGTTCATTTTCAATTTTTTATCTTGATGTTTGCTTCTGATTTTGGTTTTTGTTTGATGCATTGATCATAAACCCTAATTTGGGTTCTCTTTTGCATTCATCTTGCATTTGCATTCATACCTTGACTGGCCATAGCATTTTTTGTATCCATTTGATTTATTTGACATCTTAAGACATATTAAAAGCATGTTTGATCATTACATCTTGCATTTGTCATATTGTATGCCATTTGCATTTCATAACTTTTCATGTATGTTCATGGCTCTTAACTTGTTTCATTTGCATCCATAAGCTTGTATGATCATCCCCATGTGTTGTTTCATGTTTGCAGCATCTCATAGAATCATTAACATCATGTACATGCTTCTGGTTTTGGTTTGCATCATCACATTACATTCCATTTGCATTGCATTTCATTCCTTTTGCTAACTTTTCAGGTGGTAAGTTCTTTGAGAAGTGAATTTGCCTTCACTTCTCACAATTTCTTTTCATCTCTCTTATGCATCATTGCTGCATTTTGTCTTGTGTTTGAGATTGAGCTTGCTCTTTCTTTTTCTCCTTACTTTCCTTCTTCAAGTGACTTGTCTTCTTAAATGAAGCAAGTTACTTTGCTTCTCTTTGCTCCTTTCATCTGCTTCCTGGTGGTTCCTCTGAAGATTTCTCTTGTTAAACCTCACAAACCTTAGGAACAACCAAGCATGACAATGATTAGGTTTTGATTAGTCTCCCCACTTAGTTTTACCTTTGTGTCTCATTGAGTCTTCTCTTCTTACCTCATAATCAAGGACTAAACCCTAAAGGCTCTAAGGCTTTGTGATTAAGCTTATGCCTGCATCCTTCTATTAGGATGGAGTGTATAACTTTAATCCTAAGTGTTAAACCCTTAATGTGTTTAAATCCTTTAATCAATTCACATAATAATCATCAAGACCTCACACTTGTAACTTGGGCCTTGCATTAGGGTTCTAATTCTTCCTTAACTGGTTAAGAAGGACTAACCCTAGTGTTAATGGACAAGTCCCCCTCAAGTTGTCTTACAAACCATAAAACTCACTTCTTCATCTTATCATTAACTAAAATCCACTTAATAAAGGTTTTGTTTTGTCATGAGTTTAATCCCTAATCATGGATTAAGTTGAAGAGTTTTCCTCAGCTTAAACATTCTCATCTATTATCCTTCTATTAGGATGGTGTAATGGGTCTGTTTGATCCATGATTATGGCTTAATCTCATTACTCAACACTAAACAAAAACAACAAAAACATCTAAATAATCACAAGTAGGTTAATGATCTTAATCCTACATCAAAGGTGATTAAGTGTGAGAATCTGACTTCACACTTAAGGTATTCTCATTACCCCTAATCAGAGGGAGGATGTGATGAGTTTACTAACCCATTGGTTTAGGCTTAAGCTCATTATCTTATGACAAACTTCAAAAAGCAATAAAAGACTGAAAACTCAAAAAAACAAACAATAATCGTCTCCTTCGGGATTCTTTTCTCATCTCGTTCACTCATAAACGAGAACTCGCTTCTTCCGTCTAATGCAAGACAGTTTGCACCTGAGCCAGACAGGTCTTACACTTGAGCATAGACAAGTAAGCAGTTTATCAGTCAATTCACCTTTCAGTCTCTTTGGGTCGAACTACGGTGTTCTGACTTCCTCATTGCACGAGAGGATACGTAGGCATAACTTAACAGTTATCGAACAAAAGTCTTTGTATATTCCCTCTCTTTCCAGCATATTTCTTTAAGCCTCATGATCATGAGCATATTCTTTCCTCACACTGACACTGTACATTTATACACTTCACACTGCTTTTACACTGACACCTGTACATTCTTTTCCAGCTATTGTACACACAAATTGCACTGACACTACCCCTTTAAAACACAAATCTTTTAAGCGTGGATCCCGTCGAGTACGACGGACAATCTGGGTGCTAATACCTTCCCAGGTTGTAACCAACCCCCTTTCTCAGTCTCTCTGGTTCGCAACCGTCTTATCCATATCTTTCTAGGTCTATGCAGCATTGCCTTTCCTCCGGGATAAAAATGCCTAGCTGGCGACTCTTTTCCTTTCCAGTGAGTTCACTGCCGTGTGTTCTCATTGTTCTCTTTCGCCGACCTTTCGCGTCTGTACCTTTATTTGGGCCATTCCCATTTATCGGGAGCGACAGCTTGGCGACTCTGCTGGGGACCCTTATATTGTAACCAGGGCTTCTGGTTCTTTTTGTGGGTTCCTCCTAGCGCTTGATTGATTTGTGTTTACTGGGGTGTTATGTGCTATTTGTGCTTGTATATTTTATTTATTGCTTTATGTACAGTTGTTTTATTTCTTTCTTTATAGCTTTACATATATCATACTGTCATACTGTGCTGGCTGGATCTGTTTTGTTGCTTTGGTGTGTGGGTGTTCTATTGAGAGTTGAGGTCCTATACCTGGGACCTGAGTGACACCTAGGTCCCATTCCATTTCGGTCTGGTGCGGGAATATGAAACACGGTTCAGATATGGGTTTCTTCTTGAGAACTCTGTGCTGCAGATTTCCTGTAGTGCTAGGGCTATCTGGGAAGCCTGCTAAGTCTGGATGACCTTTTATATTGACCTTCAGAAACTGAGGTGAATTAGAGGAGGATCTTTTATGGTTATTGTAAACACTGTACCTCCGGGTTAGAAGTGTTTACACTTCTCATAACTGATCCAAGTCTGAGGATCCTTGTTTTAGAACACCACCTGTGAGGGGGTTGGGCTGTTTACAGGTTTGCAGGTACCCTTGGCCTCAGCATACCCTGTTACTTTGTTTGATTAAGAGTACTCCATTTTGGAACAGTTCTTGTGATTTTTAACCCTGGACATGTGACTCTTTATTTGAGTCCCCCACCTTGGTTATTGGACTTATAGAACTCCATCTAGATTTCTTGGACATACATGGACTTATATCAAAGCACTTGATCAAATCCAGCTCAGTCACAAACCCTTGCATATCATTTGCATACATCATCATTGCATCATTTTAACATTTGTTTATTTGTTTTTCAGGGTATCCATACTTTATTTTGGCTTGGTTTTGACCCCATCATCAGCATAGACCTATCTTCATCAGTATCTACTTCAGCTATCAGCTACCTACTTCATCCTGTCAGTGGTTCATTTTCAGTGTTATTCTCAGCATCTGTCTCAGCTCTTCTTCAGCAACATGGCACCCAAGAAGAGCAACATCTCCTATCATTTATTTCAGCCTGAGCTAGTTGACATCAGAAAGATTCAGACCCTGATCACTCCAGACCATATACCACTATTCAGAGAACACTATGGAGGCATACTTGATGTGGTTATGGATTTGGACCCTTCACAGAGGATCCTGATTCATACTTGCCTGCAGTTCTATGATCCCCCTCTGAGGTGTTTCACTTTTCAGGATTTTCAGTTGGGCCCTTTATTAGAAGAGTATTCATCATTGGTTGGTGTGCCTATCAGGGGTGGAGTCCCCTTCAACCCTGAGATGGCTTTTCCAAGTAATGAAGAGATAGCAAAGGCATTACATCTGGAACCAGTTCTGATTGGGCAGAGTATGACTACTAAGGCTGGAATCTCTGGTCTGCATCTGGATTTCTTGATCTCTCAAGCTACCCTGAAGGCTTCTTTGGGAGAGTGGAAGGCAGTCTGTGCTTTATTGGCCCTGAGCATATATGGGATCATATTATTTGCAGATGAGCCTAAGTTTGTTAGTAAGAATGCAATCCATCTTTTCATCCTGAGGAACCCAGTGCCCACCTTACTGGGAGATTTCTACTACTCTGTTCACCAAAGGAATGAAAAGCAAAGAGGAAGATTGGTGAGGTGCTGTGCTCCCCTGTTCCATACCTGGCTGCTCAAGCACTTACCCAAGACTGATGCATTTTTGAATCTTCATCAGCAGAGGAACTGGGCTAGAAGACTCACTGCTTTGACTTCAGCTGATATCAGATGGTGCACTCAAAGCACAAAGGGCAGGGACATCATTACCAGTTGTGGGCAGTTTCCCAATGTACCCCTGATAGGAGTGAAGGGTTGTATCAACTACAACCCTCTGCTATTCAAAAGACAACTGGGCTATGCATTGGTCCACACTCCTAAGGCACAAGACTTGGCTGAGACTCTTTACTGTGAGAACAAGCCTAATTTGGCTATTGTCAGGCAAGCAGCCTGGGCCTGGGACAATGTTCAGACTAAAGGAGTAACCATTCTTGGGAAGTGCAACAATGTGGCATCAGCACAGTACTATGAGTGGTCCCATGCCAGGGCTCAATTTTCTGGGATGCCCTTTACCATGGAAGATGTACCTGGACCATCATTAGCCCCACCTCCTGCCACTGTCAGTTTAGAGGAGTTTGAGAAACTAAAAAAGAGAAATGAGAAGCTGACTCAGGCTCTACAGAAGACCCTCTGGGAGAGGAGTAATGGTCGACTGGACATTGAAAGGTTGGAAAAGTTGAAGGTGGAGCATCTGGCCAGAATTGAAAAGTCTGAGGATTACATCAAGAAGTCTAGGGCTGGAGGACAGATCTTGAAGAATGCCTGCAAGGAAGCTCTGTTCCAGAAGGCCAGGACTGATTTGTATCTGAAAGAGAGTCAAGCTAGGTGGGTCAGGATCACCGAAGCTCGTACTTTGGAAGATAAGAGGACTCAGGACAAGATTGAGCAGTTGGAGGCTAGTGCAAAAGAGCAACAGAAAGCCCTGCTAGCAGCCCAAAGAGATATTTCAGAGTTGAAGATTAGAGCTGGTGTGAAGAGGTCAAAGGACCAGAGTCAACACAAGAAGCTAGTTGCAGCTGTTACTACCAGGAATCTCCTTATCAGGAACCTTACAGAGCATCCAGCTGATCCTGTGACTGAAGCACTTCTAAAGGAAGTTCAGGAGGATGAGTTTGGTCTTGGTGTCTGACTTTTGCTTGTTGTTGCTTTCATTTCATTGTACTTTTGTTTTCTTATGTTGTATTTTGACCCCTCAGAGGGCTTGTATTGTAAAAAAGAAACAAGCTATGTATCATTTACTTTTTGTAATATATTTATTGGTTTGTTTTACCTGATCTCTTCAAGCAACATCAACAGCATCTTCAAGGGTCTGGAAAGGTCAAAACCAAGTGCCAAGCCGGATACCTTGGAAACAAATAAGCATACTGCATTGCATGCTAACCTTTGTTTGTTTTGTAGGTTTGTTTTGTTTTTGTTACTAACTCTGTTGTGATCTCAGGAACTATTGCTCGACGTCGGGTGTTCCCACTCAACCGTCCACACAGATATCCAACCCGTAACAACCTTCCGGGTATACAGATGGACCAGGTACAACAGGACCTTACAGAGGTCAGGAACCAAATGGCCAATGAAAGATTGGAAATGAGGGCTCAGATGACACAATTTATGGAGGTGATGAATAATATGGCTCAGAGCCAAGAGAGATTAAGAGCAATGGTAGAAAGGCAGAATCAGGAAGACCCCCATCTAGGGACTGCTGGGACAAGCAACAATGAGAGGGTTCAGCCTCATGTCAACCCCCCTGTATTTGGACCCCACCTTCATCCAGAGATCAATATCCCTGCTAATGTACAAGGGAATGCTACCACAGGCAGAGTGCTGCAAGAAGACCCCCAGGAAGATCAGTTCACAGTGATGGGAGCTGGGGATGAGGCCTATGACAGAAGGCTGGATGAAATTGCTGAAAAATTGAGATCCTTGAAGTCTCAAAACTCTTTGGGCTTTGACGTCATGGATATGGGCTTAGTGGACGGGGTCAGGATTCCCCACAAATTTAAACCACCGTGCTTTGAGAAGTACAACGGGACTTCCTGCCCACGGACCAACTTGCAATCCTTTCTGGGGAGGTTGAAGGCATACACCATGGATGAGAAGCTATGGATGTTTTATTTTGAGGATAGCTTAACGGGAGCTTCAAGAGAATGGTACTCGCATCTGACTAGAGCAACCATCAGGTGTTGGAAGGATTTGGCAGAGGCCTTCATTAGACAATACCAGTATAATTTGGATATGGCACCCAATAGGACCCTCCTGATGGGAATGTCACAATCATCTAGAGAAAGCTTCCGGGAGTACGCCCAGAGGTGGAGACAGCTCGCTGCTGCTGTCCAGCCACCCATGTCAGAGAGGGAGATGGCTGATATGTTTATGAACACCCTCCAAGGGACATACATTGATAGGCTAGCTGCCTTTTCTTCTACCAGCTTTGCAGATGTCGTTATAGCTGGAGAAAGAATTGAGAGCCTATTGAAGATGGGCAAAATTTCTAACAACGGTGCCAGCTCATCCAGCAACACGAGGAAGCCTTTTGTGGGCCCAAGAAGAACTGGTGAGACCAATGCTATCCATACCAACAGGGGCAGACCCCAATATGTTCATAGGTCTGTGGCGGCAGTCACCATTCCCGCTCCAATTCATCCACAACCAGCTTATCAACCACAGCAGCAACAACCCCACTATCAGCAACAAACTCAGTATCCTCCTCAAAGAAGCTACAACAACACCAACAACAACAATCAGCAAAGACCGTTTCAACAAAGACCATCTCAGGCCAATAGGGTGATCGATCCGATCCCTATGCCATATGCCACATTATTGCCACAACTCCTGAAACTCAACCTGGTTGAGCTAAGGACGTTGGCACCTCCAGATCCTACCAGTCTACCCAGAAATTATGACACCAACGCCAGATGTGCTTTTCATTCAAATGCACCTGGCCACAGTACAGAGAAGTGCAGAGCCTTGCACATGAAGGTACAAGACCTGGTAGACTCTAAGGCTCTAAACTTCGCACCACCACCAAATGTTAACAAGAACCCTATGCCAAACCACGGAGGTCCCAGAATCAATGTTATCGAAGAAGACAAGCCGTCTTACTTGATAACCAGTGTGGGTCAGATTCGGACACCGTTGGTAGAGATTAAAGCTCAGCTCCTCGAATGTCAAATGTTCCCGGGATGTGAGCTAGGGTGTGCTTATTGCAACATTTCAGTGAATGGTTGTGATAACTTGAGAGATGGCATAGATGGTCTCATTCAGAGTGGCCTACTTCAAATCACAACGTCAATTCCTATCAATCCAGCAATCTCATTAGCAACAATTCCCGCATCTTCTACAACTGCAACAACCGTTGTTCCGAACAACTCTTCAATATCATCAACAAGTGCTTCATCTATTACTTCAACTGACCAGATATCAGCAAACATCCCTTCTACAACTTCAGCACCCCTTCATTCAGAATCTCCTACAACAACAACACCCATCCTTCCAACAATGTCTCCTACAACTTTAGCAGCAAATGTCTCAACGGTTACAATTTATTATGATCCTGAAAATTATTCTGCCTACAACTCACAAAATGCCACTCCTATCAGAGCACCGGTGACAATATACTATGATCCACATACTATCATGGTTCCTTCTGCAGCTGCTATCAGTCCAGTCACTATCACAGTGCCTGGGCCAGTACCTTATGAAAGCAGTAATGCCATCCCCTGGCATTACGGCTCTGATCTATACTGCGAAGGACAGAAAATCACTCTTGAATCATCAACCCCTGCACCACAAATAGACAATGTGGGAAGAGGCGGAGGCTTCACTCGAAGCGGACGTCTCTTTGCCCCACAAATTCAAAGACCCACTGCTGAAGCAGAAGCTGCTGCCAAGGCAAAAGGGAAGAGCATGGTGCAAGAAGAGCAAATTGTTAAAGAAGCTTTGAAAACACCTTTTGATCAAGAAGTTGATGAATTCATGAGAATCATCAAGAAAAGTGATTACAAGATAGTGGACCAGCTTCACCAGACGCCTTCTAAGATCTCCATTCTATCATTGCTTATGTGCTCCGAGGCTCATCGGAATGCACTACTAAAAGTCTTGCACGCAGCTTATGTGCCAGAAGAGATCACCGTCAATCAGTTGGAAGCTGTGGTTGGAAATGTTAATGCTAGTCATGGGCTAGGGTTTACCAACACTGATTTGACTACGGAAGGCCGCAATCATAACAAGGCTTTGCACATTACCATGGAGTGTAAGGGTGCAGTTCTTTCCCATATGCTGGTAGACACAGGATCATCCCTCAATGTCCTACCTAAAAAAGCCCTTGTGAAGCTGGAGTATGAAGGATTGGCATTGCGTCCCAGTAATCTGGTAGTGAGAGCCTTTGAAAGTTCTAAGAGATCGGTTCTGGGAGAAATTGAGTTGCCTATAACGATTGGCCCACAAACTTTCAAAACGACCTTCTACGTGATGGATATACAGCCTGCCTACAGCTGTCTATTGGGTAGGCCATGGATTCACGCCGCTGGGGCCGTGACCTCAACCTTTCACCAGAAGTTAAAATTCGAGTGGGTGGGCCAAGTCGTTACTATTTGTGGAGAGGAAGATATTTTTGTTAGCCATCTGGCTACTTACAAATATATTGAGATGGATGGGGAGATCCATGAGACGATGAGTCAAGGGTTTGAGGCCTTGAACATAAATGAAACATCTGTTGTACCTGGAACCTCAATGACATCTTATCAACAAGCCCGGAAGGTTGTTGAAGAAGGGATTGCCCAAGGCTGGGGCAAGTTGTTACCTGTGGAGAAGAAAGAAGATAGATTTGGGTTGGGTTACAAACCAACTCAACAAGATCAAGCAGAGGCTGCTAAGAAGCCCAACTTTGTTAGTGGGGGGATGCTCACCCCTGATGCTGTCAACAATTTGGAAGACGAGGATGAAAGCAACTGCAACCTGGAGAGTTGGATCCGTCCAAAGATCCCGGGGAGCAGTATCTCAAACTGGTCTTCCCAGGAAATTATAAGAGTTACTCCTGCAGAGTAATTATTATTTCCTGTATATTTTTAGCATGCATCAAGTCTTGCATCTTGCCCAAGATGACAAGACTCATTTTGTAATCGGGCCATCTGTAGTTTTTGTGAAACAATATTAATCAAAGAAATATCAGACATCTTTTGCAAATGAGTCTTTTTCTTTTCCGCTCACTGTTTTTTCCATTTTTATTTTTGTACAAAAATAAATGGCAATGTTTTCAAAATGATAACTTTATTTCACCTTTCTAAACAAGATTAAAATCAAATCACTAAAATGAACAAACTGAACCCTTGCAGAGAGTGCTTTCCAGACCGCACCGACAACAGCACGACTATGACTTCGTATGACTTTGACAATCTGATCAATCAAGATGATGAAGGGGTTGAAGAAGAATATGAGCTTCCTGAAGAGCTAGCCAGGTTGTTGAGACAAGAGGAGAAGGTTATCACTCCTCACCAGGAGGAGGTTGAGACGATTAATCTTGGTACAGATGAAGACGTGAAAGAAGTTAAAATCGGGGCCTGCTTACAAGACTCAGTGAAGAGACAACTGATCGATCTACTTCAAGAGTATGTGGACGTGTTTGCTTGGTCTTATCAAGATATGCCAGGGTTGGACACTGACATCGTTGTGCACAAGCTACCTTTGAGAGAGGAATGCCCACCGGTTAAACAGAAATTGCGCCGTACTCGCCCAGACATGGCAATGAAAATCAAAGAAGAAGTACAAAAGCAATGGGACGCCGGGTTCCTTGCTGTGACTAGCTATCCACCGTGGGTTGCTAATATTGTGCCTGTGCCTAAGAAAGACAGCAAAGTAAGGATGTGTGTTGACTACCGGGACCTGAACAGAGCTAGCCCAAAAGATGACTTCCCTTTACCTCACATTGATGTATTGGTGGATAATACGGCTCAATTCTCGGTATTCTCCTTCATGGACGGATTTTCAGGATACAATCAGATTAAAATGTCACCTGAAGACATGGAGAAGACAACCTTCATCACACCCTGGGGCACGTTCTGTTACAAGGTGATGCCATTCGGACTGAAGAATGCTGGTGCAACATATCAACGGGCTATGGTGACGTTATTCCACGATATGATCCACAATGAAATAGAATGTTATGTGGATGACATGATTGCCAAGTCCCTCACTGAAGAAGATCACCTGGTAAATCTGCTGAAGCTATTCAAGCGTCTGAGGAAGTACCAACTGAAGTTGAACCCCAACAAGTGCACATTCGGGGTGCGATCTGGTAAGCTGCTGGGTTTTGTTGTGAGCGAGAAAGGGATTGAAGTTGACCCTGATAAAGTCAAAGCCATTCAAGAGATGCCTGCACCAAAGACAGAAAAAGAAGTTCGAGGGTTCTTAGGACGATTGAACTACATTTCACGGTTCATATCTCACCTTACAGTAACCTGTGAACCCTTGTTCAAACTACTGAGGAAAGAACAAACGGTCAGGTGGAACGAAGATTGCCAGAAGGCTTTTGACAAGATCAAAGAGTACTTACAAGAGCCTCCAATCCTTATACCTCCAGTCGAAGGAAGACCTCTAATCATGTACTTGACAGTATTAGAAGAGTCGATGGGGTGTGTGTTGGGCCAGCATGACGAGTCTGGTCGAAAAGAGTATGCGATATACTACCTAAGCAAAAAGTTTACCGACTGTGAACAACGTTATTCACTGCTCGAGAAAACTTGCTGTGCTTTAGCGTGGGCTGCTCGCCGACTGAGACAGTATATGTTGACCCACACCACTTTATTGATCTCAAAGATGGACCCAGTCAAGTATATTTTTGAGAAGCCAGCACTCACCAGGCGGGTTGCAAGATGGAAAATGATCCTCACAGAATATGACATCCAATACACTTCTCAGAAAGCCATCAAAGGCAGTGTATTGTCTGAATATCTTGCTGAGCAACCCATTGATGATTACCAGCCTATGAGATTTGACTTCCCTGATGAAGACATCATGTTCATAAAAGCAAAAGATCATGAAGAGCCTATTCACACTGAAGGGCCCGACCCGGAAGAAGAATGGACTATGATGTTCGACGGGGCTGTTAATATGAATGGTCGTGGTGTTGGTGCAGTACTCATTACACCTAAAGGAGTTCACATGCCTTTCTCGGCAAAACTCACTTTTAACTGCACTAACAACGAAGCTGAATACGAAGCTTGCATTATGGGTCTTGAGGAAGCCATTGACCTCAGGATCAAGACATTGACTGTATTCGGAGATTCAGCTCTGGTAGTTAATCAGACCAACGGCAAATGGTACACACACCAGGATCATCTGATACCTTACAGGGATTATATAAGGAGGTTATTGACTTTCTTTACAACAGTCAAGCTTGAGTATATCCCTCGGGACGAGAATCAGTTTGCAGATGCTCTGGCTACCATTTCATCCATGATCAAAGTTCAAGCTGCCAACTTTGTACCTCAAATTTCAGTGTCCAGACTTGACAGACCCGCATATGTGTTCGCAGCAGATGTTGTCAAAGATGATAAGCCTTGGTTCCATGACATTAAGTGTTTCTTGGAGGACCAAACATACCCACCTGGGGCATCTTCCAATGATAAGAAGACACTAAGAAGGCTTGCTGGTAGTTTCTTTCTGAACACTGATGGTTCTCTGTACAAGAGAAACTTTGATATGGTACTCCTCAGATGCGTTGATAAGACAGAAGCAGGCCTGTTAATGCATGAAGTGCACGAAGGATCCTTTGGTACCCATGCTGGAGGGCATGCAATGGCTAAGAAGTTACTAAGATCAGGTTATTACTGGATCACAATGGATGCCGACTGTTGTGCCTATGCCAGAAAATGCCATAAATGCCAAATTTATGCGGATAAGGTGCATGTGCCTCCCAATCCTTTGAATGTGATGTCTTCACCTTGGCCCTTTGCTATGTGGGGCATCGATATGATTGGCAAGATTGAACCGACTGCTTCGAATGGCCACAAATTCATCCTGGTTGCCATTGACTATTTCACCAAGTGGGTCGAAGCAGCTTCTTATGCAAATGTTACAAGGCAAGTGGTAGCCAAATTTCTGAAGAGGGATATCATCTTTCGATATGGAGTTCCCGAGCGAATCATTACTGATAATGGTTCCAACTTAAACAACAAAATGATGGCAGAGCTATGCCGGGACTTCAAGATCCAACACCACAATTCTTCTCCTTACAGGCCAAAGATGAACGGCGCTGTTGAGGCGGCCAATAAGAATATCAAGAAGATTGTGCAGAAGATGGTGGTCACTTATAAGGACTGGCATGAAATGCTACCATTTTCCTTGCATGGGTACCGCACGTCAATCAGAACATCCACTAGGGCAACACCGTATCAGCTTGTGTACGGTATGGAAGCAGTCCTACCTGTTGAAGTTGAATTACCCTCCTTACGAGTACTGATGGATGTTAAGCTGAACGAAGCAGAATGGGTCCGATCCCGATACGAGCAACTGAGTCTGATCGAAGAGAAAAGATTGGCTGCAATCTGTCATGGGCAGTTGTATCAGAAAATAATGAAGAGAGCCTTCGATCAGAAAGTTAGGCACCGAGAGTACCAAGTAGGAGATCTTGTGCTGAAAAGAATCTTCCCTCCTCATACAGACCACAGGGGCAAATGGACTCCAAACTATGAAGGAACATTCGTAGTAAAGAAAGTTTTCTCTGGTGGAGCACTGATGCTCAGCACTATGGATGGTGAAGACTTCCCGTCCCCTGTGAATTCAGATGCAGTTAAAAAATACTTCGCATAAAAATGACCCGCTGGACACAAAAACAGAATGTAAGTCCAGGCAAAAATAGGGCATCCCGGCGATTCAAAAACAGAATAAAAGACTCTGGCATAAATAAGGGAAATTAATAAAAAAATGTACACCCGCTGAGTTGAAAAGCCGCGTTGGACAACTCAGGCAAAAATGGGTATCCCGATGGATTGAAAACCCGAAAGGGAGGTCCATGCAAAACAAGGGAATAAGCGAATAACTGCATCTTGAATTCGTCTGTATCACCTACAACCTGGTAAACCTCGAAAGGATCAAGCTTTAATCAGAATCAGCTTTCTTCAGAAAGCAAAGAGAAGAACGTCAAATGTCATACGAGTCATAGCAAAACGGAAGCTCCTCGAAGCGTCGTCAACATTGCCAGCTTTTTGTTTTCTCATTTTGTAACAATCTCCTCATTTCAGGGGATTTGTTTCTTTGACTGTATATTGCCAATTCAGGGCACACGAACTAATAAAATCAGATTTCCAGTCATGTTTCATCTTGTACATTTTTATTTGCAAAAAAATGTCTGATGTCTTAAGAAGAACTGATTGCATGAATACAGATGCTTACCTTCAAAATAAAAGTTACGTGCTTGCAGGAAATATACTTACTCTCAGAAGTGTCTAAACTCCTATGACGGAATCCAGTAAAGGATACCTCGGGATTACTTGTGCGTTTCCCTATCTTTGCAGGATTGCAGGTATCCAAAACGCAACTTGGGGCATGTAAGCTTCACCCCAGCAAGTTGACAAATCAACACTCACTCAAAGTGTTTTCTCCCCAGCTGATTTGCCTCTTGCTACTTCTCCCAGCCAAGGTGCCAATCATTCTTCCTCCTCATCCAAGTACAAAAGCCAGGGAACCATCTCCCCACAGAGCTTCAGCCTCTATCCAGAAGAGCAACGCATGAAGGAATCACAACAGAGTGACGAAAGCTTCTACAAACCCCAGCTGGGTCTCTCATTTACAAGGATATGTCTATTAGTGACCTATATCCCCAAGCAAATACATCTCATCAGATCAACCAATGATCTCGTCCCCAGCTGGGATGTCCACTTCAAACAGATCGACTAGAGATCTTCACAGCAACGGGATCTGAATCCCGGTTTAGTACTTGTATAATCATAGGCATTCGCATCATATTCACCCACAAAGCGTAGCATTCCGTCTCATACGGAGCATTACGGCAAAAAATCAAACATATAGCATAATCATAAGCCATGATCTGAATCAAACACTTGTGAATATTGAATCCACCAACAATATACAGAATACCCCCCAGATCCCCCAGCAAAAACAGTTGCCTCACATTCACAAACACCAGTATATACTCCTTTTGACACCCGTCCGTGTCATCATTCCCCGGTAAAGTCGCCTGAACACTCTTTGCAAACAATACCACTCGTATTACAGACGCTTTTGACACCCGTCCGTATCATATCCCCAGCAGAAAGCCAAAGACATCCCCCTTTGCACTCACAGATATATATACATACAATTCCTTGACACTCGTCCGTGTCACCTTCCCCAACACAATAACATAGACGCTTTATACATCAGATATTTGTTTAAATGATACCTTTCTCTTGTGACACTCGTCCGTGTCACTCTCTCCAGAAGATTAAACACTTATCTATACATACTCATACTTATACAGATACTCGCCTGTATCTTGTATATATCACTTATATCCCCGCAGATTCGATATTAGTCCGTGTTCTTTGTTAACCAGTTGGTACTCGTCCGTACCATCATCTCAGAACATGCATCCAGCGTTTGTTTCTACCTGATACTCGTCCGTATCATAGTCTTAAGGATGCTCGTCCGCATCTTTAATCCATACACCGTGTCAGACACTTTTGTCTTCTTGAATTTAGACGCTCGTCTGTGTCTACTATTCCCCAGAAAAGTCCCCTCAGAATCAACACTCGTCCGTGTTCCTTGTTAACCAGTTGATACTCGTCCGTATCATCATCTCTGAACACGTGTCAGTTTTTGTTTCTACCCGATACTCGTTCGTATCGTAGTTTTAAGGATGCTCGTCCGCATCTTTAATCTATACACACTGTCTAAACACTTATACCTTTTATTTCTTGGATATAAACACTTGTCCGTGTTTACTATTCCCCAGTAAATCGCCAACAAAGCAATTTTCCTTTTTATCTGACATTCGTCCTGTGTCATGATAAACCCTAAGAGCAGCCGTACCCTGCTAGGTGGTCGTCCTCCACCTCTTGATGGTCGTCCTCCATCATGCTCATCCGATGGCCGTCCCCATCGTTGATTTTCTATCCGACATTTGTCCTATGTCGTGATATTTAGCAGTCGTCCCCTGCTAGGTGGTCGTCCTCCACCTCTTGATGATCGTCCTTCATCATTTTATCCAATGGCCGTCCCCATTGTTGATTTTGGTTATCTGGAATTCATCCTATGTCATGATAAACCTTGAGAGCAGCCGTCCCCTGCTAGGTGGTCGACCTCCACCTCTTGATGGTCGTCCTCCATCATGCTCATCCGATGGCCGTCCCCATCGTTGACCTTTTCTATCCGGCATTCGTCCTATGTCGCGATACTTTCGGCAGCCGTACCCTGCCAGGTGGTCGTCCTCCACCTTAGATGACCGTCCCTCATCTTAACCCAATAGAGCAGCCGTCCCCTGCTAGGTGATCGTCCTTCACCTTTGATGACCGTACCTCATCATCTGTTTATTTCATTTATTCTTTAACCCGATGGTCGTCCCCGTCGTGGTCCCTTTTCCTTTCAGTTCAGCCCGATGGCCGTCCCCATCGTTGGTTACTTTACTTTATGAACTTGATGGCCGTCCCCGTCATGTTTCATTAATCCCCAGAGAATTTTACAGCTTTACTTGATGGCCGTCCCCATCATAATTCTTTTTATCCCCAGCATGTCGGCCGTCCCCGTCATTGCTTTATTTTCCGCACTTTTTCCCAGCATGTCGGCCGTCCCCGTCATTGCTCTTTCCCAAGCAGTCGTCCTCTGCTTGACGGTCGTTCTCCGTCGCCCACACTTTACAATATACTTTATTTTCTTTTACAATCTATATCCCTTTTCTTCTTCATTCTGTGAGTGCAAATTCTGGACTGTCTTTGGTATTCAACCACAAGTTATCTCGCTTGCCTGTTAAGCCGTAGCTTACATCCTACACAGCTAACTCATGTTTGAATAGGGGCAGCTGTAAACACCCCAAATTTGCCCTCACCCATTCACACCATGGCTTGTGATCATTTCATAATCATAAACACAATCATAACATCTCATATCACATTTTTGATTCACTGCATAGATTCAAAGTCATCTGCATCTAGGGTTTGTGATCTGAGCAATACAAGAGCTTCTTGAGCCCCTCCAAAGGTCAACAATCACTTCAAAGAGGTTTGTGTGTGTTCAAGTATCATATTATATCCTCTCAAAGTCAAGAATGCCAAAGAATCACAAGAACTGAGATTGGTATGGAAGCAGAGCCAGGGTTGACTGCACAGATGACCTAAAATTAGGGTTTTGGTTTCAGAGGCCATAACTTCAAAATTTTTGGTCATTCTTGTTTCTATTGGTCTCTAAATGGTATAGGGAGCATGCATATCAATTTTCATGAAGAAATTCCTTGGGGAAGTCATCTGATCAAGGGTTGACTTTCTGAACAAGCCAGTGTAAAATCAGGGCATCTGAGGCCCCCAATGACCCAACCAAGGGGTGTTTTTCATCATTTTGATTGTATATGATCTTTATTTGATCATGGAAGATGTTGGAAGTTTACAAAATTGAAGAATTTCAAGTCTTTTGCAAAGTTGACTTTTTGGGCAAGTTTGACTTTTAATGGATTTGTCATTTTAGGCAACTTTTTCAACCCTTACTTTTTGATTCAAGAAAGCTTCAAATGGAAAAACTTTGGTAATGAAAGTTGTAGGATAGATCTTTCCCTTTTCAAAAAGTACAAGAACATGACCTAATTCATTTTGGATCAAAAGTTATGGCTTGTCAAAGTTGGCAAAAATCACTAAATTTCAAGTTATGCACCAAAGAGGCAAAGTTGCAAATTCACTTCTCAAGGCCAATTAAGTCATCAAATGGGCTTCTAATCCATACAACATGATCACACAACATCTAAAGTTCAGAATGCACCCAAGGAATCACATGTTTTATGGCCCATGGATCAAGTTTCTTTCATAAGAACCAAAGGCAAGGCAAGTTGCAAAACTCATGATAACTTCTCATCCACTTGCTGGCTAGTTGGCTGATCAATCCTAGGCCCTTCCTCACATCATGTTGTGCAGCACACCCTCCTTGTACTAGGCTAGCAAGTTGCCCATGCTTCTCTTACACAAAGTTGACCTTTTGGCAAAAGCACCCATACCTATCACAAAAGCACACATCACATCTTCTGACCAATGGGAATTGTTTATACAAATCAATTGCAAGCCAAACATAAGCAGAAGCAAGCCTGAAACCAGCCACAACACAACATTCTCATTTTCATCCTCTTGAGCAAAAGCTTTCGAAACACATCACACAACTCACAAATACACAAACCAACTCCACCAATCATCTCACCATGCTTCACTGAACCCAAACCAACCTTCAAAGCAGCCTGAAACTCAAAGAATCAGAAATACGATTTCCTCACTCCATTGAACAGAACCTCTGCAAACTCTCAAACCAGCCCAAATAAATTTGTTCCAAGCCTTTCAGAAGCACAAGGGAGGTCACAGGAGTGGTTTTGCACAAGAGAGGAGGTCAGAAAGTGCCAGACTGAAAAGCTTCAAACTCAGGTAGCTTCATAAACTTTTTTTCCAGAAATGGATTTTTAAGTTCCTAAGTTGTTCTTCGTGATTCACTGATCACTCTGATGTTCTTGGTTTTGAAAATGGTTGAGAAATAAGCATTTAATCTTACTCTGAAACTTTTTTGACCTAAAAATGTTTGCTTTCGATTCATGTGATTGATGAAAGATAAATGAGTTTTGAGTTAGGGTTTTGATTCAGGGGGGTGTGGGGATGCTTTCTGGGTTCTTAGTTTTCGTTTTAGTGAGGTTTTGATGATTTTAGGGATTTTCAGGTGGGGTTCCCACCGGAGAAGACGACCGGAGGTCTTCTCCGGCCACCTGAAAAAGATTAGGGCTAATCCCTGTAATTAATGAGAGTTTGAATGGTGAGCGTTGGATGAGTTGACTTGGTCCATTCCCGCGCGTGTTCAAGGGCCCAGATTCGTTCACTTAACCCTAATCCACGTCATTAACCCTTTTAATTCAGTTTAATTAATTTAAATATGATTTAGTTCAGTTTGAATATAGGCCTTAGGATTGCGCGCGCAGTCAACAACCCTCTCCCCAGTTTCAATCTGAGCCTTCCATTGCGTTTACTTTTCATTTTCTTTAATTTTTAATTCATTTATTTTGTATTTCTTTCTCCATTTTATTAAAAATAGCAAAACCATTTTAAAAATTCTGAAATTTTTTGTACAAACTTTTATTAATTTTCAGAAACCAAAAACATTTTTATTTTTATTTTTAGCATTAAAAAATATTTTTAAATCATTTAAAAGCTTATTTTTAATTAATTAATGAGAATTAATTAATTAAAAATACTTTTAGGTATTTAAAAATCACCAAAAAATTCATGAAACATTTAAAAACATTTAGAAGCATTGTCCAATCCTCAAACCAAATTTCTTTTTTGATCTTGATGCATTTTGGGAATTTTTCATGGAATTAATTCATTTTCAAAGCATTATTTTGATCCAAGCTTCCAAAAATCATTTATGCCTAACCATTGAGAGTTGGACCTTGATTCTTTTTGCATTGCATTGTGTTTAGCATGTAGTTTGTGAGATTAAATTGGCATGATTTGATCTTTCATTTTCCATTTGTTTGGCATTTTTCTTGTTAAGGAACCCTAAAACCCTAGAAAACTTAGGAAAATCATAACTTGAATTAGGTTAAGAGTTGGAACCTCTCTTTTGGGAAGTGAGTTAGTATAGGTTTAGGGATCCTTTGAGTGCATTTTCAATTTTTTATCTTGATGTTTGCTTCTGATTTTGGTTTTTGTTTGATGCATTGATCATAAACCCTAATTTGGGTTCTCTTTTGCATTCATCTTGCATTTGCATTCATACCTTGACTGGCCATAGCATTTTTTGCATCCATTTGATTCATTTGACATATTAAGACATATTAAAAGCATGTTTGATCATTACATCTTGCATTTGTCATATTGTATGCCATTTGCATTTCATAACTTTTCATGTATGTTCATGGCTCTTAACTTGTTTCATTTGCATCCATAAGCTTGTATGATCATCCCCATCTGTTGTTTCATGTTTGCAGCATCTCATAGCATCATTAACATCATGTACATGCTTCTGGTTTTGGTTTTCATCATCACATTACATTCCATTTGCATTGCATTTCATTCCTTTTGCTAACTTTTCAGGTGGTAAGTTCTTTGAGAAGTGAATTTGCCTTCACTTCTCACAATTTCTTTTCATCTCTCTTATGCATCATTGCTGCATTTTTTCTTGTGTTTGAGATTGAGCTTGCTCTTTCTTTTTCTCCTTACTTTCCTTCTTCAAGTGACTTGTCTTCTTAAATGAAGCAAGTTACTTTGCTTCTCTTTGCTCCTTTCATCTGCTTCCTGGTGGTTCCTCTGAAGATTTCTCTTGTTAAACCTCACAAACCTTAGGAACAACCAAGCATGACAATGATTAGGTTTTGATTAGTCTCCCCACTTAGTTTTACCTTTGTGTCTCATTGAGTCTTCTCTTCTTACCTCATAATCAAGGACTAAACCCTAAAGGCTCTAAGGCTTTGTGATTAAGCTTATGCCTGCATCCTTCTATTAGGATGGAGTGTATAACTTTAATCCTAAGTGTTAAACCCTTAATGTGTTTAAATCCTTTAATCAATTCACATAATAATCATCAAGACTTCACACTTGTAACTTGGGCCTTGCATTAGGGTTCTAATTCTTCCTTAACTGGTTAAGAAGGACTAACCCTAGTGTTAATGGACAAGTCCCCCTCAAGTTGTCTTACAAACCATAAAACTCACTTCTTCATCTTATCATTAACTAAAATCCACTTAATAAAGGTTTTGTTTTGTCATGAGTTTAATCCCTAATCATGGATTAAGTTGAGGAGTTTTCCTCAGCTTAAACATTCTCATCTATTATCCTTCTATTAGGATGGTGTAATGGGTCTGTTTGATCCATGATTATGGCTTAATCTCATTACTCAACACTAAACAAAAACAACAAAAACATCTAAATAATCACAAGTAGGTTAATGATCTTAATCCTACATCAAAGGTGATTAAGTGTGAGAATCTGACTTCACACTTAAGGTATTCTCATTACCCCTAATCAGAGGGAGGATGTGATGAGTTTACTAACCCATTGGTTTAGGCTTAAGCTCATTATCTTATGACAAACTTCAAAAAGCAATAAAAGACTGAAAACTCAAAAAAACAAACAATAATCGTTTCCTTCGGGATTCTTTTCTCATCTCGTTCACTCATAAACGAGAACTCGCTTCTTCCGTCTAATGCAAGACAGTTTGCACCTGAGCCAGACAGGTCTTACACTTGAGCATAGACAAGTAAGCAGTTCATCAGTCAATTCACCTTTCAGTCTCTTTGGGTCGAACTACGGTGTTCTGACTTCCTCATTGCACGAGAGGATACGTAGGCATAACTTAACAGTTATCGAACAAAAGTCTCTGTATATTCCCCCTCTTTCCAGCATCTTTCTTTAAGCCTCATGATCATGAGCATATTCTTTCCTCACACTGACACTGTACATTTATACACTTCACACTGCTTTTACACTGACACCTGTACATTCTTTTCCAGCTATTGTACACACAAATTACACTGACACTACCCCTTTAAAACACAAATCTTTTAAGCGTGGATCCCGTCGAGTACGACGGACAATCTGGGTGCTAATACCTTCCCAGGTTGTAACCAACCCCCTTTCTCAGTCTCTCTGGTTCGCAACCGTCTTATCCATATCTTTCTAGGTCTATGCAGCATTGCCTTTCCTCCAGGATAAAAATGCCTAGCTGGCGACTCTTTTCCTTTCCAGTGAGTTCACTGCCGTGTGTTCTCATTGTTCTCTTTCGCCGACCGTTCGCGTCTGTACCTTTATTTGGGCCATTCCAATTATCGGGAGCGACAATGTTATAGTAGTATTCCATCTTATCATAGTTGGCCCATTTGCCTTCATCATGGTTGACACCCTTTCGGAGAAACACTCCCGAGTATGGTAAAGACAAAGAGGTAGCAAGAGTACCTAGGTCAACCTCAATCTCACAATCTCTAATAGAAGCAAAAAGGTGGTGCTTATCATTATCATCACAATTGAGAACCATGTTGTTCATGAAAGACTTCACCAAATCCGGATACACTTTTCCATTATCGGCAATAAAATCTAACATTCCTTGATATTCTAGTAGTGCCGAAAACTTAAAAGATTCAAAAGATTTCAGGTTCACATACTTACCCTTGAGAAGATGTTGAACCCGAACACAGAAATCCAATCGTCTCTTCTTGGTAGATTCCATAGGCATGTCTTCTTCACTGCTAGACCTTGATGCTGACACTGGAGCTTTTCCCTTTCTTGAAGCCATGAAGATGAAGCTTAGGTTGAGGGTGAGAGTATTTTCGGATTAGGTTTTGGTGAGTGGAGAGTGAAGTGAAGGAGATGGAGTTTTTGTGAGAGTTACAATGTAGTGAGTTTTAATGGAGGAGATGAAAAGTTTGGAAGAATGAGTAAGTGGAGTTTAATGGTAGGTCAAAGGAAGAGGAATAGATTTATGAGGTGTCTTGAGATACCATGCATCAATTAGACATAACACACACAAGACAACATAACAAAATAATAAAAAAAATTTTAAAAGTAACAGAACCTGTCACGCAGGCAGGGACAGCCTTTTTGAGGCTGTTAACCGGTTAACCGATCCGTTAACCAGTTAACGGACAAAAAAATTCAAAAATTTTTAAAAATCCAGCAGCATTGGTGGGGAAAAATGGGAGGGAATTTAAAAAAAAAATTCCATAAAGTGTTAGCACTTGTCATTCCGCAACTTTCGATCAAACAATATTTTGAAAACGATTGATTTCGGGTATACGAAAGTGAGAAAAACCGAAAACGGTGAAATGTGAGTGCTAGCATTTTATGACTTTAAAGTGAGCAAAACACATATAAACACACATAATGCAATAAAAACATATAACAACCAAATTTTAGGTTAAGATTAGATGTCACCTTCATTGAGAATCCCAAGTTCTCGTCGAATCTTGAAGAATTGTTCCTTAGCCAATGGTTTTGTGAATATGTCGGCTAGTTGATTGTGTGTATCCATGAACGTAACATCTACATCTCCATTTAAAACATGATCTCGAAGGAAATGATGTCGGATATCTATGTGTTTTGTTCTTGAATGCATGACCAGGTTCTTTGTGATATTGATGGCACTTGTGTTGTCACATCGGAGAGGGATACAACCGAGATCTATACCGAAATCGAGAAGTTGTTGTTTGAGCCACAAGATTTGAGCACAACAACTTCCTGCTACAATGTACTCCGCTTCGTCCGTGCTAAGTGCAACGCATGCTTGCTTCTTGCATGCCCACGACACCAATGCATTCCCGAGAATGTGACAAGTACCACTTGTACTCTTTCTATCGGTCTTACATCCTGCATAATCAGCATCAGAATAACCAATTAAAGAACAAGTACTACCTTTAGGATACCATAGTCCGACGTGTGTTGTTCCTTTGAGATACTTCATGATCCTCTTTACGGCAGTGAGATGCGATTCCTTCGGATTAGCTTGAAAGCGGGCACACAAACAAACACTAAACATAATGTCAGGACGGCTCGCCGTCAAATATAAGAGTGAACCGATCATACCTCGATACTTTGTAATATCTATTGAAGTGCCGGAAAGATCTTGATCAACATACGTTCCGGATCCCATTAGAGTAGACATCTCTTTGCAATTTTCCATATCAAATCTTTTCAATAATTCCTTACAATACTTGGATTGGTTGATGAAGATGCCATCCTTTGTTTGCTTGATTTGTAAACCAAGGAAGTAGTTCATCTTTCCCATCATGGACATCTCGAATTCGCCTTGCATCATAAGAGAGAATTCTTCGCAAAGATCTTTGTTTGTTGAACCGAAAATGATATCGTCGACATAGACTTGAACAAGTAAGGTGTTACCCTTAAGATTCTTGATGAACAAAGTCTTGTCAACCATTCCTTTAGTAAAACCTTTCTCACATAAGAAGTTGCTAAGGCGATCATACCAAGCCCTTGGTGCTTGCTTTAAGCCATAAAGAGCCTTCTTCAACTTGTAGACATGAGACGGGTTCTTGAAGTCTTAAACACCGGGAGGTTGTTTGATGTAGACTTCTTCATTGATGTAACCGTTTAGGAAAGCGCTTTTTACATCCATCTGGTACAACTGAAAATTCATAGAACAAGCGTAAGCAAGTAATAATCTAATTGCTTCTAACCTTGCTACCGGAGTGAATGTTTCATCAAAGTCGATTCCTTCCTCTTGGTTGTAGCCTTGTGCGACCAATCTTGCTTTGTTACGAACTATGATTCCATTCTCGTCAAGTTTGTTCTTGAACACCCATCTTGTGCCTATGATATGTTTGTTGTCCGGTCTTGGTACAAGAGTCCAAACTTGGTTCCTTTCGAATTGATTGAGTTCTTCTTGCATAGCTATTATCCATTGATCGTCGCCTAAGGCTTCATCGATTTTTGCTGGTTCAATTTGAGACACGAACGCCATGTTGAGGCAAGCATCCTTGAGATTGAGTCGAGTTGCAACGCCTTGGCTAATATCACCAATCACTTTATCTATCGGGTGATCTCTATGAGTTCTCCATTCTTTTGGAAGATCTTGATGTTCTTCAATGGTTGGTGACTTATCTTCTTGTGATATTGCTTGTTCTTTTGATATCTCCCTTTGTTGTTGTGATAGATCTACATCATCATCATCATCCACAATAATATTATCCTCTTTCAAGGGGTTAGTCTCATCAAACGAAACATGTATGGATTCTTCAATGGTAAGAGTACGTTTATTGAAAATTCTAAAAGCTTTACTTGATAGAGAATATCCAAGAAAAATACCTTCATCGGATTTCTCATCAAACTTACCAAGGTTGTCCTTACCGTTGTTGAGAACAAAGCATTTGCATCCGAATATGTGGAAGAAGGATATGTTAGGTTTCCTTCCCTTGAACAACTCATATGGGGTCTTCTTGAGAATAGGTCGAATATTGACACGGTTACTTACAAAACAAGCCGTGCTAACCGCATCCGCCCAAAAATATTTAGGAAGATTCGAGTCTCTAAGCATTGTCCATGCAAGTTCCACTAGTGCCCTATTCTTCCTTTCTACGACACCGTTTTGTTGAGGAGTCCTTGGTGCAAAGAAGTTGTGAGAGATTCATGCTCTTCACAAAAATCTTCAAATGATGAGTTTTGAAACTCGCCACCATGGTCGCTTCTTATGGAGACAATTGAGAGTGACTTCTCATTTTGAATTTGCTTGGCATACTTCTTGAATGCTTTAAAGGCATCACTTTTCTGCACTAAAAACAAAGTCCAAGTATATCTAGAGAAATCATCAACAATAACTAGTGCAAAAACGTTACCTCCGAAGCTTTTTGTTCTTGATGGACCGAAAAGATCCATATGTAACAATTGGAGTGGTCTTGTAGTAGATATCACTTTCTTGGTCTTGAAGGATGTTTTGGTTTGCTTCCCCTTTTGACATGCGTCACAAAGCTTATCCTTGATAAACTTCATCTTTGGAAGACCAACAACTAGATCATGCTTTAATAATTTATTCAAATGCTCCATGTGAATGTGAGCAATCCTTTTATGCCAAAGCCATGCATCGTTGTTGTTTGCCATTAAGCACTTCACCTTCAAGAGAGAGTCATCAAAAGAAATCATAAAAATGTTATTAAATCGTTTACCTTTTAGCAAGAGTTCATGAGTGACTTCGTGTTCTATAAAACATTCCTCCTTTGTGAAGTTGATTCGGAACCCTTTGTCACACAATTGACTTATGCTAAGAAGGTTGTGTTTAAGGCCTTCCACATAAAGGACGTCTTCGATGATTGTATGAGGAGATGCACCAGTGGTTCCAACTCCAAGAATTCTTCCTTTATTATCATCACCGTAAGTAACGTATCCTTTGGCCTTAAGTGTTAGACTTGAAAATTTGTTGATGTCGCCCGTCATATGCTTTGAACAACCGCTATCGAGATACCATTGTGTAGAAGTTGTTTTCAAGCATACCTACAAAACAAACTCAGGTTTTGTTAGGTACCCAAATTGCTTTGGGTCATTGATAGTTAGTACCCTTTTCAACCCACACATAATGCCCTTTAGCAACACCAATGTTGTGCACATAGCAAGCATTAGGTGTATGGCCTTTTATTCCACAATAAAAACACATAGGTTGAAATTGACTTTTGAATTTATGAACATATTTTTGTTTATTAAGACTCCTTTTCTTTTTATGACTTTGATGCATAGGTTTAGCATTGTTAGTCTTTTCCTTAACAATTTGTTCACTGGCTTTTACGAAAACGGATTCACTTGTGCTTGGTTTGGAAAACTTAGAATATCCTAGGCCACTTTTATCATTTGGATATCTTTGGTGCCTAAGAATTTCCTCCAAGCCAATTTGACCTTTTTCATATCTTTCTAAAACTCTTTTGAATTGAACAATTTGAAAGGACAATGACTCACAATTTTTACATGTAAGACTTTGTTCTTCATCCATTATCTTTTGTTTTTCATTTTCAATGTATTTTTCAAAAGATGCATTTTGTTCTTCTAAAGATAATATTTTCTTCTTTTGGGATGAGATAGTTTTGTACAAGGTCTTACATTCCATAATAAGTTCATCTATGACTTCTTGTGCATCATTTTCATAAATTGAAAAATTACTACTAACCTCGTCATTTTCTTCATCAGAGTGATGTGACGCCATTAACGCCATATTTGCACATTCGTCGCTTTCCGATTCCGATGAGGAACTAACTTCATTGTCATCCCACGCGACATAAGCCTTTTTATTCTTGAAGTCCTTCTTGCCTTTGAATCCTCCTTTCTTCGCAGGTCTTGGACAATCCGGTTTTATGTGACCTTGCTTTCCACATTCATAGCATGTAACTTCTTGGTTCGATGTGGATGCATCCTTCTTCCTGAAATGTTTATTCTTTTTAGGAAAAGAAGAATTATTATTTTTGTTAAAAAACTTACCAAGCTTCTTAACAAGAAGCATGAAGTTCTCATCTTCGGAGATCTCATCATCTTTGTCATCCTTCGTGTCAATCTTCAAGGCAATTCCCTTGGACTTTTTCTCTTGACTTTCATGCTTTTCGAGCCTTCCAAGTTCCAACTCATTGTTGAGAGACTCTTCTTCTCCGAGATTGCGGTCACTTTCGGGTTCCATTCCCTTGTCAAAGACCTTAGAACTTTCAAATTGAGATCATCGTTGGTGAAGGTCTTTCCGAGTGCAATCAAATGGTTGGTTAGATGAACAAATCTTTTTTGTAAAGCCACAATAGATTCTCCGGGCTGCATGCGGAACATTTCATATTCTTGACTTAACGTGTTAAGCCTTGATCTTTTAACTTCTGTTGTTCCTTCATGTGTTTCTACCAAAGTATCCCAAATCTCCTTCGCCGATTTGCATTGTGATACACGAAAAACTTCGTCCATACTAAGAGCACTTTGAAGTATGTTGATTGCTTTCTTCTCATTTAGGATCTTTCTTTTATCATCTTCATCATACATATTCTTCAACTTCGCCGTTCCAACACCGTTGATTACATTGACGGGATTATGCCGACCTTCTTCGATTGCTTCCCATATGCCTTCTCCTTGGGCTTCAAGATGTGCCCTCATTCTGATTTTCCAGAAATCGAAGTATTCGCCGGAGAAGAGCGGAGGCTTGTTGCTACTTCCACCATCTTTGAAAACGGGATTCGAGTTTGCGGAAGCCATGGGATCTTGTAGGAACAGGTTACCTAAACCTGCTCTGATGCCAATTGTAGATACATAATGCGCCTAAGAGGGGGGGTGAATTAGGTGTATATAATTTTTCTCGATTCTTTTTCTTTGATGGATAGAATTTTTCTTTTAAGTGTGTATGGAAGGAAAGCAGTAAGGCAGAAAATAAAAACGACACAGAGAGTTATTCTGGTTCCCTTCACAGTCCAAAGGTACATCCAGTCCCCTTTCAACTTGAAAGAGATTTCCACTAGTTTTTAGAAAAAGTACAACCTATCACACCTTCAATGGTGAGGCCTACTTTCTAACAAACTATCATACAAGTGTGCAAGAACAATCCTCTTGCCACACTTACCCTTATGTCCAAACAAACCTTGGAACACAAGTCACACAATAGAAATACCTTCTATATTTTTAATTTTGAGTGAGTAATACAAAGACTTAATATCAATAATGATCTTCTCCTATGTACACAATTCACTTTTCAAATATCAATACAAGTGTTCAAACATAAAGAATGAAAGATGAATATCTTATGAACACTTTTGAAAAGTATGAAAAATATTTGAAAATTGATGAATTTGATTCAAGTGATTTTTTATAAAAATTGTAGGAGGTGTTTTTTGAATTTGAAAATTTCAGATTTTATATTATACAAGACACCCTTTTGAAAAGGCATGAAAATTATGAATCAAAATAATTCATGAAGGGATATAATCAAAAGGTGCAATTTGAATTTCAAAGAAAAATATTTTTCAAAATATTACAGTGTTAACCGGTTAACCAAATGGTTAACCGATTAACGCCTATGAACGTTAACAGGTTTTATGAAAATTTGAACCCGTTAACCGGTTAACCAAATGGTTAACCGGTTAACACTGTTAAAATCAGAAACAGAAGGTTTTTAAAGAGTGTTAAACGGTTTGAAAAATATCTCAAATTATTTTATGCAATATGCTAGTATATGATTGAATGCATGAACACTTGTACATCAATTTAAAAGAGAGATTGATATACCTAACCAAAAGCATCCAAGCATGAAGTTGAGCGATGATGCAAACGAAGCTTGATAGCGAAGCCGGTTGCTTGAAGCTTGATCAGTTGGAGCTCTTGACTTTTTGCAGGTCTGAAAGGTATGCGCCGTGTTGTCTTCATCAAAATCTTCGAGGTTGAAGACGAGCTTCTACAAGGTATGCTTCTGATTCTTTTTGCTATGATTTGATAACATGTTGAAGTACCTTAGTAATATTTATCATGAATTTTAGCGCTTGTTTGGATATTTTTTAGCTTGTTGCTTTTGGTGTAAGAAAGTGAAACCCTAATTGCCTTTTGACCATTTCTTTGATGATGTTTACTTCAGATTTTGGTTATGGGGTCTTGATATGATGTTGGTACACACTTGAAGTATCTTGTTGCTTAATTGTATAATTTTTAAGACATGTTCCCTATTTGTTTGAGATTTGTTCTTAACATGCCCTATTTTGAGATGGTTTTTTGTTCATGCTTGATGGTTTGAGTAGAAAGGCACTTGTACCACCTCTAAGGGTCTTGGTATTTGATTGTTAACATGATGAGATCTTTTACATTGGTTGTTTGGCGTTACTTGTTCAC